>JAWZSL010000025.1:11290000-11890000 GCA_034769285.1 Lutjanus argentimaculatus | reverse complement strand
AATTTTGATGGATTACAACTTAAAATATTTTGTGTAAAACTTCTGAGATTCACATTCTTCTTCAGAGAGAATAAATTCAAGCCATTGTTTAACTGACTGAGTACAACTCTGGCAAAACATGTACAGCGGACAGACTGAACTGAATACCTGAGCAGAAAAATGGCCTCAGTGTTGTCTTCATCGAGACCACTCTTTGGCCTGAGCTCTGAAACGTTATCTTGAGGAGGAAGCACACAAGATACAAAATCATATTTTCAAGGGCACATTATCACACATATGCCTGAGACTCATAGCTAGTAAAGGCCGGACAGGTGAACAATTACAGCAAACTGTGAAAAATCCAAATGTTTGTAGTTGTAGTGAAAACAACAGGACAGAACAAATTTGGCTTATCTAGAAAACCAATTACCAGAGCCAAACTGCTCTAACATCAGACATCAGGGAATGTGTTACCTTGTGTAAGTGACTTATTGGGCTGCAATGTTTGTAACTGCTGGGCAACAGTGAGCTTGGGGTCATCTTCTGTCTTTGCCTCCCCCTCTCCTCTCTCCTTTCCCCTCTTTCCACCAAAACCCTGGCTGTTCCTCAAGGCTCCACAGGTTGTGTGTCTGACAGTTTGCTGGCAGTCATCAGTCCTTGTTTCAGGACTGTCTCTGAGTTGTTGTGGCTGCCAGTCCTGGAGAGAAGGCGTCAGGGATCCTTGTGTATCTGTGGAAGAAAATTACACACAAACAAGCTATTCAACTGATGGTAAAAAACAGCATGTCAACTTTTTTGACTAAACTGTTTGTTGTCCTGTTGAGATGTATTGCATCATATTAAAAGGTGTTTCTAACTTTTGGCCTCTCTCATGGATTAAAAGAGGCTAGACTGGGCTTGAATGACAATTCTGCATCTACCAGTAATGAGTAGATTCCTAATCCTCCACAAAGTAAAGCTTTATGCAGTTAA
Source organism: Lutjanus argentimaculatus (assembly GCA_034769285.1). NCBI lineage: Eukaryota > Metazoa > Chordata > Actinopteri > Lutjaniformes > Lutjanidae > Lutjanus > Lutjanus argentimaculatus. The sequence goes on along the minus strand of JAWZSL010000025.1, from coordinate 11,889,049 downwards.
ATGGAATGACAACAAATGCAACAACATGCTGCAATAAATGTTGTTGTATGCAGTAGGAGCTGTAAAACCAAAAGAAATAATATGTCTCAACACACCTCAGGCGAGCAAAACTAACATGCTGACAGACATCTGTTCCCTTATGAAGCCCTTCTCCATCCTCTTCTTTCTCTGCTTCCTCTTCCACCTTCAGTATTTGCGTCCAGAAAGGATGGGCCAGCAACTCTGTCCAATCCATCCTAAACAACAAAAAACAACAAACATTCAGCACAGAAATATGACACTAAGGTCAACATGCAATAAAAAGTTGAAGTAGTCTGAAGTAATTGGATTTAAAAGTAAATTTTACTGTTTTAGTAACTCTTGCTGTCTATTTTTTTTTGAGCCAAGAAATGGACTTGCTTTATTAAGATAAAGAGATCAACATATACAAATAAATAATATACAACAATAGTATTTGCATTATTGTGATGTTAAGCCACCTTGAGGACAACTGAGAAACAAACTCCAGCCTGCTTCCTATAATTTAAAATTGACAGTATGGACATTGCATTATAATTTAAATCAAATTGTAACCGACCACAACAGTTCACCTCAGATAAATGTTATGACAGTAGTAACAGCAGTAATACAATAGCGTGTGCTGGACATGTGTGTGCATCTTTGAACCTGACCTCTTATCTGGGTTTTTGTTGAGCAAGCCTTTCAGAAGATTCTGGAAGTCCTCACTGGGAGGACTGGATGACAACACTGCAAACAAATAACACATTAATTGTTTAATTAAACAAACAAAACAACAATTACTCTATAAGAACCAGCATGCAAGAGAAAGTTCCACTTAATAAGGGTTTATACAGCTGGAAACATTTCTTTTGATAAACAGCAAGAAAAATATTTATGTCAAACATTACATCTGTGTCCAAGTGTGTTAATTACTTGTCTGACTGGGGGGTCGTGGTTCCTGGTGTAAAATCATTTCTGTCACTTCAGTGTAACTATCAGAAATGAATGGAGGTTTACCTGGGAAATGAAAACAGTTTGGATTTAACTTTACAATACAGTATAGTACAATATATTGTATAATACTGTATGTTGAGGTCAGTGTTAGTATCTTACTGCCTATTATATGCTGTATGTCAACTTTTTTGCAGTTTAGTTTTCAGGATTCAGCAATCATTTAGAGTACAACTAATTCTGCTCCTCAATAATTAAGATTTTTTTCAATCCAGTTCAGTATCATGATCATAAATATGGAGTACAATAGATGACAAATCAGGAAACAAACATTGTTAAATTCATTAACATATACTGCAATGTAAGCAGTAATGCACTCATCTTATGATTTAAGTACAGTTGCACTCAAAATTATTCAACCCCCATTGTAAATCAGGTTTATTGGCAAAATGTACAAACTTTCAGCTGTTTTTGATAAACAACTCAAACAAGAACAATTTAAATTGCTCAACATGACCAGAATTACAGGTGGTTTCTCAAAATTATATATAAAATATATATAACACAATATGCCACTTTAATAACTACTGCTGTAGTTATTATTTTATTCAACCCCTTCTTAACAAGCATCTTTAGTACTAAGTAGAGCACCCTTTTGCTGCTATGACCTGCCGCAAACGTGATGCATAGCCAAACACCAGGTTCTGACAGCATTCCTGAGGAATCCTGAGCCTCCAGCTCTCTAATATTCTTGGGTTTGCATGCTGCAACCGCCTCCTTCAATTCCCACCAAAGATTTTCTATGGGATTCAAGTCAGGTGATTGTTATGGTCACTCTAGTATCTTCCAACCAAGCCTTGGTGGACTTTGAGGTATGCTTGGGATCACTGTCCTGTTGGAAAGTCCAAAGACGCCCAAGTTTTAGCTTCCTCACAGACGGCATGACATTTTCTCCAAGAATTTGCTGATACTGGACTGAATCCACCTTGCCTTCCAAACGCTGCAGGTTTCCAGTGCCAGAAGATGCAAAGCAGCCCCAGAGCATCACTGAGCCACCACCATGCCTCACCGTCAGTAGGGTGTTCTTTTCAGCGTGTGCCTCATTCTTCCTCCTCCAGACATACCGCTGATCCATAGGCCCAAAAAGTTCCAGTTTTGTTTCATCGCTCCACAGAACAGAATCCCCAAACTTCTGTGGCTTATTTATATGGTTTCAAGAGTATTAGAGGCGACTTTTCTTGTGCTTTTGGGTCAGTAGTGGTGTCGTCTAGGATTTCGGGCATGGAGACCTTCAGCATTTAGTGTGCACCTTACTGTAGACACTGAAATCTCTGTGCCTGTACAGTACATATGGTGGGCTACTGCTGGTATGTACTGCCCTCTCCTGGTACCAACTGGTACTGCAAGTTTTAGGACTTCAAAGTGTTTTGCAAAGGTTTGGGAATTCCTCTGTTTAATTGTTTTTTGTTGAACACTTTAATATAATTTTGACCATTTAAAAATGACAACAGTTTAGAGTGATTTATTTTATGTTTTTGCTACAGTGCCAGTGCTGCTTCTGCTGTAGTAACTAAAGGCCAGATGTAAAGAGATGCTAAATTGTTTCTCCAGTCTAAATAAGAATTCAGCTCTAATACATAATTGCAATAATGACAATAAATACATAATGACACATACATATTTACATAACAGCACTGTGTGTGTGCATGGTGTGTGTGTGTATGTGGTTACCATTGTACATGCAGTAAAATATACAGCCCAAAGCCCAGAGATCAGAGCTCATACTGGTTTCTGACCCCTGTAAAACCTCTGGGGCGCTGTAAGTTAGAGAACCTGAAAATGTACACATAAACATACAGTAATTAGAAAATGACAAAAATAGTAAAAGATAAACAGATGTTTCAATGGTGCATTTTAGCCAAATTGTACATTTTTATGAGCTTTTGAAATCTTGGTCATGATGAGGTAAAGGAGAAAAATAATCAATATGTTGGTAACATGAATAGTGGACTCTTTATATCACATGGGGCCTGATTAACTAAAGGTTTGTGTGTGTAAAAACGTGTGCAAACTTAATATCATCTGCAAACAAATGTGCAAGGTGATCTATTGATGGTGCGCACTGAGGATTGCATGTTTAAAATGTGCAAGACAGCACGCACTGTCCATTTAGTATGTTTGCCTTAATGAATATGCAATATGGGGCATTTCTACCCTAGTGTCCAAAATACTGGGAGGAGAACATGCAAATAGGTTAATTTAGCACACAAAGAGATTTCCCATACCTGAAAATAATTTCCAGAGATTCTGACTGTCTGTATTTAATACGTTTGAAAGGAAGGTGGTAATCCGTGCAGCATTGCGCATAGATGGCTGTCATTACTGTGGCGAGGAGGAGACACTCTGATTTAAACTAATTTCTCATGAGCTGTTTGTTTTTATTTTCATTCAATAATCCTTAACACAGAAAAACACCATAAGTAAACATGAATTTAGTGCAGCCTATTTGCAGCCAAACGAAACTGAACATTCACAGCCACTGTAGCCTAAAGAAAATTAACACTGACCTTTATTATGTCTTTCTATTTCTTTCTTTTCACCAACATTACATTTTTAACTGGGTTTTTTTTTGGCAGGCTGCGTGTCTCTGCCCCAGCACGCTACTCTCATCCACTGTGTTCCTCTTCAAGCGGTGCGCGCTTGGACTGAGAGACCTCCCCACTGCCTGGACCCCATCTTCGATCCCTCTTGCCAGGGCATTTATGGCAATTGTCAGACCAGATAAAGCACTGACCTACAGCCTGATGTGCGCGACAATTACCCAAGTGTACCATCTGAGCGCTCAGGCTACAGTCAACACAGCTTGTACCTCCTGCACAATGGATTAATTAATTTATTTATTATCATCATTATTATTATTATTATTATATTTACTCATTGAAGATAATTGAAGAAGTTTTTCTTATAAGCCAGTTTATCTTTTGTTATTTGCCTTGTATCTTGCTATCTTCATCTGTTGTTTTTGACTTTTTTCTGCTGTAGCTCAACAATATGTTTATTTGCATCTTCCACTAACACCTCCATGGGATCAAATTTCATTTTGCACTGGCAGTCATTCTGTTTTTCGTCCAAACGCCCTGTGGCAGAAACCTGTAACACACGCAAAACCGTTATTTAAATACTACTGTCTCCACAGTGTGTGTGCACCTATTGTCATTTACGCAATTATTCTTAGTAGATCACCTGCAAAACACCAAACGTGCAATATGTTAGAAAGTACACGCAATTTAGCAGTCTTTATTTGGGATCTTAGTAAATCAGGCCCTTAGTTACCATACAGTACACTTTCAGTACACTATGTGTTACATTTTCTCTGCTTTTAGTTTCTGATATAATCACCATGTCATAACGAGAGCTAATGCTTCCCTGCCACCTCCCTCAGCTGCCTCCTGCCCTGCCCTAAATTCACCCACATATGTTAAGATGTTTTTGTTATGACCTACACAACCTGCACACCCTGCCATTCCTTAACTGGTCACTACTGTTCTTTTGCAAGCTTTTCCACCCTGTTGTCACATAAAATCCCTGCCTGCCTGCTTACATGTTCCGTAGCTCCCAATGAGTTTCCCCCAGCACATATAAGATTAAAATTCTATTCTTGGCTAACCTACTGGTAAGCTTCTCCATCAGTCAACAATGCAATTCATATAGTAACAATATGATTAAAAAAACAGTCATCTGACCTTGTAATCTTTTCCTCATATTGTCAAAGTTCTCCTTGCTATCTCCTTCATTTGCCTCCTCAGATGTAGAGAGCAAGGCAAAAAAATCCTCCAGTGTCTCTCCCTCTGCCCTGGACATACAGAAGTTACCAAACTTCAGAATGCCACTACCATCCAGTAGGATCTATGGGCAACAAAAAGAGAATTGTTATATTCATATGATAATATTTCTGCTGTTATACTGTTAGTCCTACAAACACATGAAAGTAGACCTTAGCAGGGGTCAAGTCAGAGAAAATGATTCCTGAATCATGGATGTGTTTCAGTCCTTTGACCAAGTCCCATCCAAAACTTCTAACTACATCTTCTGACAGACATCCATCATGACCAATTACAGACTCCAGGGAACCACCTGGTAGATAGATAGACAGAGCAAGGAAAAACAAGACAAAAAAGAAAGCATGAGAGGGATAAAGAAACTTGTCCTTGCTTGACACCTCAATGCATTGTTTTAGAAACCAAGAATCCATTTGGCATTTTAAAAAAAAGAAAGACACTTTACAATCTGTTATTGAAAGTGAATAGCTGTCATTAATCAAATAAACCAGAATATGAGGTATTCACTATTTGTAAAATCATATCAATTTGTAGCCGCTATAAGATGCATTTCTCACTCCACATCCTTTGATGGCTTAAAACCAACACTAAGTTATCACATCTAATGGTGCATGGCCACTTATCAGGTGTGCCAGAAATAATTACCGACCTGTACAAAGCTCCACTACCAACCAGAGGTGGTTACTTGTCTCATACCACTCATAGAAGCTTACTATGTTCGGATGATGCAGATCATGGCTGAGACGTACCTAACAGGGAACAGAAACAATATAATTTAATGTTTAGAGTGCTTATTCTATATTAAAAATATAATATATATAAATATATTCAAAATCTAAATTTATCCTTAAAAAAATTCAAGTGCAGTACCCCTGTGCTTCCAGGACTCTCTGTTAGACAGTGTTGTAGAAATGTAGAAATTTGGGAAAAGACAGATGTCTAAAGAAGGAATTTTAAGTCAATATAACTCTATAATCTTTACATTTAATAGTTTCTCCAGGCTCGTTTCATCTAATTTCAAGGAGAATCAGACCTGGCGAGTCAATCCACAGATAGTCTTGTTTCCTTATGTAGGTCATATGGAGGCTTTGGTATTTAATTGAGACGATTTCATAACCAATTAAAAACTCTTTGTAGCAGCTTTAATATATAAAAAACAATTAAAATGTAACACATTTCTTAGCAAATGTATGATACTTAAAAAACTTACATGATTAGTGATGTCAGGTCTCTTGGCTTTGTCAGCACAGATGATGGCTACATAGTCGAGATTGCCCTTTTTTCTTCCTTTATAGACAACAGAGTTACTGCCTGCCCCAAGCTCCTCATACAAGATGAAGTTCTCCATCCCCTGTGGATGAGAAACATAAGGTCTAAAATTATAATCAATGCACATTTTAAGAAGCTGAGCAAAGAGAAAAAGGAGGAGAGAGAAAGACAGAAGAGAAGGGTTTGTCACCAATGACGAAAAAAGCAGAGAAATATCAGACATATTTTTATGGTTTTAGCTTTATCATAAACGTTGTGCGTTTGCGTGATATTTGAAATGTGAATTATTAATTATAGACCATACAATTATTAAATTTTAATAAACCGAAGCCTATTCAAGTTGTCGTTTATATGGTTTGACATAGGAAAATATCAATCTTTATTCAAGCAACTAAATATCACATTATTAATGTATTTATTTGTTATCAATTAATTATTAAATTTGTAAATTACAGTTGAAATTTGTTATACATGTATTGGACACACCATATGAGGTACTTACATTTAGCACAGCTTATATTTTTTTGCACAAAAACAAAATGGCTTTTGTACAAGTTTTTTTTTTTTTTTTATGGCTTTGTACAAGTTTTTTTTTTTTTTTTTTTTGTTTTTGTTTTTTTATGGCTTTGTACAAGTAACCAGCTGAACACACTGAGCCTTAAGGATAATTAACCGTTGATGCAGAACACCTGGGTCCTGTTTCACCCTGACGGCTTGATTTGAGCGGAAAACCTGTCGTGAAATGGTTTTAACTTAGAGCGAGGATAGATTCAAAATGTTGCTATATTAAACAGGCATGTTTGAAGTTGATAATTAGCTTTTAGGTGGCAAATAACATTCAGAGTTCACTATGAAGTTAGAAGTTAATGGTTGGTTTGTAACGTTAATGCTGTGTAGCCGTTATGAGGTCTGGCAGCCGGCAGGCATTTTGCTCGCTTTGAAAGTCAAAAGAAGAAAGCAACAACTAAAAGTAACGTAATTACATGAAAACTGCATGCAACTATACATATTGCCATTAAACACTTCGTTAACAACATATGCTTGTTATTTCTTACCCTTACTATCAAAGTTTCTCAGAACTTACCCATTCAACGACCCGCTGTTAGATGGCGGAAGAGTGATGGACCACCTTATTCCAACTGCAAAAGGGGAGCCTGGAATTCCTCAGATAAAATGAAAGCTAAATCTACACACCAAAGTCATTACGTGTGGGAACATAAGTCTATTATGTCTTTACAACATATTTCAACATAAATGTGGCTCGAGAAAGACGTCGGTTTGATTACAAAGTTTTATTGTTTTTAACCTCACCACCTACAAATGGCACATTCCTGTGTTGCTAGGATACAAGAGTCCACACAACAGACGGCGCACTGGGACGAGCATGGAGCACAACAATAATCGCCATCAAATCTGTATATTTCCTCATTTTAAAACGTGAATTTCACATATGCAGTTCGCAAGTCCCACACTTTACTAAGTGTACAAAATTTCCAAACCACAGCTAATTCTATCTTATTATGACTCTAATTTTATTTACATTTTTGAGGCTCCTAAATTTTCTTACTTCTTCTTCTAAATGACTTGTGGGCCTGTTCATATTAATGATTTGTTGCTGTTAGTTTTGTACTACAGTCAATGTTAAAATAAAATTAAAAAAAAAAAAAAACCCGACATGTCTTCAGTGACCACATGCAACTGTATCATAGGCCTACTGTATGTTAGACCCCCACCTCTCTGTCTCTCACACGCACACGCGCGCGCGCGCGCGAGCATCAGCCCATCAGAGAGCACAATTACGTCATGCATTGAATGAAACCACCGGCAGCAGGACACAAGGCACCCGTGACACTCCTGAATGGATTGTATGCAGTCTGCAACTGTCGGAAATTGTGTAGTCATGTGCGGGTTCAACGATCCAAAAGTGGTGAAGTGGGAATTTTCTATTAAAACCGAGCAACAGCCACCAAAAATACAGTTTCCTTTCAGGATCCGTTATTATTTTACATATCAAGCGACTCATAATGCTGATAACGTGAAAGCAAATTTGTACCCTGCGCTCTTAGTGAGACCCTTAACATTAGCCTGTAAAAATACGTTTTTGCCAATTAAAGAATTAAACCTTCACACAACCGTGTAGTAAAACCCCAACACGAACTTCAAGCTAATTAAAAAAGCAAGGTGAAAATAGGATTAAGAATAATTTAAGACAGTCTAGCAGAAATGAACAACGGGACAGTGAAAAACCTCAGTGCAAAAAAACTTGAAAACTTCTTAACCTGTAAGGTTGCATAAAGTTGTTGAGTACTATTTCCTGTGATCGCAATTTGTTCTACAAAATAAAAGCAAAAATATTTTCAATGAAATGTTTGCCACCCCATTTGCCTCGCACGACATTGTACAAATACACAAATAAACGTAAAATAAATAAATTGGAGTCAGTCCCTGAGGCAGGTGTAATTTAGTTCTTCCGTTCATTTCAGTGTTAGGCAACGTTATGTCACAATTCAAACAGGAAATATTTCAGACCTTGCTTTGATGTTAGTGTTTATGTTTTCAGTTTGAAAATACACTGTAAATTATTACATTTTCATACTTTCCAAACGACCCTGTTTTTATGTTCAAAAGCTGTTTCTAGTGTTTATCATCAAGCTATGTAAATGTGGCAATGTGCAAAGTGATTGGAATGAAACATTCAACAACGGTCTTGCTACCATTACATTACAGATAAGTCTGGTAATATTAATCATTATCATTGTTTCTGTGAAAAAAAAAGTCTTGTTTAGGCGGACAGTCTCACCATGATACTGTGGTAAAGTCAGATGGGTGAACTTTTCTAGGTTCACAATTCTATACACTATACAGACCATGGATGTATAGAGAGAGAGAAAAGAGACCCAGACTTTTAAATTTCACAAACGACTTAAGGTTTTTTTATTTAATGGAGTGTAACGTGTTTGACAGCTTGATACGTATGTTGTGGGCAAACAGACATTAGTACCAAAATAGCCCGCTCAGTAAAAAATAAACTGGCGTCTACTATTAATGCGGTTTATTTTGAAATCAATAAGACCGGATGTGGTTCCACATTGTATCTACTTTGACTCAACTCGGCTCCGCAGCTTTGTTTCCATCAAGAGATTCAGTCACCGCTGCAAAGGAAACCAAAAAGCCGCTAAAGTGTTGTGAACAGGCATAGGACTGACTCTGAATTATTCGTCCGTCCTCTTGGCACGTATTCCGCTTGACTGTGGCTTGTTATTCTAACCCTGGTGTTGTGGTTAGGTCCGTTCCCCCTGTAGATAGAGTGTTTCCCGTAGCGGTGCCCTCCGCGGTTGGGGTTAGGGTTTAGGTTAGGTTGTGGTTAGGGGTAGCACAGATAACTGGTTGGGAGTAAAGGTAAGATAAGGGTCAGATTTAGCGTCTCTGAAGCCACATTTTTGGAGTTAGGGCTAGGTTAAGGTAGGGGGGACCTCATATCGACGGGGAACAGACTAAAGCGTAACACCGCTCGGACAACCTCATCGGCAGTTTGTGAACAGAGCCGCACTGCGTGAACCACAAAACAGACTTTAACTGGTCGCCACACGGAGAAAACTGGATTATTTTTCCTCTTCATGGAAGTCTGCGCTGTCTCCTAAAGTGGTAAGGAGAGTTTCCTGAGTTTATGAACGTCTCGATTTTCAAATCTGATCATTATTATACTGGAGCAGGTGTTCTACTGTGTTCTGATGTTTTCAACCAGTCTCCATCAGTGAAACTCGTTTTTTACTTGTCGTATTCACTTGTTGAGTATGTTGCTGGCTTGCACGCTCAGCTGTATGTTATATTAGATGGCCAGTGTGGTTTGCATGAGGACAGTCCGTTGGTCTGATTTAATAAGTAGTCTGCAGTAGTGTGCCTGACTCAGAAGTGAAAATGGTCAGCCTCCAGAGTGTGTCACGGCAGCTTGTGGGCACATTTTAATAAGATTGATTTCAGACTTAGGTAGACCTAATCCTATCACTGTAAATCTGCCTCCACTCATTAAAAGTGACTGAAGTCCCTTTAGTCTCCATAAGCAGCAGTCTGGCTGATTATCACAGCTACATTAGCCCAGTTCTCAGATACTGTGAACAAACTTTTACCATTAATGTCAAGTGAGATGTTTATTATGACTCCTGTGCTCAGTCAGTGGGATCATTACATAAATCAGACTCGAGTCTTTTTGAAGTTGTTTTAAGCTAGTTGAAGTAATCATCACCATAGTGCAAAGCTACTAAATTAGATTCAGCATCTATGGAGTGTGATATATTCACATTTTTTTTACATCTCTTCATGCACTGTACATCGTACGTCATACATTTTGCATTAGATGCAATTGGGGTTTCTGCAGAACCTTAGAAAGTCTAACTCAATCATCTAAATTTTAGGTCTTTTAAATGTCTTAAAATGATTTTGACAGGTCTTGGTTGATTTATGATGTTAATTTTACTGTTATGAAGTTAGATTTAACTTCAAGTCTCACTTTTAAATGTGTTTTGGGGAAAAAATGTAGGCTATTGATCACACTATGACAACTATAAAACAAAACCTACATCGGACCAGTAACCATTCACGCAAACTTTACTTTTTCCAGGATTGATGAGAAAAAAATGTCTTGTATTGCATTAATAATGGTCTTTAAAAAATTTCAACGTAACTTCTTGCAGAAACTCTGTATTCAGATTACCCTTTACAAATCAGACTTCAGCCAGACTCAGGACAGTTGAAAGAAGGCTTGTGAAGCTTTACTGAGATGCGGATTGTATTCAAAAGGCTGCAATACAGTCTTGTACCTTCAGTGTGAAAGGTACTGAGAGGTCAGTAGTTTTTATTTTACATCTGCTACTTTGCTGAGGAGGAGGAGGAGGGGGGAGAGGAGGAGGGTTTCTCAGCCACTCCAGAGAGGCTAAATAAGGTTCCAGTTGCTTTTGCCAACTACCAGCACATGATCTGTGGAAGGCCTGTGTAACGTCTCACTCCTCAGACCACACACACACACACGGCCGGCCACACTGTTAACACAGAGACTCCTGAAAACATTCACACAACTAGAAGCTGGACCTGAACAGAGAGCTTGCATGTCTGACAGAAGAGCGACTGGCAGATGGGCTGTGGGGGGGTGTTAGTGCTTATCTGACCTCTCTGTCTCACTCTACACACACACACATGCTCACACATTCAAAGGCTTGTAGCATATGGTAAATCACTTAACATTGCAAGACATATGTGATATTAGTATTTTGTAACCTAAGCAACCCCATCAATAAGCTAAAACGAGTCTCCCGAAAGACTGAACAGTAAGTGTTAATTTATTTATGTATGACAAGAAAGAAAAAATGATCTAGTGACAACAGTGAGTGGTATGTTCTACTCTGCCAGCACACAGACTTTCATGTACAGTAAGTGTGCTACAGACTGATGACCCTGTAGAAATTTCTTTGAAAGAACAAAAGTCAAAGGTTGCTTTTATGAATGAGGCCCTCAATATTAACTTCAAAGTTCCTTTATTGCACACTATCATTGTTGAGTGTCTTTATGGATTTATGACTGGCTAAGTTTCTGTCAAATTTCAAAAATCACATGGAACAACAATAAGATGTAGCACTATATACAAACAGCAAAAAGAAGGACTGGAGAGAGAGCATGTGTTTGTTCAATTAGCACGGTTTGAAGCGTGTGGAGATTTTATCACTGATTTGGCTTTGTGATTGATTGTTTGGCTGATCATGACTGACACTGGAACTGTATGTTGGCACTCTAGCATTAATTATAATGGCACCAGAGATGTAGTTTCTCCACAATGACTTTTATACTGTCCTAAACAATTCTCACTTCTATTACACATAAATTCTAAAAGCAAAAGTAAGAGGAAATTCACAACAAAACCTTAAATATACACCAGTTTTAGGTTAGATCTGGTGAAGGGGGAACATAATGAAAAGTATGGATCATCCAAACAAATCCTGACAGATATCCTAAACAAGGATTGTCTGTGTCACACCACAACTGCAATCAAAGTGATGTTCCTCTTATCTGTGTTAGTTAGCAGAAATGAAGTTGATGTAATGCCAACTTCATACCATACGATGTGGAGTATTATTTCATAGCATACTGCACATAATACAGCATACAAAAATGTGGAAATCTGATACAGGTGTAGGGATTAAATGATTACCAGTTTCACAATTAACACTGATAAAAAATCCTGACAATTAGTGTACAGTTTCAAATTTTAATTGTTGTTAAAATCATGATTACTGCACTTTGATAAACATCAACCAAAGTTAGCTAAAGTCAGACACAGGCGCAGCAGCAACATGGGTTTGTTTTTGCATCAGTGATAGTGATAGTAATTTGGTGTGGACAAACTAACTGACATGAAAAAAAGCCTGTTAATTTGTAAACAAGATTATTTATTAATTTATTAAGTTATTTTAAGTGCCAGCGTTACGGTTCACTGAACTGAGCCGAAGTGATGCAGCTGTCTGTGAGAAGCATATAAACTGGAGGTTACAGTTTTTTGTCAATCTTTGTCTTCCCTCATGTGGGAACAAAGCCATCAAAACTTTAACCCAGGTCTTGTTAGTGGGTCTTATTGCCAGGTTGCATATTTGATAAAACCAACACAGCTGAAGGCTGACAGATTTAGGAACGCTCCTCTGCTCTGCCAACTTTGTTCAATCCCAGCAGGATGAGCCAAACTAACACCATATACGGCTTTCTGAGCAATAGCTAATGTTTCTGCACTTTGGTATTTTTTCTTTTTTTTCCTTTTTTTTTTCTTTTTTTTTGGCCTTTCTGTCTGTCCTCCTGTTGTCTTGTAGAATATTAACTGGCGGACCTTTTTTCTGCTCCACTTATCTGTCTTATGCTGCTTCCTCTATACCTCCATCCCTCTATCTGTCTCTCCTCTTTTAGCCTCCTCTTCCCTTTATCTCTCATCATTGCGTCTCTCCCTCCCTTTTCATCTGTCTTCTCCTGCATGTGATTTCTTCCTTTCTGTTCGGTGTCTTTCCAGCAAAGCTTTCAAACAGGCCGTCCTGTCACACATGCATACACCCATCAGACTTTTCCACTGTATCTCACTCTTGAAGAACAAAGTGCAAGCTTTTTCTCCACACAATGAGGTGTTCAACTCTGACATTACATGAAGGCATTTAAAGGATATTGTAAAGGGTGTCTCAACTTCCTTTGACTGGTCATGTGACTTGTCTTCTCATCTCACCACTTCTCTGTTTGTCTTCCTCTTCGTTTCTCCTTCCTGTGAAGACAGTTGAACTGAGACTGTGTGAGTAATGATACGAGTGGGTCTCTTTTATTGCGACAAGCTTGCTAGATTTTAGTCTGGAGGAAAACAAGTTTTTGCTCTGCATTTGAGAGTGCTCAGACTGAGCGGCTAGCAATGAATGAGTAGAGTAGAGATGAAGGGAGTATGTCAGAGACAGATGCGGGGAATAGACAGCGGCGTTGTGGGGGGTAAACCCAAGTAAACTCTGTTTATCCACCTCTTTAAAATGAGACTGAGAGTTTACTCACCTATTTTTAGATCAACTGTATCAATCGATAAGCAGAAAAAGGTTACTTACTTCAGTATTTACCACTAAACCCCTGAGAATAGGTCTATGGACAGAAGAGATTTTCTGCTTTCATGCCTGTTCCTTTCATCTGTTACACTCACCATCAACTCAGTCACGTCACTGAGACCACAAGTATTCAAACACGCTATAGGCTTTGTTCAGACTGCAGGAAAATCAGATTTGTTTCTCAAATCAGATCTTTAAGGCAGACTGTCCACACTGTTATTTGCAAGTGATCAAATCGGATTTGTGTCCAGACCTCACCAGTCTATCCATATGGGTTGTTGCGGTAACGATGTAGGCATCAGTAACTATGTATGCAGGTGACGCAGAAGCATGAGAAATGGATAAAGCCTGTCCAGAAAATGTATTTCAACATGTGTTCATGGACTGTTGGTTCTGTGTCCTCCATACCATAGTTGCAGCATGAGTCTGTGCAGCCATGCTGATGTACTTCTGTCACTCTGGATTTGACGTTGTCTTTGTGTGTTGCGTTTTGGGTGACACAAAAGACGCTTTGGAATCAAATTTGAGAAACCAAGCGTTCTATAACATATTATTGCTAACACCTGTGTTTTACCCATACTGTTTCATAGCAATATTGCTGCTGTGAATAAAGGTTTACTGCTATGAAAGTGATTTGAAATTGAGACAGTCCCCCAACAAAAGTATTCAAAAAATTTAAAACCCTGCACACCCACACAGCTCGTCCACCCAACGTGCAGTCATCTAATTAGCTAATATCAGAAAACACCTCAAAGTGTAGCAGGGGAGAGAGAGACCATACCCCCACACTCACACCCACACTGTCACAAGAAGGACATAATAGTGAAACTGAAAACACCTGTGGTGGGTGTGTCTTTTTCTTTCTTTTTTTGTTTACATTGTGTCCTCACACAGTGAAACTTGTGATTAGGGAACTGTTCAGGACAAAATGCACAGATAAATATAAAAACAGATAAAAAATAAAATTTGAGTGTTATCAACTTTTACGACTGACAAGAATTCAAACAGCTTATTTTGAGACACTATGGGCCAAAAATGGTACTTCTAACAACCAGTTAATATTAATAATATACTTGATACAATGCAGTCACTAATGCACTTTTTCAACCAGGGGTAAGCTAAGCTAGCTAATTGGGCATGGGCACATATATTATGAAACAAAATACTGATTCATCTTGGCTTTTGTTAGTGTGTTTTATTAAGAACAGAATTTCTTGTGAAATTCAAATAAATTTGGGTGTGTTAACTGTATGTACAGCCAAAAATGTCAGCATTTCTTGAGTCATGAGTATGAATCAACAACCTGATTGCATGAAATCATCGCAGTGGTACAAAATTAGATAGATGTAATATTTAAATTTAAGCAAAAACAGTCCAAAAAATCCTATGCCCATTTTCCTTTTTTCGTCACCACTGCTTCTGAGTTATTCTGTATCTGATCTGTAAAGGGTAGAGGGTAGCTATTTTAAGTGTAGAACATCAGTTTGTGAAAAAAAGTGAATGTAGTGTTGGAGACGGTTAATGTAAGCTGAATGTTAATGAATAAGTGAGGTTCTCATGAATGTATGAAGCCAGGCAAAGTGATGGTGATGCACAACATTACTAACAAACTACCAAGCAAGTAAGTCCCTGCTTCAACAGAGTTTTTCCAAGAGAAATGCTTCTCTGAAATTTCTTTTCTTTCAGTCACCACTGTCATGTAACTGTTGAGCTAGCCAATGTGTGCTCACTAATAAGGTGTGTCCCTTGAAATCAGAAAACAGTGATGAGTGATACTCAGTGTTGGGAAAATTTCAGTCACTGGCCAGTCAAACCTTTTTTATTATAAAAATGTTTGTTCTGAAGTTTTCAATACGTTTCAAAACATTATAGAGCCCTTCTACCCATCTGTCACTAAAGCTCTGACCTGTTTCTCAGAGAAGATGGAAACAGAGTGTCTACTGTATAATATGTCTTGAAGCTGATTTGAGATTCCTGACCTTTGGCAAGAATCCTCCTCCCAAATGCTCCAAGGCAAAGAACATTCAAAGGAAGTTGTTTATGGTGTGTTTCCTGTGTTAGAGCTCCAACTTAAAGCCAGTCAGTCACAGCGTGTGCTCACAGACCGATGACCATTGGAAATGCTTATCCATCAGCATGTCCGTCTCAATTCCATTAGCCAGAAACACACAGGCACACACTTTATCAGCTATTGGAAGTAAGGAAATCCCCTCGAGCAAGGACAAACCGCAGCACTCAGCTGCTAAAAAGTGGAGCATTGGCATGTTTTGTGAACTGATGTATTGACTGTCATAGTATAGTACAGTAGGCAGGCTAATGTTTTAAATTGTTTGAGCAAACTGGCTGCAAACTCAGCTCAGCAAACTTAGTTCATAGACTGATTAATAAGATGCATACCCATCCTTTACTGTACTGACTTCTACTTCAGGATAATCTGCTACAACTCTAGAACTGTAAAACTATTAATCTGTGGATTGATAGTATAATTGAATGGGTAATCTGTCCTGCAGGCACAGTGAAGGGTTCCAGTGTCTTTTATCAGTCATCCTCTTGCTTACATAGGCTACGCCATTGTTGTTGTTGCTACGCGTTTGATAAGTTGCAACACCAAAACGCCTGGGATAAGTAATGTGATTGCATGTAGCCTTTCCATGTCCACGGCTCTGAACCACCATCAAGAAACCTCTGATTTTAAGCTATTTCAATTGACTTTAGCCTGGCTCGTAGCTGCTAGCTAGCTTTTCACTGTTCGGGGCCAACTCTGCTGAATGAGCAAGAATGCCATACTAACTGTTTTTTATCTCTTCTGTTGCAGAAAACACAACACACAATCTTTGAGTTACTATTATGCTGCAACCTGAGCTTATCTGCACACTTTATGACTGACTAAAGTAACATAACTAACCCCAATAGCATAAAACACTTTTCCATGTTTGTGTGCTGGTACTTCTCTCACACACCGGGAGAGACTCACTTCACACTTCTCACAGCTTAAAAGAGGGGGCTTGGCCAACAGCCCATAAGAGCAACAAAACATCCGCTACGCCTCATCATGCAAATTATACAGTATATTAAGAATAATATAGCATATGCTATGACTTTATTTTTGTCCTTTTAAACACCAATGAAATTTGTTAGTCTTGGCAATTCCACAACTGCATTTTTGTCCAGCTTTGCCTCGGGACTGGGGGGTAGCTGCACCCCCATCTTTAATTTTGTCAGGGAGCATAAAACTAAAAGTGGATGATGCACCATTACTTTCAAATCTTGTAGTCATACAATTAAGTTTTCATCAAAGAAAAGTTTCAAAAATATTTTGTATGCTGTCAATTATAGTGGTTAAGGTCTGTGTCCACGAGAGCTTTTTTTTTTCTTGTCCAACAGCTGGGTATTTCTGAATCGCTTCTAGTGGGAACACTGCATGTTTACGCTTTGCTACAAACACCTGCAGCATGACGAGGTGCCAAGCATCTATTCAGCACTGAGCTTTGGGCATTTTTTTCTGGAAAGAAAACGAAAGAAAGAAAGAAAATTAGAATCATAATTATATTAAAAGAAATAGAATCACAATTATGCAACAACAATAATAATAATAAAATATAATAATAATGCTTAATAACAGCTGAATGTTACGTGAGTGAATTGGTCCTTATGCATCAGTGAGAGTTCATGTCCCTGTGGTCCTAGAAACCCATTCAAAATACACTGCAGTGTCAAATACATTTGAAAATCATATTGGCCTGTTTAAGGTGTCTTATATGTGATGTTTTTGTGCATCTATAGTTTAGGAGGATGACAAGGTCGTATGACCAAAGGTCTGATGGAGGTCAAGTTGCAACACCAAAACACTCACCCCAATGAGCTGGACTTTGACTCAGTCTTCTCAGGGTTGATGTTGGCTGTGGATGGAAAGAGCTTTTAGTGATGTTGCTGACAGAGATTTGGGTGGTGCAACTCTTGTTTCTTTTGTTGGAGCAGAGAATGAATATTTGTGGTCTGTGTTGTAATGTCCATATTGTTGCAGTTTAAAGTCGGTAACTGATTAACAGAATGCATTGAGAAATCCTCAGTGGGAGGGAGGGATATGTCATTGTTTCTCTTCCCCTAGACACTAGACTAAGAATGAATACTCAGTGCCTGAACGAGAATGGACATACAGTACTTTGAGGGCTCATTAAGAACAATTGATTACTCTTCTCATGTATTTCATTTTTTTTAAGCAACAGAGCCCACAACCAAAATGAAATCAAACAGATAAAAGATCACTGTATCACAGGACTTATACAGGGGATTAGGACATCTAGTTGCAAGTGGCTCTGCCTACTGATTACATCACATGTTAAATTTTGTATCCATACCCCCTCAAGGAACTTGCATATTGTGTTGCTTTTGAGGCCCCTGTGGACAAAATCTGTAGTATTTCCCACACAAACAACCACAAAATCACAAACATCCAAAATAAAATTATCTAAAGAAAAATCTATTTCTGCTTCTTTTTAACTAAAAACATAAACATAGGTTCTTCCTGGGTGCCGTAAATAGTCTCATCCGATTTGACTTCAATGGGAGAAATTAAGAATAACTTTATCGAAAAAGCCAATGTTTTGCTGATGGTCTCGTTTGCTTATGAAGGTCATATGGAGGCATCAGTATTAATTAGACTGTTTTATAACATGATGGGAGAAAAAACTAGTTGGCCTATGTTTAAGAAATAAGTTAGTGCGCTAAACAAACACTGCAAAAACTTTTGAAATAGTAATAGCTACAAAATAAATGAAAAGAAAGTGGAAAACCACACCTTGTCCCCAGAGGAGAAATTGCAATTAATATTGTTTTCTTGAGTAGCGGCTCCATCGGCCCATTAAAATCTTCCACTTCCTCTAAACTGAACCCAACCCAGCAGAGCCATTGTGAGCTCTAGTGGATGACAATACAGAGGCTGTTGTGGCCATAACATATTAAATGCTGGTCATGTTAAACTTGGAAATATAGTACTGTTTGGTCAGCATTACTGCAATTATAATGATGTCATTAATTCAGAGAACTGCCTATGAAGTGTTTCCCCTGTTTTTAAGAGCTTTAAGAGATTTAAAATTTCTAAAAATCCTGTTATCAACTTTTTTCAGTTACCAGGGTCAGTCATCAGAAAAGCTCAGGTCCTGACCCATAGAGGAGACGTGTCATTGCTGTCTGTCATATGTTCTGCAGTGACTGTATGGTTTGTTGTCATTAGCAACGTGTTTGGGCATTTGGAGGTCCTCAATAATGGAAACTGTGTGACCTAAATACTACTTCCCACAAGGCACCGGGATCTGACTCAATATGTCTAAGAGGAGGCAGTGGTGGAAAAAGAAAGATGGCAAAAAATGGAGAGATGAATATATAGACAGTAACAGAGATAACACTGTGTTTTTAATGATGATAGAGAGGGAGTTGAGGTGTGCATTAGTTTTCGTTAAACTACACACATGCATGTGTCTTAAGGCAGTGCTAATTAACATCTGAATAAACTAATATTTTAATCTTGAAGTTGTGTTTATGTTGATGAAATCTGGTATTCTAAGCAGAAGGTTGCTAAACATAAATTTACCTTAACTTGCTTTAAGTTAAAAAGCCAGTGTTACTTTGCTCATCTTTTAAAATACAGTCCTTGTCTGATGCAAGCAATGCTGAAAAAATAAGAGATAAAAGAATCATTTATTTTCATCTTCAACAAGGTTTTCTTCTGCAGAGATTTTCAGTGTAAAATTGCATTTAGCATCAAATTACAAAACAGTTCAGGGGGCTGAAGCAGCACTCAGTTCTGATGGAACAGGTTCTTGGACGGCCTGCAGTGGATAAATTTAACAGAAATGACATGATGTCATGTGACTAATAATATTATAAGTCAAGTCATTTGTGACAGGAGAAGTTCATGGCTTAAAAATCAATTACACAAAAATGTCTTATTTAGTTACTGTAATTCTTATTTACTGCTGTAAATCTCCAGTTCCTGAAATACTGCTCTGTGGAGAACATGCAAGTGTACTAAACACTCAGCCATTTCATGAAATATAAATGAGTTCAAGATGTTACTATTGCTTTTGAATAATTAGACAATAGTGAGGTCCTGGTCCAACTAGTCCAACACCATGTTTGTCCAGTGGCATTATCAATTTGGCTTCAGATAAGCTACTGTCACAGCTTGGTCCATGACTTAAATGCTATCACGGGAAGACTGCCCGTGTATGAGCCTGCAATCTACTTGGTTTTATGAACACAGTCATCAGACAATGCCAGTTATCTTAACATACCAGGTAATTGGCCCAATCAATGGCTTACCGCTTAATTGGTCTACTATCACTAAAACATTCTCTAGTTCCAGGCTCTCAAATGAGAGGATTTGCCACTTTTCTTTGTCATATATCATTATAAACTGAATATGTTTGGGTTTTAGATTAATGGTCAAACAAAACAAGAAATTTTAACATTTTCACCCTACAAAAATGATTAATCTATTAATTAAATAGGGCTGATAAATCAATATAATAAAGTTACAGCCATAATTGACAGAAACACTGTTCACTAATAATGGAATTCAGTCCAATACCACAATAATTACCATTATTGCCTGGAAAATTACAGAGTAGACTTGACTTTCTCTGACACATAAACAAACACAGAACATTATATGCTTAGACATAATTTATTACAGAGCTGTTGTATTGGATTGCATTAGATTGTGCACCTAATAAACTGATATCACAGTATAAAGTGAAATCAAGTCTATAATTATCTGCACTTTAGCATGTGCTCTGTTTATAAACCAGTCAGCCAGCATGCAGATGAGTGTGACGCAATGTCTATAAATATTACTGTTTGCCTTAGTGTGCCTGAGAAAAAGAGAGAGGGTTGTTTGAATTAAATCATGTTTTCTGTTATTAGATATACATCAGAACATGTTTGCAAGTATTTAACTGATGAAAAGGTGCTGTTTTTTTGTGCAACTTTTTAAATCTACTTTTAAAACAAGTGGAAATAATTCTCCTTCTGTCTCTCCTCTTTCTTCTGCAGGTATGCAGTGAATAATCCAAAGTGTGTGGTTCTGGTTCTGCTACTCCCACCTGTCCTGTGGATGAATGTCCTAAGCAGTTTTGTCTGCTCCTTCCCAGTTATGCACTCAAGACAAATCTAAGTCGGTTTTGTCCCATCCCTGTTTTGGCAAATCCAAGTATTGTCCATGGCTGGTTGTGTATCAAATCGGTAACCACTCGGCGCCAAGCTGGACCCGAAGACTTTGCCTCCCTACACCTGTTCCTCTGCCCCACCCCCTAAACAGTCTTTTGAACACACAGCTCAACTCTACAGCCCAGGACTACGATTGGTCAGCGAAGAGGAGGAAGAGGAGGAGTATGTCAGTGAAGCAAGTCTGCCAGGTGCACTCGAGGAGTTCACATCCACCTACAGAGATGCAGAGACCATTACTGGTAATGTCGCATGCATACACTATAACCATACGTAGACAGAACTTACTGGAATCCATTTGGCAGTTGAATCAGCAATAGATGAATACATATATAATTAAACTGTCACAAGTGAGCTCCTTTTAAATATCCTCCTGAGTCAATAAAATAGTTATGCATCAAAGAAGTTGTACATCAAAACAAACCCGATTAAAAGTTTACAGTAATAACAGGCCTCAACCTTTCATGGTGTTTGGAATAAGCTGAGAGGAGCACTGAAGATGGTGTGTGTGAGAGTGAGGCATGCAGAGCTGTGAGAAACAGTCCCTCAGTGTGACCCTTTTCTAATGTCACATCCTGTCAGTAAAGCTGCTCCAGGGGACTTCAGCTCTGTGTTGACACCAGCCAGTAAAAAGAGCTCCCAGTGGACTGGCTCTGTCAACTCTTTCACTCATCTCTCACTATCTTTTTTTTTTTCTCACCACTCATCCTTCTCTCCAAGGGAGCAGAGTGACTCTAATGTCTTGTCTCCAGTGGTCAGAATTTAGCTGTGCTGTGCCCCATCTCCTTTCTCTTTACAGTCTGGACCAAGTGTCTGCCAGACGCTTGTAACAACTGAAGTGATAACTCATAAAATATGAATGGACATTGATTCAAATTTTTGTTCTTGCAGTGCTAATCATGCAGCACCAGACTGTCGCAACCTGGAAACAAAAACTGATGACAGCAAATCCTTACAGTCCATAGTATCATGACTGGACAGACCTGAGACTGCAGCATACATACCCAAATTAGTCCAACACACCATTTTGTGTCTTTTGTGATGAAAGACAACTGTTAAGTGCAACAGTGCTAAGCCAATGTTCAATAAGGAGCTTAGGACCCTGTGGAGCAGTAAGGAATGGGCCCAGAGGAGGGTAAAGGGGACCTGGGCAAAAGTGATTTCAGCTGGGCCAGCTGGGTGGTACAAGCTATATAGTCAGTTCAGAGACTAATTTCTTACACATACAAACAACAGGAAAAGGCCCTTCCTGTAGTCTCCTATGGTACAGACCCTCCCACCCTTGACAATGCTCTCAGTTCCTTGTATTATCACCAAAGTCCCTTTATCCTCTACCCCATAACAGCCATAAAGAAAAGGATTAAGATAGTGGGAGGTTCTGATGAACTTGTTCACCTTGAGCAGTCAGAAACTTAGAAGCAATGCATTCAGAAGCAGCACATCCTTTCAGTGTCCTGCAGGGTTGGTGCGTACACCATTATGCATTGGGCAAGAGGCAGGTTACACCCTGGAAAGGTCATCAGTCTATCACAGGGCCAGCACATACAGATATGCAACCATTCACAAATTTTGATAATTTAGAGTTGTCAGAGTTCACCAGTTGGAAGGAAGTGGAGCACCTGAAGGAAACACATGTGGTGTAATCTTGCAGAGCTGGCACTTAACATCTACTGCAGCTGGTAGTGTCATGGTTTTTTGACTTTGGACACTCAGATGCATCTTGGAGGCAGAACTGCATTTTAACACATATCTGCATTGGCTTCACTACTTATCTGTGGTGGTTGCTGTTTACTTTCCAAGGACTGACGCTGATATTCTGAAGCACTGGCCCTACAGGGCACCAAGTGCCTAAATTTGCGGCCAAAGTTCATTTTTGGTGGCTCAAATGTAAATGTATGTAAAAACAATCCAGAAAAGGTGATTTAATGCAACTGAAAACAGCCGTCCTTAATGGTGACACTTGTGTTGTCTACTCTTCCCGTGATTTGTGATGTGGTGTTTCCTGAAGGCATTGTTTCGGATAAAAAAACAAACTTCTTCCTCAACTTCTTGGCTAGCTGAGGAAACTGGCAGCACACATTGCAGTACATTAGGTTTTTAGATGTGTCATATTCCAGACACTTAAACTCCTGCTTCCATTCACTCCCAAATTGTCATTGCTGTTTAGTTTTTTTTAAATAGTCTGTTTTTTGTGCTGGCAGTTCTTCGGTAAGGATCACATTGGCAGTTTGAGTAGGTGTAGTAAACTCATACTTCATGGTTAATGTCGAACGCTGCTTTGACAAATAGTTTTGGAAAAGTAAGACTGACACCCTCGGCCTTCAGTGCTATGATATGACTTGTTGATTTTAGCTTTATTTTTAGTACTGTGATGCTAGAGCTGCTCCAGGAGAATCAACTGCTGAATGTTGTGTGTACTTGTAGATTTGACTTGTGAGGTCCCTGCGTTGGGAGGAGTTACTAACTTTTTTGTGGTAATTGCATCAGTGCATTAATGACTACTTACTAATGCATGCCGCTCAACTATGCTTAGGTCAGCAGGTGGTGGACAAAGTAAAAGGAGCAGTGTAGAGTGCAGCTTAGTGTAGCCAGTTACAGTTTGGCTTCAAGAGATCAATAAACACTGAATTAGCAATTAGAACTTGGCTCAAAATATTCAAATCAATCATTGAATCAGTTGAATTATATGGTAGCGAGGTGTGGGGTACACTAACACAATGAGATTGGACAAAATGGGACAAACATCCAATTGACCCTTTGCTAAGCACCGCCCTCCTTAGTTACTGTTGCTATGCCTGCCAAACTTTCCATTCTTGCACTGCATTTATGCAGTTTATAGTGATAACGGTGGCAGAAATTGAGAAACATTGAAATTGGGAGTAGTTGTTGAAAAACAAGGTCTTTGATTCCTTAGAAACGTAAACAAAAGCAGCTTCTCATTTCTAGCTAACGATGGTGGATTTTGTTGGCTAAAATAATGACTCACAAGAAGATTTCATAAGAGTAGCTGACTGATGTGAACAAATGCAAACTCGACTTGAGTTAGCTGAGAAGTCTCCAGCTGATGTTGTAATCCTTACATCTGACATGTTTTAAAACAAGAACCCTGTGTACACGTTAAGTTACCGAAACAGCTGCATACATGATATAACGTTAATGCTAAAAGACTGAGGCTAAAGCTAGCTTACAGCTCAACAAACAGAAGAAGGTCAGAAGGTGAAATACAGCAGGTACATTTACATAGATGACAAAAATACACTTATTAACATGGGTAAAGGAAGTGCAGGGACTTGATTAGTGCAGCAGACCTTGAGACAGGTCACCCAGCCAGACCAGCCAGACTGTGATCGTGGAAGACAGCCTGGATAAGAGCTAAGATAACTCAGCTTAGACCTGAGACAGTGAGCCAGAGAGAGACATATCATCATCGACCCACTTTGATTCTGCATCAGCCCACATCCTCCTCCTCAAACCCCACAGAACAAATGCAGATGCAGTCTATCTAACAAGTTTGGCTGGAGGTAAAGGTACTGCAGCTACTAAGCTAGCATTACTTAGCCAGATGTGCTAACATGCGCAGCTTATGTTTGAGCAGATGATGACAGAGTTTAATCCATTCCCCACACACGTGCTCTTGTGTTTTGTGTTTTTGAGAAACAACAAAAAAAGATGCCACTGTCCAGACTCATGAAACGTTGAGTATCACTCTTCTCAAAGCCTCCTGCACACCTTCAACATGTAGAGAAATGGAAGGCTTGACAGCTCTAGTTACAGTTGCAAAGCTATGATTGGACAGTTGCTGTTTGGAGGCAAGGCTTAGTGAAGGGTCAATTGAAATCCTGCATGCGGAGATCTGCAAAAGTATCCTCCAGGTCCACAGAAGAGCTGTGAACTTGTAGAGCTAAATTAGGCAATATCCTCTACTTGTAAATATCCAAAAATGAGCCCTACATTTCTGGACTCCTATTAAAGAAAGTGACCCACTCTTATTTTTTTTACAAAGCCCTATGCTGCTAAGAGTTGACCTCATGAAGGAGTCCACTCTGCCAACTTGTCCTGAAGCTAGGTGAACTGTCAACCACTCAGGTCATTACACCATGACCACCACAGCCTCAGAACACATGCACTCAAAAAATTAGACCCAACCAAATTAAGATGAAAGAAAAAGGAAAAAACACAGGTTATTGAACAGAATTAACAAAATCACAAAACAAAACACAAACCTACTTAACCTTAAACAGAGAGTACACTGTGGCAACCTACTTGACTACAGTGTCTGACAAAAAACTGAGAAAAACATTGACTAAATACAGACTGAGGGAACACAACCTGGCAGTGGAGGTAGGCCGACACAGGCAGACCTGGCCACCCAGAGAGGAGAGGTTGTGTCCCTACTGCGACCAGGGTACAACTGAAACAGAGCTGCACTTCCTGACTCAGTGTAAGCAATACAAAAATATTACAGAGCAATATTTTACAAAAATAATACAAATATTCCCTGATTTCCTCTACCTAAGTGACTCTGAAAGACTTCTGGCTTTACTGTGAGAGAGGGAAGACTGCTGTAGACAGCCAGCTCTGCAACTCTGTGGACCCCCCTGTCCCACAAGGCCAATAATTAATGTTACTTATTAATGAATAATTCATTTGTTGTACATTCATCAAGAGATAATAAATCTACAAGAACTCTTACTATCCCATAGCCCCTCTTGTTCTCCATGCCTTTAGTGCTGTTTTTGTTTATTTTGTTTACTATGTGAAAATTTGTATTGATATACTTTGGCAACATTGTATTTTATGTAGTCATGCCAGTAAAGCCAGTGAATTATTATAATTATAAAAAATTATATAGTAGCCCTGCAAATTTTGTAGGGAACTCATGAGCTTCTTTATTTTATTGTTGTGTTGTCTTATAACATAAGCTGCTTGCCAGCTAAGCTACTTTCTCCAGTGCTGAAACTAGATTTTCAAGTTTTCAAGTGCTGCCTGTTATTTCAAATCTTAACATTGTTCATCTATAGTCTCATTTTTTAATCTTAGTATTCCTTGACAATGTTCTGATCTCTGAAGATTTTTATTTGCTAGCTCAGAGATTAATAAATGAATTTCAATTCTTGATTTCAAGATTGGATTATCAGTCAGACAAACTGCGCAGACACAGATTGGTGATGTGATGCAGCAACCAACAGTGTAACACTTGTATTTTGCAGACTCAAATGGTGAAATGACATGTGGTAACATCTACTGTAGTCATATGTCTTCAACCCTGAAGTCATTCAAGGGTAGGACAGTTGAGGAGGTCAGGTCAGTGCTGCCATCTGCTGGTACAGTAGGATTACTATAAAAATGCAACTTGCCACATTCAAGTTCAAGCTATAAACTGTTACATTTAAGTTGTTTTTTTTTGCTTCTTTATTTTCTCTCATCCTTCTCTGTCTGTCACATCTCTCTGCCTAACTCTCTAGTTCCTCCTCGCCCTGAGAGTGAGTTAGTGTGAGAGTGTGTATGTGTGTATGATTTCACTGAGTCTAGAGGATGAATGAACACAAAGAGCTGAATAGAGCAGCTCATTGCCGTGGGGCAGTTCCTGGGCGTGAGGTTAATTCTCCGTGGTTACCAGCCAGCAGTGATGTAAAGAGTTGAGTAACTGTGAAATTATGGGATGCTTGGTGAGGAGAGTGAGATCAGGAACAAACAGGAGGACAGTCAGGGAACTCGAGTGAAGTTATGTAAGTGGACGAACAGAGTAGAATCCAAATTGCTGAGTCTGCTCCCTGACTCTGATCAAATCACGGCAGGCGAAAACACATCCATTGTGCTGTAATGTTCTCGGTTCTTGATCACTGTTTGCATTATCACACACACAGTAGACCGAGCCAAGTAACATGAGATTGAAACTGTGCAGCCTGTCTGAGTTCGAGCTTCGTCGTTTTCTTGGATTTTGAGTGAACTTTGGCTCTGTCAGATGCCCCATACATTAACTTACAGCGTTGCCATGGATACAGTGTTTTTGTATGTAAAAAGCCAGCAAGGAGACTGGCTGGCTCCAGACTTGAAAGAAACTGAATTAATCTGGTCATTGCAGGAACCTTTCTGCAGCACTGCATAATTATCAAATTGCCAAATTGCATTTGAATGTAACATCTTACAACATTGACTCACTTAGTGACAAAAGTATTCAGATTGATTTTATCCTAAAACAGACACATGAGTGCACAATTGTTGCATGTTTTCCCTCCTTGTTATTCTTACTCATTTGTCAGGCTCATGAAAGGAGTTTTGTTGGCATGTGATGTTGCGTTTACATATCTGATTTGGCCACATGTCCTGTCATGTCCTGTCATGTCCATGCCTCCTCCCAACTTGATTGTTTCCAGCTCTTGCATCTGTCTTACAACAACAAAAGCTCTAAAAGATTGCAGCAAAAAAAGAAAAAAAACGTTTACAACTTTAAGCCAGTTGTCATATTGTATTCCTGCTAAGCATTCAGCATTTTTATTTTCTTGTTATACAAAAATATGACCTCAACTCAAACACGTCGGGTATCAGTAGGATTAAATTAGAATTCCCCCAGTGAAACTGCTTGTCCTCACATATCCCAAAAAAGTTTAAAAGAAGATTTTAAAATGTTCCTCCCCACATTGTTCCGTGTGCTTTTTTTTTTTTCAAAACCTTGCATTGGATCAGAAACACTATCTTTCATTTGTGGGATATGCCGGCTCGATCAATTTCTCAGATGAGGTGAAATGGTCAGCTTTGCTTAAAATCTTGACTCTTGTTTGACAAAACCAACAAATGACCATATCTTGTTCAACCATACGTATTGAAATCATACATACAGCACAGTGGTGGCAACCTAACCGGCAATGCTGTCATGTCTGGCAGTTTATGGTTCGCAGCTTGTACCAAAAGACTCCAGGTGCTGGACTGGCCACAGGCTGCAACAAGGCTGTGAGTTCACTGAAGACCAAAGTGTGGCGAGTTTTGTTATGTAATTTTGATACCAGAGTACACAATTATTGTCTGTTCTTATGTAAGTGGTGTAATTACTATTGGGCAGCAGAATACCCGGCAAATATTAGGAAGTATTTCTCATTCTCTGTTATTTTTTCCTGTTTAAAGTTAGGCGCTCTTTAATAATATAGTGTGTTTGCATTTTCTGTGGTTGAAATTTACATCTGCAATCAAACTGGATTTGAGGTTTACAGTGTTGGTGACATTTGAACACTTTAGTGCAGCACGTAGATCTTGTAGGCTGCCAGTGATATTTGACCACGCTGTCATACTCTCCTGTATTTCAAGTGCATACTCTCTGTGACCAGCGGCAGCTTTCAACTGTAATCCAGTCTAATTCTGGACAGGGTTGTGCCTCAGCTTCATTGAAACAACATTGAAGGGTTTGGTTGAATTTCGCCCAAGGAGAAAACTGGTTCTCCAAGTGTCAGTAGATCTTAGTTTGTCCTCGTCAGGCCAATTATTTTATTAAAGGTACATTGTGTGTCTAGAAAGAAGCATGCGCCTGCTTTTTCAAAAATACATATAGTGCAGAATTCAAACTATCCAAAATATGTTTTTTCAAAAATTAAATTTGTTGAAATCAAAAAATGAAGATGAAATGGGCAAATTGAAAACATCTCTTACCAGTAATACACAAAGCACCTGAATAATATCAAGGAGAACTGATGCAAAATTCTCAAAGTGTTGCTAATCTCGGGAGTTACTTTTCACCAGAATCAGATTATTTCTCTGGATTGGTTTTACCAGGCATCAAGTCACGAGGGGAAGTACATAAATCCAAGTGCAATTTCCGTTCAGAATTGCTATTAAAAACTTCACATTTCGAAAATAAAACCTTTGATCATTGATCCCTTTCTTTTTAGGTTTTAGCTACTTGTGAAACACGCTAACAACTGAAATTAGCAGGAAATTTAGCAACTAGTGATTATAAACTGATTAGCGTGAGACCTTTACACACAAGCTTAGGAACTGATTTCCTGATATCATGTGCCATTCAGTGCCAAACACTCTGGGATCTGTAGGATTACATGAAAAACACACTGAGTGGGTTTTTGGCAGTTTTTCTGCTGCAGCTTTGCTCGTGTTGTACAGGCCATGATTACTGCTGTAACTGGGCTAAATCTGTTTTGTGACCTGTTGCTCTGGCAGTTCTGAGTGTTTTACACTTGCATTTACTCTCCTTAGTCACACAGTCTTTCTTCAGGTCTGTGACTTTACATATGAAACTTTCTGCTCTCTTAGAAATAAGGGTTCTTAATGGGTTCTTCCTGAATTCGTTTTTTGAAGGGTTCTTTGTTAAACTAAGGTTTCCATTAAGAACCCTTTTCATCCAAAGAACCCTTTTTGGAAGAAAGAGTTCTTCAAGGATTGTTGAGAGCTTTTAAGATCTTTTATCAAGGGTTCTTTGTACCATAATATAAAAAGATTCCCGACAAAACCCCCTGGGTAGATTAAACCATTGAAATATAAAAGTGTTTGCAGTAGAACCCCATGGGTGGATTCTTGTTGGGACTCTTAGAGGGTAGACAGGTTTTGGTTTGAACAACCATAGAGGGTTCTGGGTGGAACCATTGTAACATAGAAGGGTTTTCCTTTAGATCTTTCATAGCTGTTTATTATCTCATATTTCCACCAACCTCAAACTGACCCTAAAACCAGACCTGATTTTGAACTGTTCAGAGTATAGCCACCAAAAACAAATTGGTTCAGGACCCAAAAAGTTGGTTTCCAGCTGGAACCAAAACATAGCAGATCCTGGGGAACCAAAATTACCGTTTCAGATTCTACAGGTCATTGTGCATTGCGCCCTCTGTTAATGACATCCTTTATTACAATGGTTCCACCCAAAACTGGTGGAATCGTGGGTTGGTTCACTAGATAACACCAAGGTTCCTAGAACATTGAATGGAACTGGTTCAAGATCTAACAACAGAGCTAATTTGGTGGAAGAGGGCCCATAGGGCTTTCTGGGTAGACCCTTTTACATATGGTTAGAGGTATAGCCCTTTATTTGGGTTCTATGTAGAATTGTCTGAAAGAGTTCTAAGCAGAACCTTTATAAAAAGAAGAACCCTTTATGGTTATAGTTAGCGCCTTTATTTCTAAGAGTGTGGAGCAGCTAGAAAGACAAACAGTAGGAACAGCTTCTGTTACCTGCAGTGTGTTTATACTGAAGCAGGATAGGAAGAGAGTGCACGTGTGTTTAGTTAGAGCTCGCAGGAAGAGTCCAGCTGGGTTTGTTGGCTGTCACAGAGAGGAGGGGGAGAGAGAGAGGCGGTCCATGTGAATACCGTCAGTGGCATGTCAGGCATGACGAACCAGTTTGGCTCGGGTCTCTTCTCCTCTTCACTCCTCCCTCCCTCCCTCCCTCCCTCCCTCGTCTCCTCTCTTTCTGTCAGTCTCTTACAGCCAGTGCCGTCCTCTAAAACTTTTAGCAACGTCTCTCTCGTTCTTCCTGCCTCCCACCCTCCCAACACTCTTTCTCTCTGTGTTCTTTCTTGCGACCTTGCCCTCTCCTGGTCCAGTGGAAAATGTGATTGGAGGGCAGGAGAGTTGGTGGTTGTCGGGCTTCAGGCACCATGAGTGAGTACACCATGCACAGCGTGGTTTTCTGCCAGTTTCAGCTGATCTCTAGTCAAGTTTATGACTGCCTGGCTAACATCTGGACAGTGTTTCTCTCACTGCCTCTGTCTTTATGTCTTCTCTTTCTTTGTTTGTCTTTTGGTCTGTCTTCCTGTCTCTGTGAATCAGTCAGCTGTTTTTTGACATTTCAGACTTAGTAGGGTTAATTGAGCTTCAGGAACTTGCCTGTTAAAAGTTAACTATCTTACATTTTTCAGACCTTTGCTTTAACCTGTACATTTTAAGTTGTCTCCAGCTGCTCTCTACCTGGCTCTTTAACTATAACTTGACCACAAGTGGCATTACTGTACTGTAACTTATAGGAGGCAGCCATGTTGGACATAAGAGGAGCTGCACTTGAATGTGTCCTATTCTGTTTAGCAACATCTCTAAAACCTTATCTACACCAACCACCAATCCAGCCTGTGTGTTTGTATTCCCCTCTTCTCTTTGGTGACCTAATTTTGGGTCTCACTTCAGAGATACTACACTTGGTTATTCTATAGCCTACGTATAGTGTTGGTACTCATGAGGATCAGCTGGTAGTAAGCAACTCCTGTTTTAAACACTGGCACTTTTGCTTGATCTTTATTATTTACCAGATCTTGATTTTGGCATTTTGTGCCTTTCTGACTCTGTGTCCTCTGCACATGTTGGTGTGTTTATTGATCAGTCTGACAGTGTGAGAGTGACCTATTCTTACATTTGAACTTGAACTCTCTTGCTCTGTTGCTTACTAGCTGCTGCTAATGTTCATGTGACCCTCCGGGTTGTGTTCTGTGTGCCAGCAGTCTATATTTACATTTGAATGTTGGACCTGAACTTCTCTCGGTCATATATCAGCTGTGTTCATTGATCCCAGATCTAAATTTCAAAGTTTATTTAAGTTAAAACTTAAATTGTTTTGTTTTTGTTTTTTTTCCCAAGGGCTACTTTAAGTCTGTTTATTCCATCAAGGGTAATTCCAGGAGGCTATTTTCAAACCTGGCTCCTTTTTTTATTTATTTACATATTTTGGGATCAAAATGTCTAATAGGTGTTGGAATTGGTCCAGTAAGCTAGCAGCTGTGAAACACGTTGCGATGGCTGCAACGTAATCCTTGGGGGTAAATGTAGCCATCAAAGTACATATATTGAAAGTGCTTGTCTTTTCCACTGACTGGCTTACATTGTTATTGGCAAGTGTCTGATAACCATTCAAATCTGAATTAACGTGTTAAAACACCAAAGTCACACAATAACACTAGAGCTTAAAAAAATAACTGTCAGTTTGCCCAAAGCTAATGAAATGAAATAATAATGAAATCAGGTTAGTGGATCTAGCCACGGACTTACCCAAGCAAAGGTAAAAAAAAGAATTAAACACATTGTTTTTCCAGTGCTAAGTAGCTAAGGAATGAGCCATCTTGCTTTCATCTCATCTCTGTTGAGCTGAAGCACAAGCGAGCGTTTCAGTTATCGTGGAAATTGGAGTTTAGTTGGGGGTGTTAAGAGGATGTGGGTGAAATTCTAACGCTTTGTTATAAAGTTTGCTGCAAGTTTGAAAACAAGGCAGATAAAATGGGGTTGTTTTCAAAGCCACATCAAGTTTCTGAAAAACTGTGCTGGAGTGCCAATAACAAGAGCCAACAGCATCTTGCTTGGATGGCAGCTCAGTAGACCTTGCTGGTGCTTGTACAAAGTGAGGTAATTGCGAAACAGATTACCACAGTGCATCATGTTTCAAAAAACACACAGCCGTTCACTGCATTCTCTAGTGTGATTGCTCTTCAGCAGAAGAAGGGGACTGACCTGGGTACACAGACCAGTGTGGCTTCTTGAAGGCATTGTTTGATAACCACTAATAAATGAAACAATTTCTACAAGGGCAAGTAAAAATCGACTTTGGGCAAGTAGATTTCTGACCTGGAAAAAAAAAAAATCATTGCTGTTTGACCCTGACCACAAACTAACAGATGCCACTAAGTATTATGTTGCAGCCATTGCAGTCTGTTTCATGGCTGCCAGCCAAGTTTTAAAATACAGAAATGACCCTTTAAGAGCGGAAAAGTGCTACTACTCACCTGCTCGTTACTTGTGGTCTGTAAAAGATGTCATGTGACACAGTCCATTGTCAAAAGAAATTCTGAGCAACAGTGAACACTGACTTGGGATATTCTCATATCCCAAGTCAACAGCACTTACCACAGACAGTCCATTTACTTTGTACTTTGAGCAGTCCTGGTTAACTTCTTGCACTCTTTGAAACTTATTTAGTGACAGAGTTTCCATTTAAGGACCGTGAAAATAACATCCAGGTAAATGACAGCTAGGTAAATGAATGCATTCGTATAAGGTCCCTCTAGTGACTACTGATTCGACAAGAAAAGAGAATTTGAAAAACTGTCATGTTTGTTTTACCAATTATGACATACACAGGGGCACACACACATACACACACTTTTTACAGTCCCCATTGACCTTTTGTCAGCACACACAGCACGGTTGGTGCTATTATTATCCTCATCCATGTCCCATCAGTACTCATTTAAGAGCTGAAGTGCATCGGTCATATTTCAGATCAGTGCAGAGAGAAAATCCTGTGATTCTGACCAAAGAGTTTCATATTAAACTTCGTATGCCTCCTGCTTCACAGGAGCACTTAACTGAAATCTGGCTTGTCGTAATGGTATTGATAATGGTGTTATCCAAAAGGCACCACTGATTCCATGCGTTGTTTAAACAAAATTGAGGAAAAGAAAGAGGAGTCAAACTTGTTTTGGTGCTATCAATCTTCTGCGCTGCTGCATATTTTGTAAAAAGAGAAATATTGTAAAATGTAGATTCAAACCAATGTATGACTTGCCAAAGACAATAATTAAGATCTTTTTCTGAGAATCACCACACTATTCTGAGGTGGCACAAATTATTAAAAACATAAACTAATAATAAAATGTCCCTTTTCCCTTAATGGCATTGGTAAGAATTGCAATTCAGTACTTACATCTGTGTTGAAACCTCATTGGCTACGCCAGCTGAATGATTCTCCAGCTGCTCTGTGTGTGTGTGCCTGTGTGTGTGTATTTCCCTTTTTCAGCACAGTCAGTCATTCACTCTGGATTAGCAAACTGTGAGAGACAGCATTGTTCGAGAGACATACATGTAGACAGAAAGACAGAGGGTGAGACAGACAGCAGAGGGAAGCGACAGAGCCAGAAATAGAGGGAGACAGAGAAACAAAAGGACTTTATCTTTACTGTATGTTAATTCTCATATCCCAGCTAATTCTGTCCCTCCAAAACCCTCTCAATTCCACATTTCTGTAGAAAACAACATGATTAAAACCTCAATTCTGTGTGAGAGAATGTGCTCTCCAGTGGAGTCCTAAATGGATGACCCCTTTTTAATAGCACACTGAACTGATGTGTGAACAGCAAGGCACATAGCTGAGAGCTTAGGTAAGATTATTTAGTTTTCCACAGCAGCACAGAAATGTGGCTGTCTGGTTGACTCAGGGGTTTTTAGTAGAAGGCTGCTGTTGACTTTGTTTTGGAGAGTTTGTTGACCAGTTAAGTTGCCATGTCAATGTGCACTTTTTGTGGTGTACAAATAATTGCAGGTCTTTTAATCTTATCCCATTGGGAATAAAGCTATTTGTCTGATTACTGTGAATAGTACAGTTTCTCTGTAGCTTATCTTAGAATGTTAAAAAGACGGCCTTCTTTATTCTTTTTTTTTTTGGGTTTACAATGCTGTTACATTACTATCTTTAGAATCTATGGGACTAAATCAGTGGTTCTCAACCTGGGGGTTGCGAGACAATTTCCAGGGGTTGCTAGGTGGTTTTGGAGAATAAAATAATGTTACAACATATTGTGGGAAGCAGCACGGAACATTTATATTTTGTTATAAAAATGTTAGATGTTAATGTTAAATGTTAAAGACTGGGGGGTTATGTTTACCTTACATTGACTGTACCAGTAATAAAATTTAATAATATATTTTATTGAGTGTTTGTGAGAACATTAGTCTGTGAGTTTGGTTGCTTTCATGTGTTATACAGTAATCCCAGAACAGTCTCGGGAGGGAATGCTTCACAATTATTCTGGGGGATTGCAACTGGTTGAAGGCTGAACCACTAGTGTAAATAATATGGTTTGGAAAATCATTATTGCAGCCAGTAAATGAGGCTGTGGCACAACACATGGGATTCTATTCACATTTGTTGCCATCTAACAACTAAAGGGAATGAACTGTCCCACCCTAAGTAAGCATTTGATTCATTTAACTTAAGATGCAAATTGACAGAAATGAATCTGACCTTTTGTTGGTCTCTATTTTTGAGTGCTATAAAGAAGATGCAAGGAGTGGTGGGTTCATTCCTCAAGTTACCACTAGAGGGCATCATATGCTTTGAGATTTTAATGGACTGATGAAATGTCTCGTTTGGATGGATTATGAATGAAGAGAGGACATCTAATCTAAATTGTTACAAATATCCAGAGATGACATTTCTTGCACACTGCTGAAGACAATATTACCTTTGTTCACTGCCAATAGGTTGCCTCTGATTATATATCATGACTTAGAAAAATAACATTTTGCCTAAGTAAAGAACAAATACTGTAAAGGATCTGTCTCTCTTTCTGTGCAGATGTGTGTAACAGTACTGATTTGCCGGAGCTTGAGATTATCAGTTTATTGGAGGAACAGCTGCCCGTCTACAAGCTGAGGGCCGACACCATCTTCGGCTACGAGCAAGATGATTGGCTGCACACGCCACTGGTGGCCCCCGACTCTGCCCTCGACCTGACCACTGAACAGATAGAGGAGACGCTCAAGTACTTCTGTAAGTTCATCAAGCATTGTTGATTTAGATCAGGGGTTTTCAAAGCATAAAACTGTGGGCCTCCCCTGAGACAAAGCTCAGAAACAGATGGGGGAATTCTCTGTATCTCTGAACATGCTCTCTAACCAGATCAGACACATTTAAGCTATTCTATGTGATCTCTTCTTGATAATGTAATAACTAATGTAATATTTTTTTCATAGCCACTACTGCGGAGGCCCACTGCCCACTTTGAAAACCTCTGCTTTAGACAATTTAGTCTGTGAATAATGTTTTCTTCTGAATGTGATGATGATGGCTGCTGAAGTAAGAATTTGACTTTTTAGTAGAGAAATGTTATTCTGTCAAAGCAAAAATCTCAGAACTGAAGTGTTTTGTGATCCCACATCAAAGGCAACTCATCCTGCTTGGTGTTACTGCCCCCCTTTTTTAAATATTATCGTCCCATAAATATACAACTGTTAATATGTTCCTGAAATACACAAAACTAATGTTAAGCACTATGGACAGAAAATGAGATTTCTAGATTTAACCTTCAGGAAACTGTTACTGGAGAGTGACTATGAGGATTTAAGATTTATAATGACCTTGAGCGAGTAGGAATTAGCGACAGAGATCTGGCCATCTGCCTATCAGAGTGTGACAGCTGGCCATGGTTGCCACAACAAACATACCTGCTAGGTCTCGCTCTGCCTCTGATGGTTGATGTTTTGCTGTCTCTTGCACTCAGCCCACTGTTGTGTATTTATGCACGTGTCTGCTCTCGTCTTATCAAACTGAGAGCTGCCCTGTGGTTGCCAGCTGTAAACCACTCACTGACACACTTGTACACAATTATTAAACACACACAGGCTCACATAAAACACGTGCACACACAGCACACGGCAAACTGAGAGAACGTTAAGTGGGTTTTTTTACCATCAATAATTCAGCTCTAATTCATGTCTGCTTGAACTGTGACTCAGGGTAAAAAAAAAAATGTCTCTGAAAATAGATCAAGCGTCTTATAAATAGGCTTAACTGAGAACTGTAACTTCACCTTTGTGCCCCATGCCGCCATGGTCACTTTGGCCTTGACATTCATCATAGCCTGCCAGGCTAAAAGGCAACGACAAGGTCACGTTACATAAGAAACAGTACGAGACACTTTGCAGGGGGTGTTCTGATAAATATTCAACAACATAAAGCTTTTTCACTTTATTATCAAGTGTATTCTTCACACATTTTTCCAGTTATTCTCACCTTGACTGGTGGCATGTTGCTCCTCATTATTGCCTCAAACAGATGGCCGGATATTGACGTTCTGAGGCCGTGAATGAGCAGGTCATAAAGCTTTCACACGAGCTATGTTGAGGTCTAGGGATATTTTCTCTCTGATAGAATACAGCATACTAACCACCTGAAAACACTCATATGCAGTAGCTTATAGTATTTATGCATTTATTTATTCACCTACTTATCCTGCCTTAACATTCATCTCCTGCTGGTTAAATAATTTCACAGCACTGTGAGTTAACAGGTTCATGTTCCCACTGTTACATCACCCAAGGGGTTATTGGTTTATTTAAGTATGTAACCCTCTGCATGAGAAGGACATGAGCAAATGATGTCATCGAGGCAACTGACCAATAGAAAGCTACTTCATGTTGTGATATGTGACACCCACATGTTTCACTGAACAGAGGAGACGGGTTGTCTGGCTGGTATATCAGTATTGAGAACCATATGAGAAGTAGCAATGAATGCATTTTGTACATAGATGAAGAGTCATTTAAATTTGCTTGGAAAATATGCTATTACATACTTGTGTCTTACGCTGTCATATTCTGCCCCTTTCATGCCTGTAAATAGGGAGGGCAGATTTTCATATTATATATAAATATTATTTGAACTTGCACACTGTCACCAAAAACTCCTTAGATTGTACAGGTGTACCTAATACAGTGGCCACTGAGTGTATATGTCATTGTTATCTAGCAGTGTCTATATATATTTATTCTAATTAGAACTGCAACGATTAGGGTATTAATCGATTAGTTGCCAACTATTTTGATAACCGATTAATAATGTTAGCAATTTTTTAAGAGAAAAATGTCCAAATTCTCAGATTTCAGCTTCTCAAATATAAATGTTCTCTGTTTTTTTTAGCTCTCTGTGTAGGCGAACTGAATATCTTTAGGTTGTTGGCAAAACAAGACATGTGCGGACGTCCGCTTGGACTTTGGGAAAGGGTTTGGTGATTTTTTACCTTTTTTAATAATTAGTTACAGCTCTAATTCTTATACACTAGTAACAAATTATGAAATGTAACTGAATCTGTTATCGGGGGCTGATGTAACCTCACTGCATTATACATGTAAAATCTGAAGCTGTCATATGATCCTTCTGGCTCATTAGCATTAAACTGTATGCTAGCCACATCTTAAGCAGGAGTTTTTATACATCATAAACACATATTTTTAAAGCCAATTTGTTCTCAATAAATATCAGTCCAGTTTTTGAGCCATTAGCCTGGCCTTGTTTTAGCTTCCTTGTCCAAGTTTTAAAATGTAATCTGCATCTTTCAATAATATGCATCATAGCAGTCTCTTTTAGCACTTTAAAGCTAGTTGGCATTGAATTTTGCTTGTATTGTCATTGAAATTGACCTCATTTAGCATTTAGCTTTCGCCCTGATGACACAACATTGTTCTGCCTCCCATGCACTGTGCATGTGCGCATTTCATCACTCCCCAGCTAAAATGGCCAATCCTTGAATACCTGCCGTATTCATTCATTTTTGGGTAGCCACGTCACCCCTGCCAACGCTGCACTGCTTTCCTGCTTCTACATGCTGCTCAGCCTCAGGCCTCGGAGTCTGAGCCTGTTACTATAGAAACCACACAGAAGGACAAAGTAGAGGAGAGGAGGGGAGGGAGAGATGCTGACATACAAGTGGAGGGCGGGAGTAAGCTAGTGATACTGCTCCCTCTGATTTGCTGTCGGCATCCTCTAACCCCACCCATCCCACTGTGTCATCATTATCATCATTTCTGCTGCAAAACTCGTGACTGCTGCTGCTGGCTCTCTCTCACTCTCTGTGTCTGTGTTTATTGAGTCATTGTTAGAGATGCAGTCATCCATGTGTAGAATGAGAGCTGTCACTGAGAAAGGAATGTGACACAAGAGAAGACAATGATTATAATATATTCAGAAAGATTCAGCCAGAGGACAAACTGAAAGGGGCACAGGAAGATAAATTGACTGGAAGCTATAAATGGATGGAGACCTGAGAGGATAGAATCTGGTACGTTTTCTGAAGCATTGGAATGACTGAGGAAAACTGATGGACAGAGAAGAAAGAGGACGGGCAGAGACCGGAGGAAAGAGAGACTGCACAGACTGACGGACGATGGCAGATATCAACTCACACATACGCTGAAACGATGAAGAATTAACGATGGATAAAGGGACAATAAAGTGACTGTTTTTTTTTTTCCTGTTGACAAGTGATGACGCAAGTAATGGTTCGTTGGGATGACAGGCAGAAACAGAACCAGCACCACAACAAATATGGAGCATAATACCCTGACAGTTTGCTACTAATGAGTGCAGGACAGAAAGGACATATAATGAGAATGGGCAGACTCTCACTAATAATGACCGTGTGCCAGCTGGTAACTGCTAAGCATGCTGGGATAGCAGGACTAGACACAGACTAGCGGACACTATCATAACTAGTTTGTCTCTAAGCATGCTGGGATGTTGGTTTTGCCAGGGATGTTACAGCTAAGTATGCTGGGACATTGGAAACAATACAGCTGTCTGTCAGAGCAGTGAGAATGAAGAGACGAGGCCTTACCAGAGGCCAGAGGTTTGTCAAGGCAGACTACTACGAGCTGGATTGGTACTATGAGGAGTGTACCGATGGTAAGGCTGCGAGAGCTTTATGCAGAGAAATCTACTACTACTACTACATACTGCAGGCACTGATGTTACTGGCTATGTAGAGATGGTCAGAGGCTGGTTTTATACATGCTGTGAGTCTTTCTTTTGGATAGACGAACTGAATTATGGGAGACATAGAAATAGACAAGTATGATTTTGGTGTAACTGTTTTGGTAAACTGTAAAAATGCACTCACGGTACCAAAACAAAACACAAGCTGTCAGAAAACTGCACTGACACAACAAGTAAGTTGTTGGCTACATAGTGCAAAAGATTCAGATCTCGACTTACGTGCAATGTAGCTATCAAGAAACTAATTCCAAATTTCCCACCTCATCTATCAAAAAGTTTTTAGAGATCAAGAAAAAACAAGACTATTCATGTGGCTTTGCTATCAGCCAATCACCACAAGCATTGTTGATTTAATGCGATATGCTATTGGCTCACTACTGCAGCAGCTACAACCCATACTTTATGTGGTGTGAAGTCGACTGTGCTGTATTTGACAGAGTTGGGAGTTCAGTGTGCCAAGATGCCACCAAAACATTCAAGAGTATGGCTATTTTACTCAGCTGTGCCAACTGATAAAAATAAAGTGTGGAAGGAATGGACTTGAATGCTTCCACTCATATGATGGATATCAAATAAGTTTAAGAAAATAAGAAAAAAACAAAGGTATCAAGTAAAAAAGTACTCTTGGTATCGGTATCGCTTTAAGGATACTGGTATTGGTACAAGCCCTAGATAATGTCATGCGTAAGTGTTGTAACATGGTTTGGTAACCACCGGCCAGGTTTTATAACGCGTCCTCAGACTGAGGTTAAAGGGGAGAGAGGCAGTGGCAGGATTAATCTGGATTTGTCAGTATTAAACCAATACTACCTATTGTTGAATAGATAGACACTTCTCCTCTCAACATAATAGAAAAAGTGGATTAGAAGATAAAAAACTCCTATATTATCCTTCAACTAAATCCCTAGTGGTAGTGCAGTCAGCTTAAACTCATTTCTTTCTCCTAGTTTCCATCTAAGACAACCCAGTGAAATGTGACCTTGTGGACTGGCATTCACGACACAAGAAAAATAGATGCTACATAGAGGACAAACACAGCAAAATTAAAAGCCGTGCCTACAGCAGGCTGGGGCTGCTGGATGCAGGAGGTGTTGTAACAGGTGCTCCGTGGTAGCTGAGTCAGTGTGGCTTCTAAAATAGGGCCAAGGAGTAGCTTCTGTGCCTAGCTTTGTGTTGTGTGTGTGTGTGCACTGAAAAAGAGGTACCAGCTGACCTGGAGAGATTCATAGAAGTGGTAGGTGGCAAAAACAATTCATTGTGGGAAGAGATATGTAATGAAGATATAGGCAGCGGGTAGATTGTGTAAGTGAGTGAAAGGAAGCTAGGTTTGGTGAGAGAAAGTTATTGGTTTTGGGACAGCCTAAAACAAAGAAAAACAGTAATGTAAAAAAAAAAATCATAGCAAACAATAAAGAACAAATAAGCACAGTGAATAAAAGATGGCTGCAAATCTGCAAAATTTCCCATTATGCATAGAATTTGGTGCAGTGATGTGCATCTATGTAACAGTAATGTACCCCAGTTTCTTACGGCAGCTTATTGTATTGTCTTGCAGTAGCTCCAGTATGTAACCTGATATAATGATCCTGCAGATTGATCCACACACACACAGGCATGACATGTGGAAGACTGATGCTGCCTGCTCATGTGACGTGTGTGACTAACAGGAAGTTATAGCAGTGGTTGGTTTATTACCAGCCTGTTGGCACTGCCTCTGGCTGTGCCTCCCTCCTGTC
Source organism: Lutjanus argentimaculatus (assembly GCA_034769285.1). Taxonomy (NCBI): domain Eukaryota; kingdom Metazoa; phylum Chordata; class Actinopteri; order Lutjaniformes; family Lutjanidae; genus Lutjanus; species Lutjanus argentimaculatus. The sequence continues at coordinate 11,847,957 of JAWZSL010000025.1, read as the reverse complement.
TTTTAATCTCTCACCAATCGTCTGTGTCTCTTCTTTCTGGTCTTGTAACGCAGCGTTTTGTGAATTTGATAGTGGTATATTTTGGTGGAACGGAACCATTCATTTAATGTGAAGATCTGATGCATTAAGGCAGAGAATATCATCTATTACAGTAGCTGTTATGTTCACTATGCTGTGCATGTGTGTCAGAGATGCTCTGGAAATTCTTACATAACAGTTTGAGACAGCTCAGCACCTCCCCAATGTGAGCTGTGCAGCTTAAACATCTGCAGTATTATTTCAGCTATGTGGCAGCTAACCCAGGTCTGATTTCCTTCTAGACACCAACAATAGATTTTTTTTAAATTGTGCTTGATGCTGAAATGATCAAATGACAAATGAGAGGGAGGTGCAGTTTCTTTGATAAATCTCCTGGTGGTGTGCAGAGGCAGAAATAGAAAGCAGCTGGTTTGGTGTTATTCTGAGATATGCAAGGGAGGGATGGGGAAGTAGGTTGGCTTATATTTAGCCCAATGATTTGCATGCTGCTCTATGCCACCCTTGTCGATAGCGGCCTGCCAAATATTCGTTGGCACTTTTTGAAGCCTTCAAAACAAATGTTTGGACGGATGGAGGGCAACCAGGACAGAGGGCTGGGGCCGAGAGACAGGGTAGACTATTCTTCAGTGGGGATGAGACAGGGTGGAGGGATTGTTATAGGAAACAAAAGTTAAGCTTGGACAGAAAAGATAGATTTATTTAGAAACTGCCTCAAACACATTGTATGTTTTTATACTAGCCTGGGAAATAGATGAATCTGCTGAACTTATGTTTTCATTTGCTCAGACAGACGTGGCCCCCATTCTATTCAGACAGAACTGTACCATCCTTAGATACAGTTAGGCCAATTTATTTAATATAGGGCAGGTTCTATATGATGGACAGAGGGGCGTCACAAGTCCAGATTTGAAAAGTCACTTAACACATTTCACTGATCTGATGGGTTGTACACCTATCCAGTTGTGTCCAGCCAACAGGTCAGTCTAGTGCAGTGCCACAGGCTGCAAAACAGAACAAAACGTAAAATTAGGCAATGTTGATCAAATACTGATCAAGACTGCATCGCTTATTTCTTGGCTAAAATGTCTAGCGGGCGCCCTTTTGTGCGCTGCTTGGAAATGGGTTGCATCGAGATGGGAACCCGAGACATGTGAAACTCTCGCAAAAATTTGTATGCATTGTTTCTTCACTGTGCACATTATACAAAATAATTATGTTATCTAATGTGACAACGCTGTGGTTAATGTGGGTATGTTTAGGGGCAAAAAAAACCTAGTTAGAATTAGGAAAAGATCCTGGTTTGGTTTAAAATGATCATCGTCAAGGGATCTTTCACAGGTCTGCAGTTCCCGACTATACACAACCTTGGAAAGAAGGCCTCCTACATTATGTTTTGTTGCTCTGATTTGTTATATGTCATGTTTCATTGGTGTAATTGGTTATAGGTCTATCCAATTGCTGTTTGCATTTTCATCTGTGTGTGTTGATAATTCCCCTAGTTTGAAGTGGTCTAGAGATGCCAGGGTAATTCTATGCAGGTAATAACTTTCTATCTGTAATTGTCTCTTATATCATGCGACTTTGCATTTGCTTTGAGAAAATAAGTCCACATTTATCACTTGAAAAATTATTTGATCTTGGGACTTTATTTGCAAATGAGCTGCTGTATTTCAGAGCAGTCAGCAAGTAGGACATATTGTAGTTCTCTCACCCTTACTGCTTTCTCAGTGATGTTGCTACAGTTTCTGTGCTAAAGAAAAGAGTGAGAAGAAATCCAAGAGGCTTCAAGGACACAAGCAGAGAAATATGGAGCCTGAGAGTCAGAACAGACAATCTTTGTTTTAGTCAGGTGGATTTCTTCCACAGGGTTAAACATGTAACTGCCTAAAATGTTGTTTGTGTAAATTCTTTGTCCAATTTAGTAATCTTCCTGAAAACTACTGTTCAAAGCATGCCAACAGAGACTGAACAAACAAACCAGATGCAAAGACGGAAAAGTGTATGAAAGGGAAAACGGAAAAAACAAGTGGAGTGTAAAGACTGAATGTGACCAGAAAAGCAATGGGAATGGGAGACCACTTCTCAGAAGCACTCAGTGGTGTTTGTCCATGACTCCTTTGTTGCCTGCAGCATTGCATCCATAGGACCATTGAGTGAAGCTACTCAAGCATGCAGAACAGTACTGAGCTTGCATCAGTTTTCTAGACCAATTACAGTAATTATAACACTTGAGCAGTGACTAATGAGCAGAAAATTGGACCGCTTTGATGTGGCACATATTTATTTATAGAGGACTGGGTCTTACGGGTCATACTAGCTCTGTGCGGACATGAACATGAATGTGTGACATTGACATCCAGTACATTATATACAGTTATTCTTTATTTGTCTTTATGAATGTGAAAACATGAAGGCATGTTATGGTGGACATTTAGGGAGTTCCTTACCCGATCCAGGGCCTATAAAGGACACACACACTGTACAGATTGTAAAGCCCCCTGAGGCGTTTTGATTTGTGATATTGGGCTATTGAAATAAAATCTGACTGGATTTGAAAGTTCTTAAAAATAGTAACTGTATATACATTTTTTAATATATTACAAAATACTGTACTGAATTATCTTTTCTTTGATGCCAATGAACAGTAAGGCAGTTACACCATCCATATTTTCATAGGACGCTTTATTAAAATGACATGGACCAGGACACAGGATGACTCACTCTGTTTTTGTTTGACTGAGCAGTATAACTAGACTTTCTGTTGATGTACTCTGCTTTAACTGAACCATTTGAATGCGATAAAGGTTTTAATCTACAAGGAAGTCTCTCACATGTAATGGTTAACTGAAGTGTACTTAAACAAAATGTGAAGACTTGTCAGACAGTATTGATGAAACTCTTTCAAAAACTCTTTCAAAAGACTCTACTAGCAGTTGTTTGGCATTGCACATTTGTGTCCATTTTCCAGAAACTCACATTGAACATGTTGCTCAGCCTAATCAGCTTGACCCAGTTCTGCATTTAAAGTTGACACTAAGTCTTTTTGTGCAAGTTTTCAGAGGAAATGCTTCTTCTGTATTTAAAATATTTTTGATTTGGATTTAGAGCTTAAAGATATCTATTTGTTGTTTCTTACAAAAGATACATCCATTTTCCCTTCGATTCAGTTCACTGGATTATAAATCACTGAACTTAAATCCACTTAAGCTAACTCGATGATCTGCGCAGTCTTTACCATAAAAATGTTACTGGTCGCTACCGATGCATCATATCCAGGTCATTAAGATGTGGCAATGCTTCAGTATTAAAATTTAATGTCACTCCTAGTGTGTTTTCATGACAAAACATAGTTTGGAGCGCAGACGGGATCAGCCATGTAGTGTGATCTGAAGACTTTGAAAATCTTATAGTGTGGCCCAGGCATTAATTAGCAGGTCTGGGATTGAAATTTCCAGCTCTGGCCCTGTCTTTATTTTAACATCCACTTCAGTGATGAAGGTAGTTTTGACGGGCCCCCATGCTATTATGGGCAACATTGTGCTGGATTTTACAGTCCAATGATTTACTTAGGCATTGTATTGGGAAAGTTTGAGAGGTCAAAGAGAGTGCTTTCCAAACCATGTATAGCATTCAGATGGGCAAAGTCATCATGTGATCAAATATAGACTTGACACTGGAACATCAACATTCATATTACAGAGCAATCATCATTGAATATCTGTATATGATATAAATACCCCCCCCAAAAAATGTATAGTTTATTTATAGTTTTTTATAGTTTATGAAGAACATGCACATAATCTTGTTATAGATTGCTAGTTTACCATGGGCTGCTTCTGGAACCCTGTCAATCATGTCTCTCCAGTCTTAAATGCTCATCTTTACATGAATTCTTTACATGAATGTTGTAAGTAAAAAACATGCAATAATACAGATTAAGGCAATAAATTTAGCTGTTGGAATTGCAAAATAAACATATGTTCAGATTGAAAAGAAAGGTAAACCTTGTTTCTCCATTGCCTCACTTCACATTCTTGTGACTGGGGAGAGGTAAAATACAGGCTTAAACTGGCCATTCTTAAAGTTTGCTTTAAATATGTCTTCATTCATCTGATTGTTTGCCACCAAATTAAGCTTGCTATCACATTAATCTTAGGTCCAGAGGTTAAATATGTATTAAGTACCGTATAAAGGTCTCACTCTGACAGGCCCCACCCTGGAAACAGGTGCAGCTCTGTTATTGTTCGTTCTGCATTATTGTCACCATAGAGGCAGAACAGGACTGTACCAAATTACTGTCACTTGAGGGGTGTTGTAAAATAGACTTGCTTTCATTGGATTTGAAACCTACCTTAGAAACAGGTGTCACTCTCAGCCATGATTTGCTCCTGTTGGTTCCAATCTGAACACCATCTCAAGCCTTTAAATGTAAAAGTTTGAAACGGGTTCAAAGGTTGGGGATTATGGAGATAAAACAAAAAAATATTAGATTATTTTAAATACTCTCATCTGTTGTGTTAAATCTATTTTAACCTATTTTTATGAGCTTAAATAGCTTATGGACAACCTCCTTTATTTGTGAGTGTGTGCACCCCCCCTGTCTGTGGTAAAGTAGAGTAGGCCATTCACTGCCCAGTCACAGAGGAGACGGGGTGGAGTCAGGTTATCTGGTTGTCTCACGGAGCTACCACAGGGGACAAATGATACACACACTTTCAGAAACTCACTCGGGAGACAGTATTTGGTACTTGACAGATATACACACGCAGACATCTTACATGATTTACAGTCATGTAAGATGGAGTGTTTAGAGAGATATGTTATACACTCCGACTGGAAGCGCACTTTTTTCGATGTGTACTTTCACATCTAGGCACATACACTTTAGGTATTGATTTATAGTCTTAAAAACACACACACACCCATATATGTACACAGCACAGGTAGGAGCCATGGCGTCGCACCTGCAGACTTTGTGGTTTAGTGGTTAGACAGTGCCAAAGTGGAGGATGGCACTGCTCTCTGCTGCTGGCACCAAGGACGAGCTGGAGTACTCCAACCAGACAGAGGAGGATGAGGAATATGTCTGTCTACCCAGTCCTGGAAGCACAGAGCTGGAGGAAGAGCAAGAAGAGGAGGAAGAGGAGGAGGAAGAGTATGTCTGTCTTCCCAGCCATGGAAGCACAGAGCAAGAGGAGGAAGATGAGATGGATGAAGTGCAACAAGTTCTGTGTGAAGGTAGTTTGTGGTCTTTGCAATCGAGGGCATAATCTCCGATGTGCTCTTCTCCTTGGTTCTGTCTAGTCTTTGTGCTAGATTGCTCGGTATATCAGCCCTTGTTCAGTCTATTACAATTTGTGTACCATTTTAAACAGTATCTTGTCTCCTGTGGGCTGTGGCGTTATCTTGCAGGTGCAGCCCTGCATGTTAGTGTTATATCTGCTCTCAGTGCAGCGTGGTTCATCTCCTGCTGATTTGACATGTTCAAATATGGGCTGGGCTCTTTATCCCAGCCGTCACTTTAGGATTGTGTTAAGTGCCAGCATGCTACGGTATATTTATTTCAAAAATTACTGTAATAAAAAACAATGATTACTTGGTATTTGGGTTTTTAGCTTGTGCTTAATCACTTTGGGATTTGTTTAAGGGTAAGGGATAACCATCCTGAATTTCTTACTGGCATGGTTAGAGAGACAGAGGGCTAATTACGACGACACAGAAGGGTGTGTATTTAAGAATTGTGTATTAAGTGAAATACTTTATCATACAAATACAATGGAGGACTCTTCTGTGATCAACTGAAAGTAAAAACTACAATATACTTTGTGTGGGGTTTTAATTACAAAATGGGCTATTAATAGAAGAGAAATTCTGACCATGATTGGTCACTTTGTTGTATTTGGTCATGTGTCAAGTAGGGCTGCACTATATAGCAAAAAAATTATATTGTGATTATTTTGACATGCATTGTGATTGCAATATGATTCACAATTAGTGGGAATGTTCATTTTGCATCACAATTTTCATTTTCACAGAATAAAACTAGTGATAATGTTTGCTCATTTGTTTGTTACATTTGTTGGGGTCTGTGCCAAAAAACAAGAGATGTAGGTCAGGACATCTCTGCAGCACTACAGTCCTTCATTATAATACTGTTTTGTCAGATATTTTTCCTTAATCAATATTTTGATTAATTTTGCAGCCTAAGTGCCAAGTATCGGGGGCAGTGTATGCACACTGTAGCATAAACATGTTTTTATAGTGCCAGTTAAGATTAAGATCAACCCAGGTCCAATAAGGAAGTGGAACTTAAGGTTAAGCCCTTTCTTTATATTACATTTTAACAGATCCACACAGGCTGTGTTTGTGGTATTGATTTGAATAACAAGGACTCCGCACTGTCCGTTGTCTTGACATTTGTTTGTTGTTCTTGAACCTGTGTGTTGTCTGTTGCCCAGTAGCAACAGAGGGGTACAACTCCAGACTCCTGGCTTGTCAGCCCCCCTGCTGCAAAGCAGACAGACAGAAAACCATGAGGCAGCTAATAGGTCATTACTGAGCTTTAATGACATTTCAATCCAGAACTCAGGTAAACTTATTTATCTTTTACTAAGGTAGAACCCATATGGTTGTGAGGGAATGAGAGGAAAGGAGAACAAGGAGGTGCGTGTGTGTTAAGTTACCTGCTCTGCGTATAAAACACCAAGAAACTATCCTGATCACCTTCCAATATTAAGTTACACCACCTTTTACGCAATAAAGGTTTCAGTTGCCCTCTCTGCCTTTTATCATTACCCTTTCCCTCACCGCCCATTTATGATCAAATTGCATTAATAAAGTAAATCAGTAAGAGCTTGACCCCATTGAAAGAGCAGGAAGTCATAATATTTTTTAGTCAATGACCTCACCCAAATGTACAGAATTGCTGGGATTTTATTTTTGGTACAAGTGATAATTAGCACTTTGCCTAGATCATATCCATGTTGTTGTTTCTACTCAACCTGATCTGATTTGTTTCAACAATGTGGTTAGAAGTAAAGTGAAAAGAAATGTTCACCATCATTATCAAGGCTCCCTATTATTAAATAAGCTTCCTTTAGTTTTATTTTGAGTTGCACCCAGTTATTGATCCAGTTTGGGTGGAGTGCTTCCATGGAAGTTAACCAACATGTTCTTTAATAGAAAACTCCCACACACACACACAATCATACGTAAGCATGACAGGGTTAGGGTTAGGGTTGCATCTTGTGCTATCAATTGTACTATCTCATTGTGCAATAGGCCAGATAGCAGACAGATACAACTAATGCATATTTTGTGTGTTAGTGTGCACACTGTGTTTCTTGGTCATCGTCATGCCGATTTGTTCCCTCGGTAACACTCTGTGCCTAAAAACTATCCCAGGAAAAAGGTGTGTGTGTGGAGCTTTTTGGTGGTTTGTTTTTTAGTGTGCTCTTGCTTTGTGTGTCTTTATTGTGTGTCTGCATGTGTCTGTGTTTCACACTCATATCAGTCAGGACTTTCATTGAAGTGAAGTGGAAAATAACATTTTTATGATCGTACTCCCCTGGAATATGACTACCGTGTAATTTGTTTTTAGCCATGTGAACAGCCTAGCTTTATGGTTGGCAATGTCAGTCGGTCGGTCCACCACTTTGATCCAGATCTATAAGTCAGCTACTGGATGGATTGCAAATCATGCATTTCAGAGAAATATTACTCCTGACTACAGTGATTCACCAAATAAGCCTTTTTTGGGGCTGCCTTGGCCACCATATTCATATCAAATAGTAGGGTGAGCCAACACGCACAATAGCAGCACTGTTTGACCTGAATGTAATAGAACCTTAATTCAGATCACTGGTAACACCTGTATTTACCCTACTGTTTCATGTCAAAATGGCTGCTGTAAAAAAGGTCTATTTTCCACTAGCCCCACAATGAGATTAAAATTTGTAGTCTTGATAGACTGTCATGAAATTTTGTACAGATATTCAAGTTTCCTACAGGATGAATTGTAACAATTTTGGTAATGCACCATTTTTTCAACTAGCGATATCAACAGGTCAAAAATGTAATCTGTTCAGTACTAACAGTACAGCACTGTTTAGCAAATGTTGGCATGCTAAACATGCTAAATTAAGATAGTGTATGGTGTATGGCTGTAGACATTTAGTCTAGAATCTCTTTAGCACATCATTAAGTGTTTGCAATCCAGAGTTTTTTGGTGTGTGATGGGTTCACGGAGGGAGACACCCAAGTTCTCAGCCACATTGGGTAAAAATTAATGACCAACACTGGTGGCTGTGAAGCTGCTCAGTGTCATGCTCACTCATTCAGCCTTGAAAGAGAAAAGAGCAACTTGTTTAATAATGGATGATGATGATGGGAAATATCCTTAACTAAAGCATAGCCAGCTGATGCTTTGTGTCTATGTTTCCAGCAGCCATGCACTGCATGTGGACATGAAAATTTGTTGTTTGCATTGGCCACCTCTGTTTTGCATGCTGAAAGACCTCTGAGAGAGCCCTACTGTGTACGCATCTGACATTTGTCTTTCTTAACTTGAGTAACATGTAACTTCTGTTGAAGCTGAAATAGTTAAATTGTTCTGTGTTGTAATACTGTGCATCATATTATCTTGCTGTGTCCCTTAGCATTACACCTCCAGACAGTGCAACGTCACACACCTCCTCTCTCCAGCTGACAGTACTGAAAGTGACTAACAAGGACAAATATAAACCTTCTCATACTGTGGTGGTATCCACACCAAGCCATTTGATCTAGATTAACATAGAAATGTAAACTCAGAAAAACTCAAATTGGGTGGATAATTTCTTCCAGTTCTGGACTGAAAAGTCTGTTGTAACAGCAGTGCTGGGGTGTGGTCCCTCACGTCATGTATACATTCAGTAACTTATCTTTTCTGAGGCATTCAGCATGTAGGTGGATGAATAGGTGGGACTGAATAAAGTGATAAAGCGTGGAATAGAAAGGGAATAACAGGAGGAACAGGGAGGCACTGTGTATTTGTCAATCATTTTAACTTCAGCATGAAATCCAAAACGTAGCAGAAACACTCAAATCTTATAGAATCTTGAGTTGTGTCCTCTGGAATTAGATTTTTAGTCTATTATTTTTCAGTTAAGATTTATCTCAGATATATTTCCTTTAGTTGCTTTACAAATAACATACATATCCAAAATAATTGTAAGCTCATTCATCATATTCTCAACAACGTACAGTCAAAAACTCACCATGTTTTGTGATTTTATACAGCCTTAAATGGTGAAACTGATACCTTGGATGAATGTTATATTGTGACAAATTGAATACAAGGCTTACTGTTGTGATTTATTTTAAAGTGCATCGACTGTTCAGTCATCTTCTTTCAGGAATTTTCTATTGAGACTTAAAGATTCATTTTCTTTCTTTGTGTCCATGCAGTACTGTGTGCCGACCGAGTGGGCCAGATGACGAAGACCTACAGTGACATTGATGCTGTCACTCGACTACTGGAAGAGGTGAGATCATGTCAAGTAAAATCAGTTTAAGTAGAAGAAGTACAGAGCACTACAGTGTATGCAGACTGTGAGGTGCTTTGGTCAAATGTTATGTGATCTGATAGTCTAAACACAGGTCGCTTCATGAGGCTTGTGACAAAGGAGGTTTTATTGGACTGCGTCATAAAACTTGTTTCTACAGCTGATATTCAAATATAACTTGTCCACATCAGAATGTCAGGCGGGACGTCACCAGTGAAGAGCTCAGCAGGTGCTCTCTGCATAAATAAAACCTGTGATAACAGAATGGTGTCGTTGTTACATGAATCATCAAATTCAACAGCCAGCCATCCAGTTATTGACTAAATGTGAAATTCAGAGATGTCATACCATCAACAAACAGACCGGACTGTTTTCACTACACCAGACATCATTGTACTGACCTCCATTTCTGTGAAAAGTTTACTTCCTTTGGATGACAGTGCATTAATATTCACTATTCAGTTTTGAAACACTAAGCTGAACCTCCTGATCTGAATGGGTGCAGACTTTTGTGTTGCTTAGTAGCACGTAGCACTTTGAGACCAGTAATATTGTTATTGACTGAAGCTAGACTTACTGAAAACAGGAGTGCCTGGCAGGCATTTGCACAGGTTCATAATAAGAGGCTGAGGTATTAGGTGTCCTTTTTAAAGACACTACGATTGTCCTCCCCAGACATGACATTGTGTTTCTCTGTTGTTAAGGTCCTCATTACACCTTTTCACTCCTTGTGGAGGTATTTGAATCAATGTTCCTTTTTAAATTTGCCTCTGCTGCATGTCCTTCACATACAGTTTCCTAGAGGACACAATTGCGCTGCCATGTTTTTAAAGGAATAGTCCCATAGTTTGGAAACCATTCTTATTTGCGTTCTTGAAAATAGTTAGATGAAAAGATCAATATTACTCTCATATCTGTTTGCTAAATACAAAGACTGGGGTAAACCAATAGCCTGGCTCTGTCTGGAGGCAAAACTGATATCAGTCTTCTCATCTCTTCTCAAATCATGACAAAAAAGCAAATAAGTGTATTATTCCTTTAAGGTCTCTAACGTTTTCAGCTATTGTGCTGTCGAAACACTAAACAACACTTTGTCTCTGTGCAGAAAGAGCGTGACTTAGAGTTAGCAGCTCGCATTGGACAGTCACTGCTGAAGAAAAACAAAACCCTCAGTGAGAGGAACGAACTGCTGGAGGAGCAAGTAGAACACATACGTGAGGAGGTACACCGTGAGTGTGTGTGTGTGTGCATGTGTGCACTTCTGTATTTGGTGGTAATTAAATGTGACAATGTTCTGGGAAAAGTCTTGTAGGACCATACTGGTGGTTAGGCATGCCTCATTGTTATAGTCTCTGTGGGGTTGTAATCATCTTTTACTTTAACAGTCTATCTGCACGTCTCCTTCACTTTATCCACAGTAGGTTTCTCAGTTGCGTCATGACTTGTCCATGAAAGATGAGCTCTTACAGTTCTATACCAGTGCTGCTGAGGAAAGTGAGGGGGAGTCTATCACCTCTACACCGTAAGTCTCCTTTCACTCACCTCCTCTCTTCACCTTTCATCACATCTTTACTACTTCTAGATGAAGTATTACACAGTTCTGCACTGAAATTAAAGTCTAATGCAAACTAACACACTTCCCTCTTAAGCTTTCATCAGCTGTCGGGCATTAAAACGTGTACCAAAGTTATGTATTATGTTTCTTTGTGTGAAAAAATAATTTTGTGTAAAATATGAGCGTAGTAAACTAATAATAACACAGCTCAACACTACAGAGGCTGTTCCCGCTAATGCATATAATCTGTATTTCACACTCTGTATAGCATAGTAATGGCAGATTGATTGACACACTGATTTCACCCTCTACTCTTGTGTGTGTGTGTGTGCATTTCCAGTGTGCGTCCCAGCGAAAGCAGTGTGTCAACTCCAACTTTTTTCCCCCTGGACTCGTTGCAGAAGAAACTCAAAGATCTGGAGGAAGAAAACAAATCATTGCGATCTGAGGTACACTCAAACATAAGAAAACAAACACACTCAATATTTTTCAGAATTGGTCAGTACATTTCATCATACACTTTCTGCTTCATTGTAGTAAACCTATATTATTGTATGCATTACTTTTTAAAGTACAATTGCATGTAAATATTGTTTCCAAAACTGATAAAACCCAAGTAATAGTAAGCTAGAAATAATGATCAGAAAAATCTAACCTGTCACATTTATTTATTTGTTTATTTATATGGGGCAGAACACATTAATAAACAATAATGTAAATGTGCTGGGGTTAGCACAGCTTGGCAGCTAATTTGCAACCATCTTGAAGTGTGTTTTTAATTTAGTTTATTGGCAGCAGTACTGTTTGTTTTCATTAAATGGTGTTGCAATCTGAGCGTGACTTCTGGTTATCTTTTAGGAGAAGTTATTTAATGGGGTGATTAAGCATGTTTGTGTGTAGTACTGATCAGTAATGTCTGTTTATTTTTTTTTTTTTCCAGGCCAGTCATCTGGAGACAGAAACTATTTCCTATGAAGAAAAAGAGCAGCAACTTGTCAGTGACTGTGTCAAAGAACTACGTGAGTGTCATGTTATGCACAGTGTTTATCTGTCAACTGCTTTCTCACGCTCTTAAGGCAGTGAGGCAGGTTTTTGTTTTTTTTGGCAGATTCTCATTTTTGATGAATGCCTGTTGATCCTTCCAGGTAATTCCAACCTGCAGATTTCCTCCCTGGCTGAGGAGCTGGCGAGGAAGAGTGACGACGCCTCCAGACAGCAGGAGGAGATCACACACCTCCTCTCCCAGATAGTCGACCTCCAGAAGAAGGCCAAGCTGGTATGAAACCCTCCTACTGTTGATGTTAAATATCTCCTGTATATTAGTGCTTATTAATGCCTGTATGCAGTGCAATGTGATGCAGTGTTCTTCATATATGTTGTCCTGTTTTGTCTGGTGTGTTTGTAGTATGCCGTGGAGAACGAGGAGCTGACTCAGCACTTGGGGGCCGCAAAGGACGCCCAGCGGCAACTCACTGCTGAGGTGAGGCAGTCCACACCCCCGCTGACCGTAGCTTCATGACTGTTTCTGCAGCGTTAGCTTCCACTAACAAATATGTTGCTTAAAGAGCCTGCCTTGGACCAAATCATGTATTTTGGTGTTATCTGTATACTGCTCATGTAGGGTGTGTTTTTTAGGATTTTAGACTTGGGGTGTTACCTATAGTATCAATTTAACTTTATGGTTTGTCTCTCAAATGCCAGTCTCCAAATCCCAATTGATTTCGTATTTATTAGATACAGTAGTAGTTATGGATAAAAATCAGTAATGGTTCAATGGTACAAACCCAAGCTCTCCCTGCAATATTTTATATGTATTCCACTGACAGAATTACAAACAAGCAAAACATAACCTCCACACCAGAGGTAAAAACTATATTACAAAGTGCTTTTAATTACTGAAAACAGCACTGCACATGCACATTGTAGCACAGTTTGTCTCATAACATAGGTACATATAGTATTTTTTGACAATTTCTTCTCATCTCGTCTCTCTTGATTTCTTGATTTCTTCCTCCAGTTGCGAGAGTTACAAGATAAGTATGCAGAGTGTATGGAGATGCTTCACGAGGCTCAGGAGGAGCTGAAGAACCTGAGAAATAAAACTCTACCACTCAGCACACCGAGGCGTTTCCACTCTCTGGGTCTGTTCCCAATGGTGAGTTTATATTCATGAACATGTCTGTCAGTATCACAGCATCTCCATGGTCCCAGCAGCTACAAAATCATTTTACTGTTGTTTTTTTTTCCCCTTCTTTTCAGGACTCTCTGGCGGCAGAAATTGAGGGCACCATGAGGAAGGAACTTCAGATGGATGATCCAGATGTGAAGAGCAGAGGTATCAAGAAACTCAGATTAAAAAGAAAACATAGTTGAAGGCTTTTTAATGATTTGGTGAAACTTCATAGCGAAACGTCAGGGCTGATGCGTTAAAACCCTTGATTTGATATTTATGTGATCGTGTTTCTCCAGACTGCAACCAAAGCGAGTGTTCCAGACAGTGAAAAACCTGAACCTGATGCGTCAGCAGCGTTCATCGCTAGCCCCCTCCCCCCTCAACATCCCAGGCTCCAATCAGACATCATGTTTCACCTCAGGACGCTCCAGCAGGGTGGGCACACCGCGCTCCAATTCCATTTATGGCAGTGATACGGGAAGTGGGATCATCCTGGACAACAGGACTAGCAGCATCCGGGAGAGTCCAGACGATGGGTGAGGACAGATCAACTCTGCAACTCACTTATATCTTAGATTTTTTTGGCTATAGTTTAGTTCTTTCTTTGCTTTTTTTATTTTCCGTTTCTTCCTTATTTTCTCCAAAATCAAAAGGGATGCCACTCACTCCATTCCTTTGATTTATTTCTGTGTTTATTGTAGGGCTGGACGATTAATCAAATTTTGATTTTGATTTTGATTTTGGCTTCTCACGATCATAAAAACATTATAATCGAAGAAAAACGATTCATGTGCTGCACAGCATGCATGCAAATTCCTGAGCTGTAAAAGCACAGTGAATGCACCAGTCTTACGTGCAAGTGCCGCAAACTAGGAGTGATTGAGAAAAATGGCAGAACAGCAGCCTTTAGTTTATAAGAAAGGCAGGATATTGTCAGTCATATGGAAATATTTTGGTTTCAAGTTGTCGGACGTCAAGCAGAAGGAAGTAGTGTGCAAAATTTGTCACACTGTCGTGTCTGCTCCCCAAGGCAACACAACCAATTTATTTAACCATTTAAAGTATAGTCATAAAGTGGTCTATGACCAAGTGATAAAGGAGCAGAAGACACAAATAAAGTAAAAAAAAAGTAATGAATAATCGTGTTTATTAATCGTGTTTTCAATATCAATCAAAATAATCATGATTATTATTTTTGCCATAATCGTCCAGCCCTAGTTTATTGGTAGCCTTAGTGTTTGTTATTGTTTTTCTATGGTTTATGTTATATATTGTTCTGGTGCCTAGTACTAACTACAGCCTACGTTTCAGGTTTCAGTCATTAGCTTCTGCGTTTTTGTTACTATCCAACACAAAAGGGACCAAGTGAGCTTTACAAAAGATTCTAGGTACGACATTCAGCCTCAGCAAACAATCTATTTGCTCTGTAAAGATAAATGGAGCGTCTGGAGCAAAGAATGAAGCCTGCTCCGTCTATGTGTGTGTAATCTGAGCTTCTGACTTCTTTGTTTTGGTAGCCGTCTGACCGCACCTCCATGTGAGTGTGCATGTTAGTGCGTGAGTTTTCAACATGGCGGCAGGGGTCAGACTATCATATTCAAGGGCATCTGCCAGGGCTGAAAAAAGAAGCCAACACAGAAGTGCCAAAAACTGCAGTTCCTCAAGTGGCCACTTGAGGCGGGCTCCAAAAGCAAGTCAATCCCCACAGACCTCCATATTCAAATTCCCAACTTCCAAACAGTAGAAATAAACATGTTTACAGCCTGGTACAAAAAATGGTTTTGGTCTCTGTTTCCCCATTCATGACAACTGTACGAGGGGTGAATTTTTATATAAGTTGCTCATTTAAATTATATTAAAGCTAAAGGTTTTGCATAATTAAAGGCATGCCCACCACCACTAACAGGTGGGTACAGTCACAGATGCCTCCACCTCTTTGCCCATTTTTGGATTAGCTGGCAATTATTTGAGACAGGCACTGCCAACATGGCAACAGCCAGAGCACCATACTGTGAGCTTCAGAATAACTCCTGAGAAACCTGTGGGTGATGTGGGTGATGCAGTAACAGAATCTTGATTCACACTTGATCACTGCTTTGTTTGACATTTTGGTTTGATCTGAGTTTGTTTTGTTTGTTTTTTTTTAAACTCTGTATAAATGGCGTGGTCACAAACTTTCTCGCATTACAACTAAACAATATGAGCTTGTTTTTGTCTAAGATGCTGGTGCTCTAGGGTTCTGAATGTTGCATACAGTACCTTTAAAAATCATCAGTGAAACCCAACATCAACATGTTCCCCTCTTCAGGTCAGAGGACTCTAACAAGCGGCCCCCTGGGACCCCAGGGACCCCGGGCAGCAGGGACCTGGAGGCAGCCCTGCGGCGTCTGTCCCTTCGCCGCGATAACTACCTCTCAGAAAAACGCTTCTTCGAGGAGGAGAGGGAGAGAAAGCTGGCTTACCTGGCCAAAGAGGAAGAAAAAGGAGGTGAGGGGTGTAGTGGAGGCCCAGGGACGCCGACAGAGAGCCTGCTGTCACTGTGCTCGCATCCCTCCCTCGGAAGCGTCTGGTCAGGATATGCCTTCACAGCGAGATCCTACCTGCCGGAGAAGCTGCAAATTGTAAAGCCGCTAGAAGGTGATTATTCCTCTCAGAAACACAAGTCCCGTAATGCTCAGAATGCTGAGCGCAATGAAAATGAAAGTCATCAGAAACCTCAACAGAGTCAAAGTCAGAGAAATTCAAATTGTATATTTCTACATATGCCCCAAAGTTACACTCAGACAAGTCAAATCCAATCACAGAACCAAAGGCACGCCCTTCTGAACCAGCAGCAGAATCAATATCTGATTTTTCATAACCACACACCATCCAGAATCTGTCTGAGTGCCTCACAGGGTCCTAGGACCCTGCGGAGGAGCTCGAGTTTGATGGATCTGAGCTCACAGGCTCACCTCAGAGCTCCGTTGGCTTTAGTCACAGGCCTGCTGGAGGTGTTGGAGCAACAGGAAGGCAGTTTAAATCTGCAGCACTCATTTTACTTCAGACATACACAGCCACGCTGCTGGTTTGAACTGTAGAGTACCATACCTGCTGTGTGCTCTTAAAAAGTTATGAACACCCTTTATTATTTTATAGATTTTGGTGTTTATCTTTTTCAAAGCAGATTTGAGTGCTTGTTTTTCTTAAATTTGATAAATTTAACAGAAGTGAAAACATATAGTGTACCATAGAGGGATACATACCGCAAAAATGCCTTAGGAGAGATTTTATATGAGAACATTACATGTTCCCAGTGTTACGTTTATCCCAAATACATCACAAATATTGAGCACTTTACACTTTTTTTGCAGTGAGTAAGTCAGTGTCTAGTATTTTTAGATGGTGCACATATTCTTTATTATGCTGTAATTATTTATTTCCATACTGTATGGTTGTGGAGTTTGTAGACTTGAATTCTTCATATATTTGCTGTCAGTTATGATGCCATTACAGATAGACAGAGCAAATTATAGAAGTTGGGTTGCAATTGTTCCCTGTAACTTAACATTGATGGGTTTGCCAAAAACAACAGCCTTAAGCCTGAAGCTGTTTTCTTAAATTGTACATGTGCATTATGTAGCCTTTAAAGATTCACTTTTTCACAACATCACAATGTATTTCCTGTTTTGTGGCACCACCTAGTGTTCAACCTCAGTTTTACCACATTGCATGGTATCAATAACACCAGATAATGTGCCTAAAGCCCACAATTGATGAAATATTGACAATGGTCTTTTGCTTTTTGTGTGAAAGACAAATAATATATATGGCAATGTATAATTTCAAGTCTGATGATGGTTGGTTGAGATGTGAGAAATAATCTAGGCTCTTTCTCAGATTTGTATCTTATTTCTTGGTAACTCGGATTATTTGCATGACATTGTTCTACCTTCAGAATTATATATATGCTGTCAGGTGACTATCCTGTATCCTTTAAAAAGGCAGCAGTCCAGAAATTAATTAATATTCTGGGTTTTGACAGTATTTTACTGTATTCGACATACATTAGTGCCACACTACTGCATGTACTGTTCACCCCTCTCACTCCTCTTTTGTTTCCCTTATTCTTCTCTTTATTTAGGTTTTGTTTTTCTTGTCTTTGCACTTTACTTTTTTTCTGTTCAGCTTGTCTGTTTTCTTGGTTGGTGATTTCTTGAATAAAATCTCACTAATTTTCTCACCTTCCTCACCTTTTCGCTCATTCTTTTTGTGTTCGTCTTTTTAGTTTGTATTCTGACATCTCTCAAAGGCTTCTCATGTATCATGAGAAAACAACCATTCATTGGACTTGAAATTAGACCAATTTACTACTGTAGGTGCAAGAATGCATAATAAACAGAAAGACATGACCTACTGGAGCATGTCGCTTACTATCAGTGTAGTGTATGCCACAGTCTATATGTACTGCATGATGAAATATTGTACCAGTCTCAGAAAATAACTTTGTCTGTCCATCCTGTGTGAGTACATATTCATGTGACACGGATTGTGTGACTGTTGTGTGCATGACTGTGTTCCTTGTGGTGTGTGTGTGTGTGTGTGTGTGTGTGTGTGTGTGTGTGTGTGTGTCTACTATCTGTTTATATACAGTATAGTGTCTGCCAGTAAACAGCATATTTGATCTATTTTTAAACATTTAAACATAGAAATGACATTTACTGAACAGATAGAATGTCACTATGTCTACACAGAGTGAAGAGCTCTTTCTCTGGATGCAGCATATGATACTTCAGGGAAGCAGCCCTGGAGCTGAGTACAGCATCATGCTATTGTGAGCTGGCATGTTACTCCAAAGTAAAGATTAGCATTTAAATTGTGCCTGAAGTAATACATAACATTCTTTAGATGTAAGTGAACTTAAGATAACAGTGTAGAAATCAACATTTGAACTTCCATTGGTTGCATTCACAAACAGCTGCTGTGATCATCACCAACAACGACAAATTGCCCTTAAAGTCACAATGAAAATGCATTTTAAGAGCATCTAGTTTGACATTTCTTACATTTATTGACACACTGGTATATATGACATGAAAAAGGTGAAAAGTATTTACCACAGTTCAGAGGGCAGTAAGTCAACTTGATGAGATCCATTTGTAGTAGAGAGCGCTTTAACATGAGTTTGTCTTTTTCTCCAGGCTCTGCTACTCTCCACGCGTGGCAACAGTTGGCCCAACCTCACATGGGTGCTCTGCTCGATCACCGGCCCGGTGTGGTCACAAAGGGCTTCCGCACTTTAGCGCACGAGCAGGAGCAGGAACAGGAAGAAGGCTGGCAACTGGACCAACCAGAGGAGGATGAACTTTCATGTGACTCATTCACTGGTTTGTCAGGAGAGAGCTACACTCCCATGGATCCGCCTCGCTCTACCTCTTCTCCCTCTGTCTGTTGCAACAAAAACGGAGACACTGATGACAACAGCCAGACGGAAACATTGCAAGGAGAAACGTGCAGCCTAGAGAAGCGATTCAAGTAAAAGATGGACATGTTGCAAACATGCCCCTTTCGTTCTCCAGACCCTCCCCTTCTTCTTCTCCTCTCCCCTCTTCTTCTGAGATGAATGGGCACGTGGACCTCAAGGAGCTCCAGGCCTTACAGCCAGCCACAATGGACCGTAAGCCTGGTGAGGGAGCACTTAGCTGACGTCACTGCACTGCATCCACCATCCCTTGTAACCCTGGAGCATAGGGGAGCAAAGGGGAGGGGGGTGAAGAGGAAGGGTGGGAGGGTGAGGGATTAGGGAAGGCATTCACAGGACATCTCACAGCCCCTAAATGTGACGTCCCTCCCTGCACGATCACGCTCATGTGCATACACCTGCACACCCACCCGTCCCACCGGCAGTCCCTCTGTGTGCAGCCATCGACACCCATCAGAACAGAGTTTGTTTGTTTAAATTTACTTCAGTTTACATCTTCCCTCTCAGTTCACGCCTTCTTTCACTGCCACACTTTGCTTCATTTCAACCAATCACACTTATTTTTCAATCTTCATTGATGCCTTTCCTCTTCAACACATCTGCTGAAGTATATAATCTCAGGGTGTCTTTTATTATTCTAATATACTTCTGTTCTCAATTTCTCAATGGTGACCCGCAGCACAGATTTTTTTTCTTGTTTTTGGTGTAATTCATAGAAATTTCATTCAGAAAATATTTTGGCACTAATATTGTCTAGCAGTCAACACTCACACTAAAAACACCAGTGTACCACACACACACACAGATCCAGTATGTAGGCACATACATGTATATGAGGTGTGCAGCTGTTCAAGTCACATGAACACATAACACCCATGGGTGGTTAATACTGGAGCTGGCCTGTAGCCTTATAAAAACATATATATTTAGTTATGGGTTGCAGACACAAGCAAAATGTAAGGGACAACATGTTAAAATTCAAACAGTTATTACAAACACCCTATCCTTTCCCACTCTTCTAAATTCATTGCTGTAAGTTTGAATGGATGTATTTAATGATCACCTGCAGTCTGGTCTTAAATTTAGTTGTCAACCCCCTAGCAGCAGGGCTGCACGATAATGGCCAAATTGATAATCACAATTATTTTGATCAATTTTGAGATTATCACAATTATTCATTGGTCCTTAACATTTACTTCTTTTGTTTCCATGTTGTGCTACATTCCTGTTAACATGCAAATCTGCACATCAAAATAAGCTTGGTCTTCATTTACAGCAAATCTCTTCGAAGCAAAATATAAATAAATTCATAGCAAAACTTTTCCACTGAGCTACATTCACGTGATGACACTCTATACAGGGTCGCTTTTATTGATTCTAAACAAGGACAGTGATTCAGTGAGGTAACATTATCAACGAGCTTCATCGCACTGCAGTTTGCGGTGTTTTTCAAGAGGCTGAACGCTTAGTTGTGTTGCTTTGCAACGTAGACACAAGTCACAGGTTATTCTTGCTCCATATCACTTGCCGTAAACTTGAAATACTTCCAAATAATCCACCGTGAGGGACTAGCTGCTCCACATTTGATTTTCGTTTTGCCCGATCTGCTGCCTGTTGTATATTCACTCTTCTACTCTGGACTGCAGCCACAACATCCAGGAAATTTTACATGGGCTGTTGCAGGGTGGCTGGCTGTTAGTTTAGGAAGTGCTTCATTTTGATGTGCAGTGGAGTTCTCTACGAGTGGAGCAAATATTTTACATGTCAATATCGCAGTCGGTTGTGTTCATTTAAGTGCGAGAAGCCAAAATTGTGAACATGATTAATATTCAATTGTGCAGCCCCACCAAGCAGAACAGACATAATCAAAATGTCACTGACCAAATAATAAATATAAATTTAGTGTTCAGCTACATTCCCCCTGCAAATACAATACAGTCAGTCCTAGAGGGGATCAGTAATTACTTCCATCTTTCCCACAACACTTGATGAAGAAATAAAAGGCAGCAGCTCAATGTGTCTGTGTATTTAAGAAAGAAGAGTACAAGCAGTGACCTTCAAAAGGACTGCGGATTTTGTCTCACATTACTCACTGTACATTGGTGGCATGATAGTGAGGGATTTTATCTATTAAGCAAAAGCCTGTGTCAATGGTCATGCAGGTCACCTGACGATCTTTTTAAGACAGGTTTATAATTTTTCAATTCTATCGTTTGACAATGACCAAAACACGTGTACATTAAAAGTGAATCCATGAATCCCGTCACAAAATGATCTTTCCCCCTGCCATTTCTGTTTCATCCAACCAGCACACTCCATCATTACTTCATTATTTTATCGGTTAGGGGCTGATCTATGCTGGAGCTTTTGCTTGGGGCTTGTACTATGATTATGGCCTACTTCTTCTCCACTTTGTTTTGTACAATGTTTTTCACAGTGTTGCTTGGTACCTTTTGTCTAGTACTTACAGCCTTCTCCTCTGTTCCTTTCTCCTCCTCTCGTCTCCTATAGTTAATTTCCCAGGGAAGTGTATGTCCCATACTAGCTCTACCTACACCTTCACCACCTGCAGGATTCTCCACCCATCTGATCAGCTGACCTCTGTGTCCACAAGGTAAACATCTTAAATACCTGACTACTTTTTATTACTGTTGTACTGTATTCAGTTTTAAACCGTCTATCTATAGCAACAGTGTTCAATCCTCTGAGTGTACTGTAATGTATTATTATGAACACAAGATGGAGTAATTTTTCTACCTGGATTCCATTTTTGCATTAAAGCTTTACCAGATGGCACATTAATGAGAGGCACTGCTGCAGCCTTACATAAAAGACAGTCTACTGTAGTCATAGTTAATGTCTGATAGTGTTACTTGATCATGATTTGAACAAAAATCCACTGTGTTCTATAAATCAAATAGCAGCATCTCAGCCAAGGAGCACATTCCCCCTCTTTGTTCCCCTCTGATGATTTTGAATCAGGGCAACTTTGATGCCACAGCCCCTGTCTGACTTCATACTGTGTATCCCTGCTGTCTGATTGGCCTCGGCAGGTCAAGTGATGAGGAAGATGAAGTGGAGTTGTATCATATGGTTGTCATGGCCGGAGTAGAGCAGACCCATTGAGTGCACCCACGGGGGTGCACATGGGTGAGGCAATGCATGGGAGTGCATTCCTAAAGACTGTGGGTGTGTGTAAACCAGAATAACAGCAGCAGTTTGCCTCTAATGTTCCCCGTCATCGTGTTTCTAACTAACAATCTGGCTTCTGACACAATGCTGTGACTCCAATCACTGACCAAATCTAACTTAGAGCATGGGTATTCATTCTTGCCCTTGAGAACAGTATTTGGTGGAAATAATTTAAGATACTAGATTAAAAACTCTGAATTTAATTGATAAGTTTGTTCTTAATCCAGCAAAAAGAACTGGCTCAGGTGTATTCATGTGACCTTAATCTGGGCCTTCAGTCAATTAATAACAAGTGGTTATATACTTGGGGGGACTGTCCTAACTTAAAACTGGCCATTCCATGTCTGGGGCATACCCAAAATACTGGACTGAGTGTGGACCTGGACCCCGGACCAGAACCTTTACAAACTCCTGAAGCAACAAACAGCAGCTGTCCAAACACCAGACCCAAAACCACTTACAGCACTGGCCAGAAGTAGATCATTCACATCTGATGCCGAAGATCTGCTTTGAATCTAGAAAAGGGTTATGCTATCCTCCCTTTATATGACCACTTTGCCCACATTACCCAAGGACCAGATAAAAGTCATGTGATGACATCTGTAAGTGTGTTCTGTTTGCTGAATGAAGATCAGTAAGTGGACTTCTGTGCTTCTTTCTTTTCACTGTGTACCTCCTTATAATCAGGGTCATGGCTGGGCAATATTAATTGATATTGTGACATGAGACTAGATATTGTTTTAGATTTTGGATATAATTAAATAGTGATATGACATAAGTGTTGTCTTTTCCTGGTTTTAAAGGCTGGATTTTTACCCACTTACTAATTTATCCACTAATATTTTGTGAAAGCACCAATAGTCATCCTTACAATATTGATGCAATATCAATACATATCGTATCAAGGTATTTGGTCAAAAATATCATGATATTTGATTTTGTTAATATCACCCAGCCCTAATCAGGGCTCTAATAATTAATTTATTGTGTGGTAAATAATGTGTGTGAAATGCGTATATCTTTCCTGACTGGTTATCATTTGAAATTGGGGTTCTCAACCTTTTGTAAGATTCCACCTCTGACTGAGCTCTGAAAAGAGCTAGTTATTTTTTTCTTTATATGTGCTTAGGAATTCACATAAATAAAAAATGTCAAATTAAAATGTATATTTTCAATGACAAGTTCTGTTTGAATATCACTTCACCAATCATTAGAACATCATCAGATAGAGACAAACATGTTTTCTGTGTGAATTCTTGAGCACATTAACAGTTGGGATGAGGCCTAAACTGATCTCCACATCTCAGTCGCACAAATAGGAAAAGGTTTAATTCCTGCATGGTTTTGTTTCAAGTTGTGTCTATATAATTTCTAATGTGTTTTAATTGTCACCAAAAGCCAAGTATTAAGACTTGATAACTGATGCCCAGTTTTTTCTGTCTCTCGATCCATACTGTTTCTCTCTTTCCTCTCTCCTCCTCCGTTGCTCCTCCACCCCCTTCTCTCCCTTTACTGCTCCATCTCCAGCCCGGCTCTAGCCTCTTGTCAAAGCAGTGCTTGCATTGGCACACCTACCCCCAATTCCTCTCCTATACCCTTCTCAGCCCCACAAACACCATCTTACACCCCCTGCTGCACCCCACGCCGCCTCTCCCTGTCTCTCTCACTGGCCGAGTCCTCCACCAACCTGAGGGACTCCACCAAGACCACCAGCACTTCTCTGGGCCTGGTGCGCCTCCTGCTGGAGCATGGGATCTCTGCCTCAGTGTACGACCCCGCAGCTGGGACCGAGGGATGGACGCCAGTGGAACGTCAACCCCTGTGGGAGGAGGGCAAGCACAGCGGAGCAGCAACACACCAGAGGAGACTGAACCCAGACGAAAAGGAAAACGCCCAGACAGCCTCCTCCTTCAGCCCTCCACCCCGCCCAACTCCCCTCGATCTAAATCTGCCTCCTCTGTCAGCACCCGCCCAGTTTTTCAGTTTAGCCCCTCCAGTGAAGACCCGCCGTTTTATGACACCTTCCTCGCCTCTAAGCCGGCTCGTACCATCCTGAGGGAGGTGCTGGGGGAGGCCGAGAGGGAGCGAGCAGAGGAAACAGATGATGACAGCCAAACAGAGATGCTCAAGCTGCGACTTGTGGATAAACTGAAGTGTTTCCGCACCCTCCCGCCTAATGCTGCCTCTGTCTCATCTGGGAGTACTCTGTTTGGATCTACTGGACTGGGGAACAGTGCACTGGGAGGAGGACTTCCAGGTTTGAATGCTGGTCTGAGGAGAAATCGAAGCTATCCTGCCATGGTAGGGGCCAGTATGGCAATGAAAGACCCAGGAGGCCCCCCCAGCACAGAGATAGAGATACTAATACCACATACGATGCAAACCCCACATACCCAACATGCAGTACACACACAGCAAACGGGCAAAATGCAAAAGAGTCACACACTGGTCACAAAGGCTATACACATCCCACAGACACTACATGCACTGGAAAGTGTCACACCACATACGATAATACAGAGACACACCCGGCCAAACGACGAACTGCAGGATTCAACAAGCAATGACCAACACAGTGGTGATAAAACTGGGACATAATGGGAGATATTCAGTGTATTCGCCCATATTACAACACACACAATATTACACATATACATAAGAGTGCACACATACAAGTTAATTCACAAAACCAAATACCCTACATAACTATATGGACATCATGATGAACAATTAAGTCCACCTACAGACTCAACTTAACAGTCATCTTTCCTAGCCAGTCCAGTACTTCTCAGTCTGATCAATGTAACTGAATGAAATGGTGGTGAATAATCCAGTGGTCGCTCACACTGTTACACTGTGTTATACTCATATACTGTCAGACCAGACTAATGGTGGAATATGTTGCCTTCCTCAGTGTCCGTTGTAACTGTATATTGTATAATATAGTATATGCAATATACTGTGTCAAATATAGATTATTATTAAAAGACCCAATCTGGTGAAAGTACTGCAGAGCTTTTCAATAACCCTCTTCTAGTCTCATTTTCATTCTCAGCCTGAATGAGTGCACTTTTGAAAAAAGGCAACACATGATTTTTAAATGTACTGTACTGGCCCGAATGTACATTTTGTCTTGTTTTTTTCTTTGCAGATTTTTGTAGAAATGGGGGCTGTATATCCCAGGACAGGATGATTACACATTCACTGAAACTGTGCCAAGGCCCATTTGTAACCTTGATGTCAACACAGTCCAGAATGCATTTTCCCCATGAAAGACCATCATGAACGACATGTGTTCAATCTTTGGTATAAGCAGACGGGGCCAAGGACCAAGAGCCTAATGCCAACCAGGAGACAATCTCTCCCATTGTTGAAAAAAAAACAGCCAAATAATACAGAAGTAAAGCTGTCTGTTAGTCTTGAACGGGGCTAGCCTAATACCAGAGCCCCCTCCCCCCTTAACTCATACTGTACTGTGTTATTGTTTAAGTGTGGCAACACATTCGACTGGGGATGTCCAGATCAATCCATCCATCATTACTAATCAGGATTAATGCTTTCTAGTTGCCAATCACAAAATTCTTGAGCCAACTAACCAAAAAGAGCACTTCACCGCTAACATGATTTATATATGAATTCCTCACCCATGTTGCCTTAAATTCTTACATTAAAAGCCCTCTAGCATTACAGTGGACAAAGCCCATTTCTTAACTAGGCTTTTATTGTGAAACATTTGCAGGAACATGTTGCAGAAAACTCACTGACTTGCAATTTTCACTCTCACTAATGAACTCATTCTGTTCCACTCAGGAATGGTTGAGTGACCTGCGACACCCAGTGGTAATGTTGAATACTACCAGTGTACTTTGGCTTATTATATTATTTATTATATTACAAAATAAAATCTGATCGCTATCGGTTGATAAGGCTCATAGACAGTTGTGCAATTGTGGCAAAAAAAAAAAAAGGTTGTTTGCCTACTTGTTTCATTCAAAGTGCAAAACATTGTCAATTTACATTCGGGCCATTATGGTATTTTTAAACCCTTACTTGTTTGTGTCTGCTTTGTATTGCACTGGAATTAAGTGGAAGTTCTGATGTTGGCACGAGAGATTGTTTTCTACCAGCAACTTCTTTTCCTCCCCTTTCTGTAGTATGTAATCTGTATTGTCAAAAATAATCCAGATTGTGTCTTTATTCTGTCATCCTGCTGTGACTTACTGTTCTTATGTGCCTAAAAACATTTAACATAATGCATCTCGTTTGTTTTGTTTGTTTTACTTTATTATTTTAATGCAGTAGAGAGAATTCATTCATGTATTTACATCTGAACCTGCTAAGGGTCCCCTCACATGCTCATTTGTGTCTCTGTGTCTATTTCTGGCTGTTTGTTTTTGTCTCCTAATGAGTTTGGGTGAAGCATCTCCTTCGTTTATAATCCACAGGGACATGTAGCACATAAACAGTAATACAGGCCAGGTCCAGCTATACCAACACTGTTCAAACACTGTGACTACAGAAAACAAGAGGCAGAGCTGCAGATAACAATGTTTGAGGAGGATGACCACAGAGTGATTTGAATCGATTGTAACTGAGGCATCATGGGATCCTAATCCAGCCAAATGCAGATGGGAACTATAACATCAGGAAGTAAATTCTGCCACAGCGGCACCCAGAGTTTTCACTTGAAACCAAAGTTACACAAGATACAATAAAGAGTGGGTGGACCACAACAACACAGAAGCAAAACATAAACTTACAGTTAACTCAGATTTACTTTTTTCACCATATTGGCGATGTAAACCTGGATCATATATGCTGACACCGTATAATTTATTTTGTCAAAATAAAACAAGCGTGTGAGTGAAAAAAATAGCAATATTAGGACATTTTAAAACTTGTATGTTTCTGAATGTAAAAGGAGTGACTTGAAATATCCAAATGTTGGTTTTAACAGCAAGAGACTGAGCTTTTATCAGTTTGCTGCTGAAGGGACATTTTTAGTATTACTGACCCAATGCCAGTGTCCACCTCTTGGGAACGCTCATCAGACATCTTGTACACTTTCTGGATATATACATGTCTTTACCAGCCACAGATTGCTGGTACAGCATTAAATTTAAAGTCTGAAGTTGGACATTGGGGCTGGGCCACTGACTACTTGTCTGACAGTGAATGAATGGAAATGGCTGGCTCTGATGCTGGCAGTGATCTGATGAAATCCTTAATGATTAAGGGGTTAAACTAGCAATGTTACTGAGTGTGAGATTAATAATCATTAAATATATTTATTGAATACTTGGGATTATTAGAAGCACGCATATAATTGAATGTGCATTGTACATGTACGTGAAAGACTTTAGCAGATTGTATTTATACTTTGGTCCATCCGCTGACATTTTTAATCATTTTTCATTGAACAGTTTATGTTATTATGATAAACATTTCTCTGGCTTCATAGAAACATTTCCATTTAAAGCCATGACTTCATAACAGTTGTACATTTGGGAGAAAAAAACAATCAGACAATTAACAGTATTTACGAACAATACCAAGTGCTAATTGAAGCGAGCAGAGTTGGTGTGTGTTTGTGTGTGTGCTTGTTTTTCTGTGTGTCACCTGAATCATCTGAATGTAAGTTATTACAAACAGTAATCCTGCTGTAGGGCCATATATTTGTGTACAGTATGTTGATTTATCTTTATTGGTTTGTGTTGTTAACCTCAGAAGGGGATCTATTATTACATTGTAAGTGTATGCAACACATATAGTCATGCTAACTTTTTTTTTAAATGAATTGTAACAGTAGAAAAAAATACAGGGAATTAAGTTGATTATTTTCAGTAACGAGGGAAAGAAACTTTTCTGTTCAGGGACTGAAGTGTTCTATTCTACAGAACAGACTGTACTGTCAATAAAAAAATAAAAACATAAAGACTGATGTGTTGTGACCTTATTCAGCACAGAATGATGCAGAACTTAACTTTGACAAGATGCAAAGGTTGTTGATTTTATACCTCTGGTCAGAGGATGTTGATTAAGTTGTCAACCCTGATGGACCACTGTGTACCCATAAATCACTCCTGGCTGATACGGTGGAAATCAGTATCACATTAATAAGAACAATTTTCCAATACATGCCACAATATAGCAAATGTTTGCACCATCATGATGCAGTCCCACTACAAGGCGATAATATTCAATTATTGACTCCCAGCTGCCTGCTGCCAGACCTCTGCACCTAGTTCAGTCCTCTATAATGTTATGCAGGTCTTCCCACATGACTCTGCTTCTACATTCACTATCTCTGTCTCCTTATTAGAGCTTGCATTCAAGTTTGAAATTCAGTAAAGGAACCATCTCCTTCCCACCTAAAAAAGCCATGGTCAAACTCTACACTCAGACACACTCTGCCTCTGCTACCTCATTCTCTAGTCTAGTAGAAGAAAGTTTCCATGTAACCACATGGAATTTTTTGTAACCTGTTTTAGGACCCCAGTGCTGTCTAGTTAACAACTTTTCATGTTGCCAGGGTCAACCCTTGAATTAATGTCCATGCAAGTGGCAAAAACACATAAGTCCTGAACCAGACATAATGAAACCCATTTTCATATGATTTTGACACCAGGAATCAAAAGAAAATTAAATGGAAGTAAAAGAATATGCAATAAAAGTCAGAATATGGACTGAAAGTCAGTGAATGTGTACTATCGTTCAACATACTTGTGTGTAAATCAACATAGTATGTATCTTCAGATGCACTGCTCAGCACATAGAGTCACTTTCTAAGAGCCCCTTTGCCAGTTGGAGATGTGTAACCATGGTAACCTGTAACAAGAATGAACGAATTTTAAAAAAAACATATTACACCTAGTGAAGTGAAATCTTACTTAGATTTTAAGTGAATTGTTACTGACATTACACAGAGCTGCCACGGTCGCTGTCTGCATTGTCTGTAATGTTGTTGCTGTCACTGGTGCATTGCATTGTGGGATATTTATGCTGCCATAGTGTCCAGTGTTTGCAGACTGTAATTTTTTCCCAGAAACAGAATGCAACTTGCTTGCTAGAGTATCATGATACAGTTACAAACATAATAAATAATCTCACATACTGTTTTAGTGGACTAAATTGTAAATATGGAATTTCGGCTGCAGCTTGTTTGTAGCACATCGCTGACCTGACGCTCCATTTGATTCCTGGTGTCAACATTATAGGATAAAGTGAGTTCAGGAGTTTTGGAAATCAGTGTTTTTTCTCCACTTGCGGTGACATCAATTACAGATGGATTCAGTTTACTTTAGCAACATGAAAAATCTTTAACTAGACTCCGAAAAACAAGTTACAGAAAATGACATGGGACCCCATTTCTCCTACTGGGTACAAATAAGTAGTAATACTGATAAAAGAGAAGCTAACATGAAAAATGTCACAGCTCAAAGGTACACTGGTCCACTCTCATGCCACAGACAGGACACTCACAGCTTTTACATGACAGATTCATCTGCAAATAACCAATATCTAACCAAACCAATGATGTGTTGTTTTTCTCCCCAAATCATGCAGCTGACTGGAGCACAACTGCTGGAACACAACATTGTTTTTTATCACTTTCCAGGCTGTTCATATCACAACAACAAATTTCCTTCATGCCTTTATTTCACTATAACACGCAGTGTGTGGTTACTCCACCAGAAAGATTTAACCTAGATTATGGCATGTAGTGGCTTCACCAGCTACAATACACATACAGTGTATGTATTCTCTTATCATCCACTCTTCAAATACCATCTACATCCAAATCACCCCTCTCTCTCATTTTAATTTCCTGCATCTTAGGTTTGACTTTTACTCTCTTACTGTGGTTAAATAAATGTCTCAGTTCATACATACAGTACATTAATTAAGTGGTTATTGGTTCCTGTGAAAATCACAGAAGACTAGAGCTCAATGAGTAACTGTTGTAGCTCTTGCCATTTCAGTTACAGCTTTATTCCACAGGGAGGCAGTGTGTCTCACAGAACTGCACTGACAGCTGGTGCAAACACAAACCACGGCCAAATCAAAGCCTGGAAAAGCAAAGAAACCAAACCAGCACTGAAAGATTAGGAAACGTATCCACTGTTGGTCTAGCAAACCCATATGTGTTCCTCCAGGACTCAGAGTGAAGCTCAACAGATCTTTCTCTTGGGTTTCTGCTCCATCCTGTCTTTCCTACAGACACAACACCACACTGAGTGCACCAATGCTGCTTTTCTATTCAATTATAAACTAATATTAATAATGCAGAGGAAATAGATTATGTATTAAGTCCTCTTTCTTAATAAACTGATTCCCAAACCAGAGGTTGTAAAAGTAGAGAGAGTGAGAGATGACAGAGAGGTAACTCAGAAGACTGAAATTGAGACAGCTCTCTATCTGAATGATGTAGATGAAAATGAAAGGAGGGGACAGATGGATACAGGCAGCACTGAGTTGTTGTGGAATGGTTTTTGATTTTGTACTGGAGGACGAGCAGGTGCGTGTGGTCCCATGAGGAAAATGAGAACATTCTGCACAGTTGAGTCAGTCAGGGAAAGAAAAGTGTAAAGACGAGCCGGACAAATGAGACAATAGAGGAGAAAACTTTTGATCCCTCTGGCATGTCTTGGTCAGCTTGATGCCATTTTCTGTGCAGATTAATATTGGTCAGTCTGCTGTATGTTGTCATCTATGTGGGAAGGTAATCAGATGGAGTAACAAGAATGCAGCAGACTAAAAGATTAAAGCTGATTAAAGCAGATTAAAGTCCATGTAGTTACGAAGATCACTGTTGCTGCAGAGTGAGTGGACATCATAGAGAAAGCATAAAAGATATGCTCCATGAACTGCCCTGACTCACAGATACGTGTCCTGAGGTAAAGTAAGTCTCAAACCCCACTGGGCTCTTCTACTTCAGTTACTGCGCATGCTTAAAAGCTGGATTGCTCAAGAGAATCAAAGTAAAACACAGCAGCTTGGAGAGAAAGTCCACTTCAGTGGTAAGTTGAGGTATCATGCCCCTAGGAGGTGAAGCATGATGGGCTGCAGAGCCAACGTATTTCAGCAATGATGCTTCACATGGTGACCAAAAAGAGGGTTTTTCAGCTTGTGTAGTCTTTGTAGACTGAACATGTATGGAGTTTCTGACAATGTCTTTCTTTGGTGATATCAAACTGTTGAGTTCATAGGTGCAACATTTATGTTATTTCTGTGGAAAGGGTGTTATTCCTGTGCCAACTGGAGAAAATTCTATAGGAGTGATGAGGCCATGATGCAGGAGAAATTTACTAATCTAAAGGCTATGTGACTGCCCACATAATCAACCCTTCCTCCTGTCCCTTTTGCTCTGAGCTCCAGTAACAATAATTTTGCTCCGTCCTCCAAGAAGTTGAGCAAGCTTGGCACCCGGTGGAGCCTTGTTCAACTTTCCTGAACTCAGATATGCTCTGTGCCAGGGAAAGAAAACCATTTTTTGAAGATATTTATGACCTGTGGTGGCCTCGTAGCTCTGCAGTGAGGCTGTTAGTCCTCTGCAGCAGCCGTGGGTTTCTAAAGGCATAAAAGCCCCCAAAATAATTTTAAAAGATGTGTGACCTGTAAAAGCGACACATAGTCACATATTAAGTTAGCTAATGTTAGCAAAGCACCGGCTAACTATCTAATCCACATCAATTGTAAGCTAGCTAGTTAGCTAGTGTTTTGCCTGTTAAAGGGCTTTGTCCATGAAGAGCTGCTATACAAGTGCAGTCTATTTATTTTAGTGAACCCCTGACTTTTCTCTTATCCTGTGGAATATCTCAACATCTACTTCAATTTTATATTTATTAGTTTCATCCATCTAACACTTTTTAAATCACCAGATATCTGGAAAACTAATAACATTCCCATCAGTTCATCTGTACCCCATGTTTAGAGCTAAACAGAAAATGTTAGCATGCTGAAATGCTAAAATAAGGTGGTGGTGGTGCTAAACGCCAGCATGTTAGCATTTTCACTGTAAGCATGTTAGCTAAAAGCACTATTGTGACTAATTACAGCCTCCCATTGTGGCTGAAGACTACATTTGCACTGTTCTCTTACTTAAGGCCATGCCGAGTCAGAGCATCCTGTGTCAATTTGCTTTTACATCACCACTTTTTGATGGAAAAAAGTGATGATTTCACACCCAAGGAGGACTTTCTCCGAAGTGGGGCCAAAGTGAGCCCTACCCGCCTCTAAACGGGCTGCGGTGATGTCTCACCTACCACAGCCAAACCGTGATGACCACTCAACTTGTGTCCAGGAGAGCAGAGAGAAATATGTTTTTAAAAGCATTTGTGTGTTCAGTTCTCAGTACTTCTGTAGCTTCTAACTAAATCTCTGTGGTTTGAAATTTAGTTTCTCTCCTGCTCTTTCAACGATCTGCTTTATTCTACTGTTTCACGTTCGCTTTCAGCTCACAGGATTAAATTACCACTGATAAAATTTTTCCTGATTTAGCTGCTTGATAAAAAATTTTGAATAACAAAATAACATGGATTGTAATATAACCAGCCCAGCACATGTGTATGGAAAAGGGCTACAGGGCACTGCACACCTACATTGACTACACAAGCTTTCAATTAGCTTAATTCACACATTTCTCAGGGAATTCAATCCCTACTAAACTGTTTGTTGTTGTTATTTTTGTTGTTTGTTTGTTTGTTTGTTTGTTTTTACTAACTGCTCAGAACTGTGAAGCAAGCTCTGCCTTCTGAGATTCACTGGATCGATTCTCTTGGTCGCTGTTTCTCACTTTTTCTTTGAGACACACATACACACACACACACACACACAAAACAAAACACCCACCACACGAGTGGAGACACAGAGCAGCTGTAGGGTTTAAAGTGCAGCCATTAGAGGTTTTCTAGTCCAGAGTAAACAAATGAAACATACAGTCTGTTCTCTGGACAACCAGAGGTAATAAATCAGTGAGAGCGAGTGTTTGAGATACTGTGTTTCTTTGAGTGATACTAATGATTCACAGCAAGTGCAGTTTATTCATACATGTAACTGTGTTACTGAGAGTCAATGTCAGTATCCAAGATAGACTAGACAGACAACAGATTACTTAAAATCTTATTGAACACAACTGTTGTCAATTTGTAACTAGACACTTATACATGTATCAAAATGATGAATGATCAAACGATCATGGTATAGCTGTTTAGAAAAATATTACATTTTACTGCTTACATGTTATTTGATTTTTTTTTTTTAAGAGTTTCTATATGTTAGGTACACTATAGTATGTCAGTGAAGTTCCACTATACACTCACTATTTCAACATTTTGATTATGGTACACAAACACACACTCAAAGAAAACACAGAAACATGGTAATCTCCACACAGCCTGACTAAATGTTTATCAGTGACTTTGGGTTCTTTCAGCTGGACTCACTAAATGCAACATCTGACTGTGTGATGACAAAACAGATATTAAAAAGTCTGACTCGAAGACAGTTTGGGATTTTTACAGTTCTGCATTTTAAAGAAGTTCATTTTAAAAACATGCATGTACTGTACTGTGCGGACTACAGGGTCAAGCAATAATTCTTGTATAAATAATAAACAGCAGTTGCCCTAACTACTTCTATCTTCTATGCATATCCAGAATAATAGTAATGAGATCTCTTGTTAGTTAACCTCAGTCGAGCTTCTATCTCATTCATATTTATACTGTCATAGTATGGACATGAATATTTTATATTTTTCATTCTGTAAGTTTTATGCAACAGTCTTAAAGCTCAGAAAAGTCAGTAGTTTATTTGCCCTTGGCAACAATTCATTATGAACATCCTGCAGTACATAAACGATGATTATGTTTGGTTACAACTGCACAAAACATCTGTATAACACAGCAGATCATGGATCAAAAATGTGTTATTGATTTTGGAGGAAGCCAACGCAGAAGATACAGTGGTTACAAAAGTTCAGTAAGTTCATCTGTTTGTTTCTTTTATTCCGACATTTACTGCAGCTGCATGATAAAAACCAACCAAGACAAATAAAGAGAAAAGCAAACAGTAGACCCGAGGAGGAGGATGGTCACAGGCACACACACACGCACACACACACACGCGCACACACACATACATACACACACAAAGTATGCAATATACTGTATATCAGGCCTATTCAATTACTGTTTTATAAGGGCAAGATTTGAAAAAAGTAAAAGTGCACATTTACATTACATTTACAGTTAGTAATTTAAATATGTAAAACAATGCAACTTTTTTTCCCTTCACATTATGTACAAAAATACAGGAAAAAACAAAGCACCTTCGTAATCCTAGACGAGAAGTAGCTTGTTGTTTTTAGAGTCCCGACTGGTTTATCGTGAACCGTCTTGATACAGGCTCATCTTGAGTCATGAGTCTGTAAAACTTAACTGTGATTCTGTGTTTCCTAACTACCATTTCCTATAAATTCTTACAATAAAGGTCCCCCGATGTTTTGTTGTCTAAAAGCTTTTATTATGAGGCAGCAAAATCAGGAAATGTTTGGTTTTCACCTGCAGTAACTTAACACGAATCCTATCAGCTGAAATCAAAAATTAAAGTAAAATAAAGCAGACACATTGGAGTAAAAACAGCAACACAGGAGAGAAACTATACTTCAAATCACAGAGATTCACACACAGGCTTTTGGATGCTACTTAAAAATGTCTTTTCCTCAGACTGATGCTCAGACATGAGTTGAATCTCTGCTCTCCGGCGCACACAAAAAGTAACCTCTCCCCCATTTTCCTGGTTACCAGGGTGATGAGTTCCCATCTATTATATTGACCGCCTGGGAAAAAAAGCTTTTCAAAAGTTTTTCAACTCAAAATGCTCAGAGCCCAGAAAATAGACGTCAGGTGCAGCGCCTTTTCTCTAGGTGGCTACATGCAGCCACAGACACTCTTCATTGAGAACAACTGAAAAAAGATACTGGTGCTCAGAAAAAAAAGCTATGCAGACACAGGCCCTAAGGAGACAGAAAAACAATTATTTACAGTCCAGGCGCTGTCATCACATTGATGGTTTAATTTATTGAGATGTTTAATTAGAATATAACCAGCTGAAATTGGTTTGTACTTTTTGCTGTTGAAAGGTAACCCAGAATGTACATGAGCTAATATTTATAGAAAATGAATCATGAACAATGAATGCAAGAGATGGGAGTTACGCTCAAGCCACAATGTCTGCATTCCATGATTTTTCAGTGCTGTGTGGCTGCACACCTGTTTATATGGTCAAGGGCTGAAACAATTCCTCTAGTAACTTGAGTAATTCGAAAACTAAAATGCCTCAAGGCTTCCTTTAAATCTGGATAACTGTACAGCACACTGTGTTTAGCACACAGGGATGGGTACTGAAACTTGAAATTAAACAGCCCAGGGCTGAATTATTAAAAACCAGAGCATTGACAAGCTCTGACCTTTAAGGTTTGATTTAAATTATCACATGGCTGCCGCACCTCTCCTCTCTGTGTCTATGCAGGTCCTCCATACGCACACACACACCGAGCAACGTCAGTGACCTTCTCTCTCCCTGTCTGTGTCTGATCTGTTGACTTAATTCATCAGCAGGATGTTTTATAAAGTGACCCGAAGACAAAACTTGTGTTTTGGGTTTTTTCCACATATTCACCCGCAATCCAGTTTTCACAGCAGCAGAGAGCTGCATGTGGTGGAGGCGTGTTGTTAATGACAGAGTTTTTTAAAACAATTGAAAGGACCATGGTACTGAATGACATCAGCACCAACTGGCTGCGCTTTTAGACAAATCTGGCCACCGCTTTGTGTATTCTGCCATCTTGTGGTGTTGTCATTGCTGCAGTGGCACGTTGTGTGCATCACTCTTTGTTTCTGCTGGTTGAGTCTAGAACCTCAAATTTGTGAGACTCTCGCAAGATTTTTCATGGTTTTGGTCAAAATGTTCACTCTCACGAGATCTTGCGGATCTGGGTTTCCCTTCTAGACACTGTGTCTGCTGTTAGGTACTAGTAGTGACAGCAGGATAATTGGATTGACAGCAGCCTTAAGGATGTGGTGAAGGTTCCTTTTGTTAACGCTATTCAAATGTTACATAGTTCGACATTAGTTGTGACAATAGCCAGAAATGAAGAGGAGAAACCACCTCCACCACATTTAAGTGATAAAGTACTGTGTAATATATATTACAACATATATATATGTGAATTCACATATTTAATCTGGTATTCAAGATTTTGAGATGTTAATATTTTTGATCCACTATGAACACATTGTGGTCCTCAGTGAATCTATGTAGAGTCTCTGGTCTCAGAAAGCAGCACTCTTTATGAAGTAAAGGTTTGTGTATTTTTCATTCGTTTTTTTTTTTTTCCAAAGTTGAAGTTTGACACGACTGCACAGGTTCTTCCAGACTTTCTAGACAATTGTTTTCAAAAGTAACGTTGCATAAAAAGTATGTGTAAAAGTATATAATTGTAAACTTCTTATGATGGCTTGTATTCATTCATGCTCATTCATACTGTAAGGAGACGCCACCGCAGCAAAGGCGGTTTGTTAACTTCCGGTACTTCACCAGATTCGTCTACAAGATTATACAACTGTGTAAGGAGGCCTATACGTTAAACAGGAGAGTCTGCGTGTTTCTCTGTCAGAAACGGTTAGACCTTCTCAGAGCAGAGCGAACAGGTGAGGGAGGAGAGGGAGGCAGATCGATCACTGATCAATTGCGGATACTGTCTACCTCTTGGACTGATCAAAAAAACATAAAACTGCCAAAATTGGTCACAAAGTACACCTGGATGTCTGCACAAATAAAGTCTGTGTGGGAAACACTGCAGAGTTTAACATCATGCTGTTCACAGACAGTCCACTGTCATTAATTGAGGCAGAGAGACGGTCGTGTGTAGAAGGCACCACAAACCTGTGAAAGATCGCGTGAGTGTGATTATTTGACCAGAAGCAAGGGATACAAATCTTATGAGAGTTTGCAAATCAAGAGTTCCCTTCTAGACAAGAAAGGTGTGCAGCTCCAAAAATAGAAAATCATGTCATAAATAAAACACTGTATTCACTGAGCCACAGAGTCTGTTGAAACACTGATCATTGACCTGTTGTAGTATTCTGATCCCTTAATAGCAAGATGTAAAAATACATCATAAGAGGAGAAAAAGGTGACAGAAAAATGTTGTGACTTAAACACGTGAACAAAGCATTCTGGTGTACTCTGTTTCCATTAGAGTGACCTACATCTTCTGTTTGTGTTTTCTGCAGACATTACAACCTTAGTACATCAGTAAAAAGTACTAAGTAATGTACTACAGTAAAAGTAAAGTTACATAGTACTTTTACTTTAGCAATTTATAGTTGTTAATTTAAGAGAGCTGTCTTATTTTCTCTATTGTATATTACCATTGTTCTTAAATAAAGCAAAAGTAATGGAATGGAAAAAATTGCAGAACACACAATATTTCTTATCGGATTACTTGATTAATCGCCAGAATGATAGATTACTCGATTACTAAAAGAATTGATAACTGCAGCCAAAATAAAAATACAACAGGTTCCACCACACACATGTGCTGCATAACCAGGCAGTGTGGCCTGACGGCAACACATTTATAGTCTTAAAGCACCAGTGTAATTTTTAGTTTTGAAACAATGAAACACTGGTTTAGCACAAGTAGAGAAAAGTCATAAATTAAGTGAAATGACTGAATGATGTCAGTTACACAACAAAATATATTTAAAGTTTAATGACATCTGCTCACATTAGCCACCATAAGCTATTGGTCATAGTAGACCGAAGTGCCAATAAATTTTTAGTTTGTATGAGGAAGAACGTATTTGTCCTTCTTTGAAAAAGTTCACTTTGTTGCATTGTAGAAAACACTTTGACATTTCAGTTACTCTCACTGATTTCCAACAATTGCAAATGTGGTGATTTATATAGTGTATACAATATGACCTGCTGCATTCTGTCATTAGTGAGGGTATCATCGATCACATTCCACTGTATTACCACACTACTGTGCATACACATAAGCAAAGACCCTGCCTTTATGGGTTTGTTTTGGAGCTTTTCTGTCCCAACTACCCAACTACTCTGGACAGTTGTGCGATGTCTACCAAACTGGCATGACATCAATGTCCACATGTCCGTAATCTAGTTGTGTTTAATAAGAAAATAATAAACCTGACATGAAGATATAGTGCATTGAACAGAAG
The DNA here is from genome assembly GCA_034769285.1 of Lutjanus argentimaculatus. Lineage (NCBI taxonomy): Eukaryota > Metazoa > Chordata > Actinopteri > Lutjaniformes > Lutjanidae > Lutjanus > Lutjanus argentimaculatus. The sequence continues at coordinate 11,809,742 of JAWZSL010000025.1, read as the reverse complement.
CAACAACTCTATGGCAACTCTGAGTGGACACATCAACTCAAATACAGCAGGCTTTTAAATTACAATCTTACGATGATGATGGCTGATGGTGTCCATCAGCCCAACCCTACTTAGTAATCATTATTACATTATTACATGAGCGCTCGGTACTCAAGAATCAGACCAGACCCATCTTCAAACTCTGTCTTAATTTTGATCTTCATGACTGCATCTTGCACGGTTTTGACGCTTTGACAAAATCATATATACATATAAGACATACAAACACTGGGGAAGTACTCCAAACTGCTTCTGTGGTGGTTCCTGCCACTGTAGATGTCTCTAGGACCACATTTTGCCATGATGGCTCAGTCACACACACACACGATGTAAATAACACCAGCGTGCTGCTACAACTGGTAATGACTGCATCATGGCCACCGGTGTGCAACTCCTTTATTAAAATAAAGTCCAAATTCTGCACCTCTTTGGCATTGCTGCGTAGCATCACTTCCTTTTTACAGTAATCAGATGTAGCTTTTCAATTAGTCTGGTTTTAGTAACTATTACAGTTTTTCTCAGTCGCTTTGGTACATTTCCCAGATCAAAATGAAATTCTCAAAACTACTTGTTCAATCTTCAAATCATTGTGTCACTTGTGCACACCAAAAAAGCAGTTCCTCATTTCTTTGAACAAGCTGCAAATGCTTTGGTACATCCATGAAATGACTGTGTACAATTCTCTGCTGTTTCCTACATTATCAATTGCTTATGTCATGTTGATCAAAATGTATTATCATGGGTCTCTGTTGAATAGTCTCACCCCCCACAACATTTAGGCATTAGTTCATCGCATAAGTCTTTACATGCAAAATGGTTGAACAAGTTTTCATAATATGTCAAGCATATTTCTATACATTTCCATTAGACTTTTTTTCTAAATCTGTCCTGAATTGGTAAATTGCTCCCAGGTGAATCTCGACTTTCTCTAACGAAGGGAAATGTGTGAAGCATTAGATCAACCAATGATCAACCAGTTTTCTGAAATAGCTCAAAGGTGCATCTCATGAACCATCAACTGGCAAGTATATATATAGCTGGAGCACAACACAGTGTTTCAATGTCTGACAATGGAAGGACAAGGAATTGGACGGGGTCAACAGCCAGAGAGAAGAAGAAGAGGAAGAGGAGTGAGGCTGCGTGGTGGAGGAATTGGGAGGCAAAACAGAGGAAGAGGCAGAAGAGGCAGAGGACATATGCGTGTTCCAGATGAGATAAGAGCCACACTTGTAGACCATGTTGTCAATCATGGACTTACAATGGCCGAGGCTGGTCGAAGGGTGCAGCCAAATGTTGGGAGAACAACTGTGTCCTCAATCATCCAGACTTTTCGTAGAGAGAACAGGTAGGTAATATAACAAAACGTACTGTACTGTAATACTGTATTGTAATTCTGCAATGCTTCATACAATGTTACAGTATTTCACTTACATTTTACAATATACTGTATGTATACTTTATACAGTGACATTTTATCTTACTCAATTTTGTGTTTTGCATGATATTTCTTCCACATAGGACTGCAAGACAAGTTCACAGGGGTGGCAGAGGGCCCCTTTTCACACCAGAACAGGAACAGGCCATTTGCACCATGGTTACAGAAAACAATGCCATAAGACTACGGGAGATAAAGAGCATCATTATAGAGGACAACAACATCTTTGAAAACATCCAAACAGTCAGCATCTCAACCATTGACAGGGTGCTGAAAAGACACCAAATGAATATGAAGCAGCTGTACACTGTTCCATTTGAAAGAAATGGTGAAAGAGTGAAGGAGCTGCGCTACCAGTATGTACAGGTAAAACATGTATGAGTATGCAGTGACTGCATCTCACAGTAAACAATACAACATTCTAAAGTGATATACAGTACACTAAGTGTAACCTTTACACATTTGCTATGGCTGTAGAAAAGAAGATGCAATATTTGCTGCATACATTTGATGTAACTGTATCTTGTCCACAATGAAAATGAATGTAATTCATAGAACTAATTTTGTGTCTTCTGGATATAGCGTATAATGGAACTGGAGGCAAGTGAACCACCACACAACTTCATATACATGGATGAAGCTGGCTTCAACCTGACAAAACGCAGAAGTCGTGGTCGAAATATCATCGGCCACAGAGCAACAGTTGATGTACCAGGCCAGCGAGGCGGGAACATAACCATGGGTGCTGCCATCTCTGAGAATGGTGTGCTAACACATATTCCCATTATTGGCCCATACAATACAGAGCGTCTTGTCACCTTTTTAGACACTCTCTACAGGGATCTCATCCCAGAACAAGAGAGGGGTCAGGCTGGAGATCACTTGCCCAGGTATGTAATAGTTTGGGACAATGTTAGTTTCCATCGCTCTGGCATCATCAGACAATGGTTTGCAACCCACAACAGAATGCTAATGGAGTTCCTCCCACCCTACTCCCCATTCCTGAACGCCATCGAAGAATTCTTCTCAGCATGGCGATGGAGAGTGTATGATCATCAGCCACATACACAAATGACCCTTCTGGCTGCCATGGATGCAGCCTGTGAAGACATCACAGCAGATGCCTGCAGAGGCTGGATACGACATTCTAGACGATTCTTTCCACGCTGCATTGCAAGAGACAATATCCGTTGTGATGTGGATGAGAATTTGTGGCCCAACATAGAGGAACGTCAAGAGGTGTAGGAGGACCTCACTGTAATTCCTTCAGCACTGCATGTACAGTTTTCCCTTAGGATATTGTCTTTGTTCACATTTTGACTTTTGTTTGTTTGTTGTTTTTTTCTTTGTGCTATGCAGTGCTGTCTTTTTCTTTGTGTATCACAATGACATGGTCTGTCAACAAATTACAAAAAAGATGGTGAAAGCTTAAATGTGAATCTTGTCCAGTCTCTTGCAATCATTCTCCCACATACACGAAGGTGCAACTTACAATTTACAACAACTGTCATCAAAACTTTAGCCATAGTTTACATCAGTACATCCCTCCAGAGTACACTGTTATATTGACAACATGACTAAGCAATTTGACTGTCTTATCCGGACACAATGACACAAGGACTTGTCATTCTGATGCACTGACATGTTCATCGACACAGGTATTTACTTTTGAGAGATGAACTTAGGATTTTGAGCAAGAGACTGGCTTTTGCAGGTAATCCATGGTGTTCTGCTATTTGTACAAATTGTTTTGAGAAAAGAACTTACTGTTTTGCAAATATCGAGGATGATTCGAGAAATGTACCAAAGCGACTGAGAAAAACTGTAAGTGATTGTTTATTCGGTCACTGTGTTTAAAAAAAATCCTACTAATATCCTGCGCATATTCCCCTCAGGACATTTCAAGCTGTGACACAGAGCAGTCATGTCATAAAATGCCTTGAACCCACCAGTTTACTCATGTTTTACAAGAAAATTGTGACTTCATAATGAAAACGTGTATCAGCTGCCTGTTGTATGAAGCAGAGCTTAAGCCATTAACCAAAACACTGTTGTATCTTCAGAGAGTATTTCTCACAGTTTTATGTAATCACTGTAATATTGTGATTGTTTCAGACAATATGAGCACCAGATAACCATCTTCAATTGATCCATTAGCAGCAGGTCCTGAAGGAACCACTAAATGAGAGTTAATGCCTTCCACTTCTGTGGCCTCTGGATGTGAGTTTCCTCCTCTCCTCCTCCCCCGCTCCACTTATTACAGTTTCATTGTGACATTTTTAACAATATTTACATTAGGTTATTAGAATTTGCAAGACAGCAAATTGAATCAAGTCAAATGAAGTACAATTGCATTTCTATCAGTCTGCCTGGGAAACAAAACATTAGCTGAGATCAGATCAGACACCTTCCGCCCTCTGAGAGTAAAACCATTTTATTCTCCTTGTGACAGTTTCTGAAAAACAAGAAAAATAAGACTAAATACCTAAAAGCCACCTAAAATTCTGATAGATGGATGGATGGATGGATGGATGGATGGATGGATGGATGGATGGATGGATGGATGGATGGATGGATAGATAGATAGATAGATAGATAGATAGATAGATAGATAGATAGATAGATAGATAGATAGATAGATAGATAGATAGATAGACAGACAGACAGACAGACAGACAGACAGACAGACAGATAGAGTAGTAAGATCTTTCAAAAGTCATATAAATTAGTATTTTGGAGGAGGATTCTTAACTGGCTGCCATCCAATGTCTGTAACAGTCCTGTCACGTATGTACAGAATCAATGTGGCATCTTCGTGTGACCGGCTGAAGATGTTTTGGCCACAGAAGCAATCCTTTTAGACTCATCTTTCTCTGATCCAGTGTCACATTACGAGTGCCAAGCCTTAATCTAGATATATTCATCACTTGTATGAAGGTAAGATTTCATTTCAGTGCTCATCCATGTCAGAAAGCATAAAATCTCATTTATAAAAATATATTTTTCATTACCATGTTGTACAATGTAGGGCTGGGAAATTAACTGAAAATGTACAGAAAATGGCATTATGAATATTTCATTTCTTTCAAAATGGCGGTCTTGTAACATAAACCCTATTGCACCTGAAGCACAACTGAAAGTATTGAATTAGATCCAACCACAAATGTGTCGGTGTGCTTAAGAGCTGAAACAATGAATTGAGTTAATTGAGCTGATCGTCATTTTTCAAAAAATCCAAAAATTGATTGGTTCCAGGTTTGCAATTGTAATGATTTTCTGTTTTTATTTATCTGAGACAAACTGAAGACCTTTGGGTTGTACGCAAAAGAAGCAATTTGAAAAATGTCACCTTGGACTTTATTACGTATAGGTTACTTTATTATAGGTTATGATGGGTTACTTTATTATAGATTGTGAAGGAGCATTTTTCACTATTTTCAGACTTTCAAAAAATATTTGCTAGTTTCAGTGTTTGTGTGCTTGTGTTCTTTGAGTAGGTTCCTTCCAAACAGTGGAACTCTTGTCGTTGGAGTTCTGTTACAGTAATTGCTCAAGAACAAAAAAAGGTCCAGGACAGAAAATCTTGTGCACAAACGTTTATCTGATGACTGTACAAAGTCAGTGCGCTCTCTACACTTGATTGGATGGTTCCTGTTGTTAATTGTATACATACAGTTATGCATAACTTCACAACATTGTATTATTTAACTGTACACAGCAGAGACAGACAGTAGAAGGTGTAGAAATGAGACACAGATGATAATGGAGATGATGATGATGATGATGATGATGATATGTAGTTTAGTTTGTACTGTAGGTTTACTTTGGGTCATCAGGATGTAACCAGTCTACATGTGACACTGTGGTGAGGTTTTTATTTAGGAATGCGACAGTGATGACATTTCCAGTGCAAGGTTATATTTAGCCGTCTTTGCTCGCATCACCTGCGTCATCAGAAGGATGCAGAACAAGATGACATGACATGAAGACGGAGATGTCGCTTTTATTTATTTATGTGTATGTCTGTGTGTGTGATGTGGATTATGTTTGTCAGGAACAAATATTTTTCAACATTTACTACAGACAGCGCTACAGATGCACTGATCTCAGATATTAGTTAGTAACAGAACAAAGCGAGGGAACCATTTCAGTGATGCTGCAATAAACATTTCATATTGCTCCAATTATTGACATATTTTTGTTCATTCTCAAACAAAAAGGTAACAGTAGCAAATCTATCTTTCCAGTTACTATGGATACAAGTTTTACAGGCTATTATATAATAGTACAAGTGTTAATTTGTAAATCAAGGCTTAAAGGCCTATACACACCAAGAGCAACGCAAATAAATGGCCCAAAATTGCAAATAATTCTGAGGTGAATTTTGTTGTGCCTGACTATTCACATCAAGTGTGACGTGATTTTGTGAGTAAATTATAAAAAAAAAAAAAAGGTCAAACCTGGGTACACATAATATTGAGAAAGAGCGGAGAACTTGGTGAGTTTCACTGCTTGGTTCAGGAGCTGAAACTGTACCACAGCTGCTTCAGGACATATTTCAAGATGTTTGTTGGACAATTTGAAGTGCTACTGCAACAGCTGGCAACAAGCTTGAAGAAGCAGAGAAGTAGAGAGAGCCAATTAACCCAGAGCCGCAGCTAGTCGTATGTCTGAGGTAAGATAATAGTATAGTTAGAATCATAAGGGCCAATGTTACATTAGCATAATTGGAAGTTTATACAAAACACATTTTCCATAGACTACTGAAGCTTGATATATACACCAATGTCGTGCTGAAGCTCATTTGCTATTCCTCTCCACATTTTTTTTTCTTTTTGATTATATAGAAGTTTTGTGAAACAAGCAATCCACCATGCTGAATGTTTTAAACATGAAGTTATCAACAACATGTCAACACTTGAAAAATATTATCAGTTTGCGAATGAATCACACACACACACAAAATGCATTTGGTGTGCAAAGGCCAGAAACTTTAGAGATATTTAATTTCCTGTATTAAGTAATAACCCCAGCTCTCTCCAAATTAGTCACCATGTCTCCTATCCCTACGCCCCACAACAACCTCCCCAGTGTTCATGACGACAGGGCTGCCAGGTCACATTGATGTCATTGCTGCAGGTACAGAAATCAGATACGACAACAGCAGACCAAACACTGGAATCAACCCACTGTTAGATGCTGCACATCACTCTATAGCACTGAAGAAGGTTAGTGTAAGACAGTGTATAAGAGTTTGAATTGTTTTTCAAGCCACTGTACTTCCTGATGTTATCTGCTATTTTACCATTAAATAGAGAGATGGAGGGGGGTGGGCATAACAACAAAAGTCTTTGCCAAATTAACCCTCTGGGTGGCTGTAGGTTGTGATAAAGCTGAAAATCTTAAAGAGCTTTGTCTTCATCTGAAACAGACAAACCTTCCATCTTCTAAATGGCCAACGCCACGAGTTGCTGGGCTTCAAGAGGCTGTGATTATCCCACAGTGCATAATGTTCCACAGTAATGTAAATTGTCCATTTAGCTGCTGAGACCACTCGCACAATCAGATGCAAATGTAAACAGCCCTAAGAACCAAAAAAGATTTGTAGTGTGTTTATCATCATCACCACTGTGTCAAAAACTTACTTGATGTTTAAGATTTTACACCAGAGATAAATCTAAATACCAGTGACTTGAACTAAAGCTAAAAAAAAATGGATTTAAAAAATTGGTGATGTTAGGGAAAACAACACTGTGTGGTTTTGTCGATGTGCAAAATGAAAAGCTGCAGGGTAGATGGCGCCTGGAAAAATGAATGAATTCTGGTTTAGTCCTCAAGTATCATGGTAACATTTTTAAAAATTAATTTTCAAGGAAAAAAAAGTGTAAAAATCAGCAAGGGCCCAGTGCTTCAGTTCTACTCACAATAAAATGAGAGGACAAAGAAGAAAGGACCAGGAACTGTTTTTGTTTCAAAGTTTACAAGTGCTCAATAAAATCTGCATATTATATACAATAACAGTTGTTTGTCATCATTAACCATGGAAAATTATTTTTTCTCCAATTAAGCGAGTCAATACAATTGAACTCCCACTGTTATTGACTATTTTATATGTTGAGAATAAATAAGTGAAGTTTTTTGATGATAACACTGTCCCAATTGCATTCAATAAATCCTAACTTGACCAACTAATAATGATAAGGTGATATTTTATTGTATATTAAACACATAGATTTTCAGGTGTACCATCTACACTTCATATGTTTATAACTGAGCTACACCTAAGCTTGTTGGGTTTCTTATCTGTCCTCCTCTCCGGATGCTGCTGATCTGTGTACTTTATACACATTAGGGTCATATTTTACGCTGTATGTGTGTGGCATGTTTGTGTTTTATGGCTCCTATCTCCTCCCTAATGTCTTTATGGCTGCATGCAATGGTCAACAACGGCAAAAAGGAAAGAAAGAAAGATGGAAAGGAGAAGACAAGAAGACAGAGTGCTCTATATATGTGTTGACAGCCTGTGATAGTAACTCATCTGTGCTGTCTGTAGTGGGTCACACTTTATGTAACAGTTTTGGGGTTACGATTTCAGTCTTGTCTGTGCAAAAACTCTTGAGTAACCAATCAGACCATCTAATGGCTAAGTGCTGACACCACGTCTGCGCTGACTGCAGGACCAACACACACCTATTTATAGCAGGAGATGCATGTAACCTACAGAGAGCTGTCAGACAGCCAAACAGAAGTAACTTCCTGAAGTAAACAATGTCAAACAGCTCTACAAAAACCTCAACCAGTTTTTTGCTTTTGCTTTTTGCAGTTGTACCACCATGACCACTAAACCCCACAGAAATATAAACCATCACCACCATATAAACCACCATAATTTGTTGAGAAGAACCAGGCTATACCAGGCTATACCAATCATTTATGTAATGTATAATGTTTTTTTGTTTTTTTTTCTGGCAATATAGGAACAGCTAAGAAGGTGCAAACACTGACATAGCATCACCTTTTAAGGTTTCAATGGCAAACATGCTGGCAAAAAGTGACTTCTTAAGACATTCAACGGCATCAGGTAAGTCCATATTCACCCACTTTTATCTGTGTTTTGGTCTCCACCAACCCCTATTTGGGAAATAACACTCTGGTTAGCAGCTACATGCTCCACTAGGCTCAGGTTGCTGACTATATCCATCTGCCATTTGGTGCTGAGTAGGTAGAGTGCAGTGGCTTTATTTCACTGAAAACAACTGTCTGCTGCACCTCACTGAATGAAGGATTGTTGGAACAGTGGAAAGACGGTTTTACTGAGTTTCATTTTGTTTCTGCTGAGTTTGATCTGTACTATAGGAGTGGTTGTTGATATGCCTACGGGTGCTTTCACACCTTAAAGTCCAGACCACGGTCTCTGTTTTGCAGCCTCCAAATAAAACTCTTTTGCAGTGCTCAACCTCAGTCAAAAGCACTTCAATCTCGCATTCATAGATTTTTGCTTTCTTCTTTGACTGTGTTTTCTCCATCTCTCCCTCACTTAAAGACCCAGCAAGGGGTCCTTAAAACTGTCCACATATTCACGGGCTATTTAGCATTGACCATTTATGGATGATCGTGGGCCGACAATGGGTGAAGAAGTGGGGTGAGACAGGGAGGAGCACACGTGCACACAATTCACCACAGGTGGGTATTTATATTGAGAAGATAGCGTACAAGTGTGCGAAGCACGGTTTTATAAATCTGAAGATTTGTTTGCAGAAGTGGATTCTGCAGTTTGTGGGTACGCCATGTTTTAGGATGGAATCCATGTATAGTTTTATAAATGAAACCCTGGTCTCCTCTTGTCCCCATGTGCTCCCACGGCTCATTTTGTTTTGGTGCGTTGCTTTTCCTTCTTCCAGCTCTGATCATATCCTGTAGTAATTTCCTGTAACTGGTCCGCAAGTCCAGACCAAACAAGGTAGGTGTGAAAATGCCCTTACATTGCACACCTGAGACATGCTGCCTAAACTCAGTAGGGTAGTCCAATGGGCAATGGCATCTTCTAGGATATCAAGTTGGGTCTTCTTTCCTTGGTATTTTGCTATTAGGTGTACAACACCTCTAGAAGTTTCAGCAGTGATTCCTGGGGTCCCAGAATTGCCCTATAGATGCCATCTGCTCACTCAGGGGCCCAGGTAAAGTCTTTTATTTACATCCAAAGCCACTGACTACTCTTTTGAGTGGCTCTGGAAGTCTTTGACTGCTTGCTGGAGAGCCTTGTCCCAAATTCCCATCTCCCAGAGTAACCTTGATGTGGCAATGAACCCTTTGCAGCCTAACTCACTGGGCCAGAACTTTGCTATCCAACCATGCTGTTGAGCGTTGGCTGCAAGCTGCGTGCGCTTCAGTTTCCTGTTCTCTTCCACCGCATCCTCCCAGGGTAACATAAGCTCGATGATATGCAAGTTGAGTGAGGCCAACCATAGCACAATGTCAGGTCTAAGGTTGGTTGATGTGATTGCAGCTGGGAAGCAGAGCCTGTGGCCGAAGTCTTCTATCATCTTCCATCCATCATTTGTAAGACTTCATGTCATGAATATGGTTCCAAATGTCTCTCCACATCTGTTGTCTGTTCTGGTGCAGTGAGGACAATTGCTGCTGCCAGAGTAAGCTTTGGGTAGAGCTCCCAATCAGAGGGAGTTTTGGACTGCAAGAATAAACTAAATGACCATTTTAAATCCATACAACATATTGATCGGGGCACTTATTGTTTTTCTTCTTTCTACAAATTTGGCTTGACTCTTACGACATCCCATTGCATCAAGAGCGTTTTGGGAAAGACTTTGCCAAAGACCTAAATTAGTCTCATCCATGGATTGCATTTGTGCTCCCCAAATGGTCTCGGGACTCGGCATCCCTCTGCAAAATCTCCAAGGCTGCCCACCTGAGGGAATTTTCTCTCCAGGTTTTCAACCAGCAGGGTTAGGAATAAGACCATGACCTGCAATGACTTGAATATTATTAATTATTTGCAAAGGAAGGTCTAGATGTCATTGACAATATTTTGTTCGGACAAATATACAATTGACTTAAAAACTGTCACACCATCTTGAAGGGAGGCAGAGAGCTCTTCTGACAAGGGCATCGGATCAGCCAGTTCATCATTGTCTTGACCATAGTCGGGGAGCAACACAGTTACAAGGCCAGGGAACATGTCCTGCAGTTTCTTTCTGACTTCTGATTTCCACATTGATAATCACTTAATTCATAGTTCCACTGAGACCATATTTACAACAATAATACAACAACATACCAATCATGACAGAGGCACCATCACTGACAAAAGAAGAAAAATGATCCATGTGTAGTTTGTTCTCTACTGTGACCTGACCTGTGAATTTGCAAACAGAAGCCCCAAAATGAAATATATAAATGACAATTTAGTGGCTACAACCAGAGGAATTTGCCACTTTTGATTGATCCAAAAAATGACTCAATTCGTGACTCAAAACTGTGATACAGTCCGAGGGATTGTGTTTTCTGCATAGTGTACATAACATCCAATCAGGTCTGTTCATGAGCCAGCTATGGCTGTTGGACCACCCTGCCTCAAAGTCACTTGCAAAGTTCTTCCTGTGCTAGTTGTTAAATATGAAAAAGACCAAAAACAGAATTAAAGTCACCTTGACCTTGATCCTTGCCTCTCCCACCACACTTGAGTGTAGCGCGGAACATGCACAACAAAGGCGGCCCTCCTTAAAGTTAGATAGGCAGTGAAAATCTTGGTACTCCGACGAATGCAGTTTCCCGAAAGGATTATGTTGCAGCCATTGAAGCGTGTTTCATGGCTGCTATCTGAGGCGTAGAGCCAGAATGTTTTCAGGGTTTATTTCAACCAAACCACAGTTTGTGATTGTTAGAATGGCAAACACATCCATTCTTTTTGGTCTGAGATACTGGTGCTCTAGTGTGATATATATGAAACTTTGTCATATATGAACCTTTAAAAATACATCGAACTACAACCATATTTTCTGTTTTTTGTCAATGAGAACGTGCCATCTCCTGTTATCCATCTTTCTACAGGACACTGACACTATTATCCTCATTGTATAATAAAAGGTTGATGTTTGTCTGAATTTGTGTGCGTGTGTGTGTGTGTTCCAGACAATAGCTCAAAGGCCTTATGCAGTGATTCTAATTGTTGAGAGCTGCAGCAGTTATTGGACTATTTGCATGATGAGTTTTGGTACCATGATTACCATTTTCAGGATGCTTGACTCTAACCTGAAGTGGCATTCTAATAAGAAATGTCCCCTGTGTAACTACTGAGTGACGTCATGCCAATATCCTACAGTCAATTTAAAGCCTCTCATTGACAGAAATACCACTAGGCAAACATTGTTGAACGTTTTCCTTCCCCATCTATTTTTTATTCTTTGCAGTGAAGTGTCTTATAGAACAGAAATGCCACAAAATAGAAAAAAAACAGATGTGCTCATTTGAAAGTGTTTGTGTGTGTGTGTCCAGTTTGAGAGCACCTCATCACAAAAAGCATGACAGCATCATCATCATCATCATCGTTTTCCGCTACGTATGTTCGTAAGCACGGTGTTGACGTGAACACACTCACTTCCCCCGCCCTTACATAGACACATTTACATTATAGAAAACAGCACTGAAACACACACACACACTTAAACTCAGACCATTATGGATAGATTTATAGAAACACAAAAAGAAAATGACTCACACACATATTAACACACAAACATCGTGCTGGTGGTTTTATTGTTTTGTGTGACCACTTGACTTTGAGTTCATGACAGTTGTTAGTATGCACAGGCACACTGCTTTGCTAATCAGGACTGCTCACATCATGAGTGCACTCTCTTTCTCTCCATCTGTCTTCGTAAGAACAGGGTGGGTCACAACCACAGCCTACATCATCCTCTCTTATTATGTCTGTTTTGCTTTGTAGGTTTGTCGGTGTGTCCTTGTGTCTGTCTCTCTTTTTGGATATTAAATACTTTATCGCGATTTATGGCTGCCTTCATAACCCTTTTGCTGTTATACATGCCAAGTTTTTAATGCATACTGGGGAGCTGAAATTCTTCCACTATTCACCCGCACGGAAAATAATAATAAAGCCTCATGATTTTCAGTCGAGAGGATTAATCAAACAGGGTCCTCGGTGTAAAGCTCAGGGGATCAGCACTCTCAGGGCTCCTGCTATTATATCAGAAGTGGTTTTCACTTAATTTGCCCAGATACACACTATGAATAAAGAGGATTTGAATTTTGAGAGGCTGTCTAAATCATGATATGATAATTCAAAAAAATATTTTGAATGTGACACTACAGTGGAGTATCTTTTTAAAGGGTGAAAACCTCCCTTATTAGCATTAGCGGAGATAATAAACAGTGGGTGCTTTTGCACGCAGTATCCCGTTGAAGAGGGAGACATCAAGGATGGATGAACTCCTATTCACCATTTTTGTCAAAAAGTTTTTAAAAACCTTCAAAAACTTTCCACATGCTCTAAACAGACAGTGTGCATGAATACGCTAAAAGAGCGGTATTTATTAAACATGCTCATATTATTGGTGAACGGTGAACTGAACAGATCAGTTTGTAATCAATGCATGAGAACGTGAGTGACAGTGACTCCTGAGTGCGATAACAGCGCTCACACCATCAGCTAATAAAAACGGGTGTGATTGCAACAGAGAGACAGGGAGCATGCAAATATGGACAGAAATGTTGAGGTTGATATAAAAACTCTGGTTGATTATGTAGCATGACGTGTATGAACTACACTGCAGACTGGAGACTGTTACAATCAGAAAAGGACAGACTGATCTGCATCAGATATGCTTGTCTCCTCTGTCTCGTCTCCCTCTTCATCTCCCAGCAGTTCTCATGCATTATGGTACGGTCAATCTGAATTGGAAATTCAGAATTTCAACTTGCCAGTTGAAAATTTCAGCAAAATGTTGATGTTCACATTTGTTTCCTGCTCTAGTGTAAAACATCCTCCATATTAATATTAATATTGCTTTGGTTGTGTATATGGCATTATCAACATTAAAATTCAACATTTACACAGCAATGAAAAAATACATTAATATTTTTGTTCTTGAATACAGTTGCGCTTGTTTTCATGCTGTGTGCTGGTAGAGACATCTGGTAGATGATAGTACAACATTTTTATGATATAAACAGCAGATAGAAGCAGTTGTGTATTGATTTATTCTCTTTTGCACAGAGTCTGTATGATTAATCATTCAGTTGTGTCCTATTGACTTCCCAAAATGCCCCCATGTGGATATAGATTAAGACATCTTTTATACCCGATGCACTCAAAACAGAGCAGTCTTACATAAGCTGCAAGCAATTGTTGATGTTTGTTTTTGGATCATTTTTGGGTGGAGGAATATTTTGTTTTTCTTTCCTGTAACACTTGACATTATCTCTATCATACATGTGCAGGCAGGACAGTGTAAATCCCAAAAGATTTTATCATGCCAATCTGCAGTTTTTCCCTTTTATCTTGCAGAAATGTGTGATTTCAAGGATCACAAAATAAGCCTCTTGTCCCATTTTGTTCCATTTTCAGCTGTTATCTTGTTTAGATTTCCAGCATGTTGCATAAGTGGACACATGCAGTCTGCTATTGATTTTTTGTGTGCGGTTATCATTAATGAAAAGTTCAACAGTGTTAAATGTGATTTATGATCCCACCTGTGCCACTAATGACCCTTACCCATCATGCTGCTCAGCACTCTTACAGGAAACCATTATGGTAATAATCATAGGAAACAGCAGGTAGTGTGTGTAAGCTGGTGTGTGTGCTGGACATGAGTGCCTGTGTGTTACTGTTGATGTGTTCTTGTCAGCAGAGCAGTACTTGGGATTATAGATGGTTCTCATTATACATATGTACATATAAAGGGCAAAGATACAATTTTGTTCCCGTTTTGTGATTAATTGTGATTAATTAGTTACTATCTATGTGTACCTGTACATGTGTGTGCATGTTTGTGTGTGCTCTCTGTTGGAGGCTGGTTGATAAGAGGTTCCTGGCTATATTTACTGACCAACAGAAGAGATATTGATTATTATTTGAGGATTCCTAGTCTGAGCTTTTGCTGTCCTCTAAAAATTCAATCAGAGTTCTCCAGTGTTTAAAAATGATCCACAGCTGCTGTCGATATCAAATAACACTCTGGCTCATTTGATCGTCTGTTAAGATTGTGGGCTGGAAATTGAACCAGGTGGTAAAAACATCACTAATTTGCAGTTTGAGGCAAAAGTAACATATGGTGATGAAACACACTGAAACATTTTGTCTAGGACACAGAGATTGTTGCTCATTTAAATCAAGCTCTGATACTGGAGTATGAAATTACATTGAACTGAAACTGCTCTTCTGTCCCACCTGAACTATATGCAGTATTTCTAGGACTGGGGTGATTCTCCAATGTAAGTGACACCATCGGTTGAGGAAATACATTGATGTCCATAATGTGCATTGTGCGTTACGATGGCTGCGCCTGGTTAAAGCATGGACTCCACAACAGCATGAGCGGCAGCAACAAAATCTTGCTCGTGATCATCTAGAGCGTGGCAGTATTTTAGTCAGCGGTCGAACGATGTGGTTGCTCTGTAGCTCTAGAAGTTGGACATGGCTTATCACAGCAGTAAGCTACAACTACTATGCACAAACACTTGAAGTGAAAGCACCAGAGCGCTTTGTCAAGATAACAGTGACAGCAAGACTGCAGTGTCCTGTTTCTTTTTTGTCCCCACCCAACCATGATGATTATCAATAACTGAAGTGTGTTTTGATTAGTATAGTCACATAAATTTAATTTTCTAAATGTTTCTTCATCGGCCCCATGTTAAATGTAAATTCTACTGTAAACATAATATTATACCATGCAGCCATGTATTATCAGTCATGTATGAGAAAGCATAATATTTAAAATACTGTCTGTAAATCATTTAATTGTTTTCCTTGCCCCACACTGATGAAAAAATACATTTGCCAGTGATTACCTTACTGCAGTATTACTGGGATGAGCAAATACATCATGTCATGACCAGTTTTACCACAAGTTTTAAGTCAAGAACTCAGTAAAAATACTGATTCTGTAGCTCAGGGAAAGGACTGACATGCTGTATTAAAAATAATCTATGTGTCACAGTTATCCTTTTATGATCCAGTACTTTTCTGATCAGGCATCTGACAAATACGGTCTATCAAACAGGGTGGAAATTACACCAATTTTAAAATATGCCACCCTTATCATTTTAATGTGCTATGTGTCTCTTCCCAGGATGATAAATAAAATATTGAAACATTAATGAGACAACGTTTTGATATTTATTTTGAGTAAATTAATTGTTACATTAATCAAGTCACAAAAAATAATCTTTAGAGTAATTGATAGATTAGCTGTCATATAAGTCGACTAACTGAAAAAATAATTGAGATTAATCAATAAAAAATGTAATACTTACTTTGTCTTCATTATTATTAATGTTTCACAGCACCGAGTTTGGTGTGGTGGGGGGCACAAACAGGGAATACAAAAGTATTGATATATGCCACAAAAGTTATTGAATTGTTCTTTCATGGAGGGATAAAAATAAGTTTTTTTAAAAATTCAGAATCACAGTGGTCCATCAGCATACAGTCCTGATGCGCACAAAAAAAACCTGCCTCATCGGTCCAAAAGTATACAGCACTGACTGCAGCTGACAAGCCCCAAGTCTGTTGGTCAAACATGCAAATCAAGACTTATGTCTTGTTATATGCAGGCCTATATATTCAATAGTTTTCACAGCAGCAAAAGCTTCAATTTCAGTAGATTCGTAGATATAGTGATCCTACACATTGATTTACCACTTCATTATGCAAAACCATACTCTTCTTTAGTTGTTTTAGTCTCATGGTATAGATTTAAAATAATAGATCCAGCACAATTAAGGGTAGTTTCACTGACATGGATTATGGTACGTCCTGATTTAATACGATTAAATGTTAATCCCCACAGAGAGCTTACAGATAGAAATTGTACCGCTAATCAGCCTGTGTGTGTCTAAACCTGCCTGTAGAGACCAAGAATTAGGACATTATGAAGTCAATTTTTTAATGGCGTCCTAGTGATGAATGGACTGTGGCAGTGGTTCTCATTAGTTCTGCACTCTCAGGTCAAAGGTGCTTGTACTGTAAGTGTGTTAAAAATCTGAACTGATAACACTCAGTGAAATGAACTAAATGTATCACTGACCACAACAAACCGCATCAAACGAAAATGAGTTGTCTGTCTGTCCGTATATATAAGTCTGTTTTTTGATTTTATCAGAAACTGTTCATCTGATTGACTTCACACTTTGTGGGTGTATTGCTGTGGAATCACAGGTGGAAAAATCCAAAAGGCAAGTTGTGTTTTTTGGGCGATTATACAAAACATGCTGCTGACGAGGAAAGCCAACATATCGGTCACAAATTTTAAGCCCTCAGTTAAGGTAAACTCATTGTGACTTCTTTTTCAGTATCATGTAATGGATTTGAAAATAAACTTAATGAGGCTGCTCTTCGTTGAAGGTAGTAAAATTATTTAAATGGACATGGACAACTTTTTGGCTACTTTTACACCAAATCAGACGAATCTGACACTATGCACTTTGTTTCACGGATGTGATCATCTCACACTCTGTGTCTACTGTATAAGATGATTAGACAGATCTGCCGAGCTGGATGGTGATTAGAATAAGAGATAGAAACTTGCACAAATGGGTGGGTGGATGATGACAACTGAAGATCAGTTCCACACAGATGGATCAGTAGAGTAAATCTACAGCTTAATAAGGAACACTGGCTGAAATCATTACTCAAGGGTAATAAATTCTCGCTTAAAATTTACAACAGCTGAGTGGAAGAAAATAATAAATCCAAAACTTTTTTAAAAGTTTAGAATACATAAACACATAGACAAGTGAGTGCCATGTTATGGAGGATTGGTGGCACCAAGATATTCAATTCTGTTTGAGCCACTCTTGTTACAGAGGTTAAATTTCATTACTGTCCTGATTGTGATGACTGTTGATATATTTGATAGCAGCTGTTTAATGTGAAAAAGTCACACTTTAACTGGAAGGCGATTTGTCCTGTCAGGCACCAACACTATTGTGACTAATCACTACTTTGTGGGTAGAAAACTCTTAATGATTTCTGCGCTAAGAAAGCAACATAGCCAGTCAACAGCCTGTTAATTGCTAATGGTGAATTGTAATATGTCATGTAAAATGACAGGTGGTAAGAGCAGAATGGAGAGAGCAAAAATTACTAGTGGAGGAGTGGATTTCCCTGAGGAAAAAGATGAAAACCACATCAGGCTCTGTGAATGTCCTTGTTTTGATGGTCTCCATTTATTCACAAACTCACTCATTTCTGGATTGGGTGTGTTCAGTTAAAATAAAGATTCCTTAAATTTATCTGATGATCTGAACTCATCCATGTTGTCCTGTATCTGGGCTTCAAGCTTTAACTCACATCTCTGACATCTGTGATGGAGGGAAGAGATGCTGATGATATCTCAGCTGTCCTCACTATCCACTGTTTCACAATCATTGATGGTGTATTTCCCAAACCAGGCAGTGATGCAGCTGCTCAGGATGCTCTTGATAGTCCCTCTGTAGTATATGGTGAGGACTGGGGGTGGGAGATGGGCTTTTTTTCAGCCTTTGCAGAAAGTAGAGAGATGCTGTTGGGCTTTCTTAGCTATGAAGCTGCTGTTGATGGTTCGTCCAAGTGAAGTTCTCTACCAGGTGAGCACCAAGGAATCTGCTGCTCTTAACTAGGCTTGGGCAGTATAAACGTATTATAGTATACCAGCGTATTAAGATATACTGTATATATAATATATATGTAGATGTATATAAGATGTAATGTAGATGTAGATGTATATATAGATGCATTTCAATACCATCATAAATACAGATGGCCCTCTATTAAACTGATGAGGAGATGCTGTTTTGAGATGGTGTATTGTAGTGTAAAGCACATGCTACCAGAAGCCAGTGTCTCTACTGGTGGTAATGGCAGCACAACTGAGGAACATGGAGTCTGAGGGATAAACTAACAGGACTACCTGCCTCTCTCCCTGTTTGTGAGTATTTTGGGTTTAGCACTGATGACGCTGAGGGAGCACTACCTGTAGTGGGGCTAAATCAAGTTATTATACTCTGTTTTACTAGTTTAACACAAATACTGTCATAATATCATATACCCCTGTAAAACGTGAGGAAGCTATGAGGGTATGTAAAAATAGACATCACCAAAGCCTACTCTTAACAATCATCAGTGTTCAGTGGAGCATGGTAACTTCTTGCTCTCCTGACGTCAAAACTTTTGTTTCATCCATGTTCAGAGAGGTTGTTGGCTCTGCATCAGTCCATCAGCCACCGCACCTCCTCTCTGTATGCTGTCTCATCACTCTTGGTTATGAGGCCTAACGTAGTTGTGTCGTCAGCGAACTTGATGATGTCATTCTACATGCACTGTTGTATCTGACAATCACAAACTCCACCAGGAATGTGTAGAAGAAAGAAAACAAGTGAGGAGTTCTTGCACCATTCTTTGCTATGTAAACACACAAACCGCCACTGCGGGCCTTATTGCTGCCTTTCTTTGTTCTGTTACCGAGTCATGAAGACAAAGTCACAGCAGTCGCTGACCTCGAACTGAAGTCGGATGCAGCCCAGTTTGTTTTCCATGGAGAAGACAATGAAGAGTAGGATGGACAGCAGAGCCAGCCTGCTGGGATTTGATCATAGCCTCGCATCAACATTCCTTCTTTTGCTGTTCTTCCACTTCCTCGCATACGGCTTATGACATACTCTTCCCCGGCCACCAGCATCAGACGATACCAAAGGACTGAAGGCCTGGTCCCCATAGCAAGCTGAGATCACGTAGCTCCTCCTGCATATCATCATACAAGGTGGTTGTTGGATGATTCGTATACTGTAGCAATGTCTAGCAATAGTGGACAGGAACACTGGTTGCCCTGATGTCCATGTGCCACAAAAAATTAAACAAAAACAAACACGATTGTGGTCGAGCACTGTCCCCTGTTCTCTTTTGTCCCATTACTTTTTTTTTTTTTAACATATCTATATTCTATAACTATATCATTAGATAGGACAGCCAAAGATATGACAAGAAAGGGGGAGCGAGAGTAGAAGGATGACATGCAGCATAGGGCCACAGGCAATAGTCGAACCCACGGCTGCTGTAGAGGACTCACAGCCCAGTATATGGGGCACACGCTCTACCAACTGAGCCACTGGGGCACCCCGTCTCATGACTTCTCTTGACATAAAAAGCACATTAGATGCTTGGGGCATGTTGTGTTGTTTGATTTACTGTGCTATACATAGATTGTCACTTTTCCCTTAGGAACAACTGTAATCTATGTTCACATATTGTCTGTAAGGAACTGTGTTTCAAGCTTTGCCTTATTGATTTGCTGCACAACATATACCCTAGGCCTGCAGGCAGCCAATAAACTCTACTGCTATATATATTTTTGTATTCTATCTTTCGATAACCTTGACTGTGCCGAGTCCCCTCTCTTCCTCTGTCTGTCGTTTAGCTCCTTCATCACTCCCTCCCTGCTGTTTGTCTCCTCTAAACCAGTTACCAGCTAATTGGTCAGGATTATATGAATGAAACAACAATCTGACCCAAAATATTAAAATGACATTTTTTTGTGAGCTTTCTGTTCCACAAGGGTAATTCTGTATTAATGCTCAGAGAGATTGTTAGTCAAACTGAAAGGCAGACAAGGTCAACACACAAACACTCCAACCTAATGTGGCAGCACAGTGATTATACCACAGTTTGTGTGTGTGTGTTTTAAATGACTATCGCTGCCTGTCTGTTTGTCAGATGAGTGTTTCTTTGTTCTTAATGAAAGACAAGTGACTCTGCAGAGTGACTCAGATCCAATTAAACCTCGCTCCTTCTCACTGTGCCTTTCTTCCTCAAGCCTCCCCAATCATCCATCTCACCAATCAGAACCCGAGGCTGTGTGCCTCAAGTCTTCTGGATTAGGACCAGCTATCCTCCTTCAAAAATATGTGCAAAAAATATGAAGACCTTGGGAAATAAAAGACCATGTCGGTGTTTAACAGGTCACATTAAAGCTGTGATTAATTCAGCCTTTGGTTAACTGAGAGAACAGGGGTCGTATGAAGTTTAGGGAAGATACCAGCTGAATAATTGATGCCCACGCAAACCCACTCAGTCATGACAGAAATATGTAAATCTGTTTAGTTCCGCTGGCCAGATGCTGTCAATTTGTGTCCAGAAAGGTTAATGATATATATATATATATATACATATATATACACACACACACACTTATTTCCCACCTTATTAACAAATTGTTTCAGTGCTCTGATCCATCCTTCTCAGACCACTCCTGGAGGATCAGACATTAAAACCTATTGTAATTTGACACTTGCTTTAACACAATTAAGCCTGAACATAGGCTGTATTTAGAATTTATAATATGTGAATAGAGCCTGCAGGCCTGTTAATGTACAGTGAATGATGTATCTGAATATCTGTTTGTGCAGTGCCCACTTTATATCAATCTACCATGAGAAGGACTAGGGCTGAAACGATTGCTTGAGTAACTTGATTACTAAGAAGCCTCAGGGCAAATTATTTATGGAAACATGAAGCCAAAGATATTTTAATCTGCTCTGGCCGCGTTCTCTCACCGACCACGGCTGTTTAACAAAAGCACAGTGCATTAGCTCCGCTAATAGTGAATTGAAACAAGCTAAAACCAAAGCTGTAAGTATGTTGTCTGACAGTTTAACTTAGTTTTCTATGTGTATTCAAATTTGTCAAACTGTTGTAAACTCACCGCTGAATGAGAGCCCGTCCTCTCTCTGCAGGCAGTGAATCACATTAGCAACAGAGGAAGGAGGACAGAGGACAGGATGGATTATAATGACTGATGTCTGTGTCCATTATTTCTAAACGTCACTCAGTATTTTGATGTCAGGAATTTGATTAACTTTGTTGACATTTTAGATTTGTTTCCAGTGTGACATTAAGTTTATATGGTGCCTTTGCTGTTGTAAATGTTACCGTTGCTCCTAATTATCCTAATTAATTAATTATTGTTGGTTACAAAAATATTCAATTCTAATTCTGGTCTAAATGTACTCCTTTTTCTAAATATATCATATTTTTTTAAAAAGTAATTGTTAAGTAATGACAAAGTACTGATAAGAGCACTGCAAATGTACCGGATCGATAAGCGTAGTAAGAGTCTAGATAAAATTCGCATGGATGGTAATTTCTGTTGCACAACATGCTTGCTTCTGCTGTTGATAAGCTGCTGTAACATGGATGAGAGGCACAGATTGCAAAATTACAGAGGAAGAGAAAGAAGAAAATCGTGAGGAGCAAAATGAAGAGACACCCCGGAGGAAACGACAGACAATGTCCAAAGTGTGGGACTGCTACAAGTTGAAACAAAAAGAAAACACAGTGCAGTGTGTCTGTTGTGAAACCAAATTAGTTTACCATAACAGCACTTTGTCAATGCTGCAGCACCTGAACAGAAAACGTCCACAAAGTGGACTGGACACAACAAGGTAACAGTACACGTTAGCGATAAAAACAATAAAAACGCTAATTTTTCAAAAAAGGAAACCATTTAAGACACCTGTATTAATTTCTGTTTTGTATATTACTGTTGCTCTTAAATAAAGCAAAAGTACTGAAGTACAAAATTGCTGACCGTGCAATATTTCTTATCCGATTACTTAATTAATCACCAGAATAACTGATAGAATTCTTGATTACTAAAATAATCGATAGCCATACATTATACTATAACTAACCATTTCCAATAGTTAATAGATACAATAGTTTATTGATGATCATAGATTGTATTTCAACACTTGACTGCTAGGAATTCTGTCTGTAAAGCAAAGGTAATCTTCTTTTCTTCACCGATTTTGTAAAAATGATCAAAATTCCCTCTGATGTCTCAGGACAGGAACTGTGGTGGAAATTCTCTGCTACCGGTTCTGCTGGTGAAGAATGAAATAGAGACTTCTGCCGGCCGACAAGGTTTTATTTCTTTGCAAAGAAAGGTCAATCAACACGAGCGGTCAAGATGAAGAAAGACCCCGAGCATTGGGAAACCTAAACATTTTATACCATATAGAAGCCCACCCCTGGGGTGTGTTTTACATCCTTTGTCTGCTGCAGGGTCGGTCCCTTACCCAAAGGTGTGTATTCGCACCCTTTGTCTCTTTCAGGTACCGGTACCGACCCCGAGGTGTGATGTTAAGATGTCTAGACAGTTTAAAATACAAAAGGATTTGGATATTGATGAAGAAGCAAAAGGGAAGTTGGGCGTCTCAAATGGTTGAAGTGCAAAGGAATTGAATTAACAATTACAATTACAGAGTCTGACATTTTGGTGAGAAGGTGGGAGATTGGGTATCTCAAGGAAGTCAAAATTACAATTACAATTCCTCCCTTTTGTCCCATAGGACAACATAAGAAGGAAAAAGGAACATGCTTGTGATCACATAAACAAAAAAAATTTGCAGTACATAAATTTTACACAATTCATAGAGGATGTCATATAATAGTTCCTCAGGTACCTATCTAGTCAAAATTGTTGGAGAAATTTGTTGAACCATCATTTTAGCTGTCACCTTAGCAATAATAGTCTTACACACTGATCGTAAAAATAGTAACAAAGAAAATAAAACAGATTATTCCAAAAGAAACATATTGAACTATGTTTGTACCCCAACAACCTAATATTGCTTCCTACCATTCAAATGGATTGCTAATATCATTGGTATGCACTTCATTAGTGATGTGTCTAATATGTGTGGTAATATCCGAAAGGCTAGCATTGTAATCTGGCACATACGTACATTACACTAATCACTGCACAGGTACCACCCTGGGATGTCAGGAGGTAGTTTAAGGCTGCTTGGTTCTGTAACGCAATCAGACGAGTTGCAGCCAACTCTGTTGATAGAAGAGACAAGCCGAAAAAAGTTGTGTTCACTAAATTTTCTCTTATTTGATTCAGGGATGACAGTACACCATGAATGGGCATGCCAAGTAGGTGACTCCAATATGTTGTGAGTTGGTATTTAACATATCATGTTTGGATCTGGGGATGCTTAATTCTGAGAAAAATTGAAGGTAATGTGTTCATTACTCGCATTGCTGGGACTACATAACCTAGACCACACAAAGTTTTTAGTCCACATATCCAGTATATTCCATTTCATGTGGGAACAGAACAGAAGGATGCAGCTGGGGCCAATCTATCAAAATAAATGTCCAGTGTTACACAGGCTGTAGATTGGAGATGATAGTCTAAAATCCAGATTCTAGAAAATGTCTTTGGAACTGGAGAGAGTGCAGTGTCACATTTTGAAATGTCCATGCTGTGTTCATTTCCAGTGCCTCTGACAAACCATTTCAATGGTCATGGAATTACGCTCAGAAGGATGGTAGCAGGGGCATCCATGCCTGCCTGGTGTTTGCTTGCAGGTGTTTTGCAGTGTAACAGTCTCACTACAGGGACAACTGGGTGTAGTATAGTTCATGGGGGTAAAATGTATATGTATTTATATGCAATAGTTGACAGGTATCACAGTCAGAGATTGGCAAAGCCATCCGTGGGAGGCCCTTGTTGGTACTTTGGGGAATGAGTCCACACATAATAGTTGGTAGATTTTGGACTGTGATCAGCTACCATTCTGGCGAAGTTGAGATAAGTATTTGTGGAAATACTTTGGTCATGTGTGGGAATGTCACTGTTTCTTTTCTTTCAAAGAGTGGGACTGCATCTAGGGACGGCTTAGCTATTCTCAACATCCTGGTGGGGCAGTGGCTGTCATTGTGGATACAGGACCTATCAGAGTGACTTTTGTCCCCCTTGGGTTGTTCTAGAATCAACAAGCCATAATGGCAATAATCCGGGCACAAGGGTGGTCAGCAGCAGAGATGTTGGTGGTCCCTGTAGGTACTCAATCAGATGAATGCCGATCCATGGCGTCTGGCTGAGCCATTGATCTGGGCTGGACCACGTTGACGTCTTGATGATCTGTCGATCTGTGCTGCTCTGCGTTGACTTCCTGATGATCCGTCTTTCTGCGCTGCCCTGCGTTGACTTCTTGATGATCCGTCAATCTGTGCTGTTTTGCATCCACATCTTGTTGAGCTGTCATTCTGCGTTGATCTGTGGTGACTTCCTGTTGAGCCATCATGCTGTGCTGGTCCACGTTGCAGTCAGTTGGTCTTTGCAGCAGAAAGTGTAGATCCATGTTGGTGTGGACTACTTCGCAGTGGTCTAATGGTCAGCAGTGGTTGGGATGGACTAGTTCATCTGGGCTGGAGAGTGTTCTTTTCTTTGTGCTGCTCCATGTAGATGAGGTCACCAGGATGGATGTTGCCACGGTCACCAACAGCAGGAGAAGCTTGGGCTACTATTATCTGTGAATGAAGAGCTTTTGATGGGAGAACACAGCAGCTTGCAAAAAGGTCAATGGCAGTCATCATTCATCACAGCCAATTTAGGTGTGAGGGTGTGGAAAGAGGAGTCATTGGAGTGGACATTGTCCATTAGAATGTCGTGGGCTCATAGTCCTGTTAGTCTTTTGGCTCTGTTTCTCATTGTGATTAAGACAATGGGCAAGAGGCTTTAGTTAATTTGAATGAGAAAAAAAAGCATTTCAACAATCACAAAGGCATTTTTTTTTTTTTTTTTTTCATATCTAAAGCATGGGCATTTGTATGATGTCTCTTTGCATAATTATAAGGGGTCCCCAGCAGATAGGACTGGCTGCTTGGATACACCTATGGCAAAATTGTTCTTAAATTATTACAATCTCAAAACCCATGCAACCAACCATTTCCCCCTTTGCTTGTGTGGGACATGTCATGTGCCACACAAGCAAGTAGAGGAAGTAGGGAATCGTGGGGCTACTGCGCGGCCGTTGCAGGAGCGCCACAAACCCTTAAATTAAAAGGAATGACAACAAAAAGTCAAAGGCAATCAAATCAAATAAAATAAACAAAAAGAAAAGAACAAAATTATACAAGGAAAAATATTTGTGTTGTATTGTGTCCCATTACCTCTGGCTCGGTGCACTGAGTGCACTCTACTTAGTAACTTATTGGGGCAATTCAAAGTCACACAATACTGAAAAAATAAGTAAAAATCCTGCGGTTTGACCATTTCTCACACCTGGCTGTAGTGGTACATTCAAGACAAGTATATCAAGTTAGGTTGCATACAACAGCAGCAAACACACCACAGATACCCCAGGATGGAGCATAGGGTAGCCTCTGTGCTACAACAACAAAAATAATACTTGCTGTACTGTACTAGTACTCTAGTATAGGTTTCCACAAAAAGGCAACTGCAAAGACAGAAATGACAAAAGAAACAAATAGATTATCAAAATCCAACACTCTATTTTTTTTTTTTTTTTTTTAGTTTGCTTCAAACTTGGCTTATGTTCGCAGATTCCCTGAATGTCACTCAACATAACTTCAGTCCTAGGGTTCCCTAATAACATGCTATTGCCAACTTCAACAGGTTTGACACACAGAATAAAAGTAAAGCAACATAACTAAAGTATGACCAAATATAAAGCCTTCAAGTTTAAGTCCTGTTACAGACAGCTGGTATCGATTCATCCTTGAGGTTGGATTGTTACCAGCCAGCACATACCTTGTCATCAAAAATAAACTTAAATTATTCAGCTCTTTTGGTCTGTGAGGTTAGGGTAATAATTTGCACTGGTAGTTTGACACAGTGCTGACAGATTTGTTGTTAACCAAATGCTCGGTAGCTAAAGTCACATAATGGCACACTGATCAAACAACAACAACAAAAAAGGCTAAAAAAAAAGAAAAATTCATCAGCAAATTCTGGATATTGCTGACAAATCCCCCTTGATCAGAGACAAATCGCAGTGCATCTGAGAGTGTGGATTGTGATAGGTGTACTATTCAAAAATGCGACCCAGTGCTCGGCAGGAGCTGACTGGTGGCTTACATACACTGAGACAGATTTCAAACAGGTTTAAAATTTGAATGTGTCAGGGATGGCTCTGAGGAGTCATGACAACTACAGCCAGTGAGAGCAGACACAGCACACAGGCTGAGAGCTGCAGACACAGGCTGAGAGGAGTTAGGAAGGAGAGAGAGAAGGGAGAGACGGAAGAGCAGTGGGGCAGCAAACAGGAAAAACCCCGAATGTAGAAGTACTACAGCTTTGACACATTTTTCTACCAAGAGATAAGCAAAAATGAAATGTAGAGCTGCAGGGGCTATTAAGTTATAAAATAGTTCATGAGCTCCATCCCACACACAGTGCTGATGCCGTGCTGTGTGTGGACACAGGCCTGACTATGGGATAACAATGAAATACTGCACAGTAATGCTTTGGTGTTAACAATCTAATATCATTTCTATTGTGTGTTTCCTTGATAACACCTAGTTTGGAGAGCAGACAAAAGACAAGGAATTCCACCAGGTGGAAGTAATGTGTGACCTCCTGTCTCTGATCAGTCAGGTAGTGTGAAAGGCACAACAACTTCACAAACTCACAACTGCAAGGCAGAGAGAAGCTTAGTGTGAATGGCACAGTGATCTAGCGACTTTGAGAGTCATGCAGTGTGACTAAAACGTAAGATGGGCATAGTAGTCTGGATCAGCTAAAAGGTGTGAAGCTACGGGTGGTAACGTTGCATTCTAATGACTAAGGAGATTAGGGAAACAGCTATTGTCTTGACTGTAGTTTCCAACCATTTCCTAAGGATATTTTATCAGCAAACTTAAAAGCAAAAGTTATCCGAAACCAAGCCAAGAGTTAAAACTAAGTGTGATAAAATTTCCGAGCCGGAAAAAAAATTTTAAGCAGAAAGAAAGAGAGAGAGAGAGAGAGAGAGGGAGAGAAATTCTGAGTATGCAGAGAAAAAAAAAATCTTAAGTAGAAAGAAAGCAGGAACAAGATCTAAAACAAAAAAAACAAAAACAAAAACAAAACAACAACATCAATTAAACAAACCAACAAACAAAAACCTACTTTTGTGATAACAATACTTTCAGAATACACCCTTCAGGCCATGTACCTCAATCAAATTACTTTCTATTTCAACTTGCAACTCTTTTCTTTCTTTATGCAACACCTTCTAAAAGCCTTTTAGAATTTCCTTGTCAAATGATTTGTCTAATGGGAAACATTTATCTGTCCCTTGTGTCTATTTAAACCATTCTGGCACATCCAGAACACGATCATTTCCAACATTCACGTACGTACACCATGCTAAGGTTCCTCTTTCACAAACCCACTGTCCACTTGCTTTTACCCATTTCAAAAACAGCAAAAAAAAAAAAAAAAAAAAAAAAAAAAAAAAAAAAAAAAAAAAGGAGGGTAAAGGTTCTAAAACCACAAAGGTAAAATGAAAATTGGATAGATTTCAGTTGTACAAAGTAAAACTTCAGTTCGAAGTTTAGAAGCAAGATGGGGAGGGAGGGGAGGAGAAGAAGAGAAGTAAAAAGAAAGAAATAAGACACATAGACTTTGAAGTTAGACCGAACAAAGTGAACATAACAAAACAAACAAACAAATAACAAGTTTGCTAGCAAGTAGAAAAAGAAGAGAAAAATAGGGCAGGAGCATCATGTATGCATTGTATACCAATTTCGGGTCTCTGCTTCCTCTTTTCACATCTTTAAACATTCTTTTTGACCCTCTATAATTTCTAATTTCAGTTTCAAATTTGCTTTTAGTTTTTTTTTTTTTTTCTGATATTGATATGTTTTTCAAACTGAGGGATCCCCCTATTGGGAACCCAAACTCAGCTGTCCAGACTTTTAAATATTTAAAGCTTTTATCCCCATATTTTCTTTCTCATAACATCCACAATTGGACCCTCCGGAGAGCCTCTCTCACCGGAGACATTACCCCCCATTCTTTTCTTAAAAGAAATGGGGACACACATTTTTTTTTTTTTTTTTTTCTTAAAAAAAAAAAAAAAAAAGTGGAACCCGTGCACGACACTTACAATACAGACGTCTCTGTAAGGATTGCTTCGTTAAGCTACAAGCAATGGAAAAGCATCCAAAGTACTTTTAAACTTTGATCCTGAGTCAGGTGAGCTGACTCAGACACAATTGTGGATAGAGTGAGAAAAGAGAATATGTTTGCCGAATTAAACCCAAATTTTAAAGAAATAGAATTTAAATGTCAATATTTCAATGCTCACCAGATGAATTTCTCTGACTTGCATTCATGGAATCCCAGCGGTAATGATCTGGGGCGTCTGCGGTCAGTCCTCCCTTCTCAGAAGAGGATTTGAGGTTGGAGGCTGGAAAGCTTTTTCTTCCAGGATGGCCTGTCACTGTCCACGTTCCGCCCCAGACGATCACTCGAGGGATCCCACTCCTGACACCAAATTGTGGTGGAAATTCTCTGCTACCGGTTCTGCTGGTGAAGAATGAAATAGAGACTTCTGCCGGCCGACAAGGTTTTATTTCTTTGCAAAGAAAGGTCAATCAACACGAGCGGTCAAGATGAAGAAAGACCCCGAGCATTGGGAAACCTAAACATTTTATACCATATAGAAGCCCACCCCTGGGGTGTGTTTTACATCCTTTGTCTGCTGCAGGGTCGGTCCCTTACCCAAAGGTGTGTATTCGCACCCTTTGTCTCTTTCAGGTACCGGTACCGACCCCGAGGTGTGATGTTAAGATGTCTAGACAGTTTAAAATACAAAAGGATTTGGATATTGATGAAGAAGCAAAAGGGAAGTTGGGCGTCTCAAATGGTTGAAGTGCAAAGGAATTGAATTAACAATTACAATTACAGAGTCTGACATTTTGGTGAGAAGGTGGGAGATTGGGTATCTCAAGGAAGTCAAAATTACAATTACAGAACCGAAAGCCAGGTTAGTTGCTACCATCTTGGGCTACATTACTTTCTTAATAAAACATCAGAATTTCATAAAGCCCAACATGATGTCTTCAAACTACAACTGTCCAACACCCGAAGATGTTAAGCTTTCTGTCACATAAGACAAATAAACGCAGTAAGTCTTCACATTTTAGAACCTGGAGCTTGTTTGGCATCTTGGGCAGCTGCAGTCAATTTATCATATTTAATTTTCAAGCAATCATTTTCCGGTGGTCGAAAAATCTACCAGTCATACGGCCCAGTGATCAGTTGTGGCAAACAAAAATCATATACTCCGATTCCTAGGGAAAAAATGTATTGTACAGGATTGTGACAACATCTATTGTGATATTACATGGTTAATTATTTTATACTATTTAATTTTACAAAAGGACTGCTACTGACTGCTGTATTGTTTTTGTTTGGCAATTTTACTTAACATTTTTCACATAATTCAAAAAATTACTGCCAAAGACAATTCATGCAATTTTTTTGCAAATGTTTAGGCCATGGCTGGATACTTTTATTTTATTAAAGAAAGTAAGCAGAAGCACTTTAAGTTAGAGTAACATGTCTGTGAATGTTCTCATTCGTCCGGGTCATTGTAAGTGAACTGATGAAGCGTCTTGGATGAGAGGCAAAACGTCTTCAAAAAAAGACATTTAAACAAGTCCAGTTGCTTTTGATTTAATCTTTCCTGAGACTTTAAGTTAGAAGTAAGAACAAATTTTATACAAATAGACAAAGCTGTGCACATTTTATTTAATAAAAGTCATTCTTTTTTCTTATACTCTTATCAATATTGCGAGAAATATCAGATTGTGGACTTTTTATTGTGGTATTATTGTACCTCAAGTTTTTGGTACCAGTACTCCCTACTGTTTCCTGGAAAGACATGCACGTGCTTTTCATGTGCAGAGGCATACATATGGCCAGTATACTGCACAGTATTAGACAAATATAAACCTAAGAAAAAAATTGCTCCATTCTAATTGAAACTTGGATAGATTTGATTACTTAACAGATTAATAGCCTTTAAAGGAATAGTTCAAACAAGCAGGAACTGGTTAGCTTAGCTTACTACGACAGATATTTACTAATTAAACTAACAAGATATAATGCAATAATTAGTGAGCTTTAGAGGGGCGGGTAGGTGGATGTTTAACCTTTGGACAGAGCCAGGCCAGCTATTTACATCTGTTTCAAATCTCTGTGCTATGAAAAGCAAAGGGGCTTATATTGATCATCGAATTCTAAGTAAAAGAGCAAAAAAGTGCATTTCCCAAAATGCTCTGCATACAAATGTGCATTTCCTAATGCTGTATTGAAATTACAATGAAATACAAGACAAATAAAATTGAAATTCACTTTTGTCTTAACAGTTGATTAAATATCATGCTGTATAAATAACACTGATGTCGAGAGCAATATTGGAGGGTCCCATGACCCCATTAAGAAAACAAATTCATCATGAGAGAGCAGATCATTGTGGAATATTTGTGCTGCTCATCCAGCTGCTCTCTATCAAATTACATAGAGAACAGAGTAACAATAGGTTGTTGATCCAGTGATTCACATGCAACGGCTGTCTACATTATGATGACTGATCACCAAACCCACACTAATGACAACAACGCATGATTTGTGTGTGTCCATACGTAAAATGAATACATGACTAAGTGCACTGAGTCTACAGTACCTACGTGCATGAGCATATCTCACCCTTGTGGTAAAACAAAGGTCACTGAGAATGTGCGTCTGTGTGCATCTCTGTGTGTCTCTGTGTGTGTGTACACTACTTTAAAACTGAATATATCCATCAACACTGGGTCAGTGTTATATAAGCCAGATAGCACATGAGAGAGGACAGTAAATACAGCAGAGTGTGCTGTATAATCTGTGTATCTGTGTGCAAAGAGATTATTATACTGCAGCACTGTGGATGTATATACTGAACATCCGTGGAGGTTGTTGGGTTTTCCTCATCTCACTGGCAACACAAATACCCCTGTGTCAGCATATGTGTATGTGTGTGTATGTTTAAACCATAAAGCTACTGTGAAAGTAAGTGTGTTATTAGTCACCTTTATGTCTCTCCTGTGCAACACTGATACAGTCACATCTTATATTAATAACTGAGGTGAACATGACCCCACCAGAGGATTTCAATTGCTGGCTGGAGACATAAGCGTGCCATATACTGTATAAGAGTGAACGAGGAGGGGACAATATTCAATAATCATGTTGTTGTTATTGTTGTTGTTTGTATCACCCATTCGTATCCATGATAATTATTGCATTTAATTTCATGTGAATGTTGGTGTGGTTTTATGGTCTCCCCCAGGCGTAGGCCTGCTATACATCATGTGTGGGTGTATGTATGACCAATGAGGATGGAGCTGCTGTCCACAGCTAATCTCACATAACATTGGAACCTGATTTTTTTGAGTACAATTATGATGGTATGCTCAAGGACCTCTCATCGCTGCAATGATTCACAATTTTAGCAAAACCTTGAGAAACCTTTTTTATGGACTGCTCTGTTTTATACTGACTGCTGACTCCTCGCTTCTCTTAACCGGCTGGTAGGGGCCACAAGTCATCAACAACTGCTTGGCTTAAAAACAAGGATTACCATGTCTGTTGCAGGCCACATTTAGGTCTTTGTTATGGCTCAAAAACTGACACCCATAGAAAAGTTGTTTTGGTTTTTTTTCATCTCAAACTGGGTGATCTAATCAGTTCTACTCCAAAGCATTAACTTTCTGAACAGCTACAACTTTTTCAGTTTTTGTGAGTTTCTCCAAAAATGTAGATTTCTGCATCTTATGTTGTTGTAAAGCAGCCTGGTTGCTTGTAATGTCCTAAATAAATTCAAAAAAGAAGACTAAAGAATAAATAATGTATAAATTGACAAGTAGATAGGTGAACCCAGGACAATCTATAATAATACAACTACACTATTCTATTCTGTGCATCTTAAAGAAAACTGAGACTACTACACAACTATACAATAACACTTTGTAAAAACTTTGCATACATCTAGATAAGAAAACTAATATTATGAAGAACTTTGCAAATCTCTGCAGGTCGCATCTGGCAGTTGTGGTGGCAGTGCAGTCAGTGTTTTATCATCTGTTCTGGAGATCTGCTCTCTACTGAGTGTACTCTTCTAGTTTTGGTTTAGGGTTTTTTAAACAGAGTTGATCTGTTTTGGAAATTATTTTTTTCTTTAAAACAATAGCCTAATTTCTTTCTTTACTGTGTGTGTGTATATATGTTTTTACTAATGTGTCTGGAAACAGTAAGCTTCAGGCCTCCAGGTGGGCGAGCAGGCCTTGTGCTGTCAACTTCAGAACGTCATAGCCTTGTACATCCCACCAGAGCATGTGAGTGGAGTGGAGCGGGGAGCAAGCGGGGAGCAAGCGGGGAGCAAGCGGGGAGCGTGAGCTGTAGAGGGTTGGATGGAGCACGGAGCAGCTTTTTTGAAAGGATGGAGTCTTGGCTTATCTCCTGTTCCGTCTCGCTCCAGTTTAACTCAGGTACCGCTTACACCACAAATCTGACGTGTGCCCAAGTGCCCATTGCACAGACACCCACACTATTATGAACTGTCCTATTGATTGACTGAATTGTCTAGATCTGTCTCTCCCTCTTCATATGCTCAGTGTGTGTTGGTGATCAGTTTGCTGTCTGCTGTTGTATAAAATGTCCTCATTGATGTAAAACGAGTGAAACTAATTTAAATTATCTTGCTGCCTTAATACAAAATGAATATAAAATGAATAATATAATTATGAATATTGCACACCGTTTAGTCATTATATAGTCTGGCCTGAATAAAGGTGAGGATTTTTCCTGACAGAGGACAATATTTTATTAAAGAAATAAACTACTATAATAATAGTAATAATAGTAATATAATAATAATAATAACAGTGAAGAAATAAACAGATACATATGAATAGTGACCTTTTCCTAAAATACTGCTGGTTCTGTGGTGTTGGAATTTTAAATCTAAACCCTGCAGTGCGCCACAGAAGCTTCAATTGACGTGCGTATATTGAAGCTTTTAGTGCATTTTGGCCTCCAAATGTCCTCTACAAATGTTGATAAAAGGCAATTTTCCGACCTTTCAACAAGCCCACAAACATTGTATTAACAACTCAACATGCTTTACTGGCATGAATGTTTTATAAACAATATTGCCACAGCATTAATTTTCCTACCAGCCATCAACCAGCGATTGGCGATACATACGTCCCATCTCATCCTGTGTCTCAGGTGGGAGTTGTGTGTGAGTGGTGAGTTCACTATGTTACGTATGCTACATATGTTCACCTTGTCCGCTAAACAAAATAAAACTAACAAAGTGTCAAAGAATAAAACATTCTTACACCTAGTTTCCTTATTAAACAGAAAAATACAACTGAACACCTTCTGAATTCAAGTTTCTATCTTTTGCTGAACTAAGACAAGCTTAATTGGCTATTTAGCTCCTCATAGAACAAACACACTTAATTCAAACTTGACAGAAAAGCATGTAAAACTCACCACAACAGTTAGTTAGTCTTTCCACAGTCCCAACATCACCATCACCAACTCTAGTTTGGACAAATCTAGGAGAGAATCTAGCTAGTATTGGTTGTCCCTCATGGGTGCAGTTGTGGTTTCCAATGAGAGGCAGCTGGATTTGCAAGATCATGAGATGGGAACACATCACGCAGGAATCCATCTTGCCAGGTTTCAAGTTATGCCCTTGTGGCTGAACCACAGTGATTTGGACCAATCAGCATGATATGAGGAACAACTGGCAGCTACACGCGTGGTGTAGGTGTGATGATAGCGAGAAGCAATTGCTCAGAAACCATACCCAAAAAAAAAACCAATGGCCACTCCTAAGGAAATTAGCTCAGATACTGCTGTAGCATCAATTCTATCAAAAGAACCTGAGAGAGGGCATCACCTTACATTTTTAACAAAGTGCAGCAATAATGCTGTATGAATTTCTCTCTGAGCTCTTTGTAATATTACATACATCTCTTTCTATCTCCTTAGCTGGTCTCCAAGGTGTCCCGTCTACATTTCCCCTTTTCACTGAATGGTGTGTCTCTGTCACCTCTTTATTGGTGCCATGCTGCCTGGAGGAACTCACACACACAGATCGAGGTATGGATACAGACAGACCCACACACAGTGACACCTCACACACTTTGTGGGAGGTGAACAATATATCCAATCCCTGCTGGTTAATCACAGGATGGAGTAATCCCTCTGATCTGCACCTTTTGGTTGGTGTTGGGACTCGTATTGATTTCAGCTATAGGGACAGATTGCAAGCTGTGAGCGTGTGAGTCAGTGATCTGTTCTCTTGCTGTTATTTCATTATCCATGTGATGATGGATCACATACTAACCAGCCAACAGAGACCAATCTACACTGTAGTGTTGCGACCAGGCTCCCTGATGCAATAATTCTATTATATCAACTAACATTTTTACTGTTTGCTAACAGTACAGGCAGAAATTACAACCAGAAACATCATGTTTTCATTTGATTCCCTTATCTAACAGCAAACAGATACATTTGATGGAAATATCATGAAAATACACAGTGTCTCTCAGTATCACCTCTCAATGTCTATCTAGTGTCATGGAGGCATCACTGGAGAATGTACATTCTCACTCTAAAACAGCTAGAGAAGATAGAATTGTATTTGTACACACACTGCACAAATGACAAGTGTACAGAACGGACAACATTAAAACAACGTCATCATCATCATCACCACCACATGGCAGCACGCGAACAAGGTTACTGTTAAATGATGACAAAAGGTCAGGAAGAGCAACTCTCATATTGTCTCCAGAGGCGAAGCCTCAAATTTCACACTCAAAGAGATGTCTGATCCAGAATTCATAAAATGTTCAAACTGACACACAAGGAGAAACATTACTGGTCTCAAGATAAATCATGGTAAAATTCCCAACAATTAGCACTACTGTTACAAATTTTAATGATCATCAAAACAATACTACAATACTGATAACCAGGATCATTTTCATACAGTTTACACATAATGTACAAAGATACTCATCTCTATGGCACAACCCTGCAATCTGTATTTGAAAAAGAATATGTATTGGAAGAAGTGACATTCCTGTGGTTAAAGCATTCTTGACAGTTTATTTGAGGAGCATGTGTTCCTGTCATACAAATATCTACTAGAGCGATTTAACCTGGTAGGAAAAGGACATTTCTGGAACTATTTACAGATCTATATCCAATCATGCATTTTCTGTTATTATTGTGGGTATAAGGGTTGTCACGTTTCCCCAAATCCACAATTAAAGATTTTATTCCATTGTTAGAATTATTGAGTTTTGATTTGTAAAGGTCTGAAAATTTGTAATTTCCACAGATCATTGGTTTTATACCCTGACTGCTTATCAAAATGTTCTTTAAGGCAATATGGTGTCAAGTGTGACACAACAGCCAATACGCTACACTATATTGTGTGTTTTTTTGTTTTGTTTTTTATCTCGTACACATGCTGGATAATGCAAGAAGGTGGGAGTGGAGAGAAAACAAAACACTGGGAGAATTACTGATGTATGACATGTTCTACCTGTGTTGTTTTTTCCTTCTGGATTTATTTATTTACTTGTTTTTTTCTGGATTCATGTGCTGGAGTCTGCCTCCATAATAAAAAAAATGTGCCTTGTGGGGAAAGAATACTTTTACGAAACTGGTTTTGACACATTCTTCTGTCCAAATGAACAAGAACCATTTAAGCCATCCACCTTTGAAAACAGGTTGGTAATAAAAATTATTATATTAAAATTAGTGTATTGTTGATCAACACAATCATCACAGATTATTGTTGCTGATTTTTCTATAAATGCAAGAAAATCTATGTGTTTATCATTTTTACAACATAGTTTCAGTGTCTAGTTTAGAGTTACAAAGTACATTAAACTGAACACCACTGAGAAAATTGGATCCAAGTCAGACTTTGTCTAACTATCCTGTGAGCTGTTCACCCTGCTGTTCTCCTGTTTGGAGACCAATTCAGAAATATCCGCTGCAGCACCATCAGACTTAGAACAGTTTCTTTCCTCTGGCTGTGAAAGTCCTCCACTCACCATACTCCACCATAAAAAAATATTTCTTTCTTCTTGTGTGACATAAATTGACTACAGCTTGCCTTTGTTGTTGTGCAACTCTGTATTATACAATGACAAATAAGTTAACCTTGAATAAGCATGATTTGTAATGTCATTTGACAGCATAAACATCTGCATCATTACCTTGTTTTGGACCAGAGAGAGGCTGTAGTTGAGTGATGTGTTTCTCATAGCCAAGGTTACCTGAGAAGAGATGCTATGCCAGATAATAAATTATGAAAATGACAGGGAGCAACATTTTAATAAGCAGCTCTCTAATCACCTTACCAGGTTGGCCAATGTCTATCAAACTGGCATAAGACGATGTCCACAGTGAAACATCACACCGGATGATATCATTGTTGTATTTATTGCTTCAGCAATAAAGCTGGCAATAATTAAAATTCGTAAAAAAAAAAAGAAATATATAATATACATATATACATACATATATATATATATATATATATATATAAAATATATACATATATACATATATACATATATATATATGATTGATGGAGTTTCAGAAGATTGTACAAGGAAAAGGTCAACACTGCTTGACGGTTTTTCCAATTTACAAACAGCAGCTATTGTTTTTTCTGTCACCAAATTCATTCACATACAGTATACAGTACATTTAATGTGAATGTGGTTCTGCATTATTACACAGATAATCTTTCCTGTTACCTCCCTGTTTCTCTTGGTTTCTGTCTTCTTTTTCTATGTGTAAGTAGTTGCATCTGTGTGTGTGTGTGTGTTGTGTGTGTGTGTGTGTGTGGGTGTGTGTGTGTGTGTGAGTGAGAGAGTGTGTGTGAAGCCTCTCATCACATTGTTTCAAACACATTTTCTTCAATCAAGCAGCAAAACTCCTCTATTTCCTGCCAGTGACAGACTGCCTCCGGCTGGCAATATAGCTGTCTCAACTAACTGTCCAACAAAGGGAGAGGAGGAGAGGAGAGGAGAGGAGAGGAGAGGAGGGAGAGGAGAGAGAGGAGAGGAGAGGAGAGGAGAGGAGAGAGAGGAGAGGTTGGTTTTCAAAATCCCTTTATTAAACCATTGCAAGACCTACTGTACAACAATAACAACCACCATCAAAACCAGAAAAACAATATCTTCTATCAGAAATTTACAATTAACTCCTCATCCTCCAGAACTGGCACCGGCTCCACACTGCCGACACACTGAGCCCGGTTCTTGCACGTCAACCAAATGGCCAACTTAGCAGAACCAGATATGAAGTTAATCAGTGTGTGAGCACTCTTCCTCCGTGCACAGTACTTTGGGCCAAAGATGAACAAACTGAAAGAAAAAACCTCCCTGAACCCCTGAAACCACCTTTTTAAAAGCTCAAACAATGCTGACAGCCGGGAGCACTGTACAAATAAATGAAACAAAGTCTCTGTCTGTGTACAGAAAGTGCACTCTTCCCCACCCCTGGATCCAGGTGTGCTCTGTATCTGTTCGTAGCTATTGCACCATGTACAACCCTCCGCTGGAGGTCTGCTGTCCACCAGCTGCCTTTTGGGGAAACGTCTCTGCCAAAAAACTCAGCCCACCTCGACTCCTTCAGCCCTGCCAAAGAGTGCAAGTTCAGAACCTTGACGCAGACGTGGTAAAGTGCTTTCTTCCTTGCATCCTCAAAGGTGTCCAGGTGAGGGGTTGCAAATGACAGAAGCTGACCTCCTCCCTCCCACCACTCCCCCACTGCTGAGGTGATGAGCAGAGAGGGGAAGCTGTAATCCCCCTCTTCAGTCCATTGGTCGCACAGAGTATGGCTTTCTGCAACCACTCTCAGGTTTTGCGGCAGGGCAGCACAGACTTCCTGCACCACTTTGTTGATGAGCCTGACAGAGGTGATGTTGCTCCTTGCTCTCAGGGTGTCCACGGATGTAGCTCCATCTCCATTAGATGGCCCAGTTTGGTGCAGCCAGCTTCTCTGAGGCTGGCTCGCAGGCTGGCAGACTGCAATGTCTGAGTCCATAAAAAGTTGTTAAAAAACAAAGGTTCCTCAAACAACCACATACCCGGACTTTCATCGGGGGTACGCGCAAACTTAAAAATCCGCCATGCCTGCAACACAGAGCTGTAAAAAGGTCTTAGGCCAACAAGGTCCACATCTTCATACTGTAAAAGCAAAAGCTGTTTATCGTGGCCCAAGCGCCCAGCTCTCCTCAGCAGCAGACGAGCAGTGTTGAGCCAACCTGGGCCAGAGGCATACAGCAGTCTTTGTGCAGCCTGGAGTCTAAAGGAGGCAATTCTGGACTGGATATCAATCAGCCCCTGTCCTCCTTCAGCCATAGTCAATAGAGGGCTGCAGCCCGAACCCAGTGCTTCCCAGACCAGAAGAAGTCCACGATGGCCCTCTGAATGTCCTCTACCAGGCTCCTTGGTGGCGTCAAAACATTGAACCTGTGCCAAAGGGCCGAGGCAACCAAGTTATTGGCAACCAGAACTCTTCCCCTATATGACAACTGGGGTAGCAACCATTTCCATTTAGACAACCGCGCGTACACCTTCTCCTTAACACCCTCCCAGTTCTTCGCCTGAAAGCCCTCTGTGCCCAAAAACACCCCCAGCACTTTCAGCCTCTCCTTCCCCCATTGAAGTCCTCCAGGCAGATTGGGCACTGCCCGATCCCTCCAATGTCCCACCAACAAAGCTTCACTTTTTGCCCAGTTCACCCGTGCAGATGAGGCCTTTTCATACAGGGACAGGGTGTCCTGCAAACCATGAACATCCCCCTGGCCTGTTACAAAAATACTGACGTCATCTGCATAAGCCGAGACAGTTAGGGGATGATCAAGATCCGAGGACCCAGACAAAGAGAGACCACTGAGTCAATCCCTCAACCTGCACAGCAAGGGCTCAATAGCTAAGCTGTAGAGCTGACCTGAAATGGGACAGCCTTGCCTGATCCCTCGCTGCACAGGGACTGGCCGACTCAACTCTGCCCCTGTCTTCACCAAACACTGAGCACCACTGTACAATAAACCAATCCAAGTCAGACACCCATCACCAAAACCAAAAGCCCTGAGTGTGGAAAACAAATATGAATGATCCACCCTGTCAAAAGCTTTCTCCTGATCCAGACACACAATACCAAAGTTAACATTATCATAAGATCTACAAACATCACTAACATCTCGAATGAGGAAAATGTTGTCCATGATTGTCCTGTCAGGCACACAATATGTTTGATCCATGTGCACGAATCATTTCCAAGCTGTCCTTAAGTCTATTTGACAGGGCTCTGGAGAGTACTTTATAGCCTGTGCAGAGGAGGGCCACTGGCCTCCAATTCTTAAATAAGGCCAGGTCT
This sequence comes from Lutjanus argentimaculatus, assembly GCA_034769285.1. Classification (NCBI taxonomy): domain Eukaryota; kingdom Metazoa; phylum Chordata; class Actinopteri; order Lutjaniformes; family Lutjanidae; genus Lutjanus; species Lutjanus argentimaculatus. Next base: position 11,769,758 of record JAWZSL010000025.1, on the reverse strand, counting down.
CCTTTCTTGGGCAGCAGGGAAAGTACTGCTCGTCAACAGGAGACAGGAAAAGATCCTGTTCTGAAACACTCCAGCAAAACAGCATGCAAATCAGGTCCAATAACATTCCAGAAATGTTTAAAAAAGTCAGCAGAGAGACCATCAATCCCAGGTGCCCGACCTGATGCCAACTGGTTGACAGCAGCTGTCAACTCCTCCAGAGTCAGCTCACAGTCCAATGCAGCTTTCTCCTCCAGGCTGAGCTGAGGAAGCCCCTCCAGGAGCTCCTCCCGACACTCCATGCTGCACTGCTCTGCCCTGAAGAGTTCAGCGTAGAAGTCCACAGCATGGCTCCTCATCTCACCTGGGCTCGTGGTCACCCTGCCTCCTGGAAGCTTAAGGCAGGTCATCCGCTTCCTCTGTGCCACCAATCTCTCCAGATTAAAAAAGAAAGAAGTCGGGGCATCCATGTCCTTTAGCTGGAGGAAGCGAGACCTGACGAGGGCCCCCTTCACTCTCTCCTGCAGGAAGGAACTTAACTCCAATTTCTTCTCCTGCAGCAGATGACCCATAGCAGGATCAGAGTCCCTGTGTAACCCTTCCTCAATATTCCTAATGCTGGCTTCAAGCTCCTGAACTGCTGCCTTGATTTTAACAGTGCAATGGGAGGTGTACTGCTGACAAAAAACACAAATTTGTGCCTTCCCAACCTCCCACCACTGCTTCAGAGAACTAAAACCACATTTCTCCTCTTTCCATTGCTCCCAAAAGTGTTCAAAACCCTGGCAGAAAGTACTGTCTTGCAGGAGTTTGTTATTAAAAAAGCAGTGGGACTTAACCCTTTCCCCTGGCAAGCTGACCAAGTCTATGGTGACAAAGTGATGATCAGTGAAGCCAACTGGAATGATGTTGGTGTGAATTAATCTGGAGCTGAGATTCTGGGAAATGTAGAACCTGTCTAGTCTGGCTGCACTCATCCTGTTATTACCAGCCCTCACCCACATGTATTGTCTGGATTGTGGATGCTTGACCCTCCATGTGTCTAACAGGTCCAAGTGTGTGATGACATTATTAAGGCTTTGAGATGACTGTGGGTGGGGCTCCTCACCTGTCCTGTCCATAGTAAAATCCAGAGTACAGTTAGAATCCCCACCAATAATTAGTTGATCCTGATGATAATTAATCAACTCATTTTTTAACAAGGTAAAAAGGCCTACTCTTCCTGGTCCTTCATTTGGGGCATACACATTAACAAAACAAAACACAGAGCTCAGAGGGAGGGAGGAGAGGGAGAGAGGAGAGGAGAGGGAGGAGAGGAGGAGAGGAGAGGAGAGGAGAGGGAAAAAGGGAAACCTCTACCATATATACTGTAGTGCTGCTTCAGGATACAGATACACTGTAAATAGGACGAAGCCTCTTAAGTAATTCAAAATTTAACACAGATAAAAGTGGTCCAGAAAAGGTTACATTGATCTGTACATTGGCATTGATTACCATTACACTCAGAAAACTCTGACTTCCCAAAAGTGCTTAAATACAATGAGTTGGCTCAACTCACTGTGGTGAGCATAAAATACAAGTTATATGAACTTTTTAAAATACAAAAATGTGAGATTATTATGAATGATTTATTATTTACAAATCCATATTGTGCATCCCTATGACAGAATGTTTGAATAACATATTTTTCTAAAGATTCTTTTTACAGGCGGTGATTACAGGATCGACAAAGACTTAATGTTTTTGATAGTATTACAGTAGATTGTACAAGTGTACTTACTAAAGAGGTAAATCACTGTAAGTCACAAATTATAATATGAGATATATGCAACTGCATACCAAGCAGAATATGACATGTACTGCAAGTTGTGCTAAAACATGGGGCACACTTGTATCCTTTCATTTAATTTTATGCACATGACACCTAACACACAGCGAGTGAGTAAAAATTATTCAGTTATACTACAAGCAATGTTACAGCTTGTGGAGGGGATTTTTTTTTATGCCAATTGTAATTTTACCCCTCTGCAAATGAGTCTAAGCTGTGTAGTCATAACTAAAAAAAAATTATTAATTTTTATGAATTTCCTAAGCTACAATTATTCATTTGTCCTTTTTGTGGATATTCTTATTAAGTGTGCTGTGAGTCATGCAAGGTGCACCACCTCTCAGCCTTGTATTTAAGTCTCTGCTGACTGTAAGGGAAACAGAATAAATAAGGACGTCAGTGTCAATTTTTACCAATGAAAAAAGTTTTTGTTTTTTTTCTTTCTTACAAGTAATACATTGCTTACCCTGTTCACTGACACACAGATCAGGTTAAGACAAAATGCAAACAATTTGATGTCCGCTTATTCCAGTTAGGAAACGGTGTGACTCAATGCCTTTTAATCTTTTATGCAAAAAGATTTTAGTTGAACTATATCCATGTAGTCTATGTGATGCTTTGGATCACACAGTTACCTTATTCTTTCTGCTTTTCTTCATTTTTATTGTATGTTATGCAAGACAAAATAAGTCCACCCCAGGACAGCATTTTGCAGTTCCTGTCTGCCACTAATTCAGAACAGTTAAGGATATTTCCACAGACAACTGGGAACATTAAATAACATTTCAGAAGGAATATTTCTTCTAATAACAACACAATTCTCGCCTGTTTAACCAACAGCCACAGAACTTTCTATCATAACTGCTGCCTCTAACACACAGAAACACAGATAAAGAAACACATGGAACTGACATTGCAAAGGTTACACACACAAAACACACACTGTTTTTATGGCCCAGAGAGAAGCATTAGTATTGATGAAAGGATCTATTAGAAAAAGCAGCTGAACATAGTCTTGCGTTATTTCCCCTGAGAAACTCATTCTTACAGTGCACCAATTAGACCTCACAGTTCTGTGCAGCAGGCTTGAACTCACAGGTTGTTTATTTTAATTCAAATAGCTCACAGCTATTTCATTAGATTCTCAAAACAGTAAAAATGTAAAGATTCTGATAATCCTGTCTATGACAAATTAAATTTCCTGGTTAGTTTAAAAGTTCCTTTTGAAATTGTAGAGAGTCAGACAGCAGCAAAGTTCAGCAACATAATTTCCTCAGAGGAAGCAGAGTTCAACAAGTAATATCACACAATAACACCTGTGTAATAATTCAAAACCATCTGTTCATTGGAATCATTAAATTTTAAGAAGATCATGTCAGGGGAAATATGGCAAATGTGATATATGATCTAATCTCAATGTACGTCCTACCTGCCATTTACCGTAAGACTTAAATTTCATTAATCACGTGATAAATATTGGGGCTGATAAGTAATCGACCAATACTGGCCTATCACTGCCATATTGGTTTATATTGGTATCAGTGTATTTTAGCTGATAAATATTGGCTATACAGTATTAATATCTGCACTGACAGATGTCAAAGCATTTCACTTGAATTCTTAGCCAAAATGCTCTGTAAAAGCCAAAGTATATTGGTGAAGTTTTTTGGTAAATTTTACTATTAAAAACTGACTTAACATTTCAACATGTCAGAACTGTTCTTTGTTTTTGTTGTCAAAGTTTTGTCAGTTAGATTTGGTTCAGTCAGAGCTGTGTGATATGAAATCATCCATCATCATCATCTTTGTTCACTACATCTGAGCCTTTCTTACCCTCAAGTGAGCATAAAATACAAGTTATATGAGCTTTTTAAAATACAAAAAATGTGAGATTATTATGAATGATTTATTATTTGCAAATCCATATTGTGCATCCCTATGACAGATATTTGAATGCAGAATCTTTAGGCAAGGGACAAGATTTTGGTATTGGAAGCATTCTGATTTCTGTTTGCAGTCCGTCTGTAGTGTTAAGTAGTATAGTCCAATAACATTTGTGCGGGCTTTGGTTGAAACAGTCTGTGTTGAGAGCAAAAGAGGCGGCGCGCACTGGCTGAAATACAAAACAGAATGCATCGGTTTATCACCTGATGACGATTTAGCTTTTTATTACCTTTTTAAAAATTTGTGCAGATATCCATTTGGTCACAGATGTCATCTTCAACTCCATTTTCGTATTTCAAGTTACTAATCAGACATAAAACAATGGGCCTCATTTTCGTATTCTTGTCTTAAATTTCTCTTACTTTTTTTCTTACAAAGGGCTTGTACGAACACGCCACATCAGATTCAACAAACGCTCTTAACTTCAGAAAACCGTGTAAATTATCCACCGGGGCCTATTTCAGCGCACTGTGCATGAGACTTGTAAATTAGCGTAATTAACACCCAAATAATACCATATACGGCTGCCCTTCTTGCTCGATATATCAGGAAGTGTTCATTCATGAAAATTACATCAAAGAGAAAAAGAATTTTATCAGCATCAGCAGTGAAATTAAAAGATTTGCTAGAGCAAAGAAACGGGAAAAGCGAGTGCTGTTAATGCCGTGCTACCGGAGGGTCGGACCAGAGCCGGCCCAAGGCATAAAGCGAACTAAGCGCCGGCTTAGGGCCCCAAGGCCACTAGGGGGCCCCCAAGAGCAATCAAAAAAAAAAAAAAAAAAGTAATTTATTTTTTATTTTTTCCATGTATAAATGGTGATTTCTATATGATCAAAGCTATATTATTGTACAAAAACACAATTTCAACAGACTGCTGCTGCTGATGTAGACCTAGTGATTCTTACTGCCTCTGTAGCTAAAGCTTCGCTTCACCGGTGCGTCCTGCCAAGAAAAAAAAAAAAAGTGTAACGGCCGGCTCCCGACATGCAGTACACACTGCGAAAACACAGTCCAATGTGTAGTTCTTCTTTTCATGTTTAAGCTTTCAGCAACATAGAGGACAGCAGTGCATGTTAAATTGGGGGTCGCGACTCAAAAAGGTTGAGAACCACTGCATTAGGCTACTAGTTATAGTTTGACATATGTTTTAAACAATTGCTTGCTGCTGCAGAGCATGGTAATTTATGTGAATAAATGAACATATTATTTTTACATCAACTCAGATCAACAATCAATATTGGCTGAAATAGAGGGCCCCAAAATCAAATTTTGCTTAGGGCCCCATGGAGGCTTGGGCCGGCCCTGGGTCGGACTGTCACTGAAATAAAGAAATGTCTCGATGTGAAAATGACTTCAGAGAGAGAGAGAGAAAAAAAAGGACTTGCCACAGTAAGGGGCGATCGATGACTGCAGCGGGAGGAGGGGTTCAAGGGGACGTTTTCATCACAAAGATAGAGGACAGAATAAGTGAGGATGTTCACCTGGACAGAGACTTTATAAACCTGCATGTGTACAGCCAATACATCTGACAGCAGGTAATAATACATCATTGAATGAATGATGGTAGGCTTTATATGTAAATTTAAAATTATATTATAATTTGCGATGTAGTCAAATAATATATATAATTATTAAGTGTAATTTATTTTTCAAACTCAAAATGTCTTCAAATGAATGAAAAATGCAGTCATTAGTGAAAAACTGTTTGGATACCAGCAGACTAACTGCACATGACTCTACAACAGGTCTGGACCACTCAGAAATTGTGTTCGTATCTGAAAGAAAATTCAAAATAAGAGAATATTGGTCAATGCCACAAGTTCTCTTAAATCACTTGTACGCACTACTTTAGAACACATTGTACGAGCGGTTCTTGCATGAGGCCCAATGACTGCATGGAAGAGAAACTCTAGGCCTCAATATACGCTCATTACACCGGAAGCCTTTAAACACTGGCTGTTACCCCAAAGGTTAAAGTGTCATCGGGTGATAGCCGATGGGTTCTGAGGTTGAAACTTCAATGACCAGCACCAACACACCTGATTCAAATGATCGGCTCGTCATGAAGCCTGCAGAAGCCTGATAATGAGCTGATCGTTTGAATCAGGTGTGTTGGAGCAGGGAAACATCTAAAACATGGAGGACAGTGAGCCCTGAGGACCAGGGTAGGGGAAAACACTGTGTATACTGTCCTCTATCTCTGTGATGGAGACTTCCCCGTGATCCCCTCCTCCTGCTGCAGACATTTGTTTTTGTTTTGTTTTTCAAGCCATTTTCCTATGGCACCATTTCTTCTCTATTTCAGTGACAGTACGACCCTCAGGTAACGCAGCATTAACAGCACTCATATTTTCCACTTCTTGGCTTTAGAAGGTCCCCTTAAGTCCTCTGCTGATGCTGTTAAAATGATAAACTTTCCTTTTTGGATTTCTGAAAGCAGAACTTAAATTTCCAAACTCGTAAAGTTCTTTTATTTTTATTCTTTGATACCATTTTTGTGAAAGAATACTTTCTGACATATGGGGCAGGAAGCATGGCCTTACATGGTATTATTGGGGCATTAATTATACTAATTTACAGTTGTGCACACTCAAACGTGCTCAGATGAATCATTTACACAGTTAACTGAAGTTACAGGGGTTTGCTGAATCTGACATGGTGCATCCAAACGAGCCCATTGTAAGAAAAACTGTAGGAGAAAGTTAAGAATACAAAAATGTTCAAGCATGAGGTCCAATATGAAATAAATTAATCATCTAATCCATCATCTTATTAACATATGAGTGGAAATTCTAATGTGTGGTAATATCCTGGCTCCAAACCAGATATTAATCAATTAATTCACTCATTGTGTGGTCCTTCTTAAATTATATTCAAGCTGTATAATTAAGATAACATAATTTCTTAGTATACAGTAAAGTCTGCATTCCTCCTGTCTTCCTGCAAAGAGATCCACTAATGATGTTATCAGCTTGGCTTCCATATTTAGACATGCTAGCGGCTTAACTCTATGGATGATGTCAGTCAGTCCACCACTCTGGTCCAGGTGGAAATACCTCAAGACTGTAATAACAGTTATTTTCATTGTCAACTAATTCACTGCATATTTTTTTCAATTGATCAATGAATCATTTAGTCTCTGAAATGTCAAAAAATAGAAGAAAAAAAAAAAGGAATACTCATCACAGTTCCTCAGATTCCAAGGTGACGTCTTCACGTGTCTTTTTGTTAATCACAATTCCAACATTCAAAGATATTCTGTTTGTAATGATGTAAAAGTAAAAGAAAAGCAGCAAAGTTCCTGATCTGAGAAGCTAGAACTATAGATAAATATAGTTTGTCAATTTTTTTTACTATTGTCTTGAAAAATGACTTAAACAATTATCAAAATATTGGCAATTATTTTCGACTGACTCATCATTTCAGCCCTAAAAATCTCAGCAACCATGTCATGAATTGCCAAGTAAATTTTGTATAGAAATGAATGGTTCTTGTATGATGTATAGTGACTCTGGTGGTCCTCTGACTTTACCCTGTGTCACCATGAGGTTGACATTTTTAGTTTTGAAATAACACCCATGGGTTCTCATGAAATGTGGTTAACAAATTTACCTCAGGATGAAATTCACTCACCTGATCTCAACTTTTCATCCAACCGAGCCCACCCTGCTTAACTTTTTGAGACTGGATGAGATCTGATGTGCTCATGATGGTATAGCCATAAGCAAGCCATCACTGTGTGTTTTTTCAATCAATTCAATTACATAAAATTGGGTGCAAAGCATGTTTTCCTTGTCAAAGAGTGGAATAACTTAAATTAGGCATGGAATAATGTCTTTTTAAATTTTAGTCTTGGAATAAAGCCTTTGATATTCTTTTTAGACAATATAGACAACCTTTTGTCCATCAGAGTCTTATTAAGCTGAGAGACTTCAGATGTAATATCTGCAATCAAAGCAATCCAGCAGACAAAAGCCAATTAGAAAATCATAATAATCAGTTTTATCACATCATAAGCTAAATAGCTCTTGGCGTAGCCTTGCCTCACGGTCAAAGTGATAATCTATTTTTGAACTGTTTCCCACAGTCAGCACATTTCAGTTTCTCCTCTATAATTTATCATTCTCACTCTTTCCTAAAGTTCCAGGTTTTCTCTTGAACTTTTTCCTGTCCACTGCCCTCAGGCAGTCTGCCATAGATTATGCATTGCTCTGAAACACTTGGTAACTGGTAAGGATTTTTTTTTTTTTTGTTTTTTGTTTTTTTTTTGTCAAGAATGATTTGATTAATGTCTTTATCATCAACATAATTTCTGTCTCTGCCCACTCTCCCCTGTCTATCTTCATCTCTGCCCCTGGCCTTTCCTTCATGTCTGACAATACACAACGAGCCATTTGATTAGAGCACAAAAAAGGGTCCATCTACTGAAGAGGTTTCTGTCCCACACAACACAACACTGCAATTAATTCAAGCACCGTGACTCACTACTGGGAGGGAAAGACAGAGAGAATAAACATGAATGCATTCCTTAAAAAAAATAAATAAATAAAGTGTCTACATGCAAGTTTTCTTTAATGACCACCATGATGTCATTATGAGCCACAGGCTTACTGTGTAGTGCCACATTTGGGTATTTTAAGAAAGAGACTGATCGCTAATTCCAGCACAGGGTTTGTCAATGCAAGTTGTAAATAGTAAACTTGACATTAAACTTGCAGTAAACAGGTAACTGGCATTGTACATGAATAAAATATTGATAAATAGTTTAACCAACTGGTATTTCTGGTGGGCTACATTTAATTAGTAAATGATGGCGGACGCCAAAAGACTAAATAAACTGATCCGCAAGGCCAGTGACGTTGTGGGGGTGGAGCAGGACTCTCTGATGGCGGTGTCAGAGAAGAGGATGCTGTCTAAGTTGCATGTCATCTTGGACAATGTCTTCCACCCACTCCATGACACGCTGGCCAAAAACAGGAGTGCATTCAGTGGAAGACTGATTCCTCCCAAATGTACAACAGAGCACCACAGGAAGTCATTCCTACCTGTAGCCATAAACAATTTCCCCCCGGGGATCAATAAAGTATTTCTGATTCTGATTCTGAAATTAATCACACACATCCCTAGAGTAAACACACGTGTTACCAGTAAAACAAATTAATGCCCCTTTTCATCCAGTGTAGCAGAGCCTTTCCACTGAGCCAACATGCACAACAGCAGCTCCCTGACGCTGTTTGGCCTGAATGGAACACAACCCTAATTAGTATGATTGGTAACAACTGTCAAAATTGCTGTTGTGAAAAAAAGTCTATATTTTGTCTAATAAAATGAATGCAGCATTTTATCTGATATGCAACAGAATACAAAAACATGTCAGGTATGCAGCAGCATCAATAGACACATTAAAATCACAAATTAGGCAGATAGTCAACACATAGACTTAAGCCTGGACTGGTAATGAATACAGCTGAATGTAAGAGTAGCACAGACCAGGTGCATGAATCAGGAGCTCTGCAGCCACAGAGACACTGTCAATGTGACTAAGTACCCATGTATGACAAAAGCCATGCTGAACTCTCCAAGAAAACAATAATACAGAGCAATTCTTATGTGAATGAACTGTGAGCAAGATGAAAGTCATGTTTACATCACTACAGCCAACTTTAAATAGCCCCATTATCCTCCATCAAAAGGCAACAACAACCTCAGGGGAAATACAGGATGTTTCTGCACCGTTTCTATCATTTCCTATGACGCTCCAACATGAGGATTCATATTTTACTACTGCACAAGTCTGAATAAAAATACCATAATGTCCATCCAGCACAACAACAACACAACAACCACAGTAAATGAGCCCAGACACTGCAATGACTCCCAGCTCATACCTAAACAAAACCTGCACACAGTTAGGTGTGTTAGATAGCAGCAGCTGGTTAACACGTGGCCCACACACAGATAACAGCTCGTGAGAGCATCGTATTAACACACGACAACAAGTGAAGAGAGTCACCACATAAACCGACGACACGTGAGTCAAAACAAACAGCAGATTCTTAGCTTGCTGAAGTGAAGCAGTGGTCCTCCTCGGTGTCAGAGTGGAGAGAAAATCTTCCAGAGTGAATCCCAAAACTGTCCGACCTCTGACTCCAGGTGAGTTTGATGAGTAGCAGGTGATCTGACAAACAGCTGCATTTACACATAGACAGGATTTACATCAAAGATATTCACAGTAAGGCATTTATGACTATGAAAATTTAATCCAAGTATTTCTAATTACATTTTAACTATTACTATTTAATATTCTTGTTTGTTTTTTTTCTTTTTGCGCACCACAAGCCAAGTGCCATCTAGTCCTGTTATATTTGAAAGAAGGCAAATCTGATCATCATCAGAAGATTATTATTTATATTTTATTTATATCTTCATATGTGCAATAGTGACCTAACAATATGGTTATTTGTGCAATAATTTCAACTGTTTAATGCTTAAAACTAGATAGACTCTTTGTCCCTTTAAAGTACCAGAAGTAAAAATACTCATTATGCAGAATGGCCCATTTTAGAATAATGTACATTGTGTTATTGAATTAGAAATAGTGATGCATTAATGTTTTAACATCACTTTAATGTTGCAACTGGTAAAGCAGGGGCTAATTTTAATGACTTTATATACTGCCAGGTAACTTTTGAATTTCATTAAGAAGTCTTATCTTTATACATAATCCATAATCCTTGATGTATTTATTGATTTAATTTTGTAGCATTATATGAATCTGCAAAATAACTAATGACTAAAGTTGCTGAATAAATTTAGTAAAAAGAAGAGTAAGGAGAGAAGGAGTAAAAAGTTCAATATTAACCTCTGAATTGCAGTGAAGTATGGAGTGACATAAAATGGAGATACTCCTGTAAAGTACAAGTATAAAATTATTAAATTATACTTAATTAGGCTGCAGTACTTGAGTAAATGTACTTAGTTTCTTGCCACCACTGGAATTAACCATAGAGCACTCGCCAGAATGCACTTGCTGCCTGTATAAAACCTGAAGCTTTAGTGGCTATAGAAATAAATGCCAATAGACCTGTTTCACAGCAGATATTTTGACTTGTCAAAACACAGGTGGAAAAGCACAGTGTCATAGTGTGACAGTGAGCCACCATTCACAATGCCAGGACCCTAAAACTAAAAACAGATAAATAGGAATCTGTCAACATTCATTTTATGCATAACTTACATCCATAAGCCCTAAGCCTTAATATAATTTGAACAGGTGAGTTGGGTGTGGTGTTTGGCCCTGTGGCCCTCTAGTGGGTTAATATGGACATGGGTAGAGGGGTGTAAGAATCCAGGTAATAGAGAAGTGTGATACAGATTAAACAGAGACTGTAGCTTCATCGCATCTGTCAGTTATTTTAGACCTTTTCATCTTTGTTTCAGCAGACAGAAACTGTCTGAGGAGGCTTGCAGCTGCACTTTTATAATGAAATCCTGTGGGAGGATAGCATGATTTGTTCAGTTCTCTGTTTGCCCAAAAATATACTTGACATCTCAGACACCAAGGGGTGGATTTTGAAACATGGTGGAGCAGGCCAAATGTTAATAACAAAAGGTGAAGACATGTGTGGAGCTATAAACAGGAAATGATTTACTTTCTCAATTATGCACAGCAGGGAAGAGCTGGTGTTCTTCACCTGATGTTATTAATAAAGCAAAGACATGATACATGTTGCGGTGCACCTGCCCGGCCAATCAGAGGGTCTGAAAATGAGCAGATGCCACTGACAGTGTTTAGGTGAACGCACCATCAAAAGCTAGCAGCTGCTAATGACAGTGTTAGGAAAGAGGCTAATGTTAGCCTCATTAACATATTGGAGTAGAGCTAAAAACACACTAGTGACAGAAATAGTCCATTAGCACTGTCACAGTCAGTTATTTTCACAAACACACACACTCACTTTCTCACACATTTACAGATAAAACACTGCCCGTCTTCAATGTAACTGCCCTCTCCCTCCTTCCCACGAGATGATGTCCAAAATATAATATAATTAGGCATGCAAAAGTATTTTGTTTTATGTAAATGATTTTTTTTTCTTGTTGTTTCAATTTAAACTACCCCTTCAACTGAAATAAAAATACAAGTTTGTATTTAACAAAATGTTAAAAGCACAGACAAAACTAAAAATGCTCAGCTAGCCTTTTTCATCAGGGGTATCAATGACCAATTAGAAGTGACAGAAGAGTTGCCAAAACAGCTAACTAAAACATTTACAGAAACTGCTTTTTGTTAATTGTGATGAAAATATTTTAGTAATAACAGAAACAGGTAAGATGTAAGGAAGTACATCTTTCACAACATGGAGCTGAAGAATGCACAGTTCAATATCCTTCATGGGTCAGTTAGTGCAGCTGAAAATATCAGATCAGAGTTGTGTGAGATGCGTCATTCCTCTAAGTTTTCTGACACCAATATTGTTTCTCACTGGCTGGTGATGACTCATTTTCAGTTTCATACTTTGAAAACTTGGTCTCCAGTAAGTAGTGTACTTTAAGGACACAAAATAGACCCACGTAATATAACTTTATTCATTTAAGCTTGAGCAAAGCTAGCAAAGATCCCCAGGGAACTTCAAGTTTCAGGTCCTGAACTACACAAAGCTATTTTTCAGAAATGCTTCAGAGTCTTCTTGTGACCTCGCCAGCAGCAACTGAGGAATTTTAAAAGATCCAAACCAGCTCTGCAAGCAAATCAGTATTTAAACAGACACAACAGGAATCATTGAATTCTGGCAAGTGGAGGCAGCACAATTGTGTCTCCACTCTACATGACTGATGTGTACCTAAACCTCTTTATAACTGATGAAATGTCTTTTTTTCCCCCTAAATTGCTTCATGGTTTGAATGTTACAGTGAGGACACTACGGAGGTAATACTTCATAATGTGAATAAAGAAGTCAGTCTTACCGAATTGATGCTTTAGCATGAACAATGGGTTCAAAGCCAGTCCTTGTAACATTAACAAATACTTTCATTACCACTTCATGTTATTAGTTGAGTAATACCATTTGAAGCATGAATGGTATTCAGCCTTTTCCTATAAAGCACATTCTTGCAGTTACTTTTTCTTTTGCGGCATTGTACGTTTTGAGTTCCAGTGAGTTTTATTTTTTTTTTATCAGACATGAAAAACTGAATGCCAGTCTTTTAGTTAACTTTGACCTTGAAACTCATTCCAACATTTTAATCAAGTTGTCCAAAGACATGCTAAATACTTTAACAACATTTCATACACTTATAGCTTAATTCTATGATGTTCTATTAAAGTTAAACAGTATTTATGCCCATTATATTTAGTGGATCTGTATTTCATAGACATTAGACGTTACATAGCAACATATGTTACATATAATTTCAGTGATGAATGCATGAAAGATCATGAATGATAATCAAAGGTACAGTTCACCACAAAATCAAAAATACATATTTTTCCTCTTATCTGTAGCTCTGTTCATCCATCTGTGAAGATGGATTGCAATGTTTTGGAGATATTGGCCATAAAAATGTCCACTGCTTCCCACTGGAATGGAACCTAGATGGCAATTGGCTTGTGGTGGTCAGCGTCCCAAAAATACATTTGAAAAACTAAACAGCAATGTCTCTTTCTATAAATCATGGCCCAGATAGGCCATAGATCCTGTGAGCAATTTCATGTAGGGACTACTTTCTTTTTTACTTTCAAAAGGCCAGAAGAAAAATATGTAATTTTGTTTTTGGGGTGAACTGTCCCTTTAATATCCAGAGCAATTACATAACCACAACATCATGCATTTGCCTGATTATTCATGTTTTTAAAGTACAACACAAATCTTTGGACAGATTGTTCAGGCTGCAAAACAAGGACATTTTCTCTCTGAGCTCCTTTAGCAGTAACGTGCCAGCAGCTGCACATGCATCAGACACAGTAAAGTTTTACTAAAAGCCTCAGAATTACGTTCTGACCCACTCATTTTGTTAGAATTCCATCAGTGATCATTGGTGGCGAAGAAAAGAAAGCACCAGAGAGCAATATGCTTCCTTTATGAAACTGCAATGGCCTGTCATAGCTAAACAATGCCCTTTGATCAGCTGGAGTCATTTCGCCCTCGCTGGAATTGGAAGGACACTGAACTGCATGTTGCTTCTGGTCTATTACAAAGAAAGACTCAATCTCAGTGGTAGAGTGGAAATATTTTCTGGCATTGAGCTGCAGAGCAGGACATAGTTTATTTTTCTTTTCATGTTATATGTTTTTCAGCCCCATCTACATGTATGAATACACAAGAGATTTTCTTTTCTTCTGCATGTTTGTGTGTGTGTGTGTGTGTGTGTAGTGTGTGTGTGTGTGCCACTCTAATGCCCAGACAGGCAGCAATGCATCGTACTTCATTTTAAATAGCCTTTCAGCTTCTCTTCACTGGAGACCCCTGATTCAAATCGCTAAACCTGTATGAAGGTGTGTGTGTGTGTGTGTGTGTGTGTGTGTGAAGGTGTGTGTGTATTCCTCACACAGGTGAGCGAGGAGGAGGCAACACAATTAAAGCTGTCACATTTGTCCCGAACCTTTTTTCCATAGAGCTCGGTGTGTGTGCATGTTTGCATGTGCTGTGTGTGTGCGCGAATGCGTTTGCAGAATGCGTCTTCAGTTGCGTCAGTGCTGTCAGTTTCTGCGCCAGCAGCAGGCTCCTCCCATCTGTTTAGGCCTCACCCACTTCCTGTGTGTCAGTATAAAGCATGGTCTCCTCTCTCCCTCACACACGCTCACTTTCAGCCTGAACATTGCAGGAGCAAAGACCAGCATCTTCAGACTCCTTCATCCTCTCCTGGTCTACACCAACTACTGCAGGTAAGAATAGAAAACTGATTCTGTAATGTATGTCCATAGTTGTTTCCAGTTTTTCCTTTGCAACAGGGAACAACATACATTAATCAAAAATGTTTTTTGCGTGACGGTGACTGATTCTTTAAGAGTTTATTTGTTATTTTTGTGTCTTTTTTGTCTTTCTTTTTTTCACAACACACACAACAAAATGTGCATTAATCTGATGGATTTAGAGGAAGGGGTGTAGATACAAAAATTGTTTTTTTTTTAATTCAAATTCTTTTTTTTTTTTAACCTCTAACAATTTATTTATTCTCCTCTACCCATTTAATTTAGTGCACTAAGTGGTAGCTTTAAGAGAACTTAGAACATGTTATGTGTAATGAATGAGACACGTGACAAATATGAAGCATGTTAAGGACATTTGAAATATTTAATAATGAATGAGTGAATATTGAATGGTGGCTGTGGCTAATTTACAACTGTTGCAGGATAATTAAGCTGTTTAATGGTACATTTTACAGACACACAATTGTGCAAATAATCATATTATGGCTGTAGTGTTTTGTTCTTTATCTTTAGGTAGAGTCAGTGGGATTTGTCCAAGCTGTTCGTAAACGCACCACAAAAATAATTGAATCTCATTCCCAGGTTGTCAAATATCGAGGTTTTCTGTTTGTAAAGTGTCCTGAGCACAGCAAAATAAATAGGAAATAAGGAAATACAGGCAGAGGGTAGGGTCTCAGCAGATACAGACACCACTACACACTTCTAGTAGTTCATAAATAATGATTGAAAGGGATTATGTTTGCATGCGGCTATTCAATTTTTAGGAAAATTTTGGATATTATACCTTTATTAATAAATTAATGAGTGAATGAATAAGTGAGTGGCTGATTCACAACTGTTGCAGGATAATCAAGCTGTTTAAGAAGATGTGTTTTACTGTCTGAGTGTGCAAAGAATCAGATCATTGCACTGGAAATGTCAAATGTCAAAGTTTGGAGACTAAATTTTGTGTGTATATAACATTTCTATATATTATACTGGCCAGGCATGCTAGATAGTAATTATTGCAGTAAATATTAGAGGCAGGATTGTGCTCATAAATAGAAATTGCAGTCCCCAAAAGGCAAAATATTCATATACAATATGTGCAATAACTGAAGAAAAGAGGGTTTGAAATAAATAAATGAAAAAAAAAAAAAACCTTTTCTTTTTCTCATTTTAATTTTTTGCTCTGAGGAGAGTAGAGGGCTTTCACACATTTCACTGTACCGCATCATTACCAGCCCACTGAATGATGAATTGGAGACAATGACCAGCTGCTAACAGGAATTATATTAGCATGAAGAGAATGACTACTTACCCCACCACTGTGTCAATTTAAAGCAAATTATTCAAATGGACTGTTGTACTGAGTTACAGTGATAACATGACATGGACGTAATTTCCAGATACTACAAAGTACTGTAGGTCCATGTTAATGAAGAGAGCTCATTATGTATATAATCACAATGTCCAGTGAACAATAACTAAGCTCCCGTCTCACTGTACTAATATCATCCAGGCTGCTGAAGGATGAACACACACTGCTTGGAGTCCACATTTTATGTGTTGATTGAAGGTCAATTGTTGAAATAGTCCAGATACACCACGAGACCTGTCCTGGTTGAGATCCTTCTGTGTGTGTGTGCTTTCCAGTGCATGAGTACAACATCAGGACCATTCGTGGAAACACAGAGACAGTCACAGAGAGCGGGCTTTGAATGATTGGAGATTGAGAGCCTCAGAGCGACTGGTGCTGTTGGTTTTATCTAATTGGATGATTTGCTCTGGAAGAATGTTCTGGCGCAAAGCATTCATCACAGCTAATAATATGCGGCTCTGCCAGGCTCCAAGACAAATACAGTACTGGAAAATTAACAAATCAGTTTGACAAATGTATTACTATAACATCTTTTTGCAGTATTTTTTTTCTTTTGCACATTGCGTACCTTATCACACTGCTGCTGATCTGTTCTTTCATGGAAAATTTAACGTCAAGTCTACAATTGATGTCACCTATTGAGGCAGATAGACCCAGATAGATGAGTGCAGATTCTGAGAAGATGAGGGCTGCAGAAAAGGATTTTTCAATATGTTTTTAGAGCCCTTTATGAGCAAGAGAATACAGAAAGGGGAAAAAAAAAATCATGTAATTTATCCTCTAAGTGCTGCCATGTTAATATTGAGTCTCATGAGAATCCTGTTCAAAAACAGCACACAGAGCAAAATGAAGATTTACAGATAATTAGTGTGTTTCCTTTGGGATTCTATTAATGCTGACAGTCTACATTTATTACAACTACACCACACACCAGCTCTGCACGTGTGTGTGTTAAATACTATATTGTTCTGCCACTCAGAAGCAAGGGAGTCAAAATAACGTTCGCCTTAGGGTCCAAATGAACCATCAAAGGTTAATCTCATCCACCTACCAGTGGTCTTCAGCCCCTGTGAAATGAGTTATTGGTGTTTTCTGCAGAAACCTTCATCGCCCGAAGTTCATCCCTCACAGAAGCACATATTTATTGAGCTGAAGGGAGACAATAAAACAGCGGGCAGCAGAGAGACAGTGACCTGATATGAAAATGATCACATTATGTGTTGAGGATTTCTTTTGACTTTGTTATATTTTGTCCCCTTTTTCTCTCTCTGCAGTCATGAATGTAGGTATCTGTGTGTGTGTTCTCCTGGCTGCTTTGTCCAGTGGGTCCCTGAGTCTGCCCTCACATGCCATGGTAAGCCCACACACACCCTAACTGCATGAATTTGGGAAAAAAAATATTATCATGATAATCATCATCCATCACGCCTTTAAAGAATTTCTACTAGGAGGTTTCAGTCTCACTTAATTTGGCCATATACCTTTTGGGGATTTCCCTTTCCTTCAACGTGTTATATGGCTTATTGATGCAAATGAAATGTCTGCAAAGTTACAAAGTCTTAAGTTCATATTGAAGGAAGTTGTTCTCTCCCACAAAAACATTCGTCCTGAACTGCCTGAAAGACCTCGTTTGTAATCCAGCCTTTGTTCTGTTACTTGATGACCTCATTATGTAACTCATTTGCATTATGTGTCATTAAGTAGGAAAGGAATTTGACACTTCCTTCAATCCTAGTCAAACAAAAGTGGACTGAGTGACTTTTTGCTTTAAAAACTGTTTAAGGTTACAATAAAGTGTTGAAATTTCAGGTTTTGATTTTAGATCTATTCTGTCTTGTGTTGTAGTCACAGAGAGCTGAGGGTGAGGCTCTCGCATCAGACAGCCTGCCTCAGCAGCACACACGCCAGGCCCGCTCAGCTCCAGCGCCCCCCTCAGGGCAGCTCGCCAACTACAACCAACCCCAGGGGGACGCAGACGCTCGAAACAGCCTGAGCCAGCTACTGGCCAGACTCATCTCCAGGAAAGGTGAGGATGGAGATCACAGAGGGATAGAGAGCGTAACTGGAGCGAAAGTCTTTCCCTTCAGCCATCTCATCTCAGTACACATAGTTGTCTTATTTCCCTCCTGGTCATGCTATTTTCTCTCTTCCCCAACATCCATCCTTCTGTAATCTGCTGTCACTCATGCTGTGTCTTAGTCCCACCATCTGGCATTTCCCGCCTCCCTCTAGGTTTCTCTCTCCTGCCTCCATTTTTCCATACCTCCTCCTTGTTCCCTCTAACAGCCTGCTGCCTTTATTTCACCCTCCTTCACTTGTCTCCTTATCTCCTGACCTCACTCTCTCTGTCACTGTGTATCTCTGTTTGTCTTTGTGACTGGTAGACCTGCTGAGCTCACTGGTCTTACAAAACTCACACAGATGGGAGTAGAAACAGAGCAAGTCAGCAAGACTTACTTCAACAGTTATACATTTTATATCATACAGGCAGAAAAATGTGCACAGCAGTTTTCACCATCGTCTTGTCCTCATTACATCACCGGTGTCTGTCTTTGTCTCCTCCAGGCTCTAACTACCAGACCAGATCCTCCATCACCAGCAGAGCCAGCGGTCTCGCCCCCGGCCACAGGATAAAGGACAGAGATTATATCGGCTGGATGGACTTTGGACGGCGCAGTGCAGAGGAGTACGAGTACTCCTCCTAAAGGCATGACTTGCTTACGCTACAAATCTGAATTACAACAACCCCTAAAGTCACTAATAAAAGTCTCCACAAAATAATGAGCCCTTTTCACCCTGCACTTACTCTAACCAAGGGCTGACTTTACTGGACCCAAGAGTGAGTTTAGTATTGTAATATGTAAGGAGAGGGAAGAAAAGATCCTGAAATCTCCATGCTGAAGTTAAGAGCACCTTAATTAATCGCTCCCTACAGTAAGTCAGAAATATCTTAAGCACAAATTTAAAGGATGAGGTGAAAATATAATATATGGTTGATATTGCAAGAAATCCTATTGAAAAATCAAAACCAACAGTGTGATAGTTCATCTCTCAATACTTTGACTTCTGTACTGTCTGTAGCTCTCAGCCTCAAACCCATCGTAACAATAAAATGTCTAAAAAGGCTATACATATGGTATATATTTTGTTGAGTTATGTGCATAAATTATGCCAAATATTTCCAACAATCACCAAACCCAGCAAAATCCGCAATTTATTCAAGCTAACCTCCTAACTCAAAACTAGTTGCTATAACTTCAGAGAAAAGACAGGATACAGTTCATCAAACTACGTCTTTTGTTATTGTTTTAATGTGAGAGAGATCCCTAGCAGCAGAATTTACATATGTCATTTTTCCGCTCAATAATTAAGCAACAGTTGGAGTTTTTAGCAAATGTTACTCAAACAGGAGAAAATCTTGCATTTGTTGGGAACTGTTTTCAGCTGCAGATTAATACAGATTTGGTGCTCCAGTGAGTATATCTGGCAGGAGGATGGTGTATGTCGGACTGAGCCAAAATACACTACATAGTGTGTGTTTATGATCATAGACATGTTGATGCCACACTGGCCTTTGGATTGAACGTTGATGTTTCCACGATTTTTCGTTAGGTCAAGACTGACCTGTGAACAAACATATGAACGGGAGAGCTGCGTTTTTTTCTGGTTAAAAAGCACTATAATGTTTGTTTCTCAATTGATCTTAATGAGCGATGTTATATTTAAGGCTTCATGATCCATGTGGAAAACAACTTTTTTTCCCCTCACTCCACATAGGTCATATGCCTTAACAAAAATGGTGGCGATGTCGATTTAACACAGCAACAAGCAGAAGCAGTCAATGCGGCGTCTACGTATATATGTCAGTGGTTTATGATCAGAAAGGAGCATGTCAGGCCGTGCAACAGTGTGGCTCATGGTGTGTTTTCATAGTCTATGGCACAGAGGGTAATTGAGGCTGCACATGTAATAATTGTGAGAAGATTCAGTTAATTGTTGGTATTGATGTTTTTATGAGATTTATTGACAATGAGAAAAATATAGACTACATTGAGCAGATTAATGTGTTTAGAATGGAAATAATTTCAACTTTGGAAGAGAAAAGAACTGACATTTGAAAAACCTTTGAATATATATTTCAGCCTCATTCCAGTGAGAAACTAGTGTGTTAGGGCTCAAATTTATGTCACTCAAAGTGTTTAAAGTGTTCCATTTTACTGACAATTTAGAATGTATCAAAGGCCTTATATTGGATGAGCCACTTAGAGGTCTTTGGCAAATTGGACCAAATGGGATATTAGACTGTATCTTTGATTGATTCCTTAATGCACTCAGCTGCAGCCTAGAGCTTCAATTCACTTCAACTTTACACAAGTGCATGGTAAAAACGTCTTCATATCATATCCTCTGCAACTAAAGAAAGCAACATACATATAACATTTAAGCAGCACCAACTTTTCATCTCCAACCCTGCCTGCTCCAGGTGTAACCCTGGACTACAAAAGTGTGAAAAGCACAAGATATGTTTTAAAAAAGCACAAGGTATTGTCTGCTCTATTGCATCATTGCATAATGGACCTCGGTGGCAGTCAGATACATTCAAATCAAGATTACAAGAACTGTAGATGTGAATAGAAGATAGTTTTAGTTCATTTTTTGGAAAGATTATTATATATGTATGTATGCACTCTGAAAGGTTACGTCTCTGTAATAAATATGTTTCTACCAACTTTCAGATTCAATAAAATTCAAAATAAAGCTCAATTTTCAACTGATGTCAGTGGGAAATGCAAATGCATTTGTTTGGGATAATGATATTATTATGTTTGGAGGGCACAGTTGGTGGGGATAATCCAAAGTATTTCATGTAGCCACTGCCTGCGTTCAAGACTTTGCAGAGAAATGCTGTCCTTCCACATGAGCATTTGGTGTAATTCACCAGGGCTTCATAGATTACAAGAAAGCCAGGATATTATCATTAGTGTCTGTTGTAAACATAGATCAGGCTTTCCCAGGATTAGCACTTGGGCTAATGAGTGTGAACAGGGAATACACTTAAAACTAGCTCTAATATTGTCTTGGAAATGGCTATGACATTTTGCAAAAAAGATTAACTGAACAGAAGCTGCTGTAAAAAACAACACATCTGTCCTCTTGGGGAATGAAACTAAGCTCTGATACCCTGCAGAAAGTGAGGGGATACTTGCTTTAGGTCTTAAGACTCTTAGGACTTCATCTATGATATGACCAGATTGTAACATGTGATTTTATGATTTTATGCCTCCAGGTGAATAAAATCAAATGCTAATGAGGAGGACATCAAGTGGAAGTGAAGGATTCTCTGCCACACAGCTGAACATAAAGCAGAATGCACCCAGTTGTAAACGTAATCAAATCAAGCTTTCACTTTCAAAACACAGTTTCTTCTCTCCAGAAAATAAATGATCATGTATCTGATGTAAATTTGTAAAATGGATATGAAGCAATATAAATGTTTGTGTATATGATTTTTGATGAAAATCTTTTCTGTTGGGTTTTATTTGTCTGTGATTTATCAATCACTCTGGCTGGGAATGAATAAAATACTACCATGAACTTATGAATAAAACTCAACTGCCTTCACGCACACATCCCGCTGCAAACTGTCCAGTATAATAATGCTGCTCCTCTTGTCTGAAACACACAATAGTCTTGTTTACTGTCTGTAAGTTAAGCTCTTATACAAGAGTTCAAGCGGTTCACATTTCTGCTGCTGTTGTAACACACTGGGGACAGTTGCAGATTCCCACTGTGTCACTTTCTGTCTGTTCTGCTCACTGCTCTAGTTTCATGAGTCAGTCCACATGGACACAAAGTAAAGATGTAGGAACTAATAGCTCCAATGGGATATCATAAAAATAATATGACACACAGCTGATCACATAAATTCTCAAAACATGGTTCTCTGGAACATTTACTTTAGGTGGTGAACATGATCAAAGAGCAAACAAGGATTATAATAAAGAGCAGTGAGAGAAATAGGCTGCAGTTAGACTGGGAGTGGCTTTTGACTCACCTCTCTGTTTGAACTAAATTATGTCTAATATATTCTGTTGCTGCGTTAAGACAAACTGCACTTAAGGTACACACAGGAACACAGTGACATGAAATGAAATACTTCTTGGTTGGACAATTTGGCCTCTGACAAAATCAAGAGGTTGATCCTCCTTAAATCGTGTATAGTTTTCCAAAAACAATTAGATCTCCCCCTCCATCGACACCTTTAAAACATGTTTGAAAACCCTTTGTTTCCCTTTCGCTTCTTAATTTTCATCATCAGGACATACCTGGTTACAGTCTGTTTTTTATTTGTTTACATTTTAATTTGTTAATTTTTTAAATTTGTTTTGTTTTATCATTCCTGTGTTTTATTTAATCTCTGTAAAGCAGGCTGGTCAGCATTTGTTGTTCTTCCTCCATAAAGTTGACCAGTACTTTGCTCTTTACTGCACCCATGTGGACACACAGAACATCACACTCAAGTCAGACATTCACTTTTGCAAACCAATGACATAATAGAAATCACATGGCCGTAATATTTGAATGGGCCTGTTTATTTCTTCATTTTAAATACACTGATTGCCATCATCCGCTCTCTCTCTCTTTTGGTCAAGTAACATATGAAACGTGACGTGGACACACTCACATTTTAAAACAATCACATGTTGCCACACCTCCATGTGTCATACACACTGAGACAAACATTAAACACAACATTCAACATGTTAAAAAAAAAAACACAAGTGGATGACATGAAAAATCATATCAATGGTATAAAGTTCATAACAGCTTTTAAAATTGAGAACAATGCTAATTACCTCTCACCCTGCATGAAGCCATAGTGTTAGAAAGTGCTAGAAGCCATGAGTCCCTGTTTGGAGAACATTTATGGTATGAATCTTAGCTTTTATTTCTACCCACAAAGAGTCTACATTGGGGGAAATATTTGTCTTTCTGGTACACTTGATATAACCAATAAGCAGTAGCTGAAACCAGCTTGTTTCAGCTCTCAAAGGGCGAAAACACAAAACATGTCACCAAGAAAATTAAAACTAAGATTCAAATAAAGTGGGTAAATATACCAAACTGTTTCAGGTCCTAGTTTGCTTCTCAGTTCTTAAACCAGGGACTGCATGGCAGAGCTTAAAAGTGCAACAGAAATATTGAAGATGGACACATATAATTTATTCTACATCTATTGCTTTCACTTCAGTCTCTACTGGATGTTTTATTTCACCAAATGAATTCAAATTAATGACACATCATGGAATATTCTGCATCCAACGTTGTTGGCATGAGTGAATGTTTTGGAGACATTACAAATAAAATTACATGTAGAGACATCCTTACATAATCCAACACTCACACATATATTTACATCATGGTAAGAGTCCTGCAAACCCACAACTGTACCGTAAAACTGTACAAACTCCTCCATTTACTGGAATAATGACACAATATTAAGTGCATTCAAAAATCATTAACGGTATCTCTATAGTGCTTTTATAATATATATTATCAATGAATATTTGGCACTGTGTTCAGCATGGCTACACTAGTCTGTTCTGCCTAGCAACACAAGTAAATAATGGTCTGATTGGCTGAAAGAGTCAGTTTAGCCTGGCTAACACAAAGTAATGTTCACCTCTCTTAGTATCATGCATTATATGTAGATGCAAAGCGTGATTGAAGAAAAACTGGTCACCACATTAAAATTAATCTGAACTGTTATTTAGCTGGTGTGTTTATGACGGCTGTCACAGGATGTTCCATAATGTGAAAATGAATCATAAACTATGTGCAGATGAAACAGACAGCCGTCAGACGTGGAGCAAAGAAATTAATGTTACATCAATAAATGTCCAGTGTGGCCATTTAGCTGTAGCGGTGGCAGTGATTTATAACCATCGTCATTATGACTTAGAGATGGAGGTGAGCTTGGCACCAGCAAGTCCATGAGATTCAAGAACTTATGGTAGATGAATAATCTGCTCTGAAGGAGCCAGTTCACATGTTGCTCTGAACTGCTGCTAGTGTACCGCCCCAAATGCACAAAGCACGAGTCCTTCTGTTAGACATCATAGAAGTAAAAGTAGTTATTGACTGGTTATTGCTGTATGACTGGACTAAGTCAGATAGATGATCTGGACAACTGGACACAACAATGAGACTGTAACCATCCTTCACACATGACTACAAACCGTAAAACAAACTGAAGTCGTGCTTGAGATCTTGTGCATTCAGCAGTTTTTTTTTCCATGATACACTTCACATGAATGTTTTAAAGACTTACTCAGGCTACTAACATTTAAAGCTGCAGTAGGCAATATTATTTCATTATAATTGTGGTTGGAATAACTAATTTTGAACATTACATGTCACCAACAATATTTAATTTGAATAAAACAACCATTCAGGGTTAGCTAGCGTGTAAGTAGCCAATCACAGAGACTCTGTACAAACAAGGTTAATCTGGGTTCTTTGTGTCTCAGTTTCTCCCTCCCTCTCTGCTAGGCTCAGCAGTGCTTTCACTGTTGTTTCTCAATTCTGAGTCAGGCATAACTAGCAAAGTAGAACAGATGCTAGGTCGCTAGTAAGTTACAACGGTGGACAACCTTGATGTTCCACTTCTAGCAAACCAAAACGCGTGTGCAGTCTTGGTGCATCATTCAGTGGGAGAGAGGGGCTTAACGGAGTGATATGAGGCAGCAGAAAGAGAGGTGGAAAGTTTTGCATTGTTTATGTTCAAATTGCCGACTGCAGCTTTAACTGGCCTAAAATGTTTCACTGGATCTTCACGGAGGGCAGAGTTAAAGCTCAGAGCTACTTTGTGAAAGGAAGGACAACGTGTTGATCAGAGGAAGAGTCTTTAGGATATAAAGCCCACTACATTGGATCTATCTCTAAAAGAGATGGTTTAAAACTTAACCTAACATGCACAACACTGTCACGAAATGCTGGTATGACTACATACACACACTTTAGCTACCAGCCAGAGTCTGTGAAACTGTTTTCATGTACTTTAAATATACATTATTGTTAGCATTTGCACATATTTGAAGAAACTATATTCATTCAAGAAAAAACCCTTTAAGTTCAAATATTTTTTTAACCTCTGCATTAGAAACCTCTTGTTGTATGGTATATTTCACTGATAGAACAGAAAGTCTGGTATTGTCACACTGACTGAACGCTACAGACGACGTCTATCGAGAGCAACACAGTCTTTGGTCACTAAAATATAGTTAAGAATTAACACTTTCTTTCAAGTACCATAGCTAAAGCTAAACAAAGCTGTAAAATATATGTGCATTTATGTGCATGAATGTGTATTATCAGTATTTATTTATTTTCTATTATTCCGTAACATTGGTAAATCAGACAGTTTGGGTTCTGGCTTTACATTTGTTCCTGTTTTGGTCCCTGTTTTAGTTTTATTTATTTTAATACTATTATATTGTAATGACTGCACATATAAATGTTACTGTGTGGCGACCTACCACTTGTGACTAAGGAAACACTGAGTTTTGTACAGTATGTAGGTCTTTGTCTTTGTGTGTCAGTGGAAATGTCCCATGGCCTCAGCAGCCTTCACCCTCACCACAGGATCTGGATCTTGGAGCAGCATCACTAAACCTGAAGAAGAACACACACACACACACACAGTCAATACTACAGAAGACAAAGAGGATGAGTTCACATTTGTGAAGAAAAACAAGGTTGTGCAGTGGATCACCTTTAGTGATGGTCCCCATGTTGAGATGGGAGAAATGCTCCTCTGGAAGATTCCCCAGCAGAAACCCTGAAAACACAAAAAAGCACAAACACAGACCCCATAATCGAGTCACATCATTCAGGACCACGTTTTGAACCAGAACATCAACTCATCAGTGGTTTCACTTTCATGTGTGTTGTTGCCAAATAGGGCAGATATTACTCACAGCTGTTTCCTACCATACCTCAGACCTCTTATTTTATCTTAAGAAATCCTAACTACAGCTGTAAACTTGATTCCTCAGTTGTCACGTGTCTTGCCATGCCTCCATCTGTTTAATAGGTACACTAGACTATCTGTGCACTTGATGATGGCTGTCTCACATCACTTGTCATATGCTGACTAGCTTGCTATAATAGACAAGAAAAGATGGGCATTCAATTTTAGCTTCAATGAGTCAGAGGCACTAAATGTATTTATAGAGAAGAGAAAACCCCCACAATTCAATGAATCGATTTTGTTGTTGATATATACCCGTGGTCTGGGAAATTTAAAGTATCATCATAGAGTTTCAGTAGCTTTTCAGTCATAATATTACAGTGTTCATGTTGTTCCCCATCTTCACTGTCATTTTCCATACAGACTTAACAACAGTGGTACTGCCATTTTTGGCAGTTCTGTTGAATTTAAGACAGGGACAAGGTCTATGCCATACTAACTTAGGCTTCCTAACTTAGGAAATACTATAGTTGGGATAGTTCTGTAATGGCTAAATTCCCTACCTAAGATTAGGAAACATGTTTCTGTCATACCCAGAATCCTAAATGTCATCTTAAACTGTGATAAGATGGGATTTCAGACTTACAAAGTTTCTGTAATGAGACTCCAGAAGTTTTAAGACATTAATGTGCATGAAATGCAGCAAGGTTACACAGTGTTGAATTCATACCTATGAACATGGCAGCTCCTGCTCTGACCTCAGGCCAGTTGCTCTTGAAGAACTGGATGACTGAGATGTGATAAAAGTTCAGCATGTTGGGAAAGTCCTGAATCTGTGAACCACAGAACATCAAACAAGAGCAACTATGTGACTATTTGTAGCTCAACAATATCATCTATTCTGACTTTGCAAGCAATCTCATCTTCTCATGTTTCTCATTTTCTGAGAAAATGGCAACAAAGAAATGACAGAATCCAGATCAAACCAACTTTACAAAGAGCCATCTCGAAACATTTTATACATAACAAAAAGTCTGACTGTGTGTGTCTCACCAGGTACTTCGTGAGGTCATTGATGAACTCTCCGTAGTGTAAGCTCTTGTCTTCGTGGAGGTGGTTCTGAAACATGGTGGTGATCTGCTCTGATCCCACCACAGGAGCACACACTCGCATTGCGTACTTACATGCCTGGACACATGGAAACACAACATCCATATTTATATGAGACACTGCAGCATTTTGCCCTGTAGGTCTAAAATGTACCCACAATAAGAAATAAACTGTTTTTAAAGTTAGTGTGTGCTTCCTTCTGTACCTTGACCACCTGTGGGTTTGGGTCGACCAGGTGTAACAGCAGACTGACCAGAACATTGTGGATCTGGTCTTTGAACACTGGCTCTCCTGAACCAAACTTGGACAGGTTCCCCATGAGATGGATGGAAGCGCAGCGGATTTCATCGTTCTCCTGGTTGACCACAGAGCCAGAATGTACTATTAGTGTTCTATGGGTCCGTATGTTTGAGAAACAACTTTACCTTCTTAACAGAGCTACAGGACACTAACTGACCTCAGCTCTAAATAATAAAAGTCACTAGATTGTGGCATTAAGTTTCAACACTGAAATAATCAATAAATAACTTCAGCACTATTAGTTTAAAACACACACACATCTGGATCCTTAAAGGGATAATATGGATTATATATTATTATATTATTATAACAGTCAGTGTATTACCTACAGTGGCGGTTGACAAGCTCTAGTTTGAAGTACCAGCACTGAAACAAAGCAATGACCTGCTGTGGACAGGGCTTTGCAGGGTTTGGCTTTTTTAGGTGGCTAAAATACATGTTGATGCTGACCCCAACCACAGTGGTACATTTCTTTGCTTCCTACACTGCTGTTCCTGCTGCTTCTTCAAACTGGGGGCATGCTGGGTACCATCTCCTATAGGTAATACACTAAATACCTCATACAACCCCACTTCAAATAATCCAAACTATCCCTTTAACATACAATATATATATCATCATACAACAACAATCATTAAAGATCTTAAGAAACTTACACTTTCCAGGAATGGTTTAATCTTCATGAAGATGTAGACGACCAGTAAGTGGACGTTCTTCTTGTCCAGATAGAGGAGGACTTTCGAAAGACCTGACATGGCTTCAAGTGTAATGAGCTTACCTGCAGGAGGATCAGAGGTCAAGAAAGAAAAAAGAGCATTTCTACTAATGACAACCGATCAAGGATGAGTGGCTGAACATGCTGTGAGATAAATGTGATGGATGTGGTGAAAGTTAAGAAAAACCCTGGACCAGCAGACTGTGAGCTTTAGGAATTCATGCAATAAATCAACTACTGATTACTCTAACTTCTCTTTTATCAGCCAAGGAAATGACTTTGCCATTAACCTACCTGGATCGTCTTTCTCCTCCATGCCTGAACTCATGGCTGCCAGCAGCTCCTTGGCATATTTATTCACCTGGTGAGGAGAGAGGAGGAGAAGGAAGATGAAGGTGCTGATGATGTTAGCTGTCAGTGATATTATGTGTGTGTATATGCATGTTGTACCTTTTCAGGTGATCCCACAGCTATATTGCCCAGCCCCCGCACAGCCAACATGCGGACGGTGCAACAGGGATCTGATATCCTCTCCATCATGTTGTTCATTAGCACATCTATCAACATCAACTCCGTCACTACGTGATGGTTCAAGAGCTGGACACAGTACGTGATAGAAAGAGAGAAACAAAACACTTCATGTTATTCAAGTTCTTCTGGTCAATAAAAGCTGATCGATATGACATTTATGGGCTGCAGAAAAACAGAAAAACTAAAATATAAATATGATTATATTTGCTGGTGTATGACCTCAGAGAAGAAAGCAGTGACGGTGATTCTCTGGCATTCGTAGATGTTGTTCAAGGAGGGACAAAGACACTCCACAATGGCAGGCAACCTGGGACCAGCATGCTTGGACATCGCCCTACAGACAGACAAATAAAGTCTAATTCAAGCAATTTTTATACACCAAATAGATTAATTATTTGGAACACAGGTTCACTAGTTATGAGAGAGAAAGAAAGAGAATGCAAGAGTTCTGTTTTAATCCTTGTTTTAAGATAAGAATAGTGCAAAAACAAAAGCATAAAGGGACGACCACACCAACAACTACTATAGCTATAAATAAAAAATGTCTAAAATCATTCTAACTCAAGTCGATGCCGGCATCCAGACTGCAATTTTATAGTTGTGGTGTGGACTTGTCCATCCAGTTGACTTTAACAATTTTAGAACTATATTTTTTATAGTTATGGTTCTTGTTGTGGAAGCCCCTTAAGGATGATGTTTGTGTTTCATTTGCTTTTTAATATTAAGCTCCCGTCATATTCCTTTATCAAAGGGATTTGAACCCACATAGCTTTGTATGTGTACCTTGCCAGTAGTGTAACTCCAGTAATGTGTGTATTCGGCTCCCTTATTGCATCCCAGGCTTTATCTTCATCCAGTCGTTTTGTCACCTCATCTAACTGGGCCCGTGCTAACAAGATTCGCAGGGCATCAGCTGCTACCCTGAAACACACGAAAATATTATACGTTTATGAAGCTAATATGTCGCTACTTCACCTCATCTGAATTTTACGAGCTATAGGAAAAGATGCCCACCCTGCTACATGGACAGAGACAGTGTGTTTAGAGTTGTTGTCCTTTGGTGCTGATACCCCGACACTTGCTCCCAGTCTCACAGTGAGACATGAGAAGAGCTGAGGGAACCGACTGACTGCTGGCTCCTGACTCTGGCCGTTTAATAACAGCTCTTTGAGGCCACATGTCATCTGCAAACAAACAAAACACCGACACACATTAACACAGGACAATCATCCTCTGCTGCAGTTTCTGTTTGGTGTTGGTGGAATCTGCTGCAGAAGAGCGCTGTGTATGACCTTGAAAATGGCTAACATCTTACAAACTACTCAGTGATCATGGCAATGACTCGTGTGAATTAAAAACTGCGCAACAGAACACAAAGTAATCAAAGAAAAGGATGGCAAGAATATCAAATCAAAATCACTACACTGCCTGAAGACGACCCTTGCTATAAAAACACAACACAGAAATGGGATTGGACAAGAATTATTCTTCAGTGGGATGGGACAGGAGTATTTTTGTGGCAGTGGGATGGGATAGGAGTGAAAATCCACTGTTTAACTCTATCTCACATGCATCTTATTAGACAGATAAGCTTCAATTTTAATCAATGCAGCTGTCTACACAGGCCATGAATCAGCTCATGCTGTGCTTGTGCAACCACAATCTGAAACATATTTTTGTGTTTTTTCTTACATTATACATGTGGAACTACAGTTACAGTCTAATAGTACTGCCATACTGCATGTCACCTACTCCCAAAACAGTGGTAAACCAGCAACAGTACCTACCCCGAGGACATAAAACTGAACACATTTCAACCTTTACGGGCATTTGCTATTCTAAAATTTGCCTTTTTATGGCACTGTTTTTTTATTTCCATCAGTGGGAATTAAAGACATCTGAAATAAATGTAATCATGTATGAATATAATACTCTTGACACAGAACTTAAAAAATACACTGTATTCAGTGACATGTCTGCGAGTGATTGTGACTTACAGCCAGCGGCTGATTGGTGGCGACCTTAGCTGTCCCTCCTCTGATCATTGACTCCTTCCTGTCTACGTAGGGCGCCATGATGCTAAGCTTCTCCATCACCATCTCAATGATCTGACCGGCTACGATGGAGTCTGCTCCCAGGGCCATCCACATCTCACTGGTCCAGCTAGACAGAGAGACAGAAAAACTTCATGCAAAGTGTCCTCCATGGAAAAAAACAAAGTACTGGCTCTAAGAGAAATTCTTTTACCTATGAAGACAAAAATTAGCAATGGATAATCTAAAGAATTCAGTCATCAAAATTACTTTTACATTTTGTAGCCATGCTAGGGTAGAGTAGTTTATTTAAGTTTTGTATATATACCTGTCATAAGGAAGTGGTTGGTTGACAAGTGTATTGACAACAGTCTGTAGATGCTGAGAAGCCAGGATTAGTACCGTCTGTCCCGCTGCACTCTCACCTAAACACGGACAAAATCAGAGATTTCTTTCAGTGGCACTTAGTCAAAAGTTGAGCGGGTATAGATCACAGATGGATAGATAATCATTAGGTATGTTTTTATTATTCAAAACATCATAAGAATAACAAAAAATAAGAGACTTATTGAAAGATAAATACTAGAATATTGTAATACTAGTTCTTACCTGCTCCTCTGTGATGCTTTGCAGACGCACATGTAGCACCTCCAGCATCTCTGGGACCTAACACACATTCACACCACACAACACAGACAAACACACAATCAAGCACTGTGTGTGGTCTAGCACATCAGATGTGTGTGTGCCAAATAACAGATGCCTATATAAATATGGACCTCAGCAGATGCAACAAAGGCCTGTATCAGTGCATGTGTGTGTGTTACCAGTTCTTGCAGTCCCCCTCCTCTGTTCTTCAGCAGAGTATTGAGGATGACAGATGAAGCTCTGCAGCAGTTTGTCTGACTGTCGACCAGCCCTTCAAACAACATGAACACCAACGTTGTCAGCTGCTGCTGAGGCAGACGCTTACTCATCACCTGACGCACACAGGAAAAGACACTGTTAAAACACTTTTAGTATACAAGTTTACAACTCTGCCTAATAACGTCTCACAAACAGTAAAAAAGGTGTCATACTAAAGGACACAGTGATCTATTTTGGCAAGGAAACAAAATACATGGAATATTTAAGTTAAATTTAAAGACAATTTAAGTTAAACTTTAAGAAATTTTCAGACAGTTTAGTGTACAAAATGTACCTTGGTGAGGTCGGAGCAGGTCTTATATAGCACTGAGTGATCCGGGTTTTCTAGTTTGTCTTTGAGGGGCAACAGACTGTCCACAGCTTCATCCTTATAATCTAGAGAGAAACCTATACACAGAGAAAATATGAAAAAATAAAATCCTGTCAAAACAGCAAGCTTTATGAAAAATAGTTCTTGTAAGTCAACATAAGACCAGACTAAAGCTGGTCTATGTAAGCCAAGAGAAATAACAATTATTTTAAATTATTAAATGCCTATGGTGAAAGGTCAGGGCTCTGTACCTTCATAGCGCAGCTGTATATAAAGCAGTGTGTATATGCAGTCCACAGCAGCAGTGCGTACAGCAGGATGAGGGTCAGAACATCGTGGAGACAATCGACCTAGCAGAGCTCCAAGGTTGTGGAAGGACACCATGTTCTACACAAAGAAGCACAGAAATAAAAGATAAAAAAGGCAAAAGAGGTCAGTTGTAACATTACGGATGCTGAAACACATCAGCAATGAAGTGGTCATTTAGTGACCTTCAATGGCTTACAAAAAGGAAAATGCATAATACTTGGGATCACTGATTAAATCTGAACGTGTTACAACAATTACACAACCATGGATTCCATCTGTGGTGTGTTCAGGGTACTTCAAAGTAAAGGGCAACTTTATTGTAATCATACAGAGTAAAAGTATACAGTCAAGCTCATTCTCGGCATTTAACCCATCTTATTATTAGGAGAAGTGGGCAGCTACTGTGTAACGCCCAGAGATCAACTCCAGTTCTGAGTTATGTTGTCACATATCAAACCCACGAGTCAAACAGGCATTAATTAGTGTGTGTATGTGTGTGTAT
Source organism: Lutjanus argentimaculatus (assembly GCA_034769285.1). Taxonomy (NCBI): domain Eukaryota; kingdom Metazoa; phylum Chordata; class Actinopteri; order Lutjaniformes; family Lutjanidae; genus Lutjanus; species Lutjanus argentimaculatus. The sequence goes on along the minus strand of JAWZSL010000025.1, from coordinate 11,737,007 downwards.
GTGTGTGTTTGTGTGTACCTTGACAGTCAGGTTATCCAGGTAGTACGCCAGTATGTGAGCTGTAGTTGTGACGGCTCTCTCTCTCTCGTGGTCCTGTGCGGAGCTCAGCCATGACTCAATGTGCTGCACGGGGCAATAAAACACCTCATGTCAGACAACACAATGCTACAGTGTAACACAACACATTAGTTGTTGATGTATGGCAGTTCACTGAGGCCAATTCTTCTTTTTCATTAGACAGCTGAACCACAAGTCGTGGGGATAAAGGAGGAGTCACACAAGAGAAAGTGGCTGGATTTGATCATGGCTAGCAGCACTATTTATATAGCGTTAGAGACAGTAAAAACCATAATACATCACTTACTTGATTTTGTTACAACTTCAAGTAGAAATAACTTTCAAGAAATAAGTAAATTACAACAGTATTACCTACAGTATTAGAAAACAATATTTCCATCACATTCAAGCCCTTGCCAAACGAGGTCACACAATGCTGATTAAGCCTATCATGGGGCAGATATATCTCTCAAATTTCACAGTATACAAGTTATGATGTGTTTTATGTCAACCATCAATGATATGTTTGCTACGACTTGTTTAAGTAATTACTCTCAATGCCAGAAGGGGGAAACAAAAGTCCAGCACTGCAAGTTTGATAGTTTAGTTAAAGATGAGAAGATCTGGGCCCTGTTTCCCAGAGCCTCCTTAGCACTACATGCATCGTACGTTGTACCTTAAGGTCTCCCTTAAACTTATGGGTTGTTTCCCAGAGTCTCCTTAGCTAAGGTATACCTTCTGAAAGGTTTACCTTTAGAAGGGTGGTCTAAACCACTCATAAGCTGTTCCTCAGTGACGTGCTCCAACATGTCAAAAGTTTTATGATTTTCATTATGATTTTCAAATGGACAGTTGCAGTATAGTTCATATCTAGGCTAACTGTGCAAATTACATCGTTGATTTAAAATTAACTTCATGAAAATTAATTATAAAAAGATTTCTGTGCATAACACATCATGAGGATGTTGTCATTTAACCTGGATATTCTTATCATGACAGAGGCCTAAAAAATATAGAACACATCGATAATACTAATCCAATTTGTGAAAAATTGCGGAATTTTATTTTATTTTTTGATGTAATGAAGATAACTGAGGATATGGCTTTTCTGACTGTCTGGTTAGGTTATAGTATCCTGTACCCCAGACTGACCCTGAATGCTGAACACTGCCAGCAGAGGAGCACAGTGCTGACACAGACACACACAGACAGACACGGACAGACACACATACACACACACAGCTACAGGTGCCTATTGTGTGACGACAACAAATTTGTATCAGACTTTTTGTTTGTCTAAGAACAAAATCATTCACCCATTTAGCTTTATCATTTATCCAGGCCTTTCAAGAAGTCTCAGACTGTGGCTTATATGTCCCAATTCATACTCTGTTTTATATTTTGTCTGAGAGCAGATGATCTTTAGTAGGCGTAGCTTCCTTTGTTGTAGTTTTAGATTGAGGTAAAATGATTATGGCAACACTTGTTATGTCATTTATGGGACTTTACAAGTGATCAATCGATGTGCGCACCACGATGAAAGACAGTTTACAGCTCATGAGGTACCTTAGCAGCTTTTTCTGAAAGGCACTGCTACGGGATAGTCTGGGAAACACTCTAGGAAAAGAAGTTCCTTTGCTAAGGTATAACTTAGAAACCTTCTGAGAACGCTAATGTACATTGAAACTGGGAAACCTGTCTCTGATTAGTCTGAAACACCATGCTTCACCTTGAAGACACTCTGAAGGCCATCAGGTGTGGGGTCTCTGGCCAGGACACTTTTCAGCAGCTCCTGCAGTGCAGCCATCGTGTCTTTGTACAAAGCCTGCACATATTTACCATGGCATGTTAGTTTCACAAGATGACAGCATTCATAAAGCACTGCACAGTGTTTTATTTAAGAATCCATGTTCCAAAGGTTTGTGTGTCTCCCTACATAAGAAGGAACCTTAATAGCAGGTTAAAATGGGTTATCGAAGGACAAAGTGTGGCATCTACGCAAGTTGGGTAAAATACATATACAGAAGATTTGTGAAGTAGCACCAATACTAAATGTATGTGTGCGTGCGTCACCTTTCTCTGCTTTGGGTCGAGTATCTCCTCTTCTTTAGTTTTCTCTGGAGTATGTGTCTCAGGTGGTAGAGAGAACACACTGTTCACACACACCTTTAACAGGTCAAAGCTCTCATTCTCACTCAGCGCAGGGTCCAGAGGCCTGAAGCACTACAGGTCAAAGATACAACACTCGGACATGATAGAACCTACTCTGCAAAAATGCTGGAAAAACAAAGATTCTTTCATAATAAAAATATTGTTACCATTTTTAACTAAGTTCAGTTTTAGCTTGTATCTGTATTCTGCTGCATGCCTTTCACTTGCAATTCAGTGGTTTAACCCAACCTGTGTGTTGTAATTATTCTGTGACTCTGTAAACATAATTTTGTCCAGTTGTTTTTCCAGCTGAAGGATACATGAGGTTGGCACAGGTGGTCATCACAAGATGGCGCACTGGAGTCCTCAATGAATCAGCTGGCTCTGCCTTGATAAAATCCTGAGCAGGGTAAACATAACAGCAGGAAGACAGATCAGAAAACCATTGTGTTGTCGTATCAGCAATTAAATATTCATGACTTGTTTTAACAAACTGTGAATGACTCATTACTGACCAGCATAACAGTAATGAGCTCCTGTTTGCGAGAGAAGACGTAGCCTTGTCTCTTCACACATTCACTGATGGCTCTGGCTATGAGCCCGACACTCTGGATCAAACTGAGCTTCATAGTCAGGTCCTGAGACAGGGGGAAGACACACAAACACGTGTCGACAAAATACAGACAAATGCACAGGACGTATAACAGAGTAAATGAGGAGACATACACAAATCAAAAGATTATCAAAAGATTCAGGTCGAGAGGAAAAGTAGGCTAAATATGAAGAAAATTGGATAATTGCTTTTTCCAATTTGTCAGGAATGCAGCCAACAAGGCAAACTGCAGCACCCTTCAGCAGATGCAACACTAGCAGTGAGTGAGCAAAAGCAAAAACAATCCAAAATCATTCTAGCAATACAAAAATTATCAAGCCGCCCAGGCCATCAATCAAACAATCCAATCAATCCAGCAGTACTATTGTAGATTGATCCTCCATGCCTAAGGATGGAGAGAAGTTTAAAAATCAGAGTTGTGTCATTAGAGGAGACTGTTTCAACAGCAAACCACCCGCAGACTCAGGTCTAAGGAGTCACAGAAAGCTGTTAAGATTTAGCAAGAAATTACAAAAGCCCTTTTATACTGAGTGTGAGTCATTGGTGAGCATTTAAAGAGCAATCCACCTCAATGAAAGAATGAATGAATGAGAAACCTAGTGTGTAGATCATAGGGAGATATAGACAGAAAGGTATTATTTTATATGACAAACTCATTTCACTTGAACTTGAGCAGAAAAAAGTCTCAATGTAAATGCAGCATGTGGCAGTGTTTCATTTTATGAATAAAAATGTAAATGGTGCAGCACTGTTGTAGACCAGCTGTATAAAAAGATCCAAATATGGGTAACCACAAAAATGCTTATCTAAAAAGAAGCTTTCTGTTCAAACACATTAAACTGACATAAGTAATTGTGAAAGCCGTGCTGCTTTAAAAACTCAAAGTACTTCAGATCAAAGGCTGGAAACATTATCTACTAATCGTGTCACTGGTTTTACATTAGTACATTAGAGTGAGAATTCATCCCTGATCAAGCTCACAGTATCAAACACTCACTGCCTGTGGAGGTGACTGTAAAAAGCTTCTAGTCCGATGGCTGATTTAAGATGTTTTGATACTTTTCCTTGGTGAAAATTGGTCATGACTCTGAACCACTGTACTGTAACTGACAAGTTCAGGCTGATCACAGCCACTGTTCTTATCAACATGGAAATGATAAACTTTTAAGCAGCCACCACTGAAGCCTACACAAGTGAGTGTCTGATAATCAAATATTATTTTGGAGGCATATCATTTAAAGCAACATTTCACTGAGGTAGAGCATTTTCACTTACTACAATGAGCAAAGTTAAACAGTCAACTGTCAAGTTGCACCATTAGTGAGTGTCTGTGTTTCCTACTCAATATTGTGTCTAACTGCTCAATTTCTGCAAAACTACAACTTTAATTATGAGCAACTGTGATAAACTGTAAAATCCTAAAATTAAACTGTAGGATTAATTTTAATAATGGTTCAGTCAATGCATCCGAGACATGGGCACTAAATCTGGTGCTCTACCAATGTGAAATATAGCGGAGATACAGCAAAGTAAAAGCTTTTAGTAAAAGTAGTTGATTTATCATATCAAGTTTGAAAAATTTCAGTAAAGATTTTAGTGATGATATCACCAAAAGTGTGCAGAACAGAGCGAAAGATACAAAGAAGAGTAAGGTAAGATGAAAAGGGCCCCGGTATTCCTCGGACGATACCTTTGTCTCTACTTTAATCCCCAGAACCTGCATGAAATAGAGGTGATAAAGTTATGAGTGCACAGACAAATACAGCTGACTTGCCTCCAAGTTTAAATTAATGGGCCCTATTTTAATGGCAAAAACACAATGTCAAACACACAGCAATAGGTCTTATGCACACAGGTCTTATGCACAAAGGCTGTGTGGGTTACCCCAAGCACACCTGCTGTTTTTGGATCATGTGCAAAGTAACACACCAGTCTGATGTGTGTAAAGGTGTGTGTGGTTACTTTGAAGCAGCCTGGTGTCTGTCATTCATTCATTCATTCATTTTCTGTCACCGCTTATCCATGAGGGTCGCGGGGGGCTGGAGCCTATCCCAGCTGACATTGGGCAAGAGGCGGGGTACACCCTGGACAAGTCGCCAGTTCATCGCAGGGCTGACACATAGAGACAGACAACCACTCACTCTCACATCCACAACTACGGGCATGTCTTTGGACTGTGGGTGGAAGCCGGAGTACCCGGAGAGAACCCACGCAGACACGAGGAGAACATGCAAACTCCACACAGAAAGGCCCTGCCAGCCCGGGGATTCGAACTCAGGACCTTCTTGCTGTGCGGCAGCAGCGCTAACCACTGCGCCATCGTGCCACCCCGCCTGGTGTCATTTACATGTGTAATTGCTCTGCGCTCTACTGCGCTTTATTGTTGCATATTTGTTGCAGGTATTTGCTATGCTCTTGTTGAGAAAAAATGCACAAGAATCATCACCCAATTCCATTATAAACAGCAACCACTTGCTTTGATCCGCCTTCTATCTGTGTGCCCTGCTCTGAGCACCAAAGTACCACATGGCTGGGCAAAGCACATTTCATGGTCAGGAAAAACCAACGTACACAAGTAAATGGGTCAGGGCCGTTTCAAATTTAGCCCCAGTTTAAATAAACAAGCTGACAGACATCAGTGATCAATTTCACCTTAGTATTACATGCAATACAAAATAAAATTCATTTGAAGCTAAAAATCTGACCTGGCAATGCTTGAAAAAGACTACTAGCAACTGTACATGGCCACTACTGTAACAACAACATACAATGGAGCTAGTTCCAATACAGTAAACTACTATTATTTTAGCTGTAATAGCTTTTCATGACAGCCACTCCTGTAGCTTTGTTGCTTTTTTCTCTGTCTACAATAACAAAAGCCTGTTACCTTAATATTTACATTACCTTGGTATTGAAGTGTTTACTGATGCATCGAAGGATGTCTTGATCAATGCGGTTCAGTATCTTTTCTGGAGGTGCGTTCAGAGCAACTTGACCATAACACAAGATTAATGTGCTTTTCACCTTCTCTACCTCAACTTCATTTCGCTCCTGAGGACAGGAAGGGAAGGAGAGATGAATACAGAGTTTGACATTAATAGCATCACAACAAAATTGAAGGAACCAAGTCATATCATTTAAAGCTGCCCGTACCTTGAGAAGGTTGAAGATGCTTGGTGACTTCTTGAAGGCGTCCGACTTTCCGAACTCATCCAGCTTGGCCAGAGTTCCCTCTAAGTGACTGTTGGCACACAGACCGACGCCCATTGCAACTCCCTGATGGATCGATATAGTGTGAAACATGCAACACCGATCATTGAGAGATATTTGAAAACCACAACACCAGAGAAATGATCAAACTTTAGTGCTTCAGGTACCTCTCTTTCGATGGCATCATTGTGTCGTGCTGTGAGGAGAATTTCCTGCAGCTGTTTTTTAACCAACTCCTTATTGAAACACTGTTGGAGAGTCACTCCAATACACTGATACAAGAAACTCTAGAGAGAAACAAATGCAAATTATTATTGTCAAATATGTACGTTACTGTACTCGGTGCTGTTTTCCTCATCAATAGTTCTCTTCTTAGATTCTGTTGTTAAACAGCTTAAAGTCTCTACACTTCACCCTTTGACGGTGGTGAGTTTAACTCTTCATCTCTGTGTACACACTCTGTGGCTGTTACGTCTTGAGGAAGCATGCCCTTTAAAGTTATGGGCTCAAGAGGATGAGGATCACTGTTCAACACAGTCAGCTGTTTGAGTTTAATTATAACTAACATGAAGCTCTGAATTAGGCTTGCTGTGGTGGGTTAACAAACCACAAACCTGTCCGTTCTTGTGTCCATTCATTTAATGTCACTGGACAAACTTTGGTAACTATACAAAAGCAGTAGCCTGCAATCAGCTCACTCTTTATTTGTGGTTTTAAAAAACTGTTGAAACTAAGCACTTACCTTCTCCTCCAAGGCGTTGTTATACGTGGAGAGGTACCTTGTTGCCTCAGCTGCCAACTGACACACCCACTTGTCATCATCAATAGTAGCCAGGGTTTTAGACAGGAGCTGGGGACATTTTTTTCATGTTTCATGATTGACATTTCACTACAACAAGTATTTATGACCAATAATGTGAATATATGGGAATTGCTTATGTATTTACAATAAGTAAAAGTTTTATTTATTACCTCCACATTGGGGTTTTATTCAAATGCAAAATATTGACACATTATGTTAATGAGATAATTTAGACATATACAGTAAACAGGCGCACCTTCAGCAACTTTTCATTCCAGTGTTTCTTGTCCAGGCTCTCTGCAGTTGACTCTGGAAACAACAATGCACAGTCAGACTACTGTCCTATGAAGTAAATTAGTGTACATGAGGAATGAAAAGGAAAAAGGACGAGACGTTAAGTGTCAACTCTGATCTCACTACAGGAAAGCGAAGCTTCCTCAAAAGCTATTACAGAAAACATCATGTCCACATATTTGCATACCCTCTAGCTCTGAAATCAGAGGAGGTATCTCTTTCTCCCAGAGTATCTCTGTATTGGGGTGAATGTTGATACTGAGGACTTGAAGGAGAGAGAGGGACGGAGCTCCATGACCTCTGTTACTGAACGGGAATGCTGCATTCACCTGGAACACATCAAGACAAAACCAAGACAAACACACGTAGACAAACAAAATTACCAGTAGAACTCCTTTCATCCGTGCTCCATGTTGAATACAAAGTAAAAGGAGCTCTAAATATTAAGATAATAATAGTTACCGATTGTGACTGAAACACTAGAGGAAAAGGTGTCACAGAGCTTGATTTACTTACCAGCAGCCTGGCCATTAGTGTTTGAGGAGAGGGCAGATTGACTGGAGGAGAGATATGAGACATGTTCAGCTTGGAGTGGATCATACTGAGCTATAAGAATGGTCACTTTCAAATTGCCTATTTGACACAGATATATATTGATCAGTAAATATTCCTCCTACCCTCTTGTGTAAAGTCTATTTGAAGCTGGGCTCTTGGTTATTTTTCTTCTTGTTGCCCAGCACTATCATACTCTTACAAAGAGGAGTGGTGGCATTGCTGTACTGTGGAGGGGTTAGATAGTACAGCAGCCTTGGCCAAAGCACCTACAAACACCACAATACACGTTATACACAAATACACAAGGTTCTGGACAATGTTTAACATAAATTTTACCCCAACTACTTTGCAATAGAGTTTGAGATCTGTGCCTGAATCTGTGCCGACGGGCTCAACTTTTCAGGCACGATTAAAGTATTACTTCGCAATGGACATGTAACCCAGTGCATCAAACAGGTGCAATGACATCAACCGTTAAATGGTTTTGGGAACACAGATGAATCAACCACGACAGATTGGACAGACGGGTAAACAAGTAGATAATGAACGTACATCAGCTAATTGTCCAACAGTGGTGGTCAGCAGATGAAGAGTGTTGTCACACATCGTCCTCAGTGCCTCGTTAGTCACCTCCTCTGGATCTGCAGGCCTCTGGCCTCGCTGGAGACACACAGACACAATCACACATAGATAATGCTTCACATTCCATACTCTCAGATGTTCTTCCATAATGCAAAAGGTTTAGTCACTTTGTTTGCAACAACTTATCATAAAAGGCCTCAGCATCGGCAGATATGAAACAACAGTCTACCACATAATCTGTTGCACTGATCAATAACTTGATCAGTAATTCTCTTTCTGGAAGATTCATAAAGTAAAACTATCAGTCACACTATCATAATCTCACACACCACGTCCATTAATGAATAAAATTTGTTATGGGAGACAACTTCGAAACAAATCCACCTATAAAAGTGAAGCACAACAGAAGTTGTACCTGATATGTGTCATGTAAGGCACAGTGTTGAACTATGAATCGAACCAATAACTCCCCTCCCTCTAACTCCAGGTAGCCGTGATGAGCCATCGCACTGATCACCTGGACAACACGCTTCTTGACCTGGGACACAGAGGGAGTCAGACACAAAAATGTCATGATCATTTGAACAAAAATCTTCTTCAGGAAACTAAACTGTTAACACCGTGTGTGTCTGCATGTGCGTTACCTTGTTGCTGTGGTCAGCCATTGGTTGTCTGATGCTGGCCAGAATCAGCAGCTTCTTACTTTCCATTGTGGAAGCTGCAACACACACACAGACACATCAGTTTCGCTTTCCGCTGCAGCTGGTACCAGTGAGAGCAGGCAGGATTGTTTAGCGTTGCTAGGTGAATCGGTCATGACATCATCACACACTGCCACAACACAAACATGCAGGAACGATGGAGGGTATCCTTTCCTTTTGAGATCCTTTCATTGATGAATAAAAAAATTGCTGTCAGTGTGCAGGATGTCAACATTGTGGCAAGTGAGTATTATGACAAGACACATACACACACAAATAACTAGATAAAAAAAAGATCAACGGATAAGGATTCCTAAACTTTTTCATGTCAAGGTCAATGACCTCCACAATAGATGCACATTAGACTACAGGTTGGGTTTGAAGATTAAAAAAATAGTCTTCATAGACAATCAATGATCAAACTAGGATCACTATTAACTACAATCAATCAAAGCAGTCAATCCTGTCCCTTCCTTGTTGTTTCAACTTCCAAAAAATGTGATAAAAGCTCAACTATTCTTTTGTTTTGTTGGGGGCCCCCTTTAACCATTCAAAGACCCCTGTTGGTGCTAGACCCCAGTTTGAAAACCCACTGGTCTACGTGACTGTGCTTATATATAATTAATACTTTGATATAATTCAGGGCACACTGAATGATCGATTACTTTTTAATCACCCTCTCTCCCTATGTCAAATCAATAACTGACGCATGTGGACAAACAAATACGTGTGTATAGGACGCGTTGTGGATGCATGTGTATTTTCTCACTGGTGGAGTTGATGAGGTGACGAAGGACAGCCAGCGAGCCCACCCTGCTTCGCTCATTACTGTTCTCCAACTTCTGCAGCACAAACATAACCAGCCGGTCTGGGAAGGAGTTCGCTAGAGGAAGACAAGTGGAAGTAGAAAGAAAGAAATTAATATGTGAATGCATAGACTGTCACAGGAAAAACAGGGAAGACCAGAGAGAGGAAAGAGAAGTAAACCAACTGTTACAGTTAATATGATTATCTCGAGGTGGACACTCAGTCTGGCACACTAATGGATGATCTCATTACTGTTCTTGTGACTCCAACAGATAGAAAAGCCTGATGCTGTTGGACAACGTTCAGCTGTTACTCCACAAGTAACTTAGTCAGCACAGACTTTCTTAAATAATTGTTTTAGAAATTAGCACGATTTAATGTGGTGGTCAAATGTAACATATAGATACACACATGAACACAAACCAAATTAAACAGAAATGCAGAGCTTTACCTAGTAAGCTGAAGCAGCGCAGGACCTCGTTGTGGTTCTTAACAGTAGGAGGGTTACTGTAATCAACGGGAGCAGACACCTGGAGGGGAAGACAAAGAAAACACTGTTATATGTCATCATATGAGTACTAGTGGGGAGCAGTGACATTGTGGTTACTTGGAAAAATAATCAAAATCATAGAATAAGTTTATTCAGACTTCATGAAAATGGCTCATTGTAACACATGATCTCTACGTATGTGGTGGTAAGAGTAATAATAATGAGGAAATGGTGATGACAGTTTGTAGTAACTACTATTTCTCTGTCTAAGAGAGTGGCTGATCACATGAGCTGCATTTGTAGCGACAGGTCACACATGAGAAGTCTCATTTACAACCACTTGTAGTTCGGGTACATTTCTGAACTGGAAATAAGAAATGAGAATTTCTGAACGACCGCATGTTTCAAAGTCACCTTTTTCAAAATCCTGAAAGCAACTTGTGTTTTTCAAGTCAGGCAGCAGATTTGCTGAACTTCTGTTAATTTCAGTCACACACACATACGCATGTACAGTTTAGTGTTTACAAACACAGTTGTATGATTTTTTGGCAAGAAATGAGGGATAAAATGATAACTATAACTGTTGCTGTAGCAGGTCCTGCCGCTGCAGCACTGTGGTGAAATGCACTCAACCCCCAACAGATCACACAAACACATCATTGGCAGAGTCATTGTGGTGAAATGTTGCAATAGTCAAGGCATCGGGCCAAGATCCAGCTGAGTCACAAGGTTCTAAAAACATCTGACTATAATGACTGTGACATCTGACAACGGCAGTCATTTGACATATCTTAAAGAATGCAGCGTAAGGTTAATATAAGATGCAACAGATGTGATCCAGTGAGCCCTCTATTTTGTCACTGACTTGTAGTTTCAATGTGGTGAGTAGTTCTGTCTCTAAACAGGAAGACTGAGACACGTGGGAAGAAGTTCAGTTGGTATGACTTCAACCTAGTCTTGTGATAGAAAGTGTTACACAAAATGTTGGTATGCAGCAGCTGTCAGCAGTTAGACTTGACAGATGCAGGTACAGCTCGTATAATAGTGTTCGAAAATCTTTTTTATGCTTGCAACTTGCTCAACGTCTGTTACTGGGCACTCCAACAACCCCAGAAGTCACATCAATATCTCCATCCTGCTACAGCAATCAGTGATACCTTCATGGACCTTATTAAATAATTTTATTTGTTGTACAATTTTGAGAACAGATTCAAAACAGTGCAAAAACAGTGTATTCCAAGAATGTAGCAGTTCTTATTTGAAAACATATTTCAAAATACTTGTGACAGTTCCTGATCCAAACAACAATGCGTTGTTTTTTTTTCTGTTTGAAGGTTAAATGTTAAATGTTCAATGAAGGTTAAATGCTTCAAACTGTTTCAGTGGAGGTTTCATGAATGGAAGTGAAAAAATATTACATTAAACTATCACATTATTATTAATAAGAGATCACATAGCCTATATGTGTGTGATTTGGTTAAAGAAATAGTTCAGAGGTAAAGCAGTTTGGGGGAATTTGACTGTTTTTCACTTTCCTCAAGTCAGAAACTAGTACACGCCTCTGGACAGACCATTGTTGTGCATTTGGTGTAGTCTGAAGTTATGCAGAACTGCTATATTGGGATTTCGTGGTACAATTGTTGAGTGTCTATGAGATCCAATAACATAGCCACAATCCAACAGACATTCAGGACATCCAGGAATTGAGCAAAATTAAACAAGTAAACAATAAGGAGTGGGCGTTTTTTTTCCAAGCTTTGTCTGAGAGGAAGCCCACAGACTCAAACTCTGAAACTCTGTTCTATTCTCATCAGTTTTTTAGAATTCACATTAACACTGGGATTTCAAGATGCCAAAAAATTAGATAATAGAGGAAACAGCTGTTAGAACATTTTTCCACTTGCTTGCCAATTTATTAACCATTTAAAACTTGTTCCTCTTAAATTCAATTATGGTGTAAAAGAGCACTAAACACCTGCTTTGGATTTACGAATATAGCAGGAGATGAGACTGTTTTCTGCCTCGTTCCACCACCTGTTCGTTTTTACGAGCATCTGTGTCATGCATCAGTCATCTGGTTCCCTCGAGGTTAAAGCTGCAGGAAGTATTTTATCTAATGAGTACCTGCTGATGCAGTGCAAAGAGCAGACTGTCCAGTTGTGTCTCCAGCACCCTGCTGCCCATGTTGACAGAAGCATCAAGCACTTGGCATAGACTCTGAGTGGAGGCAGAGGAAAGAAAAAAAAAACCACTCACCCTGTGACAATTAATCAGACAAATGAATCCCTATTAACAGCCAGGAGGCAGTTTAGAGAAGGACAGAGAGTGATTGTCTCCTGTTCATTACAAAATCCATAATAAACAGCCCACTGCGCTCGGCTCACCCATACCCACCTTACTAATGACATAGTGCTCGTTGTTTTTCTTGTACAAGGATAAGATGGCAGGAATGAGTTTAGGAATCTGCTCCTCTAGTTTATCACTGGCCATCAGATGGCACATAGAGCCCACTGCCTCAGCTACTGTAAGCCTCAACTGGAAACACACACCACACACAGAGACAGACACACAAGATATCAGGTGACACACAAACAGAAATTAGTTGACATAGATTCACTAACTCGTAACATCAACTTCTGTAGGCGTGTGTAGATAGGGAGGAAACAGAAAGAGGAACTGTGGCCATAAAAATAAAAACAATGAAAAGATAAAACAACGTGTGGTCATTTGTTGAATTAATGCACTTCTGACCTTGTCATCACACTTTACTTTTCATGTGGAGGAATGAACAAGAACGCAAAAAAGAAAAGTGATTAAAGCAAATGTTCTGTTGCTGAAACATAATCAGCTCTAATAGGATCCCTGCCATCTGTAATGCAGCACGAGGGCATAGTGGTTAAACTGTTAGACTTGGTTAAAATGGCTAAGTATAGACTACAAGCAAGAACTTGTATTACCATTGAAAGTATGGCTAAGTTGATGGTTGTTACCATGTTGCTTCACTAATTTGGGGACATAAAATTACACCAGAAAAATGTGCTTACAGTGCATTTTCATTAGGCCATAGCTTTTCTCATAGCATGCCTTTTGGACTGCCATCACTATCTTTGAATCCAAAAGTCAGAATCTGAAGCTTCAGATGGCTCAACTTCCCTACACAACTTAATGCCAAATTCACTGCCTCTTTGAAAGCTGTATAGTCTGCTGTATATCAAACAATTTCAAGCTCCAACACTGATCTACAGTGACCTCACCTTAGACTCCCTGCTCTGTAACCAATTATTGAAGAGGATGTCGAAAGCAGCATAGATTTCACTGGAAAATGTGTCTTTTCTGACTGTGGGATCTGGAGCTTTGTCCAGGTTGGCGAGGTACTCCAAGATACTGTCACTGAAATGACCCAGAGCTGGAGGGTCAAAAACAAAACAGAGGGAAAAGGGAATTAGTGAGAGTCATAAAACATGTTAACATGATAACATGATAACAAAGCTATAAGAAAGAGTAGGAAGAGAAGTTTAATGTTTGGAGCTGAATGCCCGGAGGTAGTGTTTCAACAACTTGTCAGAGAGGTTCTTACCAGAAGAGAACACCCACTTCATGTTGTCCTGTTTGGCCATGCTCAGCATGGGCAACATGGTGCCCAGAATAGCATTCAGGAAGGGTACCATGCCATAAACTAGAGGATAAGGAGGAGAATACAACATTGTTGGCACGTTATTACTTACCACTTCCTCTGTAAGGCAGAAACACAAAATGCAATCCTTTTTTGCAGGGATAGTATTTGTGAGAAAGTAATGGATGGTTTTAGTAGTCCCCCAAAGAATGTATCTTTGCACATTGCAAATTCATAATCAGTAAATTAACAAACAAAACAAAATCACATTATGTATCAAAATAAATTATCAATGTATCTCTGTACTGGTGTACTTCCTCTAGAAAGACTAAGCTATGCAACAACAATGCACCAGCAAATAAGGTGGGTCATTTATTATCATTTTGTCATTTAGGATCTGCTCATAGTGAGTCCTGATTCAGTAACTATATTTTGAACATCCAGGTGCATTTGTATCTGTATGTTCATTATCTATATTTTGAACATGTGCAAATGCACCTTTAGTAGAAAGCTGAGCTAAATTAAAATTTGTAAAGTAAACCCAATGTGTTTACAGTTTATTAGCTCTTATCTAGAGTGTCAGTCTGAAACGGTTGTGGCAGAGAGGTCTGAACACCCTCTCTTCATCCACAGCATGAAACAAAGACTCAAGTTTAAATTTAGATTTAATAACATCCACTGCACTTTAAAGGAACTGCTAAATGTGGCTGAAACAGAGCAGTCTGTTTAAATCTCATGTCTGTTTCTGCTTCACTGTTCACTGTCTGGTTATAAGTGAAACTGCTCAGTGATATTTATTTCTTCATGCATTCCCCAGCAGTTCATTCCAGTTCCTAATGCTGCTTTAATCCTAATATTACTTTAATAACAGGGTGGAGTGTTTTAAATGAGCGCACCGGGGCAACTTCAGCAGCACACTTCAAATGGGGAACACTGTGGGATTAATATAGGACTACCTTATCCTATCCGAGGACAAAGGATTGGCAAGAAATCAGGCTTTACATACACGATACTAATCGATTATAAATGTCTTGATCCGTTCATTTGCTCTTGATGTCCCAAACCGCAGCAGGTGTGAATTAGCTTGGCACTGCCAGACTAATTAGCAATTGTGAATCTGCCAGAGTAAATGAAAACATGAGCTCAACAGATCTGTCTGGTCCCCAGGCTAAGTGTGAGTGCTAGCACTCCACAATCAATGTGAAAAATGTCTTAGAAGTACCAAGCCACAAGAGACTGCTCCTTAACAAACACATTCTGGTGTTGTGCAAAATCTTTGGCCTGCAAATGCTGTTTTTGGACAGGTTTAACAGGTTTATGTCTTTCTCAACAACCTCTGAATACCTGCTTTGTGAACAAAAGCTCTGACTTCCCTCTGTGTGTGTGTGTGTGTGTGTGTGTGTGTTGTGTGCAGTCTTCCTCATGGCTTTAACGAGGCCAGTATATGGTTCCTTTGTGTTTGGGTGAGTAAATATTTTCTTACCATTGGAGTCAGAAAGGTTGGCTAGTGTCTGGACCACAAAGAAGTGAGGTAGGAGCCCGGGCTGAAACTTGCTTAGTATCTCCTCCATAATGTCATTTATATGCTTGTTACCCACAGCAACCAAGATATTACTGGCTGCCTGCTGCCAATCAGGGATGACCTCCTGAGTGAACCAGGAAGATGGAAAGAAAACAGAGAAGAACATCATTTAACATCTGCCTTCTGCAAGAAGAATATTAATAATTAATGCAGCACATTTTACCTTCGACCGCGTCATCTCATCTGAGGCCAAGGAGATGATGCTCTTTATCCTGGGGTAACTGATCTCCTCAATCCTGCAGCCAACAATCAGCTCAATAGTCTGAAGAATCACAACTCTGTGGGTCACTACCAACTACAGGAGGAGCAGAAGAGCGAGAGAGTAAGAACAAAAGAAGGAGTAAAGAGAACATTTAAAATGCAATACTGAAACAACATGGCTTTGATTTATTTATCTAAACAGCAGGAAATAACAAGTACAATGTCTGAAATTGGCTTTCACATAGACAAAGTAAAATATGACAGCACATACATTCCATCTCAGTAAAAAAGGACATCCTTTACACTGTATTTCACTAATGTTTCCCAAGACATTTCTTCAGTGCAATGATGCCATCTTCTGCTAATCGCAAAGTCAAAGGCTGTGACAGAATGATAAGAAGTTGTAACATCATATAGACACACGCTGAATGAAAGCTCAGTGATGAACTTCTACGAAGCAAAAGGGCGAAAGAACTAAAATTAAGAGATATTTTCCCATTAAAAATCAAACTACATTAGTGATAGTTTTTCAGTTTTGTGGAACAGCCAGTATTATTCTATTCTATAGACATCTGCAGGTGAAACGTTAGCAGGTTGGGCAGTATGTCTCATTTTATATCTCTGGAAATTAAAACAGATTTAAAAAAAACAAAACAAATGGAAATTATAGTTTTTGGCAAATCCAGTAAATTTAGCACAAGGAAAATTAAATAACTTAATCGCCAGACATATTAAGTCAACTAATTAGTCTTTTGACACAGAACTATTTAGCTAATTGAGGAAAGGAAAACTGCTAAATATTTTCGCTTCTCAACTGTGAGAATTTGCTGCTTTTCTTGAATCATATTATTGTCAACTTAACATTTTGGACAGTTGATCAAACATAACAATTAGTATGAGGATGTCATCTAAGGCTTTAGGAAAACATACTGGGTATATTCACTATTTTCTGACATTTTATAGGCAACTCCATAATCAATTAATTGAAAAAATAATCACCAGATTAATCAGTAAGGATTCATGCTACTTGACTGACACCTGTGAAATCTGAAAACCTCAGACTGAAAGTCAGACTCCCTCTGTAGCAGAAATGCACATACAGCTACTTATTGCAATGTTTACATCTTGTACCTCTGGAGGAAATGTCTTGACTTGCATGCTGTCTGTAACAGGCCAGTAAACCACATGCGAGGGGCTCCAAGAGGCCTTTTAAGTGTGACTGGGTTTAACAGATTATCAGCAGACTATTGTTAGCCATGGTTACTGGAGTCAAGACAAATCTCTAATAAAACCACAGACATTTCCACCATAAAGATGCCACTCTTTAATGCTTGCAGCAATATGACCTAATGTTTAACAGTTTAAAAGGACATTTTCCCTTTATCAGATATCAGAGGAATGGAGGCTTTCCCATAAAGCTTCCAGTTTACCCTGCTATGTTTTCTTATGTAGCCCTTATGCTGACACTCTGAGAGCTGCTTGATAAAATAAAGGTGTGTTCTTTACCTTTGGGTGTTTCAGAAGGTAGTCCTGACACATGGCTAACACTCTGTCTGGTTGCTGTTTTCCCAGGGTCAACATAGACTTTCTGACCTGCTCCTGGACCTCTGAGTCTTTATCGGTGGCTGCATCTAGTAGAGCCAGGGTCACCTCTGGAGGGAAAACACAACAGAACAGACTCTGAGGAGAAGGATTAAAATGGACCACATATGATTACAATGGACCAAGAAAAGAGACACTACAAACTGGCTAGACAAATATATACATGGCTTAGCGTTCAGAACTGTGTCATACAGTTCAAATGAATTACTGTAGCTGACCAGAGGAAGGGAAGAGAAGAGAAGAGAAGAGAAGAGAAGAGAAGAAAGAGAAGAGAAGAAAGAGAAGAGACTCACGTTCCACATCTGTCTCGTCCATGGTGATAGTGAGAGGGCTGGTTTCCCAGAGCCTGTGGCTGAGGATGTAGTTCCCCTCCTGGGGTACAGATGGGTAGAAGCTGCCTGGCTGGAGCTAAGGAATAAAAAAAAACAAAAACATATCTTTCTTCTGGTCTGTAATGTTATTTATCCATCTATATTTTTGTTGTGAGTTGCTGAGTTTGGAGATATATAATTGACATCACTACTACAAGGAAAAAAAAAGGACAGTTCTGACACTTCAAACATTCAGATAGTTTTTCTAGTAAAATTCATCAAAAAAACTTTTTTTTTGCCTATGAACTCAAATTATAAATGCTTTGACATAATCTGTCAAATCAGATATTAGTGTAGCTGAGACATCTCTTCTATATCTCCAATATAGGTTGTTAAATAATAACACTAATGGTAAGAGGGAACTTGTTTATTTTTTGATTTTGGGGTGGACTGTCCCTTTAAAACGTGGTCATTACCAAGCCAAAGAGCAAATGATGCCAGTAAAGTTGTATATGTCTGTCTAGAGTGAATCACGTGCCAGCAAAGTAAAAGCACAGCAGCTTTCTGAGGACAAACTTTTCATACTGCGAGTTTCATATTACTTCTCTCTTTCACATGACTGACACTGAGAAGCAGTGTCTGACTAACATGACAGCAGACCAGCCAGAGGATGATGATGATGAGATGATGATGATGATGATGATGAAGGGCTAAAGTTGACACTGACCTTTGTGACAGCTTCACCACCGTTACAGCAAACATTAGCTACTGACACAAAGCTGCTGTAGTCTATGTGGATAAACTGACTTTGCATTAAAAGATCTCTACGCTGTAAGCTACCTGATCAAGCCACTTACTTAGCTACTAACACGAATACGAAGCGGCTAACTCATACGCTAACTTTTAAGATTACAAAACCATATCAAGATATCATTAAAAATCTAAAAACCTTAGAGTCATGTCTTCTGTAGCTGGCGTTGTAATTAAACTACCTTAACCTGGTTGTGTGTGATGCTGCAGCAGCGAGCTGACACACGGTAGCATGCTAAGCTATGCTAAGCTAGCAGCTGCTGCTGCTACGGAAGAGGCGACAGCCTCATAGACTGAAGCAAAAAACACAGCCTGGCTGATAAAGCTAACTTACCGAGTCCCTGTGAGCGTCCGCTACACAATATCCTCTCACGACAGCGTTGCTTCTTATCTTCTTATTTACACAGCAGGCTTCCCTGTCAGTGACACAGTCAGTGTTGGCGCTGTGTGTCACTGCAGGTGTAAACACGTCTGGTCACGTGCTTCAAGTCAGCAGAAACGTATCAGGCGGGGGGGGGGGGCGGGGGGGGGGACACAAAAACACATCATGTCACAGCTGCTGCAGACGCCAAGTACTGACATTTCAATTCTTTCGATTGAATTCAGAGGATCCCATTTTTTTCCTCAGTCAAGGACTCCTTAAAAAAAATACATACATACATCGAGAGACCTCTTTATGTTTCTTGGAATATTTGAGGTAGCTTATTTTTATTTACACTTCTCCTAAACACCGCATTCCACAACACCACAAGAGAAATGTATACGAAAGATATATTAGACATGTATTAAAAATATTTACACCATGTCAGCACAAAACATCCATAACATACATAAAAACACACATTAAGAGAGTATGTTTCACTCATAGTGCATACATAAAACAAAATGTATATATACACACTATATATATACACATATAAATACACAAATGTATAATATAAGATATCAAATAGGCTTTAAAAAAGCACAATAATAAGAATAAGAGGGCTAGCCTGAGGGTTAAATATGATAGGCCTATGAAATTGTTTGGAAAGGAAATAGTTTGTGTAAATATGTAATGACTGCTACAAGTCTGATCATAAAATAAATACATTCTATTATAGGCCTGTCATATTCAAGTTCCAGGTTAGGGTGATTATTATGTTATGTTATGTTCTTTTTATGGTTCTTATTAAGGCTACTTTATATTTTCTATTATATATACTTTATTTATTTTTTATATTTCTTTTTGTATACCAAAAAATGTTTTCCCAAAGATGAAAATTATCTACTCACCCTCATGCCGCTTGAAGGTCACGTTTTTCTATCTTGTAAGGGGTCCTTGGCTGGGAAAAATTGAAAACTTCTGCTATAGAATAGATACACCACAATATAGAATTGAGTATTTATAGTATATACTTTATAGATAGATAGAAAGGTTCATCTGCTACTTCAGCACCATGGACAGCACCACAAATTTATCAACACACAGCACAATTCCTGATATTTCAGAGCCATGGTCAGGGCCATAGATTCTAACTTGCACAAACGTCAGTCAGATAAAAGATCAATAAGTCAGGCAGACCAGACTGAAAAACCCATCTTCTCCTGTACCCTCTCTACTACTGGGGGATGCTGAGGAATAATGGCAGGTTGCTGCATTTTGGTAATTTTGCTTACAAGATGGATGGCATCTCCCTTCAAAATCTCCAACTGGTTACAGATTAAACAACCAACCTAGTCCTCATTGTTTACTGCACAGCAATAATATCACTAAAATAAATGTATGGTAGACAACTAAAAGATAGGCCTAATTGGAGGGAATTGAATACAACATTTGAAATTCATAATGGTAAAAAAGTGCACAAAGAGTTACAGTTTTGAGTTTGTTAAAGCTGAACTTGATTGTGATGTAAAATGAACTGTAAAACCACTGTATCTACACTTGTTTCAAAAGATGTTTGCAGTGCTTGATTATAAACCCAACACCAAAATGTAGAGGCTGAAAAGCTTGCCTTCAGCTTCAACTTAAAAAAAAGTTTGAAAGGGCAAAGAAAGGGTTTGTAAACTGGCCTACAGTATAGTTTGCTGACAGCTTCAGCTAAAGAATTTAATATGATGACAACATAATTTCTATTTTCTGTTGTTTTTAGTCACCTGCAGGACAAATTCATTCATTTTAAAAGGAACATTTGGCTCTCTGAGTAGATACTGGAGGAAATTCTGATTTTCAGAATTTGTGCGGCCATTAAAAACCAAAACATTTCCCACTCTGTGTTAAATATTTTACTGTGTGTGATGATGAGATGCAACTAAAATGAGAAAACAATCATTCATTTGGTGAGTACAAAACACATGAAGCTGTTGTACAGTCCATGATTTTATCAAACACAAAGATAAACAACATTACTATGTACAACCATGTACAGTGTTCAAGACAATATTACAACAATATGAAAACACTTCATTAGTATGGTCAGGTGATTTGCAAACATGACATACTTCAAAACAAAAAGCTGCAACTGAGTTAAATATTTGACTTGAAACATTTTCACTGGAACATTTCTGAATGCTGTAAGTAATAATACGGCCATAAATACAAAATATTTTACAATGTTAGTCAATATTGTTGGGTGAATATATGTTTTCCATGTCGCCTATTATCACAGGTACTTTGTAGGAGGTTCTCTCAAAGGGTCCCCTATGTGGCCAGTGTTTGTTGCCGACCGTATAAAGATACTTTCACAGAAAAGTGCTGAACAGTAAAGCTGGCTACAACATCAAATATGGCTTCAAGATCAAAGCCTCTCATGATTGATATCTCTCATGTATGGTTTAAAAACAATAAATATCAGTGCATAATAATGACATTAAGGTTAGTTAGGTTTAATTTAAGGAGAAATGTATTTAAAATTGGTTCAAAATACTGGTCAGTATCAGATACAGTGTTACTTAAAGTAAAAAAAAAAAGATGTTTAGCCTTGCATAACCATCAGAAGAACAGCCACAATGCACTGTTAATAAAAAGTTAATAACAATAAAAAGATGTATGAAAAAACAGAATTACACAGGATATCATGATACTATTCAGAGAGTAAAAATAAAATGAGACCTTGTGTCTGTACAACATTCAAAATGCAGTAAACGTTTGTTGTGAAAATAAAGCGATGTGAGGATTCATTTATAACACTGATAGTTTTACCCTGTAAAACACAGACATCAAGATTACCCTGTGAGATTTAGCATGTTGAATTCATCTAAATCAGAGCAGACAGAACAAAAAGACTGCAAGATGATGTGTCCCGCCTGTGGCCCCTGTCGGTCTTCATGCCAACTAACTGGAAGATTTTCAACCTGAGGTCCAAAACCACAGACTGAAAATCCGAAACAGCCCACTTTGAACAAACCTCAACAACATCAGTGTTTCCTCTGCAATCTCTTGGTAATGTCTGACCTTTCCCATGACAGCTGTATCCAGTGTAGAGATGGCTGGTTGCTCAGACTCAAAGCGATCATTTCTTATCTTCTCTTGTTTATCTTCTCTCTTTGTTGTTCTTATCTCTATACATTATCTACTAGTTGGTTCACACTTCATATTTCTCCAGTTTTCTGGCCTCATGCATCGGCATGGGGCAGGTCTCTTCCGGGCTGTATTTTCCTGTGGGAAAGAAATAATTCATCAATGAGATAATGGTAATAAAAAACTGGAAAGAAAAAAAAAAACAACACAGTTCAAAGTGGAGCTAACTAATGATTTACTCTGTGGTATAGACTGGATCTTCATACAACTGCTTAAATGAGCAGAAATATTACTTTAGTTTTTAAAGGAGAAAGACCCGAGCATTCAAAAATGAGTACAGCTGTCCAAATAATAAGTTGAAGCCATAGGCGGTCTATTAAATAGGTTTAATGTATGATCTATAATTGAAGCAAGTTATTTCCCCCGCCCTCCTCCCCATACTTGGAGCTCAGGCAGGCTGCAGGAACACTGAAAATAAATGCAACATTACAATTGAACAATAACAGTAATGACAAGTCCTCAAATATACGTTGATTAGCTGTTTATAACTATCAATTGTCTGTCAATGTAAAGTTCAGTCTGATATCCTGAAAACAGAAGCCCACTGCTCTGAAAATACACTATCTAGAGTTGGAGTTCAGTGACTGCTTGCCTTACTGCCTGCAAGACTCCATTCATATATTGCTCATTTTAACCGCTATAAACATTTGCTCCTTCTAAAAGATTATTATTATCTGCATTAAGTTAAACTCTTATAAATGTGAAACATGCAAACAAAAACAGACGTTCTGCGACAGAATGGAAATTTCAAAGGAGAACATGCTGGCTGTATTGTTGTAGTTGGAGAAGCCAGTATTTCAACTTGGCTTCTTTCCTTAATCTCTGACTACATAGCATGATCATTTTAGTACAGTAAATATATTACATATTTCTCCTTTAATCAAGCATTTAAACATGTTTTTTGTTCTGTTTTTTCAGTTTCAGTTCAATATAATGTTTGCCCAATTCATTGTTTGAAATCACACATATCTACTAAGGATATTTTATATGGTTATTGTAAGTTATTGTAAGTTTCATAATACACACATTTACAAAAGATTTTGTATCTGATTTGACTATTAAATATTACTTAAAAGTTTCAGATAAAACATAAATATTTAGTTAAATGTATATAAACCTTTTCCATATGGGTATTGTTGCCAGAGAGAAACTGAGCAGATATTCATGGTGATAATTTGCTCATAACTAAATTTAGTCTTTGACTTCAACAGAAAAGTCCTCAAAACTTTTTTTACGTTCCATTGCACATTTTTAGCTGTTATCAATTTAGCCAACAGTTCTGCAAATGAGGGGCGAGAAATAAATTTGGTCACACTGACTGTGGAAAAACATTTTTGGAAGCATAGGTTTACTGCTCATTCCTTCATGGATCTTGCTTTGATGTCAGAGTAAAAGGAAATGGCCCACAGCAGGCATTTAAACAAAGGTGAGGTGGTTAGTTCAATATGGGAGCAAATGAACATACTCATGTTTGGTAAGGGAGGCTTTGTCGCAGGTGACCTCTGTGAGCTGGCTCCCATCTCTAGGGAGTGTCTGAACCCCCGCCTGTTGCATGCTGCCTCTTGGAGTGGATATACCCTTCAGTTTCACGTCTCTGCACACACAAATACACGCACGCAAGATTTGAAATATGATGATGTCAACTCAATGGCGGACAAAAAAAAGATTCCATATTGTGAAAATATTTTTCAACAGCTGCTTACCCATTAGTGGTTCCCTCTCCGTCTTCAAGCATTTTGAGGCCCGGGGCTTTCTGTCCAAAGAGTTTCATATAGATGGACATGAGCAGGCCACAATGGTTTCTGTAGCAGCAGGTGGCGTCAACCACCAGGAACACCACCAAAAAGATCACCATGACGATGCCAATCACGCTGCCCTTGGTCATGCTGCGGCTGCTCACTTTGAACGGAGGGAGAGGTGAGAGAGTGAAGTTGATTTATGGCAAATAACTTTCACAGTTTCAGGCACATTTCAGGCCAGGAAAGTGTATGGAGTGGGGAGCGGGGGGCCACATACCAGGCTCTTCTCCGATGGTGAAATTGAACATGTGAGGGATGGAGGAACCATTAGCATTGACCGCTGTAACTTCCAGTTGATAGTCTGAGCTGAAAGACAGGTCTTTAAGGGAGATGGAGTCAGTGTCGGACGGCAGTTGCATCTCTTTCCAGTCAGTCCCCTCTTTATCCTGAGAGAGCATGAGGAGAAAGCATGAAGGACGACTGAGAGGAAACAAAAGGACCAAAGAGGAGCAATTCACACACAGAGACAGACTCTTACCTGTCTGTATCGTACGCGGAAATGCTGCAGTGGAAGTCCACCATCTTCAAGCTGTTTAAGAGGGACTGAGAAGGAGTTCTTCTCTACTTTCATCTTATCCACCAACAAAACCGGACTGTCTGGTTCACCTACAGACATGAGGCAGGGAGGAACAAAAGAACAGATGACCATGCATTCATATGTAAGGCTCATGAATAATAACTAACACCTCATCTTTGGATTTAGATATATCAGCAGCCATGACCTATAATTCAATTTTAATTTATATCTTCAACCGTGCAAAATTTGTGCAAAAATTGCACTGTGCAGTACTTTACTATAAATTGGCATCAATACTGCATTTATACTGTACTTTTCAAGTAATACTCTTATTTATTTATAATATTCAAGAATTTAAATTTGCTTATTTAGAGACCTACTTTTTTTTCAACTTTGTTGCTTATGTACATTGTTGTCATATATTGATGCACATATTTTTACATGCCTATTATTTATATATATATTTTTTTCTTATACGTTCTCTTTTCATATATATATATTTCTACAGCAGCGACTGTAACGTTCCTCTGGGGATCAATAAAATATTTCTGATTCACATTCTGATACAGGCTACATACCGATCGACTGAGCATGTCAGTTTATTGTTTCATAGATAAGAAGATCACTGTGTGTTTTCTTTACCCTCTGAGGATGGATCACAGTGGATTACATGATGTCATCAGCAGCATGAATGAACATCAGGCAGTGGATGATGATGTCATGGAAATGTTATGATGATGATGATGGTTGCATGAAAGATGACAAAGAAAAATTAGTGATGACAAAAGAGGAGGAGAAGCCTTACTTGCTAGACATATTTAACACACATTTACACATACTGTATATTGTACATGAAAAAAATGTGCAGCATTCATACAAATATACAAATATCACACACACAGCCTGCACATCCAGTTAATGGTCCACTCATAATATATTGCTATGGTGTGTGTTGCTAATGTGTTGTCAGTATGTGTATCACTTACGTATTCCCTGTGTGCGGACATTGTTTGGTTCTGAGAACTGTCCCACTCCCACTGCATTTGAGGCAGCCAGACGTACAGAGTACACAGTGTACTGCTTGAGTTTGGTGATAGCTAGGGGACCTTCAACAGCAAACAGACACAGAGAAAAAAATATCAGCTAATGCACATAAATAAATGTTACTTAGGTATTTATAGCAGAATGAAGGTATGGTAGAAGCAGTTTAAAGTAGAAATGATTCACTGACTGATTTTCTCACAAGAGTTGTAATATACAACTGCAAAGCCTTTCTGAAGAGTAGATGTGCTTTACCTGATGTTGGGACTGCGATCTCATTCCACCTCTCTGCTGTACTTTGCCTCCACTGCAGAACGTAACTTGTGATAGGTGTGCCTCCACTGATGGGCGGGGTTTTGAGGGAGAAGCGGACTGAGGTTGGTCCAGGAAAGACTGACAGGTAGTGAGGAGGACCGGGTTGGGCTGTGGTTCAGGAGAAGAAAATGAAAGAAGGAAAAACAAAACTAGCATTCAGCTTTATTTGTCCCCAAAGGGCAATCGATTTCGCAGTTCAAAGTGCATCATAAAACACACTAATAGGCATAAACTCTTACTGTGTATTGCAACATCTCTTGAGGCATTTCCCGAGGTGCTGACAGCCATGCAGGAATACAGTCCACCATCAGAGGGCATTATCTCCTCAATCACCAGTGCACCATCAACAACACGAATACGACCAGAGGTAGAGTCCTGACAGAGGGAGGCACAAAAGGAAAAATATTCAGTCACATATAAGGCAAAACGCATGCTCATATTTCATGTTGATGGAGCAGCTGCACAGGGCTAACGTTAGTTAGACAGCAACATGGAGCTGACTGAAGTGTTGTTTGGCAAGTTACAGAGCACAAAACTGCACATATGAGTGTGTAAGTGTTCATACATACTTACCAGTGTCTGTCCATTGTGCTTGTTGAGCCAGTGTAAATCAGGCTGAGGATGGCCGGAGACGTTACAGGACACAGATACACGTTCATTCACTGACACACTCTGTTGCTCTGCTGACACAAACACCTCTGGTGCCTCTGCAATAAAACATCTCTTTTATTATAACATTATAAAAGAAGATCACATGAAGCAACAATCAATGTGTGCTCTGAGCTTGTCACACCACAGGAATGTGTTATTAACCACCTAGCCAAATTTGAATAATTGAAAGAATTGCTAACTATATAAAACTCTAGGTCTCAAAAAAAAAAAAAAAAAAAGCTTTCTCTTTTCTGAAATGCTGGTGGCGTAGCTGCACCACTGTCTCACGGTCAAATTCCACTATGACCTGAAAATGATCAGAAAAACGAACGCTCAGTCTAGCAGCTTTATTGAACATGTCCAGACATGTTTGATTCACCAGAGGATGGTGATAAGATGATAATTTTTTTTTCTTCTGCATTGGTTTGTTGGAACTGAAGTGAGCTGAAGTGAACTGCTCGGCTGATTTGGACTGAGAGAGTCGCTTAAGATATGTTCATACGTGACTGTTAGGGAGGGTTAAAGGAGGGGGTGATGTTGTTTTTGTGCCGGTACATGGGGCTTGTATAGCATTGGGGAACCATGGCTTCGGCATATATTTCAGGTCCCCCCAAAAAAATCCTGCTACAGAAATGGCGAACAACAGTTTTACGAATCTAACTCCAGAGTCCAGTACCACATATTTCTTAGTCTTTCACATGTTTTCAGCAATGATTTTCTAACATGTATTACGTGTTTAGAAGAAAAACTTTTTTCCTTTGCACAGACTTCAAGAAATGCTGAGCAACACATGAGCAAGGGTCATTATAATACAGCAATAAAGTAGGAGGTCATCATGGTTGAAGAGCAGATTAGTGTTGAGGGTGTTAATGGACAAAAAAAAAAAAAAAAAAAAATAGAACTGAACTAACCGAAAACATGAAGCAGGATGGTAGCGCTGCTCTCAGCTATCTTGTTGGTGGCGGTGCAGACGTACTCTCCGTAGTCGGCCCTGACAACAGACCTTATAGTCAGCTGGCTGCGGTCCGAGTTAAAATGATGACGTGAAGGGTCAAACGTCATTGGCCTGGGAGGAGGAAAGACAGAGCAAAGTACACACTGAGTAATGCTGTAGCGATTTGTCATTCATATGGATTTAAAAGACAGCATGCAGTCAGACATTTGTAGACGATACCACAGAACATTAACAAAGCTGATGAGGAAATTCTTCTCCATCCACCCACTAGCACACAGAAAAGATGTTATGCTATGTTAGCAATTCTTTGAGCCAGCGGCACAAAATGACACAGTTTTGTTGCTGATGATAGATTGTTCTGAGCTAAGGTTGTAAGTAAAATCAGTTTAATATTTGTGAAAAAAACATCTAACAGAAATGAAAGATAGCAATGAACTGTGATGCAAACGCTAACTTAACTTTTACTGTACATCATTAGACTTTTGTCGTCATATAAAGATCAGCGAAATTATACTTGTACATCATCAACATGCTAACCTGTAATGCCATACAAAGGTTAAGGGCTGTTAAAACAATAACAAGAGTTGCAGTGTTCTGCTAAACACTTTTTTTGCTTTCTTAACATAAAACTGCAGCGAGTTCCAGTGTTTATACGAACTCATTACTTTTCCGTACACACAATTTGGGAAAAATTATTCGAAGCAATGTTTGTTTTTAGGGTGCAGACGCAGCATATTAGCAGACTTCCCAGCATGCATTGTGTGAGAGTTAAAACTCTCCTGAGACTCTTCCTTTTCATAGTTTGAACTATGTTTTGTCAAGTTCAGTAAACTTAACTCAATTGTTTTTTTTTGTTTTTTTTTACAAAACTCAAACTTTGACTTTAAACTAATTATTCAGTTTATCTTCAGCGAACTTACATTTTTTGGTCGAACCAACTCAAAATCATTTACTGTTCACATTAAAAGTCTTGTGTGAAAGCTGTTTACCGCAACCTTTTAAAATGAGTTTAGTTGATTTGGTGTTCACAAGGTGTGCTTTTGTGAACAAAATTTATGGAGATACTGAAAAGATGTAACCAGCTCTCTAAAAGTCAGGACTTACAAGGTCCAGGTGATGTTGGGTTTTGGCAGACCATCCACCAAACACAACAAGGAAACATTAGTTTCTGGTCCAGCCAACACTTTTTTCTCCTCTTCTTTCAGATGCACAGTAGGAGGAGCTGCAGGAGGGAATGTGTAATTTAGGAATGATTATACTGAATTCACACTTCTATTTTATTATGGCAAATAAAATTTATATAACGTAACTATAAAATGAGTTTAATAACAAAACAAAGCATCCCTTAACATTACACTCAGTGTTACCTTATGTTACACACATCAGGTTTTGCAAGAGCAAGAAAGGATCTTTGTGTCATAAATCCTCTTTCAAACCCCTGGCCATTATTTGATTTAATATTTGATCTTGATGTGTAAAAGAAACTGACCATTGATGACAACAGAGACCATGAGCTGCGAAGTGATGGACCTTCCTCTGATCTGGGCCTGACACACGTATGTCCCAGCATCCTCTCTTCTCACTTTTTCAATATAGAGTGTGTTATCAGACAGCTGATGCACACGCATTCCCGCTGAAGTGAGAGAAAGACAGACACAGATGGCAAGTGAGTGATGGACAGACGTAGAGGCAAAGACAAATAAAGAAGACCAAGTTATAAGTCTGCATCCAGTATACTTGTAAAGCAATCACATAGCAGAGACAAATCTGAAATATATTTCTGTAGGATGTCAAAATAATATTTCATCGTGGTTAAAAAGCAAATGCTCACTCAAATACAAACTGTATTACTGTGAGGGTGACCTGAAGGGGACTATTGACAAGTGAAATCTAAAGATCAGGGTTTGGTCCTACCATTGGAAGGGATTTCTTGCTTGTCTCTGAGCCAGCGAACATCCACTGCTGGCTTGCCAGTCACCAGACATGGCACCACACCATTAGTGCCCTCCAGAAACTCATGGTAGGTGGTGGTTTGACCAAATGATGGACCCTCTGACAAATTAAGAAGAAGATGCTTATTTGCATGAAACACAGCAACTGAATGAGTGATTTCATCAACAAAATAAATTAAGTTTTGTTCACTGACAAGACCTCAATGCCGAGTAGAACCAATTTAAAGATTTCTACCTAAATAAAAGACCTGTTGCATTGGACAGGCTCAGCAACAGCTGACCATACAAGTGTGTGTGTGTGTGCCTGTGTGAGTGCGTGTGCATCCAGCAGTTACGTACCATAAACAAACAGCTGTATGGCAGTGCTGTCACTGTGTCCAGTGTTGAACTCACAATGACAGCTATACCTGCCCGCATCCTCCATCGTAGACTTCTTAATGATCAGTTTGGAGGAGCTGTCATCCACCGTGAAAACCTTCTCTTCATCATCAATTTCTTCTCCATCTTTTTGCCACGTTATGTCTCCATCTCCCCCAGCTGGGAGGAGCAGGAGAGGAGAAGGAAAGGAGGAGGAGGAAACGGAGGGAATATAAACGTGGAGGCTTATTTTCTGAAACATTTCATTCACATGAAGAAGTTTAATTCGCCATCACATGAGACTGAAATGACTCACCTTTACACAACAGTAAGATCTCTTTTCCCACCAGAATATCTTGGTTACTGATGATGATGTCCATCCTTGCATCTAGAGGAGGAGAAGAGTCTTTTCTTTGACACTGCCTTTCATTTTATTACAAAAAACTTGACCATGCACTGAAAACTAATCTAGTAATGCACATGTTGGTCCACTTAAAACACCTTTCAACCCTGAAAATGATAGCAGAACTAACAATTTTTATTATTTGTCATTTTTAAACATAGAAAATGGACATAACACAAGTATCCAGGCATGACTTATCTGACTACATTATGACAGAAAACTCTGTAGCCTAAAAGTACATGTGTGGTGCAAAAAAGTCAGATGTGGTTTAAAATACCTGCACATCATAATCATCTGAAATTAACACACAAACAAAAACCGATATCAAAATTGAAATGTCAACGTTAAATTAAAATTTCTTTATCATATTTTGCTTTATCATATTTTATAACCAAGAAAAATGTAGACCAGTGTAGAACTGCAGAAGGTAGGCATCTATTTTTCTTTTAAAAATCTCTTTAAAAACAGTTCAAACAGGTAAAATTCAGCAGAAACTGAACTGAACTCATGGGTTATTAACTGCTTACACTTTAAAACACCAGCAGAAACTTACCTTTGCTCACAGTATTTCAGCCATTGAATATATATCAGAACTTATCTAAATAATATCAACAGATCTCACCTGTGCCGTACATCATCATCAGCAGCAGCAATGAGGCCGTTCTTAAGATGAAAGCTGATTGGTTCATCATGTTCACCTTGGCTGCCAATCCTATATGACTTTAAATCAGTGCTCTGCAACTTGTCTGTTGAGTCTGAGTTTTCCAGTGAGCACAGCTGGACAGAACGCTGAACTTGAACAGAACTTGTCTGATAAAGTTTAAAACTAGCTAAAAAAAAACTGCACCACAAAGAGAAAGCCTTAAATATCTGTAACTCTCACACTGACATGCAGACACCTGTTGTTTCATGTCCTGACATAACTGTGACAGGAGAGTGTCTGTGTCAGAGGTTATATAGGGCCACAGTGGAGACCATGACAGGAAACGAGAAAGGGGTGGAGAGAGGACAAGAGAGGACTACTCTCTCATCCCTCCTTTTCCCCCAAGAGTTACTGTTGGTCATTCATGAAGACTGAATGACGTCTGTCCCTCTTGCATTCCTTTCCTGTGACTCACTTTTGTCCATACCTGCATCTCTATTTTTCTCTAAATATATTATTATATGTTTTTCTAGAAATATTTTTATGTCTTTTCTCTCACCATCTACTCCTTCTTTCTCTGTCTCCATCCTGACCGTTCTCTCGCTCTCCCTCCAGGCTGCCGGATGAAAGCAGGGGAGGCAGCCCCCCCAGGGGAAGGAGAAGAGATGTGCAAAGATATTTTTATCATTCCATCATTTTTCCTCTCTCATTTAAAAATTGTGACATTCTTCTAAAGAACACGGACACACCACATGCCAAACTCACCAAATTGTGAGCCACCATTTACATGTGCTGAAAAAGGAACTTCCTTAAGGATGCTGAGCTCAACAAACTTCAGTGACACTCTCTCTACACAAAAAAAAAGCATTTCCTTAACTTTGAAGAACAGCCCAGACTCTGTGATTGCAAAGGTAAACTGATTTTGAGAGTTTTGAATGCCAAATATATCTGGGTTACATTTAATCATCTTTTTCAGATAGAAAATTTGTATGAGTAATCAAGTCAAAGTCGAAACAAATGGACTTAAAAGAGTTTAATCAAAGTAAAACTTTGATTTAAGTAAGTAAGTGCGTAGAAATATCCTAGATTAGATATTGGTTGGCTAATATTATTGGCCCAATATAGACCTATCACATTGTCACAGCTATATGGGTCAATATCAGTATCGCTGTACATGTAATTTGTAATTCGTGCAGTGAAACTTGAAACTTGAAATAAGCAAAACAGTACAAAACCTGAGTGGAGCATCAATAATAAAGTACAGTGTAACTCAATAGTTAATAATAAAAACTGAGAAAATATAGAATAGAAAAACACTTTTCAGTGAGTCTTAAAAAGTGATTTAAAAGTGATTTAAAAAATATCTGTTTTGGCATCAGCCCCAAAAAGTTTTGGACAAGCTCTAAAATATACTCACAGCATTTGAATTGGCCTGAAAAGACATATCACATTTTATCCTTATAGGCTTCTCGTGGCAGATTAAATGAATGATGGCTGAATTCCATTTATCTGCTTCAGTTTCAGCATCCTGGTATTGCTCATGCTGACTCACTGTCACACTGTCACAGCTCACTTGGACACTTGAATAGAGCAAAACCACGTGTCAAATGTGTTTGACAAAATGACACAAGGAGAAAGAGCTACTGATTTCTAACGGCAACCAAGAGACTTAATGAAAACAGCATAAGTGTGTGTTCTCTGCGAGTTGTGCAATACTGATTCACTTCAGGAAAGCATCACTGATCATGATTACAACTTCACTGGAAACACTCAGAAACATACACACACACACACACAAAGTAGCTTTGTCTAATCAGTCATCTCTCAACGCTCAACAAACCCAGGATCTGACAGCAGCTGAGGGCTTTGATGGTGAACATCTCTAACCCAGGAGGAAAGGAGCAAAAAGCCACAAAACTCTAAACCTCTGGAAACACAAAAGGGCTTTTAAACAGCTGACATTATGACTTGTCATAGTAAGAGAAGCACAGGTATTACTAATAACAACATTATCGATGACAGCTTTGTTCTATTCAAATGTCCCAGTAAGTCATGACAGTGAGCCAGCATGACAATAGCAGGACCCTGAGACTAAAGCATCTAAATGGAATGCAGCCTACATTTGTTTTATTATTTAGACCTGTGCTTTTCCTTCTGTGACATGTGACAGTGTCCACAAAAATCACACATTTGAGCTTATCCAAAAAAAGCCTCTTTCCATCAGTTCAAGTTTGATTCTTCATGCTTTAACATGCCTTCAATAAATGACCAACTTCAAATGAAACACACAAACTCATTTACGTCACTGCCCTTTCATCTACGTGGTGTTAGTGCCCACTGCCACTCAAGTTTCGCTCCTCTGGGTCCTATCACTTCTATTGGCCAGCAGCCAGCCTGCCCCTCCCACCTCCTCCTTGATAGCCTATCAGTGTCTCAACGCCGCCGTCCAGCAAGCCAATCAAAGGGTAGAGAGTCCAAAGGGGCCACCTATCAGGTTGATTATCAGTAGGTGTTATTATGGCTCATTAAAATGGAGTGTGCTCATAACGAGCGCTGTTAATGAGGGCCATTAACAAGGGTGGGCACACACAGACAGCTGCTCGATATAACATTTGTTTTAACAGGCTCGGGACTCAACAGCTACCAACTACTTAAACATCTTTATGTAGAGACACCGATACTGTAGTCTCTAGAATTCGGGGTCACGGGGGCTTTCAAGCCATTATGTGCTTCATTGTTTTCTACACAATTTTTCTTCAATTTTAAACTTTTAAATAAGCTTTTTATACTGAACCAGCATGGACAGTCATAGAGGTCCAAAGCAAGACAGAAGAACTATGTCAGCAATACAGTGAAGCAGCTTGTTAGCAGCTGAAGTGTGAACAGTCCTTCATTTAGTTTGTGAACTGGATCTCTCAGGGAAATATACACATGTCTAAAGGTGCTTTGGTTTCTGTAAATCCGTGAGTATGTACGAGTTAGAATGGACCTGCATAAGTTTGAAAAATGAAACAAACCTATTTGCTGGTGCATTAACCCATGTTTTCTTTTAAAAACACTGATTTAACTAATCTACACCTATTCTCATGTGAATGGGCTCAAAATCCCCACTGAAAATTTACCAACTCAGTACAGCAATAAAGTGCGGAAAAACCTGGAAATTAGTTGGCATATTAGCACTTTCAGTTCTCTTGTCTTGAAGTCAGCAGGGTTTTTTGACTGAGTTTTTCATTATTTGCCTGAAATAAGCTGCTTAAGGGATTTTCATGTTTTGTTTGACATAAAAGCCAGTAAATACACTCACACTCAGGAATTTTGAAGGCTTTCTTAAAATGTGGCTGCTAGCAAGTAGCTAAATGAGACACCATTGGTAGTCACAGACATTAAATATCATCACACTGACACTTGTCATTAAGTGGTGGTGACTTGTTTATAGCCTGAAGTTAGCTTTTTACTTGCGATTGAATTTACACTTCAAAAACCACAAAAGTGGTCTTCAGTCTTGAAGATTATCTTGCTGAACAAAAATGTGCCAAAAAAGTCATCATCAACTTTTGTATCAATAACATTTAAAAAATAAAATTATGAAGAAATTCATATATTTCATATCTACTTCATACTGGCTTTGTTTAAATTGTTCATGAAGAAATATTAGGATGTTTTATTTGTTTTCAGTTAACATGTTCAAGACATTTCTATGAATTATATATATCATTTCTTCATTCTGAAAAGTTGGTGATATTGTGTTTGGCATGTGGCCTGCAAAGGCCTTTTTAAAAGGTGTCCAGATTTCAAGGTGACCTGTCCCAAATGATCAAATTCAGGCAGATTTTTTGATTAATTTAATTCATTCTTCATTTTTACATTGATTTATGGTTGCTAACTTTATATCTGGCCAGAGACTACCAATAAAAACTATTAATTTTGGCAGTAATATTTATTAGTATGTTGTTCAAGAAGAAAGGTAAGTGTGCAGGCCAGGCTGGTGTGCAGGCGAGGTGACGCGAGGCGAGGCAAGGTGAGGCAACTGTAGCTGCTGTTGAGCGGGGCTGTTGGGCACCCGACCTTACTGCGATGTTCAAGGGTGTGGTGCAGCGTGGTGTGGCGTGGTGTGGACGTGGCATGGCATGACATTTTGTGGTGTGATGCGGCACGGCATGGTATTTTGATGTCTCGCCATGAAACATGAAATTGCTATAACTTTAGGATAAATGATCTGATCTGCACCAAACTTCACGTTTGACAACAGTACTGCCCTTTACACATCTACATGACAATATTCTGCGATAGTCATAGCGCCACCTACTGGCAACAGGAGATGACATGTTTAGACTTTGACATGCTCCTCCAAGCAGGCTGACCATATCCAACTCACATCTGGTCAGAAAGGCCTTGAGACCCTGGTAATGCTATATTGTGAAGATCTTCAAACGACATTGCCATGACAGCATGGTAAAGGTTGATATTTCGCCAAAACACAGGAAGTTGCATTAACTTAAGTTTACATGGTCAGATCTGCCTGAAACTTAACATGTTCAATAGTAGTCCAGGCCTGAACATATGATATGAAATTTGTCGATTTGATCGGCTAAATGGCTTGGTGACGCCCTTTAATGTGCAGCCATGGTGGCACGTTTCACTGACATGAACGAAAATCAGAATGCTCATGTATCATGACCAGACACACAAAAAAGTCTTTTGGACACATAGGCTAAACACAGCAGGAAGTCAGCCATTTTGAATTTCATTTTCAATTTTGGCGTTTTACACGTGTCGTATTTTAACGAACTAATCCGATTGACTTCAAAATCAGTTTGTGCCATCTAAACTACTTTGTCATCAAAAGTTATTTAAAGATTTGGTTAGCACTGAACAGTGTGGCCGCAGTATGGTGTCAAGTTTCGATGTCTCGCCACGAAACACGAAATTGCTTTAACTTTGGATTAAATGATACAATGGCAGAACCACCATAGTCCATATTAAGTGCTCTGGAAAATATTCTCCTGATAGTTTCATTAGTCCATTTTCGCTTCCTGGTTAATCTCTGGTCTATCTGATCAGAGATGTCAGATTTCAGGATCGTTACCAGACAGCTTATAATACCAAGTTCAGTCATGGGCTGCTAGAAGTAAACTTGTCCCGTCAGTCTTGCTTCCACATGTGGTTCAGTCTGATGAGCTGACTGTGTTGCAGTGAGTTTCACAGTCGTCCTGCTCTGATCTGCAGGGAGAGAGAAGATAATATAGGACAAGAGTGATCTTGTCCCTCCAGGTGATACCCAGTATACATCTCAGGCAGTGCAGGTGTTGAAGATGTGTAGCCTCTGCTCCTGATATGAGTATGGGGTCCACACTTCACTCCCATACAGAAGTATGCCAGTGACACAGGCCCTGTAAACCCCTAACTTTGTGTGAACTGTGAGTCTGCTGTTGTCCCAAACTCTAGCTATGAGCTTCCCAAAAGTAGACCCTGTTTTAGTGATGCAGCTGCTGATTTCAGCATCAAGTGACAGATTGTTGATGATGGTGGACCCAAGGTAAGTGAAGGTGCTTCCAGCTTCCAGTGTGTATTTGTTGATAATGATGGATGATAATGATTCTTCTTAGGAAGAATAATATCTTATCAAAACTAACAAACTAGCTTGACTTGTTTTTAATTATTTATTACTTTAAAGTACATGTGATTAACTGTCTGCATGCATGTTGGCATGTGTTTGTGTGTTTTTTTTTTAAATGGCTTCATTGCCCTGTCATGACTTTTTTTTCATGCTGATGGTTAGGCTGAAGTTGTGGCATGCTTGGCTGGTCCATGAAGATTTGCAGATGCTGCCACAGTGAATGGTGAATGGTCTGACCTTTGTCTTAGCTTTCAGTCTAGCAAGATTGAATAGATTGCGTTATGCCCTTGTGTGTAGGTAGAGTCCCTTGGTTGATGTTCCAAAGGCTTGCTGCAGGAGGAGGGAGAAGGTGGGTGCCAAAACAAGGTGGGTGCCAGTACACATACCTGCTTGACACCACAACATATTTTCAAGGGGTCTGAAGTGGACACATCGAACTGGATGGTGCCATGCATGTCAATGTGGAAGGACTTGAGGATGTGAAGGAATTTTGTGGGTCAACCTATTTGTTCAAGCATCTGGAAGAGGCTGCTTCTGCTCCCAAGATCAAAAGCTTTCATGAAGTCAATGAAGGCCATGAAGAGTAGTTTACTCTGCTCTCTTGCAGCAGCCTCAGAGCGAAGATCATATCTGTAGTGGACCTTCCAGCTCTGAAACCTGCCTGTGACTCTGGGTAAAGCTTCGCAATGAGGACCTGGAGTCTTTTCAGTACAACTCTTGCAAAGAGTTTACCGATGATGCTGAGAAGGGAGATGCCATGGTAGTTGTTACAGTCACTTCTGTCTCCCTTATTCTTGATTATGTTGTTAGCATCTCTCATGTCCTTTGGGATGGCACCTGCCTTCCAGCACAGGCAGAGGAGCTTGTGGAGATGGTGAAGAAGAGCAGGTTTCCCACACTTGAGGACTTTGGCTGTAATCCCACTGCTGCCTGCTGCTTTACCACAGGTTAGGATTGCTTTGCCTAGCTCCTCAGTTGTTGGTTCAGCATCAAGCTCTTTCATCACAGGTTGATGCTTTATGTGGGCAAGTGCTGTGTCAGAGACAGTGTTGTCACTGGCATAGAGCTCAGCATAGTATTCTACCCAGCAGTCAAGTTGTTTAGACCGATAGAAGAACAAAATGTTTTTCTTCCAGGATCGGTGCCATTTCCATTGAGTTGGCTTCGAACCAGTCACTGGACTTTCTCGTCTTTTTACCAAAGGTTGCCAGGGCTGTGTTGTCGAGGGTATCCCGTAAGCCGTCCCAATACTGCTGCGCAGAGCAGGATTGGAGTAAAGAGTGGAGGGAATCTTCTAGGGCACAGAGAAAGGCTGCAGCTTTGGATCAGTCAGTGGTTTTGTTGATGCGAGGGGCTCAGTGAATGTTTTTTTGTCTTTAGCTTGATTCTACAGCAAACAAGGGAGTGGTCTGTGTTGCAGTCAGCACTGTGAAAACTGGGGGTTTGGAGGCTGCCTCTGAGATCAGTATTAGGTCCAGTTGGTGCCAGTGACCAGACTTTGAAAGTGTCCAGGAGACACTGTGACAAGGTTTAGTCTGGAAATATGAGTTGGTGATGGATAAGTCATGGTATATGCAGAACTCAAGGAGAGGCTGCCAATTCTTATTCATTTTACCAATGCCGTGGTGCCCCAAGCAAGAGGGACAGGAATTGCCGCTTGCACTAACCCTGCACTAATTGAAGTCACCAAGCAAGTAAAGCTGTTCATTTTGGGGATTTTTTTGATGGTCATCTCAAGCTCATCATAAACCTCATCATAATCTTTTATTTCTTGAGGGGAACTAAGTGTTGGGGTGTACACACTCACCAGGTGGACAGGGCCTAAGGCTGTATTTCAGCAGAGGACTACGATTCTCTCTGAGCCTCTAGTGGGTGTTATTATCGCTCCTAGTAGAGTGTTCTGGACAGCAAAACCAACTCCATGTTCCCTTGTTTCCTTAGGGGGCTTCCCCTTCCAGAAGAAGGTGCAATCCTTTTCCCTTAGTGAGCCTGATCAGTGGAGTCAGGTTTCCTAAAGGGCTAAGATGTCAGTTTGTTGCTTCTGGAGCTTGTTGTTTATGACTGCAGTCTTGCGGACATCACTTATCTCTTGCAGATTGTCTGTAATTCTGGGTGTCATGGTCCTAACATTCTAGCATCCCAGATGTAATGCTGGAGTCTTCACGTTCTTTGTTTTGCTTGGTGTGTGAGTTAGCAGCCCACTTGTTTGGAAAGATCCACAAGCTTCATGCGCCCAATGAAGCAGGGCTGTTAGGCTGTGGTACCTGATTGGCTGGGGGCTGCCCAGCTTGAGGTGGGCGGTAGCTGTCCAGTGAGATTTGGATGTCTCTCCCACCATCGGAAGCAGCCCCTGGCGCCCATTTCTACACCAGTTGAGAAAGGGTTTAAAACCAGTAACTGCTAACCTCCCATGTTGAGCCTTCACTGTAGAGTGGAGCTGGAGTTTCCTCTCCAGGGCACAAGTGGACTGGGCAAGGTGTATGGAGGCCCTGTGTTGACCAAGCAGCAGGGCTCCCTTCTCGGCCTTCCTGATGTGAACCAAAGGAATGGTGAGCCAGCACATTTGGCGTCAGTTTGGCTGCAGGAGTTCCCAGAACAATGCTTTGGAAAACACTGATCTGCCTGACAGAGTCCAAGCCGTGTTTTCTGTCAGTATTTACTCCTATAGCCTATATAAGGCTATAGCAGTAAATACTGACAGAAAACACTATAGGAGGCTATAAGGCCTATATAGTATAACCTCAAGGCAGCGGGCACAATTTAACCCATAGGTGGGGCAGTGGTTGGCCCCCTGCTGCTCCGAGATCCCCCTGCAGTTCAGCCTGGGATCGTAAGATAGTCAGTTACCATGTGTTGCCGTGGGGAGGCACTGCAGAAGTCTTGGTGGTGGAGACGCTATGTGCTGGCAGGGCGAGGCTTACGCGCTCGGCTCCCCTCTCCACTTTTCAAAGCTGAAGAGCTAGCCAGTGGCAGGTACACAAAGCAGGTCGCTGGAAGCAGAAGTGCAAGCTGCTGCTAAGCTACTGTTCTGACACACGGCCTGTACTTTATAAACACCAGCGCCGTGATTACTACTGTCATAAGAATTACAGTACTTGTGATTCTGTGATTAGATTTGCAGTAATCATACTGTTAAATGTATTTACAGCAACTAACCAGCTAATTGCTACCAGTAAGTTACTGTAAATTTTACAGCATTCTTGTTACAGTGCATGCTTAAAATAGTAATCACAAAGTCACACACACAAACACACAAACACATGCCAACATGCATGCAGACAGTTAATCACATGTGCTTTAAAGTAATAAATAATGAAAAACAAGTCAAGCTAGTTTGTTAGTTTTGATAAAATATTATTCTTCCTAATAATCAAGTGTCAGAAAACCTCTTGGATGCATTTTGTCATGAATAGAGCTGTTAATGCATCATAAAAACTCTATAAACCTATGTTGCTATGTTAAAGGAGCAATATGTAGCAATTGCACATGGAAAAATGAGTATGAATAGCAAGTTGGAGCCATAGACTGTGTATTAGATAGGTTAAGATCCTATTTAATGTATGATCTATGGTTGAAGCGAATTGTTTCCCCTGCCCCCTCCTCCTCAGACATGGGGAAGCTCGGGCTGGCTGCAAAAACACTGACAATAAGTGAGTCCTCCACTGTAAGTTGATCAGCTGTTATAACTGTCAGTTGTCTGGCAGTGTAAAATGAAGCCCATTATCCTGAAAACAAAAGTACACTGCTCTGAAAATACACACTCTAGAGTTTGAGTTAAGTGTCTGCCTATCACACTGCCTGCCAGACTCCATTAAGATTTTGCACAAATTCCAGCGGTTACAAAACTCTACTCCTTCTAAAAGACTAGTAATGATTTCTTACCACTCATAAGCAGACACTAATCCATTCTGTGAACATTTGGCATTAATTTGAACTTTAATTAATGTGAAATGGGCCAACAAAAAGTTATGGGACAGAATGCAAATTTCAAAGGAGAACACCGTAGCTGTAGCATTGTTGACAGAGAAACGTAGTAAGTATTTCAGCTCAACATGTTTCCTTAATCTATGATGACATATCATGGTAATTTTATTATTTAGTACAATAATTATATTACAGATTTTTTTATTTGACACACTATCTTAACAGGGACTCAGTGAATTACGAAAGGACACAAAAGCAGGTTGTTTGCTGTGGACACGTGTGCTGTTGTCTGTTTTCACTTCTGACAAACACACAGACAATACACAACTCACATTGTATATAGAGTAAAAATATAACACATTTATATAATACATTTTGTGTACATATATGGGACGGAAAAAAATGTATGCACAAACACAGCTACGTGTAACACACAAACTGACACAAACAATGATGTGAGAGCAGAAGACATGAGGACGAGACAGGCAGGAAGGAGGGAGAGACACAGACAGACTCTCGTGACTGGAGAAAACACACCCTCATTCTCCCCTCTGTGCGAACAAAACTATGTGTATGTGCATGTCCTCAAGTAACTTTACTATACAGATAAGCTTGGCTCATTGGTTTATGTAACTGGAGCCACAACACTGTCTAAAACTATTTCATGAGACAAGACAAAGTGATATTTTGTGATCAAATAATGTATTATAGTAGATATAAAATTTGTAAACTGAAATAAACCAGCTATCGTTCAGTCAGACTAACATGAAGACGTGCTAATGGTAGCTATTATATTCATTTAGCAAAATAAAATAAGACATTAAGGTTACTATAAAAAACACTACTCCTGGAGCCATACTATAATGTTGTGAAGGAGCAGTATTTTACTTCTAGGTAAAGCAAATAATTCAGTAGGAAAATTTAATGAAACTTAAAAGGTGACTTGCCTTAAATTTCAGTTTCATTAATGTGAAATTTTAACTATTTAAAGGTACATCTGGCTTAAAGCAATTGTGTTCATCTAACTTGTTCACTTGATTTGAAAAATCTTAGTTCATTTGTGTGTTACCAATTGAAGTAATTCTTTTAAGTTGGTCCAACAGTTCCAGCAATTCAAATCCAAAACATGATTACATGTGCAGGAAACATATATGTAAAATGAAACAAGTCAGAGTAACAATTTCTTGAGCAAGTCACGATCATCTCAAAAATTGTGAAGTGGAGTCTTGCTGTCTGGCGACCCTGCAATCCACCCAAGCCCCAGGATCTGAGACCTGACCTGAGACCCAGACGGGTTTGGATCCAAGTCTCATAGGGTCAGTCATTCAGGGCCAGATTTGTCTCAGAAACAAAGATGATAGCAAATTAGCAATGCTAACATTAGCAGCTGTGGCAGCAAATGACCAATCCTTATTATAGTTCAAAAGGGTAAACAGACAAAGTTCTGAATTTCTGAATGGGTTGCATTTGTCATCTGTTATCATAACAGCAGATGGATTTTTCATCTGAAATAAGTGGATTAACCATTCTGTTTCAATGAGCAAGAAAGGAATACCAGAAAATGAAGATGTGTTTTACCAACTGTCTTGACAGATAGGTGGATCATACTATATGTCACGGCACGGCACTGGGGAGAAGGTGACTAATGTTACATTAGGAAATAGTTTGTTTTTTTTCAACGCGTAAATTAACATTAACTTTCTAATATCAATCAGCTGTGGTATCGGTAACGATCGGGTCAGTTTTTCCTGGCCAGGTTCAGGTCCCATATTCCACGGTTCTGCATGGGCGCAGGTCCCAGCTTTCAAAAAACAAACGGTCTGGGTACATTTCCATGTCTTACTTTTTGAGTTATGCACAAATTTATGGACTGATGATGATGTCTAACAGGGATGCACATCGTTCCTTTGAGTCTGAACTCTGGTGTTTGCAATATTATGTTTGATGAATGGAAAGACTATGCACTGATGCAGATTTAGTCTCAGATTCATGGTTTATCAGGGCAGAAAATATGAGCCTATAGTTGGATATTAAACTTCACTTGTGCCAACTCTTCTGCAGAAGTAATTTATTGAGTCAAGTCAAAGTGGAATACTATTAGAAAATTAGTCGAAATTAAAAGCAATCATCATGCCATCATTCCCTGTACAGTGCTTACATGTCGTCACTCTGTAGTATTACTGTAACATTAAGAGGCAGGAAGTACTTAGTGCTCACACACAAAGATAGGGATCAGTGCTTAGCCTGCACATGTGATACTGAAATGGGCTCTGTGCATGTGTGCCCAATGATAGACACGTCCTCTCCACCCAGCTGAAAGTGTGGCTGACGTAAACTAAAGGGCAGTGCCACCACACTGTCTGGATATATGTTAATCTGTGTCTGTGTGTGGTAGAGCATGTTATATTTCCCTTTCAAATGAGCACTAAAAATTGTGTTTTGATAAAATTTATCATTGAGAATACTCTGGAGTAGTCATTTATTTCCTCACCCTTCAGTCAAGCTGCAGGGACCTCCAAAGTGAAGTTATGATGTTCTGTAAATTTGGAAAATAAAAAAAAAAAGCTCATTTGATCCTTTAAAAGTCAAACTCAAAATCTTGGACTG
This sequence comes from Lutjanus argentimaculatus, assembly GCA_034769285.1. Taxonomy (NCBI): domain Eukaryota; kingdom Metazoa; phylum Chordata; class Actinopteri; order Lutjaniformes; family Lutjanidae; genus Lutjanus; species Lutjanus argentimaculatus. The sequence continues at coordinate 11,694,286 of JAWZSL010000025.1, read as the reverse complement.
ACGGAGACTTGGCAAATCTTTATCCCATGTCCACGTTGTTTGGCATGTTTGGGGCACACAAAATTATATTAGTAGCATATTTTAAGTAACTCTTGTATATAACATGGGTCTTCAACAGGGGGTCCATGACCCCTACTGGGTCCTCAGAGTTACTGTGGGGGGACCCCCAATTAACACAAATCCAACATAGCAAACATAAGTCAGCCTATTTGTAAATGTACTTCATTTACACAACCCTGACAAAAGGATACCCATTAATCCTCATGCAATCATGTGAACTAAATGACTTTGTGATGCCCATCCATATTGATAAATGAGTTAGCTACATATTATTGAAACATATTGGCCAATTAGCTGTATAAATGTGTAGTGACACTTTTATGAGTCATAATGGATCATTCTGTAACTTCATGAGCAAGACACTCTGAGCTATGTGGTTAAAATTAGGTAAAACTGTTGTTAAGTTAGCAGCTACAGGTAAGTGCAAATGAGATAAGATGTGAAAATTCTCAATGCAATATACAGTATGTAGTTGGGGTACCCTCAGCTAAAAGGACTTCTGGCCTCAAAAACGTTAAAGACCCCTAGGATATAACATTTCACTGCCTATTTTTAAGGATAAAGTCATGGACACACAATGCTGCACTGATTTGAGTAAATTTTTATAGGTACAATATGGAATTTTTAGAAAATCCTTGTTTTTAATGACATTGGTGGCTGTTAAGTGAACTGTAGTTAGCATCCTGTCACTCACACTCATGCACATGCTGACACTATAGGCAAGAATCCTCGGCAAGTGAGCATTTTGAATATTGGCCAAAACAGTGACATAACATACACAATAAGAATAAGATTGAGCGACATCATGTTGACAGATGAGGTAAGAAAAGTTGAGCTTGTGTTGTAGTGGGTGTAGGTTGTATGTTAATGTTAGTGGACTCAATTTCTAAGCTAATGTTAGCTTGTGTTGCACACTGTTGGTGCAACAGGTGAGCTGAAGAGAACTTGAGAACACGCATAAACACACACATCCTTTGGATTTGCCCAGAAAAAAACTGTCCTTTACATAGAAATCAGTCAGGAAAGGTCTCATTTTTGAGCTTACTTTACAATCTACACCACAAAAAAGGAATTTCAAGACAGTAAGAGATATATCAAGTTTTGTCTTAATAAGCTACTACGGCTTATATTGAGCTATATTTAACCAGCCAGCTACATCAATGGTTTGCATAATATCCCAGCAGAAGAACAAGATTGTTTTTCCACACCTACATCCACATCAAAGAACATTTCCACATCTTATCAATTTAAGACACGCATAAATCCTAATGGCCAAAACAACATGACTCATAAACACATTACAGTTTAACATGACCCATTTGAAAAATGCATGTCAGATAGCAGAACCTCTATTAGTTTCTGTCACATTTAAAGAAAAAAACGTGTAAAACTTTTTATTTCCTGTTACTGTTAGCATGTTACTGGGTTAAGGATAATGCTGCAACAGCGCAGTTGTTATTATTACCATCACAGTAATCCAAGTCTTGCTTACTCCTTGCACGCAGAGCCATGGGTTGTGCTCACGTCTGTAACATCATCACTGTTACTAAAATAGAAGCCGACTGGCCTCTAAACAAAAGAAATACTTCCGTTACCTCCTCTATTCTCTTGTGTTATCAGAATGAAAGTGACTGCTGCTCGCTATATTTATCCAGCTTATATTTACACACAGCGAGGACACTAAAGGACGGGACTTGAGGTCACCCAAACCTCTGTTTACGCCAACCATTGTTGTCACATAAACAACTAATAGACAAACAAAGCAGTGTGTTCTTCTCCTGTACACCGAATGTGCGTGCAATGGGTGTGCTTTCACCTTGTCATGGCTATTCTGGACCGGCTCGGTGTTTAGCCAGACCCTGAACCTCCACATTTCTTCAGCTGATAATGCGATTGACCGGGCCATTTCCTGCTCTGTGTTCCTCGCTTCCGCAACTCTTGTGCTATACAGGAAACTCATAGTGGAAAAGAATTACGAGGACAGAGACAGGTGATAAACATGGTCTTCGAACATCTGTCTGTCATCTTGGTTTGTGCTGAGCATCTGGGATTGTCACAAGAAACTGTGGCGGTTACAAAGTATGGTACTATTTTGGTGCTAGCCATGTCCCTCATCAAACATCTGTGCAGTCTAAACAATCCTGAATGTCGCCATTAAGTCTCATCAGATCTTTCCTCTGAACATCGAGAACATCTAAAGCCATTCTGGCAGACGCAGCTGCAGATGTTCTCTTGATGTTCCATTGCTCTGATTAAAATGCAGCTATCAGATTGTAGAACTGAGCACTACAGAGCACACTTCAAGAATTACATCATTTTATATCAAGTCTAATAACTGAGGGAAATGTTACTGAGACAGTTGTAAAGGCACACAGCATTAGGATGACGGACAAAGTTTGAGCATCTATGTCTCTTGACAAAATGTCACTGCTTAAATCTAGAGCTGTTTGCCAATAAGATCTCATCCTCATTTTTTTTTTTTTTTACATGTCTGCTGTCTGATTGAAAAGTGGGAGAGAAAAGTGCTAAAATTGGGGAACAGTGACAGACTGGGCTCAAACAAATATTCCTGGCATTTGGTACACCCAACACAACCCCGCCTACGCCCCAAAGTTAACATAAAAACCTTGATGTGAAACTGTACAGAATAACTAGAATGCAGAATTTCACAACACACAGAACACAAACGTCATACAATTGCTCAATTGAATTGCTAATTTAAGATTTAGCACAACATGAGAGTGGCAGAGTGCAATACTATGACATGATATTCTTCACTAAAGGCACATTCAGCACGAATACATAGACATGACCACGGGTGTAGTGCTATTTTTTTAAGTACCACAGCACACCTACGCTGTGCGCATGTATGCACATGCACTACTGATATGCGGATTGCAGTTACAAGCATGGGTTGATAGATGGCATTGGCAGGCTGGGTCATAAAAATTATGATTAATAGCAGATGGGTTGCAGATGGGAAATAAGGTGCGTCTCCCCAGTAAAAGAAACATTGTGTGCATATTTATGCACAAGGCACAGCAGTGCAGTTTCACTGATCATTTAATGCTGTTTCCTTTGAAGAGTTTCTCTGCCCTACCAAATTCATAACTACAGTTTAAAATTGATATGTGCCACAATATTTGTATTACTACATGCATGGCTGTGAAAATTGAAAGCAGTGAATCATTCTGTAAAGAAAACATTAATACATCAATACAACAGACAATAAAGAAATCATCTGGATAGACTGAGCTGTTTGACATTATTTAAAAGGTAGCGTAGTCTACAGGGACCGGTAAAGATGCGGATGCAGGTCTCTAAATCAGAGAAAATCATTTGTTTTGGATGGGTGTCTCAGTTGCAGGGTGTCTCAGGTTACGTAACCACTGTTCCTACGGTGGCAAGTTTACACACATCAGTAAGTTATAACTGACCACATGATCAAATGTGGTCAGTTTGCTATTAAACATTGACCACATGACTGACTTTATGAAGAGTTCCATCATGTTGAGAATATCGTGGCAGTCCACATGAGTGGCTCTCACTACAAAAACTGCGCTCTTACTAAATGGGGCCATACACTTTAGTTATGACTCAATCTCCGAGCACTTAAAAAAACAGATTACGCAAATTTCAAATATTCTATTACCTCACTTGAAAAAAAAAGAGTGGCGGAGTGTCGCTCCAGGGCTCTCTGGCAGCACTACACCTATGGACTCCACATGAAGGCACGGTAGACCTACATGATAATACAGTACCTCTACCAAAACTGTAGCCTGGCGATGTTGGTGTAAATTTCATATCTGCTCAATTTCAAATTTCACCTTCCCTTGACCTTTCCATCACCTACACCAAGAGGGTCATATTGAACAATGTTTTTCATATTGTCTGTGGAGGTTCTCAGTCATCCAGGTCATGGTATTCGTAGCAAAGTTTGTCGTAGGCAACTGGACTTGATAGAGTTACTTGAAGACGTTTCGCCTCTCATCCAAGAAGCTTCTTCAGTTCTGACTGACTGGTTTGGGAGTTCAGGTATTAAAACAGTGGACAATGCAGCGGACACAAACATCAAATTCACCCGAGAGGATGTCCAAGGCAACAGTCTGGCCTTCTTGGATTGTGCAGTGCACATTGAAGAGGACAGAAGCCTCAACATCTCTCTTGGCTCTCAACGAAGGCGGTCGCATTTTTCTCCCTCTCCTCTCCCTTATCTTCCCTGCTTTGCTTCTCTCATCTTGTCTAGTCTGTACTGTCTTATACTTTTGAGAGACTCTCTCCGCACTGCTCTCCAAACTTAAAATCATGGAATTGATCAACTGGTCTCTCAACGCAATTGACACCATCTTCTCGACGAGAAGCCTGGGTTCGGGGGAACCAGCCTGCCCTGCCGGAACGTTCGCGGCTGGCTACACGATGGACGCGTGGGAGAGGTGGCGGGTCGTGTGCCTGGCGGTTCTTTCCGTGGAGGACATTGAAGACATCTACCTATTCGGAACCATGATTACAGGTCTTTTGCTTATTGGATTAGGCATTGCCCTCGTTTATCGAGGAAATCAGAAAACGGTGAAAGCTGTCCAAAGCCCCATAAAGCTGCCCGATATGATTGAAGCGGTGGGCAGAGCTGTCGGCACTCAGACTGTGGCTATGAACTGCAACATGGATAACATCATGGAGAAGCTTTCAGCTTTGCAAAGGCAAATGGATCGGTTCAGAGACCAGAATGGACAACAGAGTAGTGAGTAAATTGGAATGCGACTACTCGCCCCAAGCCCAAACAATCCCAATCTTATCTGCTTTCGGCCCCCTCAACCGGCACAGGCCTCGGCCAAGGCCGCTGCTGGAACAACTTTCCCAGGAGAACATTGTAGTGAGACGCTCTTGCATTCCTTCCCCCCACTTCCCTCACGGACACCTGCTGATTGTTGACTCTGTCTGGGACCCAATCAAGGTTGTCTCCATGGCAACTGCTGTGTGATCGCTATGACATTCTGCGGATTGAGGCACCATGATTGTGATGTCAGGTGGAGCGACTCTCCAGGCCTACACACACAAACCCCTATATATATACAGATATACAACTCACCCCCCATCCCCCATCCCACGCCTTCGCCGCTTCTTGTCCCCAGCGGGACAAGCGGGTCTGTGACCAGCGCCGTTGGTGGCTGCAGGACCGGATGGCTGCTTGCCTGGTTGGGTTACCTCCACCCCTCCCCCCCGCCCTTCCGTGATGCAAGTCCTGAGTTTTTTCACGTTGTAAAAGACTACTTATATGTGCTTATGTTGCTGAGGTGTTTTTTTCTGTTCCCACACTGTACTCCCCTGCAGGAGCATAGTCTGGGGGTTGCTTTTTTTCTCCTCCCCTCTCCTCATGTTACTGTATTTTTTCATCCCTGTCTTCCTGTCCTGTCTACCCCCCTTGTCATATGTTTGTTATGTTGTATGTATGGACGGGTTGACGGCTAATTTCACATGTATCTTGTGAAATAAAGGGCTTATCAATCAATATACAGGAAACCTACACACACAGACCAATATCTCCTCACACACCCACTGGAACACAAACTAGGGGTCATCAGAACCCTTCATCACAGAGCACAGAACATTCCAACCAGTACTGAAGGTAAGGATAAGGAACAAAAGCACATCAGGGCATCTCTCAAAACCCGTGGATACCCAAACTGGGCCTTTGTCAAAACCAGCAAAAGAAACAGGTCTGAAAGAGAGGAAAACAACATCAAAAGGAAAAACATTGTTATTCCTTATGTTGTGGGGGTTTCAGAAAAACTCAGGAGGATTTTTAACAAACATCACATCCCTGTGCATTTCAAGCCAAGCAACACCCTGAGACAAAAGCTTGTCCACCCCAAGGACAGAACACCCAGACACAAGCGGGAAAATGTAGTGTATGCCATTCAGTGTAGTGAGGAGTGCACAGACCTGTACAATGGGGAGACAAAACAACCGCTGCATAAGCGCATGGCTCAACACAGGAGAGCCAGCTCCTCAGGTCAGGACTCAGCCGTCCATCTACACCTGAAAGCTAAAGGACACTCCTTTGAAGACAACAATGTCCATGTTCTGGCCAGGAAGACAGATGGTTTGAGAGAGGAGTAAAAAAGCCATTTTTGTTAACCTGGAAAGGCCATCTCTCAACAGAGGAGGTGGTCTAAGACATAATTTATCTGCCACATACAACGCAGTTTTAAGATCACTCCCGGTCAGTTTGATACCCACCTGAAATCATGTGACTCCAACAAGTCACATGGTGGCAGGGACCTTAACGACTCTCTTTACACCTCCCCCCAGGTGAAACCCAAGGTCCACACAATGGAAGGATGGCACTTGAGACACATGCCCCCTCTATGTGTTTTTCATATAGATTTTTCATTTATTAAATATAAATATTTATTAAATTACTTTTTGAATCCAAATCATCAAAGACAAAATTTTGAATTTTAAATTTATTTTTATTATTGCAACCATGAGCGAGCTAAGCAGCCGTTCTGGGATTTGCTCAATTTCCAGATGGCCAATCCATCACTGTTAGTGAAGAAATACTCTTAAGTCTTCACTCACTCAGTCCATTATCAATCTGTCATCTGAAGCCTCTCTGTCTCTGTTAGTGTTACTGTACATCACTGAAATTCAAAATACAATCAGCAACAACAATAGAAGGAAGACAGATGGGAGGCTGGTGTGCAGTCAGTTTGTCTAGAAACTAAACATCTTTACATGTGTGCTTAGACTAATTACTGTCTGTTGTAGACAAACAAAGCAGCGTACCTAATGAGTCAGGAGTACCTACAAGCTGCTTCTGCATTTCTGCTCTTTAATTTGACCCTAAAAAGTCATCCAGATGGTGACAAACTTTCTCTACTTATATGTGGATTAAATGAATCTAGACCCATAAACTTGCTGGGGCAGGATTTGAACAGATTTCTGTTACAACGGGGCACTTCTGTTTAAGTTTCCATCGACATTTTGAACTGAAGGGAAGTTGTTGACCCCATCCAAGCTTAGCAGTACAAACAATATTTTACCAGAATGGAGCCTTGTTTATTTGACTTGCAGTATAGTTTATTTTGCATGCCATCACATGAGTGAATGAATTCATGTCCAAACACTACTGCAGGCTGTGAGCAGTGTGCCAGCAGCTGATATTTTACTAGAACTTCCGTTAAGGATGTTTTCTTCCAAACACATTTGTCCTCTCATTTAGCAGACATCATCAAAACTGCGGCTGTGCTCAATCAGTTGTCTAAAGTTGAGAGAAAGAGGAAAAACAAAGTGTATTTCATGAATGAATGTTTATCTCTTAGAGAGCTAGTGAGTACAGGATTCACATTTAAGAAGTCAGTCACAGCAAGACCAGCAGCATGTTCAGTGACACAGTGCTGGGCAAAATGGCACGTAAGTTCTCCACGTTGCATTACTGTAAATTATTTGTTAGTGGGTCTTATCTTAGCGTTGAAACCTTTTCTTTTGTTGAGCTGTTTCCTTGGGGAGGTGATGAGGGGAAAAAGGGAAGATTTACACAAACACATACAGTAAACCCTCTCTCTCTTTGTCACTCTCACAAATAGGAAATAAACAACCATAACAATATTGAAAGAATTGTTGTTCAGTGTAATCAAGTCCTAACTGGCTGTACTTCAAAAGTAGAAATGGGAAACAAAGACAATGCAAGTGGGTATTTTCCAATTTAACAGTCTTTTTTATGTTATTTCAGAGATATCTACTGGAGTTAGCATGCCAATATAGTGAAATGGTAACAGTTTGTGTAGGTCAGGCACCAAAACCACTTTGGTTGGTTTAGGAAAATACTGTCATAAGACGAAAAGTCTTGCGACGTATGCAGAGTTACGTACTTTAAGTAACATTTTAGTTTCACACGGGACATGAGCCCAGTCTTCTAGGTTAAAGTCCTGTGCTTGTTTGAGTCATCCATCCACCTTACCACATTCTTTATACTACGTCCAAAGCACAGTGTGTCTCATACAGCTGCAGATGGGTTTATATTGAAGTCATTTGAAATCCTGTGGCATCGCACAGAGCCGCTAACGGGTACCCTGTGTGTCTGTATGATTCACCTAGCGGAGGAACAAAATATTGGTATTTGACAATTTGGAAATGAGAATGGGCCGGTCCAACATGAAAGGATGAAGATTTCTGTTTAGGGTATGAATTCAACAGGTGGCCAGTTCTTACATATAGCTCCTTTTAATACAAAATTCCCTTGTTGTGTTTTTCTGGACAGTGTTTGCTTGATGAGCAGCACATCAATAGTAACACAAAGAAGAAATTTGTACTAAGAACACGGAACCTTTGGAATAAGCCCACTTTATTTAAGTAACTCAAACTGCTGAAGTCACTTGTTAAGTCTGGTTGAACTCTGAAATGTATTTTTGCATAGACTGTGGATTTTGTACTATGTACATATGGAGGCTATGGGACAGTGGGTAGAACAGGTGGTCCACTTATTTGAAGTTTGGCAGTCATGTCAACATGTCCATGGGCAAGATACTGAACCCTACTTGGCTCACTAAGGCATAGTCCTCACCGCATGCATGAGATAGGTTCAGAGCAGAAGCACCTTGCATTGCTGCCTCTGCAATTAGTGTGTGAATGGGTGAATGTGACATGTAATGAAAGTGCAGGTCCATATGTGCATGAGTGTTCTTTATGTCAGACTTGGAGAAAAAAAAAATTGTGAACTTCTCCTGTAAGTTTGTGCCTAAATCTTTCAGATGTCTGTGGCACACCTCCTGCCTCACAGCTTGTAGGCTGGAAACCGAATCCTCATACTTATGTAATTTAATTAAATCACAGTATCACGATATGTGCCTGCCAGTCTGACGATGTGACTTGTACGTGCCTGTTGTGTTGGAGCCTCATTCAGTGATTTCTTGTGTTTATTTTGTTTGGTCTTTTTTGGGCCTCCCTGACCACATCCTATTGCGCTGTACAGCGCTACTCTTACCGTCATCCCTGTCGCCCCCCCTCCAACACACCCACTCCCAGGGATGCGTGTAGTATCATGAATACAGGAAGAGAGACATGCTCCTGAAACAATAGAGAGACGTGACTGCAGCCAGCAGGCGTAGTACAGATTGGCACATAGATGAGACACTATGTCATTTTTGTTACCCCAAATACATGAAATGAAACTTTAAATTCAAGGAATCCTTTGTGCTGGTTTATTAATAACTGATTAATACCTTACTCAATGTGCACATTAATGCTTTGCCTGTATAACAGTGGTACTGATGAATCCCTGTGGAATTTCTAATAAATACATGAAAATAGAAAAAAATATATAGAAAATATAGAAACCAAAGAAAGAGAACATTTAAACGGACAGTTCATCCCAAAATCAAAAATATATATTTTTCCTCTGGAACTACTTTCTTTCTACAGTAGAATCTACTGGAACTACTTTCTTTTACTAGACAGAAATCTTAGAAATTTAATATGACGTCCAGCAGGAGAATAATATGGATGTCCTCTCAGGCCATTTGCCTGGGGGGCTCTTTCCTCCTCCCCCCTCCAAGGCTCTTTGCCTGACTCTTTGTCTGTGTCTCTACGTGACTGGTCCAGGGTCGGTCAGTGCCAGTGGAGGCCGCCATGGCAGCAGATAAGGCTAACTAGCTTCCTGCCATTATTGCTAATTGCCCCACGGCCCGGAACTGTGCAGACACCCTGGGTGGGGCGTGACTGAGGAGTGTGTGTCTGTGTGTGTGTTTGACAAATGTAGGTTATTCACATGTCCTCAAATGTTACCTACCTGTTTACGTGTCTTAATTTATGACTGCATATATCCCCTGTCCTGGAGATACATGGTTGATGTGTCAGTATTTTCGGTGCAGTCACAGTTAGTGGAAGAGAGGATGCGGGACATGCAGACAGCAGAGGGATGGATGGGAGAGATAGTATGTAGCCAGACAGAATGTGTATGTTGTCTAAGTATGTCCGTCATACAGCAGAAGAGGGAAGGTCCATAATTGAAACTGGTGACGTAAGTTAAATCATTTGAAGAGAGAAGACCTGGATGTCTTAAATATAAAGAATGTGGAAACATTATATGGACAGATCTCACACAGATGTTTACTAAATTTCTTTTTAGAAACTGGAATTTAGGACAAACTGTTAAGTAAATAAAAAAAGTGAACACGTTTTGTTGTTGGGGTATCTATTAAAAAGATAGTGAGGAGAAACACAGATCCAGTGTTATGCACTATAATGTCATGTACTGTGAATAAAAAGAGAGCATAGAGGGGTGATGGTGCATCAGTGCTCCTGATGATTTTCCTGTGTCATACAAAAAGGGAGGAGAGGATGTTTAGATGTTGCTCTGTATGTTATCACTGGTCTATCCCCAGAATCTAAGGATGTGTCTACAGCCGCTATATGACCCTGGGGAGGGTGGCAGCCTGTATCTAACGAGGACATCAAGCACGGACAATTTAGCTATGCATATACATAATGCATAAAATAGTCAGCTTCAGGGAGTGTACCTCTACCTGAGCTTTAAAGGTCTATAACTGATTTCCAGGCCTTCAGGCTGTTGTGTGACTTCAGAGCAGCTTCTTCCTTCAGTCCATGAGACTCTTTAATTCATCCTCAGCTGTCCACCATGCAAAATAGTTAGTTTTATTTTGATTTTGTGATAAATTATTTATTCAACCAATTTCTGTATATAACATTTGTTTTTTTGAGTAGCAAAAAAGGAACTACAACTTGATATATCATTATGTAACCCTCTATTGTAAATGATAAATAACTCTACCTTCTGGTATCCTGACTTGGGGAGAAATGGATTACATGTAACAGGATTACTTAATAAGCATATAAAAAAGGTAACTGTAATTAGATTACAAATACATTTAGTGAAAACGGGGATTATGCGCAGGGTAAAATTTTTAAAATATGTTAAAATAAAGAATGGGGTGGGTGATATGGCTTATAAATAATATCTCTTGGTGATTCTATTCTGCAATGTACGATATATATAAATACAGCATATCTCAATATATACATTTTCTCTAAAATAACGTGCTGTTAATTCTCAAATGCTGCAAACGTGTGGTGATTTTGTAGTATGGCTGGGCAACATAGACAAAATCCAGTACACAGTGATTTTGACCATTTACCTCAATATTGATATTTATTGATATTGTGACAATATTATGCCGATGACAACTGGTGCTTTCACAAAACATTAACACAATGAGATTTTTGCTAAATAATCATCAGTAATATGGATATAAGTAGTAAGTGGGTAAAGCAAAATAATAGAACAGATTGAACAGACTGGTGAGTTAAAAAAAATTACATCACTTTACTGCAATGCAGCCTTTTAAACCTGGAAAAGACAACACTTATGCTATATTACAATATAATGATATCCAAAACCTCAGATGATATCTAGTCTCATATCATGATGTCAATATTATGTCTTTATATCACCCAGCCCTAGTACCATGCACAGTGTTCAGTCTTTATAGCATTTCATGAGTCTCACAGCACCACTCTGGTCTTGAGTGAAACCATAGCTATAATCTTACAGCTGCCATTTTTGTGTCTTGAAATCAGAAAACACACGGCATAACTGTTTTCAAAGCAACATCTCAAACTTTTTCACAGGTTAGTGGATAGACTAGCTGAGAAATAGAGTTACAGGGACATTGTTTGAATCCCAGTTTGGGACTGAGATTCATGTGACAGATGACCTCAGGGAGACCATTTCAAGCGGCCTACTCCAAACATTGCAGCTGATCAAAAACTTTTGTTTGTCCTCAGCTGCAGCTTCATCGGATAAATGTGAGCATTGCTCCGGGCAAAGGAAATCAGCGGACTTAAGAAGACTTGGCTGACTGAGTGTTAAAGACTTTACAAAGATCACAGGATCTTCTGAGAAGTTATTGGCTATCTTGTGTATGTGTGTATGTCTACAGCACGTTGATTAGAAGAGGGCATCAAAGCAGGCAAGCATCCTGTGGGCAGCCCAGGGCAGGACCAGTGGGCACAAGGCGGCAGCGAGGTGGGTGTCCTGGAGCAGGCACCACACCGTCTGCCTCAGCAGATATACACACACATGCCACACACACACACACACTCAATCCCCTTCCCGGGCACAAAAGGCCACCATGTAATTGAAGTAGTGTCAGAACTCAGGGGACGGAGAGATGGGAGGGACACACAAACACACAAACACACACATTTAGAGGAGCTATTCTACAGGATTAACCCATTTAACTCAACTTAAATAAACTACAACAATTTAAAAATAAAATTAAGGACAAAAACAATGACTGTGGAGAGTGGATCAACACTTTTTCAGTGTTTTACTTACATTAATGATAATTGAAATGTATATATTAGGTTTTAATACTCTTTCGGTAACACTTTATTGGCATTTAGAAAACCAATCATGTCAGAAATCAGCTTGTCTAAAATGCATAAATATTATGAGTCAGTAAGATATGAAAACAGAACATCTTTGCTGCAGATTTTTCAGCATCATTCATACTTTCATACATACATTAATTTCCTCTTCTCAGGGGTGTGTCTTTTTTTTTTTTTTTTGACTTTTTTGACTAATATTACAGAATCTTGCAGTTTGCTTACATTCCTGTGTTCAAAATTTGTGTTTATAATAAATGTTTAAATAGTCTTACCAAATACGACGCAGCAGAGTGCCACCATGCAAACATAATATAAAGCTTCCAGACTTTATTCTTTAAGTCTTCAAATAGAAATTATACCTCCATTGTTCCTCTTCCCTGAGGTTGTGATACTCCTAAATCCTTCCTCAGTATTTTGTGATGAAAAATGCTTTCATTGTTAAGATTTATTATTTTTAATTGTAATAATTTATTTACCCTCTATATGTTTTTGTTTTTAATGAGTATCTTAAAGGGAACTACGACTAACATCTCATTATACGACTCTGTGTTGTAAAATGATCCATAAAGTGAATTATTTTAAAAAAATCAGAGTAAGCTACATACAAAACAACAACAACAACAAAAAATCGATGAACATTAAAAAATATTTGTCAACAGTTGGTTAAAACTAAGAACCCGACTTTCACTGGACAGATAGCCAATCATACTTGAGGATAATAGGGTGGCAACAAGCTCATTGTGTTGTTATATTAAATCTATGCAAATTGATCGGTAGAGGAGATCAATTGAAATCAAATAATGTGCTCCATGCATGTGATGATTTTTTTTTTTTTTTTTAATTTCATTTTTATCTTGTCAGGGAGTCTCATTTAGATTAAGATCTGTTTTCCAAGGGAGGCCTTAGAACAAAAAACACTCACAAGAATGCAAAACAACACAACTACACAGTAACAAGGAATTAATAATCTTAAGAGTGACAAGAATCATGAAAAACATCAGATAATAAAGCTTTAAAATCAGCTACAGTGTGAGATTCCAGTTTGTGGGCAGCTTGTAGTTTTCCATTTAAAAGGCGCATTACACCTGTAAGTTCTGCCAACATCAGTGCGTACATGAGGGATGTCTCAGGTGGTTACTGGATCATGTACTGTTACTAGTTTTAATGAGAGAAGATATGTGAGGTCATTTGGAAGCTTCAGCTGCAGAGCTTTGTAAATGAATATCATGAGATGACTATTTCTCCTGGACTGTAAGGAAGTCCATCCAACCGTGTGATATGGAGAACAATGATAAGTACGGAATTTGGCATTTGTGGTGAAACATAACGTGCTGTGATAGGCACAGTTTCACTGCTGGAGTGTTGATGGGGCCATACAGAACATCTCTATAGTCTAGGACAGACATGAACGTTGACTGTACAGCGGTTTCTACGGTCTGACGGAGATAGACATCCCTCATTTGTGTACAAGAAGCACAGTCTGATTTTAAATGTTTGGGTCAAAATGTTGGATATGAAACTTGACCAATGGTTTGCTGTCAAGCCAAATTCCTAGATATTTGTAAGACTCAACCAGAGCAATATGAGCAACATTTAAAGATTTATTGGCAGGATAGAGTCACTGGTGGAGGTGGAGAATAACATGTACTTTATCTTTTCTGTACTTAAAACTAGTCTGTGATTAAGTAGTGATTATAGGAAGACATCAAAGGCAGACTGAAGACGGGTCAGGGTCTTGGCTGGGGTGGCACCTGGGACATACAGAATTGTGTCATCAGCAAATGAAAATGGACACTGAAGTATTGATTTGAAATAATGATGTTATATACAAAGTAAACAGCAATGGACCAAGGTTAGAAACGATAAATGATAGAGTACTTTGTAGCAGTAAGACAGTCACATGACCACAACAAATCTCAGATACTGTGATATCTGATTATATCTCCCTTACTGGATCATGTACTGTTACTAGTTTTAATGAGAGAAGATATGTGAGGTCATTTGGAAGCTTCAGCTTGCAGAGCTTTGTAAATGAATATCATGAGATGACTATTTCTCTGGACTGTAAGGAAGTCCATCAAACCGTGTGATATGGAGAACAATGATAAGTACGGAATTTGGCATTTGTGATGAAAATAATGTGCTGTGATAGGCACAGTTTCACTGCTGGAGTGTTGATGGGGCCATACAGAACATCTCTATAGTCTAGGACAGACATGAACGTTGACTGTACAGCAGTTCTACGGTCTGATGGAGATAGACATCCCTCATTTGTGTACGAGAAGCACAGTCTGATTTTAAATGTTTGGGTCAAAATGTTGGATATGAAACTTGACCAATGGTTTGCTGTCAAGCCAAATTCCTAGATATTTGTAAGACTCAACCAGAGCAATATGAGCAACATAATATATTATTTTAAGCCTTTTGTCATCTATATCAAAGTTCACTCTGTGAGGGAACAAGAGGCTGATGCATTGTGCTGCTAGAGGCATGTGTGTGCGTGTGCGTACGTGACTGCACAGAAATGATGTGAGCTCGGGAAGAGAATCTGGTAATTTGGCTCATACAGGCATTTGATAAAGTTATTTATTACTGTCAGTGGTCAAGAATGTATTTACAGAGCCATTTACAATTTGTGTGAAGTGATTTATATGTCATGACAGGCTGGTGGCACAGTAACTTCAATCTGACACAGTTGACAGGAGATGCAATCCATCTTAAAACACTTTTACTGTAAAGAAAAAAAAAGTTCAAAATCACAGTGTGTAACAGAGTAGAAAATCTACGTGCTCCTGTGCCTGTCGCAGCGCTCTGCCCTGCTCCACTCTGCGGCACCGCACACGTCACTTGCTAAATTAAAGAGAGTTTATGCAGTTTCCATCCAGTCTACATGCATTTGGTTTTGAACATCTTAAACATTTCCTATATTTTATACAAAGACGAGAAATGATGAACTATGAATTTTGCATTATTTTTAAGTTATATCTAACTTTTATTCTCACATTGTGCCTCTTACATGTAATAATAGGTCAGAAATGAATCGGGTCAGTTAAATGAATGAAACATTACATGACTATTTAAACATATATTAATTTATTTAATTTAGATAATGCAAAACCAAGATCAAGGACAAATTTGACTCCTCCTGAAGTGACTTTATACAGCTACAAGAAACAAAACTATCTGTGCTGGGGGATGCAATCGCTGATAAAGTGTTTTGAATAATTTCACCACACATCACCTGTAACTCTACTACTCTACTAACACTAAGTAGTTGCAGGCATTTGCTGAAATTTAACATTTGTGAGTTCTGACAGTGCTAGAATATGGCCTATAACATAGAAGCAATTCCAGAGTGTCCCAGCATCTTGATGACTTTTTGGAAATGTTATGACAATGTCAGTTTATATCACCAGGATGTTGCATGCAACTTCCCTACTAACACAGAGACATTGCAGGAACGTTGCTGCAGCATAACAATTGAAGTTCAATGCACTGCAGCATACTAAGCAAGTGTAATGTTGCAGTAATGTTGCTACATCATAAATGAACAAATGTCACAATCAAAATGTTGCTGCAACATACCACGTTGATAGGGAAGCCAATGAATCACATCTTAATGTTAGGGAAATAATTTTAGATTTCTAGTAATATTGTCTTTCCATAGAGTGTTACTGTTAGTGGATGAGTGTCTTTTTTAGATCTTGATTTAAACTGAAATGTGCACAGATTGTGCACAGACTCTCTATGAATAAAGTTTTATTACTGTGATTTTTGTGTACGTGTCTCTGAATCTGTCCCAGCCCATGTCTGCCACACTGTCTTGACCTGGTCTCTGGATTTTATGTTGTGTAGGTTTGGCTGCTAAAGACTGAACAGAGTCTGCAGAAACAGTGATGGTGTTTGGCTGCCATCTACTGGTTAAATCAAACACATTTCAAGTAAATAAGTGATCTGCTGCACCATTTGTTTGACTGCAGTTGCAGTGAAATTATGCTTTCTTGTTTTTACAGTGATTTAGATAACGCCTGCCAGGATGCCAAAATTTTTCCAAATTTGTGTTTGTGTCAGTTATTATAGTTTTAGTATCTTTCATTAGTTGTTTTTATTATCTATTTAGTTTAGAGTTTTTGCTTTCAATTCAGTTTAGTTTGTTAGTTTCTAGAGTGTGTTTACTCATTTTAATTCTGTGTTTATTGTTTCAAAATGTTTAGTTTTACTTTAGTTTTCATTAGTTTCAGCACATGCTATGGGGAATATTTTTCAGGAACAGATTTAAGAAGTTCAGAATAGGTATTCCAGTGCAGACACAAGCCTTTGTGAAGGCGGCTGACTCACAGTCATGTAGACCACTGGTCCTCAAACTTTTTACAGCGCGTACCACCTCAGAAAATGTCGACTTCTCAACCTTACTGTTTTGTGCCGTTTGGTGTTATCAAGTGTTGGGGACACTTTGCTGGCGCTTCTTAAGTAACCACTCACACCTCTGATCAGTTTACCTTCACTTGCTACTTACTTCCACTTACGTTGCCTTTTTTGTTTGTTTATAAATTAGTAAATGTTCAATAATGTTCCTTGGCTGTTACTTGGGAAGTTGCTTATTATCCTACACACACTAAAAGAGCTTTAATAAGCTATTCGTCCTGTCCCTGATAGAAGCAGTTTATTGTTTATGTTTATAAATCAAACAATGAGTGACTGCATGACCGAAGAGGTTCCAGTTATGTTTAATGTAATTAGTGTTAGACAGATGTATCAGTCGGCCTGATATCGGCCTAACACAGCTATATTGGTCTTTAACAGTATCGGTATATATTGTGTCTTATTTGTTGTCAGATTTTTTGTTCAGAAAATAATGCAGATTCCTCTTTGTTTTAGTTTTGTTTGTTTGTTTGTTTGTTTGTTTTATTGGCAGTATTTTTGTATATTTGATTCTTTTTCTTTATAAAATCCAGAGTAATATTTCAGATTTATCTGTCAGTCATATGGGCCCAGTGTCAATCTATGTACCAAGATAAATTAGGTAATAAATAAGTCAAACAACAATATTCACAGAAAGATGAGGTATTGGCCTTTCATTTTTTTTTCATTTTGTCTCATAAATATTATTTGTTGGTGTTTGTTTATTAACTGCCCAATGGCCTACTGTCATTTTGCATAAATATCCCCTGAGCCACCCATACCACAGGTGGCACATGCACCACAGTTTGAGAATCCAGGATGTAGACAACTCATATTAATTAACATATGCACCAGTGCCTCCTCATGCTCACTGTGGTGACAAATTTGACTAAATTGACATAAAGCAAAACTAAAGACATTTCCTGTTGTTTTTAGTGTAGTTTAGTTTAGTTTTGTATGTAGTGAATATTGTTTCAGCTAGTTTTTGTACTTTTCTAAAAATCTAGGTTTCATTTATCAGCTTACTTAAAATGTTTTTTCACGGAAACAGCCTTGGTATGTGTCGATCCAGCCAAATGAGAGATGTTGGGGATGATGTGTATCTCAGGCTCTTTGTCCCCTCTATTGTTACCTGCAGAATTGAGACATGTTTGAACATGGTTGCCTTCCATCTCCTGGCGTGTGCAGTAAGACAAACACGGCAAAACATTGTAAGCACAACTGCTCGGCTGTATTGCCACTGTTGGAAAACTCAGGACTGATAGTTAACATGTAGCTTGTGAGCCACTGCACAGGACAAATCATATAGTTTGAAGTCACAAATATACAAAACTATAGGAACACAATACTGATGAATATGATAATAGCATGAATTTAGAAATAATAGTGGCGTTATACTGACAGTAAGTTTCTTACTGTATTTTCCATATAGACTGATTGGTATTAGTTTGTTTTATTGTATGTAAAAGCACTTTGTAATGTCTGCTCTAGAAAGCTGCTATATAATGAAACCTTAATTCTATTTTGTTTTTATGGTGAATGCATTCGCAAACAACTGTCTGAACAGAGTATCATGAAATGGAGTTGTGTCTATAGGCTTTTAGCTCTGATTTTGTTGATAAACTTCTGAATTTGCTAGAGGCTTGATCTTTTTTTTTAAATCTACCACTCCTCTACATCGGTTCTTTGCTGCTTCATGTCAGGCAGGTCACGTGCACTCCACTTGTCTGAACTTGTCTGCTAAAAACAGATACCTATGGTTGTGCAGTTTGTATGAGTCGTGATGAAAGAAATTAGTTCACTGATTCATTTCGCCAATTTGTGCCCTCAGGTGAATGAATTCCTTGATTTGCTGAGCAACCAAGATCTTCTATGTACATATCCCTTAAAGAGAACATTTTAAGAAAAAAAGAAAGATTACCCTGTCGACTTTAATTATCTTTTAGTATATATTTAAGGATAGTTCAGATCATTTGAAGTGGGGTTGTGTGAGGTACTTGTCCATAGTCAGTGTATTACCTACAGTAGATGGTGATGGGCATGCCCCTAGTTTGGAGAAGCAGTGCCAGCACAGAAGCTGAGCAATGTACAGCTGTGGACAGAGACAGCAGCTGTAAGGTAAAGCAGTGAAAATATTGTTAATATAGCATACGTTTAAACTGGTATTGATTTTTTTAGGCTGGCCTTTTTTTTGGGTGGCTAACACGTCTTTTGCTGCTGGGTAAGTACCCTATACAACCCCACTTAAAAAAGTCTGAAGTGTCCCTTTAAACAGCAACGCAAGCATGCAACAAGTAACGCAACTGAAATATTGAAGGAATGTATATCAGCTTAGTGCAATAATAGCAGATCAAAAGTTGAAACACAAAAATAATAATAATAATAAAAATTTTAATCACTCAATAAAAACATGAAGAAATTGTTAACATACAACAATAATCTAGTAAAAGTTAAGAGTACAAGTGTACATTAAAACAACTGACTCAATATATAAACTGAATGGGTATGTAAAATAACAAGATAGCTTAATAAAAGTTAAAAAAAAAAAAAAACTTTAAAATCCCACATTTTAGTCACTGAAAAGCTTTTAGTCCAATGACTAATATTAAAAACACAAGTAACTCTGAGAATTTTGCACCACATTCCTACATGCTTGATATTCCTTGATTTTATTTCTACAGCTCTTTCCTTCTCTGTCTTTGTTCTCTTCTCCAGGTGTTGTTCAATCCATGATCCAAGGCAGAGTGAAGCTCTCATTCTCAAGGTCTTTGCGAATGGCTGATGTGAACTTGGCCAGTTGCTCTGAGCTGAAATGGTTTTTCCAGTCTCCCGAAACACCTACAAAAAATCAAGACAGTCACATGACCACAACAAATCTCAGATACTGTGATATCTGATTATATCTCCCTCACAATAGCCCAGTCAGTATGAAACTGACTTGACTGACTTCAGCCATTTGACCTTTCAATGCAATTCATGTCAAACTGTCAATAGCAGAGGAACCGATAATGGACAAACTGAGCCTCACCTTTCCTGAGGAATGGAGATTTTTCACTGTCCATCAGTACCTTAGGGACAAGGCTGAAGTTGGACATGTTGTTGACCTTCATGGTCTTAAAGGAGCAGTGTTCTGCTATCTTCTGGATGACTTCCTCACTCAGATTAGTGCCCAGGAAAGTTGACATGGTCCTGAGAGCTGCAGGTAGGTCCTAAAAGAAGGGCGCACGGACATATGGTGTGTGCCTTTATCTCAGGATGGACATTCTCAAATGTAGAACTTTGTACATGATTACTGTGATGAAGGCTCATTGTGAAACTTATTTTCAACTCGACTGTGCAGGAGGTGTTTACGCTGTGGTTTTCATTCGTCAAAGTTTTAGACAGGCCACGCAATGAGTAGCAATTCCCAGGTCTATTTTCTTCTGTTTAATGCCTGTAACTACAGCAATTGTGCATGCAACCTGAATACTGTTGATTTTGGGTTTGCTGCTTAGACAAAAGAGCAATTTCCAGACAGCAGTTTGGTCTGTGGCAATGGTTCTCAAACATTTTCTGGAATGCCCCCAGTCAGAAACCAAAAACAGTTCATCCCCCCATGATAGCGTCAAAAACTCTTGCAGTGATGAACTGAGGATAATTCTGATCCCATAAATGTGTATTTCATATTCAAAGAGCTTAAATATGCTATTTAATCTCTCCCTGGTAGAGCAGTTTATGTTTATGAATCATTCCAACATTTAAGTGTTTTTATAATGAAAGGGGTTCCATCTATGTTTAATGTAGTATAAACACTTAAATGTAACCAAAGCATTTACAACTACAATAAAATGATTTTTCAGTTATTAAATGTAGTAAAATATCTGATTAATCTGTCGATTATTACACCAAGTTAATTTAGTTCATAAGCCAGTTAATTTGACAATAAAGAATCTGATGTTTGATATTAATGTTCGTTTTTTAACTGGCCCTGGTTTCCTGGCATTGTGCAAAAGGGGCTCCTGGAAAAAGCATATTGAGTATTCCTGGATGAAAGGGTTTTACCTGAATCATTTCTTCATAAGTTATGTACAATATTCTGTCTCCCAGCTCTGTGTGTCTCCAGCTCTTCACGTGGTCCGTCCATTTACCAAAAAGCACTGCAGACAACACATTGGACATTGGACCACAGTTAAAATGCAGTGAACTTTGCCAACAATGACAAAGAAAGATGACTATGTCTTTCACAAGCTATCAACACCCAAAACCTGTTCACATAGTAACACACCAAAATGCTGAATTCAATACATTTCTCAGTATAAACTCTCTATGTGGGAAGAGACTTCTGACCTTTGCCCTCCAGAAATTTGTCCAGGAACTCATCAAATGTTCCTGGATCCTGGAGGAATCCAGCCATCTGGTGGAAGTAGTATGAAGACACCATGACATCCAGAGGGTTCCTCATGACATAGATCACCTATGGCAGTTACAGACAAATAATCATCAATAGAAAATCCAATTCTGTTGTCATGGAATCAGGAGCTCCTCAACCACAGATGGTGCCATGATAAAAAAAAAAAAAAGCTCCTGGCTGCTGATGACATAGTTGCACAGACGAGATGTTCAGATGTGTGAGGAATATCTCACAAAGCCTTCACCCGTTTACCTTGGCTTTGGAGGCGTGGAAGGAGGGGGGCATAATGTGGTAAGGAAAATGTGTGACCAGCGCCCGTGGAGAAGTCAGCTGATCCACAACCACTGCTAGTCTGCTCTCCTCCAGCCAGGGAACCCTATCCCAGTTAGGAATGGTTTGGATCGGTGTCAGGTCTCCACCATTTAGCACCAGTGGAAGGATCTCCTGCATCCAGATTGTACCTGCAGAAAAGAATAGTAACAAGTAACAAGAGTGCTGCAAGAACCAAATTCTACAATAAATAAAAGACATCAACAGAGTATTAAAGCAACGTTGTGCCTTTTTTTTTTTTGCCTATACTTGTTTGCATTTTTGCAAACTGGCACAATAAAAAGTATGCCAAATTAGCTATCAGCAGTTCCGGTGTGCAATGTACCCGTGCTATCGCTGGATTACTTTGATACTGAAGAAAACTGCATGTGATCAATGTCCTACCTTGATACTAAATAAAATTAGTTCAAAAGAAAATGTGATGCGCAAAATACACCAGTAGAGACCCCAGACTGTTAAATAACTGAGTTATGCAGCAAGCAAGAATGGGAAAGAATTCCTGAATGCTTACTGAAAAAAGGTGATGTAAGACAGTGGTTAACATGCCCCTGTCTCATCTATTTTGGAACTTGCTGTCGGCATCAAATTCAGAATGATTGATATTTACAGAAGACAATGAAATTTATCAGCATGAACATTAAATAGCTTGTCTTTGTACTGTATTCAACTGCATATACACTGCGTGCCAAATTATTATGCAAGTTGCATTTTTGTGAATATTTTAAAAACTATGTCATTTTCAAATTTATTAAGAAGTCAGATAGTGAATATATTTCTTCAAATGTGTGGTTAATATTACGCTTATCAAAGTATTGTACGCTCTATCTTCAGATTAATGCAGCATCTGCAGAAATGAGTGTGCCAAATTATTATGCAAGTTGGTGATAAGGGCATATAACTTGTGAAAAATAAAAACTAGGCATCTTTTAAACGTTTTATTGATTGAAAATAATATTTTCCACAACTGTATTCAAACTTCAACAAAAACAACAGTTTTCTTTACAATTGTATACACAATAAAACTTTTAATGTCTTTGAAACATTTCAAATATACAGTAAGGTGTTTGTCTAATGTTCAATATAACTTCCTTTCCTTTCAAAGAGGGTCAGAAGTCGCTGGTCAACTGATTTAGTGTATTGCATGCCATCACTGCAAATTATCCTCTTTATTATTGACCACAAGTTCTCAATCGGGTTGAAATCGGGTGAACAGGCAGGCCAGTTCATGAGGCGATCATCTTTAAAGCCCTGAGATGCCAACCAGTCTTGGGAATAACGTGAGGCATGTGACAGTGCATTTTCATGCATGAACACTAGCGTCTTCTTCATTTAGGCTGATTGACTTTTCCACCATGGAAGGAAATTTGTCTTGAGGAAAGTGCAGTACCCCTCAGAATTCACTTTAACACCATCCTGAACCCAGAAAGGACCAACAAGTTCATCATCAACAAGTTCATCATCAACAATGACCGCCCAGAACATAACACCACCACCGCCTTGTTGACGTCGCAGTCGAGTTGGAGCGGCATGGCCGCTTGAAATCCAACCAGATGCCCACTCATCTGGTCCATCTAGGGTTGCCTGGCACTCATCTGTGAATATAACTTTGGAGAAGTTTGTATTGTTGTATGTATTGTTTAGCCCATTCCAATCGTTTTTCCCAATGTATTTTCTTCAGTGGAGGTCTTGTCTTTGCCTTTTGGACCTTTGCCACCCGTCTTAGTGTCCTACATCGCGTAGACCTGGGTACATCATCAAGCCCCACAGCTTCAAAAATGGCCTTACTGGTAGCTAAGGGTCTTTTAGCAACCTCTCGTTTGATTCTTGACAGTTCTTGGCTTGATAATGTTCAACAAGCTTTTTGTACACTGGGTTTTCTCCCATCCTGACTATTTTGGACATATCTTTTTATGGTTTGGTGGTTACGCTGCAATTTCTTGGCTATATCATTTGTAGATTCCCCCTTGCTCAGACTCTTGACAATTTGACTCTTTTCCTCTTTGGTCAGGTCACTTTTCTTGCCCATGGTCAAAGTTGAATAGGACTTGCATAAGTGGCACACTTATATACACGTGGTCTGTGATAAAGGATATTAGAAAGCTTTGTAGATTCAAACAAAAAAGGTTCTGTTAAAGCACAAGGCCTTAAATGCATCATACTAAGACACTATTTTTTTCTGAACAGCAGCCTTCCAGATTTTCAAGAAAAGATCACTTGCATATCCGTGAATGTTCACATTCGTCCAGGTGATTGTAGTCTCAAAAAAGGATTAAATTGAACTGGACTTGTTTATATGTCATAGACTAGCTCTGACTGGTCTGACACGCATGAACTGCTGAAGCTTCTTGGATGAGAGGCTAAACGCTCACTTATCACTTGTATAATAATTTGGCATGCAAAGCCATTTTCCATGGGTTTCCTTTTTTTTTTTGGAACTGAGGTTTATATGTACTACCAAAAAAAAAAAAAAAAGAACTGGCAGGATGTTTTTTTTAAATTGAGGCTACATAGTCTCCAAAACACTGCAGAAACTCAGTCTCCATGGCCCTGAATAGGAATAAGGAGGTATGGAAAGTAAATCAATGAATGAACAAAAGAGCACATTCCATTTCAAGCAGACATCACGCTCATGGGCCACACAACACTATGTGCGAGTGTTTCCCTAACAAGGTTATACCCCATGGAAACAGTTCTAAGTCTTTAGTTTTTCTGTCTGAGCTGATTGTAATATGTGGATGTTTCTGCTCTGAGCAAACACACAAACTAAACCACAGTTGAAATTGGGCAAAATCGACACAAGAGTAAGATGTTAATTTGTTAAACTGGAAACCAGAAGGGCTCTATGAGAGTACAGACCCCCCACCAAGGCCAATAGTCCAGTGTTTTATGTGCAAATCTATAAGTGCAACCCCTGTATAAGTCTGAATGTATTTCCAAAACTATTAGAATTATGTCAAAATATGGTTGTGCCTTCCTGAAGCCAAATCATCTTCCCAGCTGGGTCCCCCCGAGCCTGATGCATTACAGTTTAAGCACAGTCTAATCCAGCTAAACAAACATTTTGACTTGTCATACCCTCTCACAGGGCTTGGAACATTATGAGGATTTGAAGACCAAATTTAAAGATTCGTAAAGAATCATGCAATTTGGAAACTTCACTAATGTGTGGAAAACCTACCCTCCCCAATATGCAGGAGTAAACTTACTTCAGTATGAGAAAGACTGATCGGTGGAGATTAAAGTTGAAAACCAAAACCCCTCTTTTCCCCTGCTTAACTTATATTTACTTAGGGCACATGTTATACATTTGCCAAGGATAGGGCGAGATGGAGGGAGGTTGTTGTGGAGCAGCTGTGTTTTAAGTGCTGGAGAAAGGTCTGGCTGCACACTTGATCATTCTGCAATAGGGGAAAAATGCACTGGCCTGTTTGTATTTCTTCAAATCGATCATAACTGTCTTGGGTGGAGCTAAGCCCAAAGCAGTGACGATGCCCCTGCCAAATAGTGTCAAGGCTAACTGGTTTTGGTGGAGACAAACCCTGGCATTAAAACAATTAAATCACTGCAAAAGAAAAGGTAACAGCTGCTAGCTTTGTTTATGTTTGTTCATGTCTGGGGCCAGGTGGTAACGTGCCATTTTAAGCATGTATGTTGCTAGCTCAGAAGAAGAGAATAGAAAGTATTAACTGTTGCAGTAACACTGCACTGTAACCAATAATATTGTGCTATTATTGTCATAATAGCACACCAAAACCACTTCAACTGTGTTCACACTAAAACAGGGCAAACATACAGTCAAACGAGCTAGCCATGTGACATAAATAAGCAGTGTAAACACAGATGTAACCAATGATACTGACTAATACTAATACTAATACTACTAATACTACTGACCAGACTAATACTGACTGGTAATGACTAATTAAGGTTCCATTCGGGTCAAAATGAGACTGTGTGCTGCTACTATGCATGTTGGCTCACTGGAAAGGCACTGCTACACTAAATGGAATGGAGCCTTAATTTGTATCAATGGTAACACATGATTTTAACCTATTTTTGTCAAAATGGCTACCATGAAAAAGGTCCATCTCTGAAACGAGTCTTTACAGACACACTTAACTAGACAATGCAACATCTACATCATGCAATGACGGAGGATGAGTGGACGTCCAGTAACACAATGAGGTATCGTCAACCTTTGCAACACTGCACCCCACCCCGAGTGACGGAGCAAAGGAGAGGAGAGAAACCTGTGCGACTGTCCAGGCTGGCTCCAAACGCAATGGTAGGGGAAACACAGAGCAGGTTTTTGACTGATTTGATATTTGGCATTTTTTCAGCAGCAAAAAAATGTTTTTTTTTTTTTGGCCTGGCGGGGTCACCCTCTTGGCTGCACAACATGCTAATAAATTAGTTGGCCTCTTTGTGCCTTAATTATTAGTTCCCGGCGTGTTCATTACAGAGGTGTAGTGGTTATACTTTAACAATCCTGTAATGCAACAATAAATGTGTGTTCTGAGTTTGTCAAAACACAGATGATGTGCTATTAACCACTCAGCCAAATCTGAATTATGGAGGGGAGATACGCGTGGTTAAACAGCAAGTATATCTCCAGCCTTCTTGGACATGTCCATACATAAGGGAGGGTGAGCAGAGGGGGAGGGGGAGGAGAGGGGAAGGCAGTGTCCTCCGTTTGCCAGTTTGTGGGGCTTACAGTGTTAAAGACCCATGGCTCTGACATGTCACTGAGCCATATCTCAGGTCCATCCAAAAAATCCTGAGCACAGAAATGATAAACAACAGTCTACAATCTAACTCCAGAATTCAGTGCTACATGCTTCTCAGTGTTTTCACGTGTTTTCAGCCACTATGTTCTATCTTGTCAAATAGAAGAAAAAAATCATTTACACTGACTTTAAATGTGAGCCACTAAAACATTTTTTGTTTTATCTTAACCAGGGTTTGAAACTGTTTCACCATGAATGCATCACAACTTTCTGTGCACTGATGCCCCACTGCCCATTTTTATTTTTTGCCCCTGAACCTCAGATAACCCGAGTCCGCCACTGCTGGGTGTGCCACAGCATATGTTTACTAAGGACAAAGTATTTCAGACTGTCTACATGCTCTGTAACAATAACAAAGTGCCATCCGCAGATGAGGCTAAAACTGATCTAAAGTCTGTGGCATTACTTATCTTGATAATTCAGCAAGTTAAACCAAACAAGTTGTGTCCTGCCCACAGACATATAGACGAGTATATGGTGTCCTGTCACAAAACACTGACCTGACTTCGGATAAGTGACAGCTACGAGGTCGTCGTCTTTAAACGTGAATTCCTGCACAAACTTCAAGCTCTCTAACGAGTGAGTCTCTCTGGGAAGTAAAAGTCCACGATACAGCAAGTACATCTCTTCAGAAGACATTATAGCGCGAGGACTTCATCGCTTCGGGAAATCACAGCTAGACGTGTTTCTACTGCTGCGTTCAAGTCATATGGGAAAAAATGCAACCAGGGCATAAGCGCACGGAAAAGACCAAATAAAATACTTAATCTTCACGTGCCCCAATATTGTGTTTTTAAAATGATCTCACATATTATTATATTATATCCTTTTGCGTTATTTCGGTGCTTTTGTAGGCTACTACAAAATACAAAGTAAGACTTGTTTGCTACTGAAGCACAAATAATCTAAAGTTTTGCCGCATTTCTTTAATGAATAACCAATTAGTAGACGTCCGTTTCGTTATGATTATTTCCGAGCTAAACGAACTGTCTGGTTAATAATTTTAAATCAAACAATGAAATTTTATAATACTAACTTTCCGAGAGCACCCTGAAGATAGCACGCTACTTCCTCTTGATCAGTAATGATATTGGTATTTGGTAGCTGCATAGACTGACACACGCCTAAAACTGGAACCTGCTTGTTTAGTACACATCCAAAAATTCCACACAAAATAAAAGGTTAACATCACAATGAAAAGAGACAATAACAGATATGAAAATTAATAAATTGTACCTGACTTGGGGTAAGTCACAGCAAACACATCAGTGTCTTCCACAGAGAAATTTTGGGCATACTCCAAACTCTCCATGGTGTGAGCCACAGGGGGCAGGTTGATGCCACGGTACTGAATGAACTCGTAGGAGACCATGATGGTTGTGTCTGGTTCAGGGGCTTAAAGCTCTGGAGACTGTAGTCCCCCTCTCTCTCTCTCTGAGGTAGTGCCTTGAGTTTCTCCTGTTATGCAGTCCCTTATCCCTGAGCTCCTGCCACTCTAGCAGGAAGGGGTGGTGTTCAAGCCTGCAGTGCTGTAAGTGTGCATTAACCTGCCTGGGCCATGGTTTTTACCACCCTCATCCTAAAGTCATACCCCTCTAATTGTCACTGGAAGTCACAATGTCATGTCAATGTCTCACTACTGCAGCCTTCTCCCTCTTTAACAAGCAAGTGTGCTTTTCTTCAGCAACAACACACAAGTGGCAACAGTGCATAAGTGTGTATGTGAATTAGGTAACAGCAAAGCCCATTGTAGCATTTCAATAATGAGAGCTTTGTTGGAGTCCAGAGGCCCAAGCAGAGCGAGGAGCAAGAGAGAAGCAGAAAAAGCAGACAGGGTGAACTAAACTAACGCGACAGAGGAAAACACAAGACCTAATAACAGAGGAGGTGTGTTGTGTGGAGCGATGGAAGAATAAATCAGCGAGCAGACCACCAGCACATACAAATCTCATTTATTTTAGCTTTATGAATATTCTTCCTTTTGATGGCCCTTTTTGTCCCCATCTGATAGAGGAAATTCTCACATTAGACTGCTGTGGTACTAATGTCTCCCATTCTTGAGTGCTGGGACAAATTATGTCCCATCAAGACACCCTTACAAATTATTCATACCAACACTCTAATTTCTGGTTAATAATTATTCTTTAAGGACTTATATATGCATGAAACATATGTAATTCATGAAATGTTTGTTTATTTTATTTCCCTATGCCAGAAAACACCCTGTCCCAGAATTCACAACTTCAAACTATTAAGAAATGCATTCCTTTCAAAATCTAAAACTAACAATACCTACTGATAACATAAGTGTCAGAATGTGCAAATATATTCGTCTTTGTTTTAAAATGGATTTTTTATGAAAATGTTGGCCCTTTAAAGTAGTGTTCCAGGTTTATGTCACTTCCATCAGATTTTTACAAAAACATGATTTAATCAGACATAAAAAGTTTTAGCTATACTATCAGCTCCCCTGTCTCACTTCATGAGCTCTCTATTTTTAGACAAATATTCGTATTGAACAGTCAAACCCAAATCAGCAGTGGCTCTGTGTTTGGTGCAAAATCTCTGGAATGTAACTAGTTTTATTCGCTACACATGACTCTGATTTAATTTAAATTCTTTCTCAAATAAAGTTTTTCCCCTCTGTTGAGAATTTGTCTTAATCTCAGTCTTAAATTTTAAGCTCTCTTTCTTGTAGACATTTTGAGGAATGAACCAAACTAAAATGTCTTGTTTAATATCATTTCAGTTTGCTGCTTGCATGCAAGAGGCAAATATCTTTGCAAAAATCACATTTCCATCTATTTGTCATTATCATGGAAATGACTTGTTTGTGCCTTTTGGCTGTTACCATACTTTTTTACTTTACTGTTCACTTTGTCTCTTTTTTTTAAATAAACTCTTGTCCTCCATGCACACACTTCACTTGTCACATGTCAGACAATAAAGGTGTTGTTGAAACCAGAGTCTCGCCTTTTCCCTCTTATTAAGTGTTTTCATTTCCTCCTTCCCTCTCATTCAGGTGTGTTCAGGTGGTTCTCTGCCTCTTTCTGTGCCTCTCTCGAGGCTTCAATGTCTCTTTGTAATAGTGTAATCGCAGAAGTGTGGGATCAGAGCGAGAGAACTAAAGAAATAAGAAATAAACTCAGGACCGGACCACAATTGTTATGGGGAGCTATGCGATTCGTGTGACTTTTCTGTGTTAGTTGCTCCTCTGAACCGCTGGAAAACTGTTTTGTTTTTTTTAATGTGATGCAGACTTGAAGCAGAGAAAACAAGAGAGAAAGTACTCATGTGGTCAAGCACGAGAAAGGTGCAAATTAAGACAGAACAGTTGAAGTGATATAAACTTTATTTGATCATGAAGCCTGATGTTACTCTACAATTCTGTGGCTTACACTGCAGACTGGAGTCTCTGTTAACAGTGACAAACAGATTTGCATGTTTGTCTCCTCTGAAACGTCTGTATTTTTATTGTGCTGCTGTGCACGCGCTCTTAAAATGAGAAACTTTCTCAAAAAATGAATTAGTATCTCAGAATAATGACTCAAAATAAGCAGAAACTTGGTCATTTATTAATGTTATCAAGAGAGAAGCTGTATGCAACTCGGCCTTGTGCTCTTACTCATATATGGAGCATATAGCATATGGAGGCCGAACAAAGGACAATTGTGTATCAATTTAACAATTGTTGCTCTCTGAGCATGATATAATGCTCTGACACATGAACCTTTATATAGAAATACCAAACTTCGAACTTCCGACCAAACTTCCATCAACACAGCGATCTCTCCACATGACAAGCAGAGGTCCATTTGCCAATGCAACACACAATGTCTTTGTGAAATTCTTCTCTTTCCCATGACACGGTGCAGATGTGTTGGCAAAAACAGAAGCAGGATATTCTTAATTCTTGCCCTCAGCTGACCTGAGATGCTCTCTTGGGAACTATTATTGTACTTGCAAAAACATCATGCATGCTCAGATAAATCAGCCTCAAATTAGCCTATATGATTATTTTCTTAAATATGAGTGTGAATATGTGAATTCATGACAACCAAACAGGATGACATGGTTCTTGCACAATTTAAGTAAAATACATTGCTTCTGAAGACTTTTTAGAGCCTCAACAAATATAGTTTAAAGGGACAGTTCACACCAAAGTCAAATATATATTTTTCTACTTACCTGTGCTGCCATTCAATCATCTAGATAGCTTTGGTGTGAGCTGCTGAGTTTTGGAGATATCGGCCATTGAGATGTCTGCTTTCTTTTCAGTATAATGCAACTAGGCACTCAGCTTATGGTGCTCAAAGTGCCAAAAAGATGCGTTTGAAACACTCATCAGCAATATCTCTTACTAGAAATCATGACTCGGTCACTCAAGATAATCCACAGACCTTGTTTCAGATGGAAGTTTCAGATGTGCTATGAGCACACAAACCAGGCGTTAGCCTAACCCCATGAACCGTCTCTCTGTACTGCTGGTGCTTTTCAAATCTTGTGGGAATCAACGGCTTTCACCTTCACGGTCCCACGTATGAAAAGTCTTGTGTAATCATTTACACCTTGCTCAGTTTCCTGTTGGTGACAAACGACCTACACAATTAATCTTCCTCAAACCACCTGTCATTAAAGTTTAAACTCCTCGTTACCTAGCAACTGTGACTGACGATAAAAGATACTCAGGCCAACGTCTGTAGCCAGCTAACGTAAAATAAAACCTGTATTAGTGGTGCTGTCTCTCATTGTCTTATACTACTGTGTGTAACAATTCTACCATCAGCCTGAAACCCAACATCTACAAATACCTTCAGCAAATTTAGAGTAATTAAAGGCAATTTACAACCGTGAATTTATTTTAAGACCTTTTAAGAGTTTTTAAGGATCCACAGGAGCCCTGGATAAGACAAAAAGACATATCACTTTAATGTCAAAATCACAGATTGTTACAAATCAACATAAAGTGGTCATAATGCTGAGGGGACCTCAGTGTTTTCATACTGTGGGCTGTATTCAGTTCTTTTTCAGTTAATCTTTAAATCTTTAATACCATTTCTTCAATAATTAGAAAAAAATCTTGCTACAGTTATGTTTTAACTACGTGTAATATTTACTTGTATATAAATAAACTGATAAATGTGTGGCAACATAATGAACTATCCAAGGAACTATCGCTGTCATTCGTTTGTTACAAATTCACTTTACTATTTAATCTAAGCATTTACGCTGGCTCATTAAGCAACACATAGAAAAGAATTATGTCAGGAATAAAGTCACAATTCATTTGTGGTCGTTCTGATACAAAATTCACCCTTTAACAAAACCAACACAAGCCATCTTATACAGAAGCCTCCTGATGTCACAACTCTTTCTGCAGTTTTAACTGGTGGAGTGAAAGCAAACACAGCTTCACCCTGAGTGCATGTTTTTCACTGATGGTTCTTACAGGTCAATCAAAACAAACTGGAAGAACCGGTTAGAATACCAGTTTGTAGCTTGAACGTTAGCCTGTTTTGTACATCAGATAAGTCCAACTACCCAATATCAACAGGCATTTTCAGTAGTCTTTGGTGTGAAGCTTCTGATTTATGGCAATCCCGATCCAATCTGGACCAGAAAGATTGTTGAAGGCTTATCCCAGGGTGCTGAGTTTGACTTAGTTGCTGTGGACCAGAGTGACGAAGAGAAACAGTGAGCAGAGAGAGATGGCACCAGTCAGCACAGCTTTTACCAACAGCACTGTCCAACTGCCCAACAGGAAGACGTGGACGAACAACCTGAAGACACAACAGAGAGAAACACAATGTAAGTCACAATGTTAAAGAACAAAACAAAGTAATGCATCAACGCTGCTGAAACCGTCAATCAGAGCCACAGATAAAAAGTACGTTTCTGCCAGAGATTTCCCTCTAGCAGAGTGCCCGAATAAAAAATATAGAGCTGGAAATGAGTATAATAGGTCCCCTTTAAATTAACACTGTGCCTTCTTCAGGAAATAAACATATTCACTTCCTTAGTTAGATGAAAAGACTGATGCCATCTGTTTCTGCCCATCAAGTATAAAGCTAAAGCCAAGATGTGGTTAGGCTATTTTGGCATTCAGACTGAAACGAGGGGGAAAACTTGGCTCTGTTGAAAGGTAATAAATGCTGCCCTGCAACACCTCTAAAGCTCACTGATTAACACAGTGTCTTCTTTCAACAATAATAGGAAATATCACAAGCCAGAAGACAAAGAAACAAGTTTGTTCAGTCTTTGTGTATACCATGTGTAGTATGTCTGAAGCTGTGTACACAGTATCTTTGTGTTGAGGATAGTCAGACTTACTCCATTAAGAAGGCCTTGTAGACACAGAGAGCCAGCAGCACAGTAACAGGAAGCCTGAAGCTCTTAGGAAGGTCATATCGTGTGAACATCCACACCACTGCTGCCATGGCAATATAATGCACCTATAAACACAGAAATAATTATAGCTGCTGCGCAGCAATGGTCGGTTCCAGGCAATTTTAGGCAAAATTAGGCAATTCTGAGCAACAAGCAGAGTGTAGGAAGATGAAAAAAGGTGGCATTCTAATGTGCATTTTACATCAGTTGAGGCTTGAACTCACAATTTCTGGCACAAGAGACTCTGCATATTAAGTGATAGCTAAGCCAAATAAACAGGGAAAAGAGACAAGGGATAACAGGGAAACGTGTTGATAAAGAGTATTTGTCTCTTCCCAAAACTCCCTGAATCATAATTATTTAAATCTTAGCAGTCTCTAATCCACATAGCATGATACCTGAACATAAGGCTTTCACATTTGAAAGTCCATCCTGCCTTAGCTGAGGCTCAAACTCATGACTTCTGACACTGAAGTCCGTCTTTTATCTCACTGAGCTAATTGGCAAGTGACAGTTCATGTGTGGCTTCACAAATTGACAAAGCCAAGGATCAGGGTGCCAGGCAGCAGCCATCCATGCCATGGAAAAGCAAATTTCAAAGTGAAAGTTCCAAAGCTGTAGCACATATGGTTGATTTGTTGTGAATTTTCAAAGTTTTGAAATTTAGAGGCTTGCTGTAGCGCCACCATCAGGACTATTGTCTTGTGTTTCCAGTTGAGGACATCTGGCATGGGACTGGACCTTTGTGAAAAGTTTGGGTAGATTTCTCATATGGAAATGTTGTACAAGCTGAGGCTTGAACTCACAACCTTCAACACCAAGAACCATCCTCTATCTCACTGAGATAATTGGCAAATGGAAACACCACTTGTAGCTTCACAAATTGACTAAACCAGTCACCTGTGTGCAAGACAGCAGCTGTTAGCATGTAAAGGCAGATTTCAAATGGCTGTCAAAAATTCAGTTATTGAGACAAAAATCCCAAAATACACAAATTGCATCTAGACAGCATGGAGATGTTGGTCATTAGTTTTTAACAATGATTTATTGGCTCCAAAAGTGAAAAACTGATGTTTAAAAATGACATTTTTGCATTGACTCCAATTGTTTGCATGAGAGTGAAATTCAAAATGCTGTAAAAAATTCAGTTTTTGAGATAAAATTCTGATATTTTCCAAACATCATCTACCATGACTCCAAAATTTTGTCATTTTTTTTCATGAACATTGAAAATGTATTTAGCAAGAATTTGCAAGTATATGTTTATAATACCGTTTACAGTCAAACATTTTTGATGCACTGTAGGCTCAATTTTCAATAAATCAAAAATCTGTGTGGATCGTTTGTGTAGGACAGTCTGAAGATGCTCTGTAGCAAGTTTGGTGTCAATTGAACAAAAATTGTGGGAGGAGATAGGTTTAATAAGTTTTACAGTTTTTGAAAAAAAAAACAGAGTGATGGACTTCATAATTTGCAATAGGTTTAAATGTACAAAAGTTTCTTCTGTATTGGGGCTACATTGTGGTGAAAGTTGTAAATCTGCAGCACATATGGTTGATTTGTTATGAATTTTCAAAATTTTGAACTTTAGAGGCTTGCTGTAGCGCCACCATCAGGACTATTGGCCTGTTTTTGCAGCTGAGGCAATCTGACATGGGACTGGACCTTTGTGCAAAGTTTGGTCATTTTTCGTGCATGGGAAGTAGGATTTCCTCGGAAGAAGAAGAAAGAAAGAAAGAAAGAAAGAAAGAAAGAAAGAAGAAGAACATGCAGGATTACAATAGGGTCCTGGCAGCTTAGGCTGCCCGGCCCCTAATTACTGGTTTCAGATTTCTTTTTTTTTTTTTTTTTTTTTTTTTACACACTCACAATGGCAATGTACAGGATCCATAGATGGAAGGAAATCTAACAGAACATGTTTACCCGAACACACAGACAAGAACCTATTATGTGATTGTAATCTTTTCTTTTTTAGATTTTTGCTGTCAGCGAGGTGGGTGAATGTGTCATTTCAAAATGTGATATTTGAAAACAATACAGTGAAACTTAAACACAGTGAAAACACAGTGGAAGGAAGTGAGATGGGTGAATGAGAGAAAAGACAACAGATGGAGTCAGAAGATCGCAGCAGACAGAGTAGAGTAGTTACAGAAGACAATAGCTACTCACCAAACTGATGTTAGAGTCGAAGCTCATCTGGATGTATTTCCAGTCAAACTCAATCCCTCTGGCTCCCACCCACAGAGGAAGACACCTGGACAGCCACAACAGGACACAAACAGCCAGGTTCAGTGTTTATATATGTACAGTAATTTGACAAAGTAAAGCTGTTGTTTCTTCTGAAGGAACAATGTTACTGCTTACCTGGACATCACAAGCTCTGCTGTTGCCCAGCCCATGGCGGCCACCATGATCTTGTACTCTCCTTTGCCAGCATTACGAGACATCACAAGATGGAGTCCCAACAGGTCTGCCAGGTCCACTGTTGCCTTCATAAATTCCTGGAAAACGAAGACAACTTTTCAGCCCCTTAGCTTTTCCAAGTGGTATTATTGTTGTGCCGCTGCTAAAAAGACAACTGAACAGTTGTGTCAAAATCTGTTTCCCCATCAATTTATGTTCCCCTTACCTTACCATGGTACACCTAACCATAACCTACCCCTCAACCACGGAGGGCACTGCTACGGGAAACACTATCCGACGGGGCAACACGCTTTGACACAACACCTAATCACTTACTGCTTCCTCAGAGTCAGAGCCTAGCTAAGAGAGGAGAAAACATGTTCGCTAAGAGGTATGTTGAAATTGCCACAATTTTGGACTGAATTTAGGAACAGGCATAAACTATTATAATGATGTGCGCTGCTGAAACAGTTTGAGTGAGGTTATTACATACACTAACAGTGGTTGGTTGAGGTGGAGGACGGAGACTTGTTAAAAGGAAACATAAGGAGAAAAAGCATGAATTTGTTCATTTAGTCTGTACTGGACACATATTTTTCTTGGGGGAAATCATGCCTAGTGGCACACAGATTTGCACAGTGAAAGCGAGGCGCATAGGGAACCAATCTAAACATGGATGGTGTCATTATTTCACATTATTATTTTCACTTTGCAATCAACATTTACTGCATCATTATAAGTTAAAGCAAAAAAGTTGTCTTTATACACTTCAGTAATAGTCAACAACATCTGACAAGTCCTTTCAGATGCTGGTACTATGATTAGAGTTTCAGCACTCACCCCTACAAAGTCATAAACTCCAGCTCCTCCTTCCCATGTGGGGAAAAATGTAGCTAGGAACAGCATCTGAAACACCAAAAGATAACCAAAGCCTGTTTACACACATCTGAAACACAACAATGGTCATGACATCATGGTTTGTTCATTTTCCTGCAATATCCCTTGTTTTTTTTGTTTTTTTTGATTTTCAGGTATTTCAGGTGCTGATGAAGTATTGTTTAATTATCACCAGGAGAAAGCTCACTCACCTTGCAGAGTTGGACAAACAGGTAGGTTGCTCCAGCCTGGACACATCTCCAGAAGGCATTGTACTCTGAACTAAAGATTGAACGTACAAACAGGGTAAAATGGTAGGACTGTAAAATAAGACTGCAAAATATGACAAGGTAGTGCAGTAATAATCTGGCAATTTCAAATTCACCAATTTAAGACAGGAGCACAATAAAAGTGACAAAAACAAAAATTTATGTTGTGGAGCAAAAGTACTGCCAAATTCAAAAGCACACTGCATGGGTCTAAGAAGATTATGTGGACCCCCTCCCAAACCTCTGACATTACTAAGCAGATTATTAACAGACTTCTTAGTCTCTAAGCATATGTTGCTACAGCACTGGAATACTAATGATGTATAAAAATTAGCCATGATGGTAATTTTCAAGTGTGATAAGAACAGAGTTTTACTTTCAATCATTTACGTCAACTACACTTCACTGCCCATGACTGGACTGATATCATACAGTATGTAGACATGCATCATTCCCCGCCCATGTTACAGATCCCCCGATTCAGACATGCACTTACAGGCCACTGCACTTATAGGTTATAAAATAGGGGAAATATGCCAGGGCAAAGCAGTTCCCAAAGTGAAACAGCGTCATGATGTCCGGTCACAGAATTCAGCTCCTTAGATAAAAAAGATAAAGAAGACAGGACTTCAAATTCTACTTATGCAAAAGGCCACATTTTAAGCACTTTTTTAAATACCAACCCATTTTGTCTCACAAAATGGTAAAAATGCCCCTCTCAAGTCTTCAGAGGCCAAGATGACTTCCTGAAATGTCTTATGTCCACAAAAATACCCCCTAAACTGAAAATATTCAATTTACAATGATTTAAAAAACGTAAAGCAGCAAATCTGCACACTTGAGATGCTAAAACCAGAGAATACATTGAACTTTCCTTTAGTTAAATTATTCATTCTGGTTGATTTAATGTGAGTACTTAATTTTTCTCAGGACTTGTATGACACTTATTTTCTATGCTAATACATTCATTATTTTCATTCTTGATTTTATATGCCAATGTCTCCTCAGTAACAGCTGTACTTTATTTGACAGCCATTAACAGTTTTGGATATGTTAAATCCAATCGTCTCTGACTGACATTGCGATTGGGATATGATTACTGGGAATGATCATTTTGCACTGCAATTTTTTATTTTTAATGCTAAAAATTAAATCGTGATGATGTGACATTTGTTGGAGTCTCAACCAAACAAACTTGCTTTCTTTCTTCTGGAGGACAAGATTCAGATCAGGACAGACATCTCTGCAGCACAACAGTACCTCATTATTATGGCGTTTTCTTACACATTTTTCCTTTTTGCGATTCGTCCCGGTTCTGAGATTTGGATATTGCTGGTATACTGCGATTTGATAATATTGTGATTAATTGTGCAGCCCTAATACAAAACAATGTAATCAGCTAACAGGCTGATTAACAGTGTTTTCAAGTAAAAATGTCGTCGTCAATCCACTTACGGAGCTATAACGCCATGTAATATCATTAAGGAAATGAATGATGTGTACATTAGCCAGCTAAGCTACAATCCCGTCACTGGTGCAGACACGCTGCTGTCATCCGGCTCGAGGATCATTTATATCTCTGTCGAGTTTTATCATGAAAACTATCGTTCATTGAGTCAGAGTTTAAACAACATGGTAGAATCAGTAAAACAGAGGCTTTCAGTCCCTAAACTTACTGTGTTTGAAGAGCTGAGCGGCAGCAGACTGTCGTGTTTTTCTCGCTGAATGACAAACGGAAGTAAGCTCGGTTCAACATCGAAATACGTCCGACAATTTCACCGGTAGGAACTTTACTATGCGTTGCAGAAGTTTCTCTCCGCTGTGTCAAATGACGCAGTAACGAGCTTAATTTACGTTCATATTTACTTCACAGTTTTGTTTATGTGTGCGTGGGATTAAGTGTCACGGATTTATTACACAGGTTACCATTTTCAATACTGCCGTCTGTGCTGCATTCAGGGTGCTCCGACATCCCAAACTGATAGTATGTTGTCAGAAATCAAACCCCAAAAACAAGAAGGGAAATACTGACATTAAAGAATAGACCTTTGATATGATATATATGAGATACTAGAGTAAACACAGATGTTACCAATACTAATTAAGGTCCCGTTTAATTTAGTGTAGCAGAGCCTTCACTGTAGTCAACACACCAATAGCAGCACCCTGACTCTGTCTGACCTAAAAAGAACCTCAATTAATATTATTAGTAACACCCGTCTTCACACCACTATTTCATGACTAGAAGGGGACTGACATGTTCATTGTTAAAATTTATTGCCACAGGGTGATCTACATAGCATGAAAGCTTAGGAAATTACTGTAAACCAGAGAATGGTTCTTAGGTAGCTAAAGAAACAAATCTATTGTACAAGACACTGCTCACAATAGTATTGATATTAACTGTAAAACAGTCCTTTGAATGGTGGAAAAAACATGCTATTGTTTTTCTCTTCCTGACTTATGATAAGTGTCACATTCCTAGAATTAAATCATAAAAATCATAAAAATACAATTTCAATAATCACTTGGCGTTACATGTAGCCTTACATGTTATTTGAATATCTAAGTAATGAAATTAAAATTATATGTTTGTTTTATAAAAGGCTGCACTATCACATATTTTTGCAGGTTAGCATCAAATACTTTCAGCCAGTTGTTGAACTGAAAAGTCTCAAATGTCTGATGATGAGCTTTATAACTCTGACAACCACAAAGTGGGAACAGTGTGACAAAGACTGTTGCAAAAACTCAATTTGTCCATAATAGTCATCTCATCATAATACAGTTTTATGAAAATGTTTTTATGGTCTAAATGTATAGAGATTTAGTCTTCTATCTAAACTTTACAAACATTTTGAAAACAAAACAAAAACTAAATTACTTAAATGTTGAACGATACATGAGCAGAATCACAATCACATTTATTGTCTAGTAAGTTTTCACATACATGGAATTTGGTTTGGTGTTTTGGTGCATAGCAATAAAACATAATAAGCAGAAAAATACAAAGAATGATAAAAAGCAAGCACTGCATATCAGCACCCAGCACTGAAGGAATCCAGCTGAAGCAAGTTATGATTTCATTTTCATGTTAATGATGTCAATTGAAGTGAACTAACAGTGTATTATTTCTATTGCATGGCTTATCCATTTAAATTACTACAGTTCAGACTACACAAGCATATGTGAAATGTCACAAAGAACATGAAGAAAACGTTTTGTTTGTTTTTTTAACCAGAAAACATTTCTTTTTGATGAAGGGCAAAAAGTCAAATGACATCCTCACTCCAGAAATATTCTTTATATTCTTTCTCATTGTTAGGTAAAAATCAACTAAGAAGTAGACAGTACATTTCTGAAACTTTAATCTTCTATTTTCAGAAAATATTCAACAAAAATATTACAACAAAGCATTGTTAAGAATATAAAGCTGTATAATAGAGAGAGATCAATCTGCGAATCTACAGACAAAACATGCTTTAATAATAGAGGCTTGAAAAGCTTTAAAATCTATGCATGCCCATTTTTTTCGGTTTCTCTGTCTTTGTCTCTGTGTCATCAGCTAATGCTAGCAATATTTTAGTTCTGAAAAAAAAATCTTATGGTAGTTGAGCCAACTGCTCAAGTCACCTTTATAAGTGGTCAGACACACTCAGAAGGTGGAGTGGAAGAAAAAAGTAAAGACAGTGAACAATAGCACTGCTTGGCTTCAAATGCCTTTATATGTCAGTACTGTGTGTCCCTGAAAACAGTTGAAAAAGGCAGAACTGAAAGAAGAGTGAAAAAGAACAAACAAAGTGGACCCAAATCCAGTCATGTGTGGTGGAGTGACAGGCTCCCTTGCTCAACATATTGAGGCTTAATTCAAATTTTCTTCATTCAAACTGTCCAGCCTCCATGCTTGGATGGGGAAATCAGGCCGCAGGCAAATGACCAGATTTGAATCTTTTTAGTCATGAGATCATGCTCTTTGTGAATGAACCTACTCTACATGAAACTGCGCACAACGAGGTGTGTTCTTGAGTAACCGGGTCATGACCTCTGGAAAGAGACGCCGGTGTTGAATTTTACAAATCTATTTTTCTAGAGCAACACAAGCTGAGTTCCATTTAGTTCCATTATAAAGAAGGCAGACATCTCCATGGCTAATATCTCCAAAACTCAGCAACTCATGCCAAAAAAGATATAGATAGATAACTAGGACTACAGGTAGGAAGAAAATGAAATGTGGACGGGTGAAATGTCTCTTTAAAGTCAATTACTTTCAGGGGATTGTCGAACTGAAATGTCTCAAATGTCTTATGATAAGCTTTATAACTCTGACAGCCATGAAGTAAGAATACTGACAAACACAGATGAATAATATCCGCTCCCTAATGGTCTCATTATGATATGACAGTTTTACAAAAATCCATTTATCTCATTTTTGTTGCTCATTGATCATCTCATTGATTTCTTTAAATTCTATGCACATTTTGAAAAGAAAAAAGAACTTCAATGTTCAATATTACATGAGCAGAATCAGAATCATATTTATTGGCAAGTAAGTTTTCACTTACAAGGAATTAGCTTTGGTGTTTTGGTGCACAACAATAAACATAATGAATAAAAAATACAACGAACAACCACAAGCAAGTACTGCATGTCAGCGCCCATTTTAACCCAAATTAAATGAACTAAGAGTCTATTATTTCTATTGCATGTCTTGTCTATTTACATATACAGTTCAGAGCACACAAGCATAATAATATATGAAATGTCACAAAGAACACGAAAAAAAGTTGTTGTTTTTTTTTAACCACAAAACATTTCTTTTTGATAAAGGTCAAATGACATCCTCACTCCAGTAATATTTATATTCTTGTGTTTATTTTCTTTATATTCTTTCGCACTCTTTGGTAAAAGTCAACTAAGAAGTAGACAGTACATTTCTGAAACTTTAATCTTCTATTTTCAGAAAATATTCAACAAAAATATTTCAACAAAGCATTGTTAAGAATAAAAAGCTGTATAATAGAGAGAGCTCAGTCTGCGAATCTACAGACAAAACATGCTTTAATAATAGAGGCTTGAAAAGCTTTAAAATCTATGCATTCTCATTTTTTTCCGGTTCCTGTTTCTCTG
Organism: Lutjanus argentimaculatus; assembly: GCA_034769285.1. NCBI lineage: Eukaryota > Metazoa > Chordata > Actinopteri > Lutjaniformes > Lutjanidae > Lutjanus > Lutjanus argentimaculatus. The sequence goes on along the minus strand of JAWZSL010000025.1, from coordinate 11,652,848 downwards.
TCTCTGTCTCTGTGTCATCAGCTAATGCTAGCAGTATTTTAATTCTGTAGCAGATGAAGTTTCTTCTTTCTGAGCAGTCCCTGATGATCCAGTTGTTGGTGTCGTATTTGGACAGGGTCCCACAGTGTTTCCTCTGGGACGGACAGTTTGGTAGCATCCCCTCGTCTTTCAGTGTCTGTCCAGTCACCCAATGCCACGCCCCTCCCAGGAAGCGCAGGCCCGTCCAAACCTGAGAATCACAAGGCAAACTTTGAGTTTTTTATCTCTGAATTCTCACTGCCATTTACCTTATTATCACTTAGTCGAATAAGCTATAGTTTGATGAAGCTTGAAGAGTGATCTTCATTCTCTTCCCTCTCAGTCATCTCGTATGACCCACTAGAAGTGTGTAGTGGTGTCTGTATCTCCAGAGACCCTGCCATCTGCCTGCATTTCTCTATGTTCTTTCTGTGTTCGGGACGTTTCTGGTGTGTCAGCCTTTAGGGGGAGTGGTGTGTAGCCCTGAGCCAATAACAGCACGCAGAATGTGAGGCCGGGACTCAATAAAAATGTCCAAAGCAACCAACGTTCACATGGCTATCTCCATCTCTCTCCTCTGCTTTCTGGTATGAGCTTTCTCTCATTTGTTAAGCCAGGCTGGAACGGCCAAATTTGAATGGTACATTTACAGGGTTGGGGAGTAACAGAATATAGTATTTAATATACAAAATATGAATAACTATATTCTGTTAAACTTTAAATTCTGATGTACTGTCTTTAAAAATAGATTACTAGAAGGGACTGCTTTTTCGCTCTAAAATTCAAGTGAGGCATGCATTTACCATAAACAGATAAAAAAAAATGCAACAATTTGTTCATGCACAGTGCACCTGCCACACACAAAATACGCACATTAAAAAACTCAAAGTGAAAAAAAAAATTATAGACTCAAAGTAAAAAAGGTGGTTGCTAATGCTTAAAATTACAGATACTTTAGATAATTAACAAGCTAGGAAATAAGAAAAAAATAGCTGTGTTTTTTGGTATTGGCTGCGAAGTGCCAGGGACTGCTTCAGAGGGTGGTTGTTCTGGGGGAATTCTGGAAGCAAATTATAAAAATAGAACAGCTGTTGTGATTTTCTGGGGGCTTTAAATTATGCAATGTTTGGTCTATACTGCAAAAACAAATGTTTACATTTTATATAGAAACTAAGCACTTAAGTAACACTTTAACAAATGGACATGTTGCAGCTTTTAGATCAAATGTACTGTCAAATTGTATTAATTCCGAAAAAAACAACTTGTCTTATGATTCTGACACGGCCGAGGAGATAAAACTGCCGACAGAGCTCCACTGTCTTTGGGATTCTTGTCTTCTGTGTGTGTTTCTGTGTGATTTCTCTGTGTTGGCACAGCCCTGCAGTCTAATGCCCTTATTCGGGCAATGGTGGGGTTTCCCTGTGTGAATTAGGAAGAACTGGCACTTATGAGGACAATGGCATTCATCATTTTAAGAACACAGATATGAACAATTCTGTGGTTTAAGAACACCTTCATGAATCTCAGTAAGACTCAGACTTTTCGTAGGACTGAAATATTAATGAATGAGGGCCGTTGTTTTGAGAAACACTTTACAGTTTTATTTCTGCATACCTCAAAAACTATTAAAATAAACTATGATAGAAAGGAACAACACTTGTTTGTTGAACTGCTTGCAACATGCGACCTGTGACAAAGGGTGGCAGGTGTGCACTGCTTCACTTGAACAGGTCACACACACACCAGCACAATGTGAACTACATCTTTCTAGTAACTTCATCAATTTCAAGACAGTGTTTAGTGTAAACCCCATCACCCATTTTCAAACCTCGTCGGTCGTGGCTTTGTAGATCCTGTCTCTGACATATTTGTAGTCAGACAGGTAGGTCAGGCTCAGGAGGTCGTGGCGGTACTTGCACGGCTGATCCGAGTGAACACAGGGGGTGTCCATGTCCCAGCAGTGTTTCAGGGCGTCCTCCCAAGTCTTGTTCTCATTCACCACCACCAGCTTGTCAGCATAACAGATAGGCGGAAACTGGCTGGAGCACGGATGGCTATGGCACTCTTCAGTGGCAGAATTATAAGTGGCACAGTTGAGTGTCTTATCTGATGAGAAGTTACTGTAGTCAGGTGGCAAGTCTCCGATCCATGTCCAGGTTTCACCAGCCTCTCTGTACATTCCAGTCCAGCCTTCTTCGTCAAATTTATGTTTGTTTGTTTCAGTGATGAGGGCTAGCTCACCAGAATTCTGCTTGCAGTAGAGAGAAGCGTTGTACCAGTTAACGGCTGTGTCATGATATTGAATTCTGTCCTTCACCGAGCATAGTAGAACTCATATTCTCTTGAACACTGTTCCCCTGTCAGATTCCCGTTTGACACAACTGCACACTCTCGGCTCTGCTCTTCAGTGGCCCACTTGATGCTGTGTGAGACGTCGTCTCCTGAGATGCCTCTCCAGTTCTGAAACAAACCAATAAATAACATCTGGAGCTTGATATATGTATTTACCTGGTTTATATTTCAAGATACTGAAATCAGCATAGAGATCATTTCAAGCAGGTTACTCACTTTAGATTTATCCTCTTCCAGACTGAGTCATTCTCAGGGTCTCTGACTAGACCAATCCAGACTTGACTGAGCTCATTTGTCATCAACCACTCGGACACCGAAGTGTCCATCATGTCCAAAGTAGCCATGTCAACGTGTACCCTCTGGCAGAACAGTCTCGCCTCTGTCCAACTCATCTTCTTAGATGTAGTGTAGAAAGTCTTATATATTACGAATGCATCCAAGCAAAGAGCAGCCATGAGCAGGAAGGAGAGCGTGAGTGCAGGGATTTTCTTGTTCCCCATGACTGGTCCTGTCTTCACGTCTGTTTGCAGAACCGGTCAGTTGGTGGTGCGGTCAGTGGCAGGAGAGGAGCTCTCATGCTGCTCTTATAGCAACTACATACCTGGTCACTCCCAAATAGACACACCTCACCAGATCCAACTGCTCAGTATCACCTCTCCACACCACTCAGTAGTCAGTGTCAGTAATACCAGCAAATTATTATATTATTGTAGTCATTTAACCTTGTCTTTAAATATTAGCTTGAAGAAGCTTTTTTTTCTAAACTCTCACACTGCTGTCTCACATGTCAGGGGATGTCTATCTTAATGGTAGAATCAGTAGGAATTATCCAAGCTGTTCATAAACGGACAACAAAAGAATTTGTGTGTCATTCCCCCAGGATGACAAATACCAACATTTTGGGTTGGTAAAATGTCCCGAGCACAGCAAAGTAATGAGAAATACAGGCAGAGTGCAGGGTCTCTGCAGATACAGACACCACCACACACCTCTTTTGGGCCATAAGCAGCTGCTATAATTCTGTGATACAGCAGAAGTCAGGACGGTGAATGAGACTAAATGTTACATTACAATAAAACATTTAATACATTACCATCAATGAATTTCTGCCGAGTCTATTGTCATGATAGATTACATTCAGCTGGTGGTATGTTAACAATGTATAAATCAACTTCATGATCCCAGTAAAACTCCAATTTGATTTAGGGGGTTGAAAAACAGCAGTAATGTATCGAAAAACTGGGAAAAAACAAACTTGTAGGTACTTGAGCCAAACCAACAGGGCTAAAGGGGCATATAAGCACTGGCACAGAGGACTAGTAAGGCTGCAGGCAGACAAATTTCATGTAAATGTTGTGTCCAGCTCAGCTTCTTCTAAATTTCTTTTCTATATTTCTTTTTTGAGGTTATATATGGACAATGAGAGAACATGTCCATCATTTCCAAAAGGTTCAGCATGTCCAGCCTGCTTCTCCTCAGACCCCTCATCATCTCTTTTTATCTGACAGTTTTTTGTCATTTTTCCTTCTTCAGTCTGAAGTGAAATCTCAGTTTTTTACTTGTCAAAATGTTCGTGCAAATAAGAGAAGACCAAGTAGCATGATCAAAGCATATAAGTGGGCAGAAACACTTAGAAGGTGGAGCAGTCAAAATAAAATCAACTCAATGAACCTTGTGCTGGTTTGTTTTCAGTTTGCTTTTCATGTCAGTACGTGGTGTTTGAAGAGATGTACAATACGATACGATACGATACGATACGATACGATACGATACGATATACTTTACTGTCCCCATAGGGAAATTTGTCTTGGACTCAAATGCTGCACACAAGAATGCCTTCACAGTTGCTTTAAAACAAACTACATAATAAATTGCACATAATCCACATTGCACATTACAAGATATCGCACATGCATAGCACATAACACGTATTGCACACAACACATATCACACATATGTGATAAAAACACCATGAAACTATTCCACAATCCCTGCAGCCTCAAACAACATTATTCAAAGTTTAATGGAGGTAGGAACAAGTGAGTTTTTAAAACGGTTAAGTTTATAGTGGGGAACTCTGCATCGTTTGTCAGAGGTCAAGAGCTCGTATTCTGTGTGCAGGATATGTGATGGGTCAGTCAATATCCTCTGAGCTTGCCTAAGAACAGACTCATAAATCGACTGGAGGGGCTGGTAATCATTTCACCCCATGACCTTCATGGCAGTGTGTACCAGACAGGCAAGCTTAGTTTTTAGTTGTACAGTGAGGTTCCCATACCATGCTGACATGCCATATCTGATCACACGCTCTGATACAGCCTGATAGAATAAAAACATGATCCTCTGGTCCACACCATACACTCTGAGTCTGCGTAAAAAGTGCAGTCTCTGCTGTAAATGAGAACACAAATATTCAATGTGAGCTTTCCAGCTGAAGGTGTTGTCCAAGTGCACGCCGAGATACTTGTATGAGCAGACCTGATCGATGTGTGTATCGTGTATGACCACAGGACTATGATCCACCACTGATCTAGGGTCCAGCACCATCTCCTAGTTTTGTTAACATTGTACAAGGTTTTCTGTTTCAGAGAAATAGGATGATGGGCTTATGTCTTTGTGCAGTAAGCTAAGGATAGCTGTGTTGTCTGAAAATTTGAAAACAAAGTTCCTGGGGTGGCTGTTTGTGCATTCATTTGTGTATAGTGTAAAATGAACTGGGGAGCTGACACAGCCCTGCTGGCACCTGTGCTGATGGATCTGGATTCAGAAAGGATGTTACTGACTCTGACGTCAAGGAAAAGATGAAAAATGAGTAAGAAAAAACAAAGTGGACCCAAATCCAGTCATGTGTGTTGAAGTGAAAGGCTAAATTCAAATTTTCTCCATTCAAAAGTGTCCAGTCTCCATGCTTGGATGGGGAAATCAGACTGCAGGCAAATGACCGGATTTGAATCTTTTTAGTTGTGAGATGCTGGTGATCATGTTCTTGTGATGAACTCTATTTGAACACCCTTACACCAGTTTCAGCACAGTGTCTTCCATACAGAATGAATGTCTCTGTTGTTTGGTCCAAAAGCTGGGCACCTGACAGTAGTCTCAAAAGCAAGATGTCCACAGAGTGAGGAAAAGTAAAGACATTGACACATAAAGTCCCACCAAATTTACAAAATTTCAACACTGTTGTTGTGTGCAGACTCTTTAACTCTTTGTGAACATGATTAATTGATGGTTTCTTTTATTTTCGTGTCATGCAACCTCATGGGTTTATCAGGCACCAGAAACACAGTTGCAGTGGTCAAAAGTTCATTACATTTCCTTTCGTGACAATATTCCAGGCTATTTTACAGTTCACTCTCCATTCTCTCCCAAGCTTGGCTACAAAAAGGGTTCCTTCCTGACACACAACTCAAGTTTTTCATAATTATCCAGCCAAAAGAAATGGAAGGATATTTTAGTTAAGTACAAAGTACATCCCTTTGGTCCTCTTAGACTTGACAGCAAAACAAAAATGAACCTCATTCTTAATTTCACCTTGGTCACACACAAAATAATCTGTCCTCCTTTGGTGTGGCATTAAACCGACAAGTCTCTATGGCCTGTAGTAGTGTTACTGAATGTATCTCTGCACATAGGGATCTTTGTCTTGTCTTGAAATAATACTTCATATAGGGCTCTACACTATAGCTATTCTTTATGAGACAGTAAGTTTGTAATTTTTGTCTAAACTATCAACAGACTGTTTTCTGTATTCTGAAAAACATGATTTTAAATACATCTAAATACTCCAAATAGAAAGTAATGCTATTAATAGTATTATGCAATCCTGTCCAAAACCAGTTCACATTTACCCTTGAAATTTGTTGTTCTCATTGCAGTATGTTCAGTGAGCCAGTAGGTGGCACTGCAGCAAAACCATTATAAACATTTTCAGAGCTTTTCACGTCAGTTCCTTCTAAGAGGCAGAAACTTGGCCAAAGCAGGAAAAGGCAGAAGTGAAACATTTCTTCTATATTAGGATGCAGCCTGCATGCTGAGTTTGGCTGCAGTACCCTAAAAGAGGCAGCAGGTGGCTCTAAAGGTTCCCCCTGTCTCTGCTCCGTCTGTCTCCAACTACTGTCCCTTACCCGAGAATGCCTGAATGAATCAAACGGGGACCATGTAGTTATATAGTATGTACTACCAGAAGGCCACCTTTTCATTATTTCAGTGAACAGTTTTGGTCCATACATTAAAATGTCTCCAACCTTTACATGGATTATATAACAATATTAATATCATAAGTAACAGATTAGTGCTGTCACCACTTCTTCACAGTAATTCTTTTTTAACTTAAGCCAGCAGGCATTTTTTTAAATTTTAACAGTTGGGATGGACCTGGTTCATTTTGTTCACCCGTGACTAGGAAACCAACCCATGAACAAGCAGTTCAGACGATATTATAGATCCAGTATGAAACTGATAAAAGGGTCAGACTCACCATCCGCTACCCCATCACCATGGACAGCACCATGGATTTATCAATACACAGCACATTAGGGTACTGATATTTCAGAGCCGTGGTCTGGGCCATAAACCTCAGTCAAATAAAGGATCAAAGAGTCAAAACAAACATTTTCATCTAAACAGATGCTTTGCTCCTGCACTCTCTTTGCTACTAGGGGATGGAGAGGGAAATGGCGAGTTAACAAGTGGGATCGATTTTGGTCATTTTGCTAACAAGGGGGATGGAATCCCCCTTCAACCTCCCAAAAATCCCTACTGACCTGCACTCGAAATAATGTGAAAGGAAATATAGATTTATATTTTGACTAAAATAAGCAAAAGTTGAAAAGTGGTGAGGAAAATGTTGCATTGGGAAAACAGATAATTAGCAATTGCAAATTCATTTATAGTCACTCTACCATTTCTCAGTTCCATAGGACACAGTAAACAGATAATGATGATAATGAAACAGGACAGCTTGAAAGTTTTTTCAAGTTTTATTTCTTGTCTCTTACTCTTAAGCGGAGTTACAGTAGCTCTGCCTCTCAGCTTCCTCTTTCCACTGGTGAATAAGCCTTTAACAACACACCAACAGGGAGATGGATACAGTAGTTACCATAGTACTGAGCCATAACGACACATCTAAAGTGGCAGTGGGAGGTGGAGAGGGGGCACACGGACACAAATACTGTCACCGACCGATCGTCTCGTCATTTAAAGAAAAAAAACAGATAAACTCAGAACACTCAAACACACTTGCTGCTGCCTACGTATAACTGTAGTAGAGCTAAGGGCTGTGATGCTATGACTTTGCTATGGGTGGGGCCTGTGTGTAAAAGAGAAGGGAGGGGGTGGGAGGATGGTTGGGGTGGTCCCTTTCCTGGCTTCCTTTTTGGACAGGAAGTATTTACTCCTTGGAGTGCATGTACAGCAGCAGGTCAGCGACACGGTGGCTGTAGCCGAACTCATTATCATACCTGGAGAGAGGGGGACAAAGGAATTAATTGTTTAGTTTTGAAAAAAATGAGACTGTTTTCTTTTACCTTGTTTGGTTATCACTAACTTTCTGTTTTACATGAAGACATTTAAAGACTAACCAGGAAATGAGCTTGACAAAGTTGTCGTTGAGGGAGATGCCAGCGCCAGCATCAAAGATGGAGGAGTGGGTGTCACCGATGAAGTCAGAGGACACCACCTGCAGAACACAAACCACGCTTCACATCAGATATACTGGAGTGCAGAGCATTTTCATTTTCAGCCTTTGGTAACTGGAGGCCCACTTATGAGCTGGTTGACAGAATTTTATCACATTCAACACACTGTGCTTTTGGCTCAGCATCTCAAAACAGTAAAAAAAAACACAGCAGTCCTGCTGCACAAATCAAACTACTTTGTGAGACAGCTGCAATCACAAGATCCCAGAAGATTACGCAAGAGTAGCTCCTGCAGTGGAAACTGTGTTGCCAAATTTCTACCACCCAACCCTATTCAGTGGCCCATAGCTGACGTCCTAAGGTGCGGCCTACTGGTTGACAATGGGTGCTATGGTGTAGCCTGGCACAGCTTAGAAAATACATTGCTCAGGGTGTCTACATGTATCAGCAAGTTAAATGAAACACTTGTTTATTTGTAAGACTTTTATTCAAGAGTCATTAATGCCAACGTTAAATTAAATTTAAGGCCAATCAAATGTGAAAATATAGTGGTAATCTTCTGAGAAAATACATATAATGATAATTCAACCAAAAGTGACAATAACTGGTGGAGTTGAGGAAGGACATTTGTTCAAATATGTGTATTAGCAAAAATCTTAACGAGGCATTTGAATGCAACTCTTGCTTGGAGTTAGGGTTTTGAAATAATAATAGGGTTTTGTATGTGAAATAACTTTGGATGTTACCTGGTCCTCGGTGTAACCCAGCACTCCCTTCATGGGCCCATGTGAGGCCTTCTTGCAGGCTTCCTTGATATCAGCGTAAGATGCAGGCTTGGACAGACGGCATGTCAGGTCCACCACGGACACATCAGCGACTGGCACCCTGAACGCCATGCCTGTCAGCTTGCTGGAGAGAGATGATGGACAAAAGACAGATATTGGACCTGTATCACCCTCTGTTTTTGTAAAGCTTTACGCCAACCAACATAATAGTAGCCCACAAACATAATAAACCACAAATGTAATACAAATCTGCAGCTTTTAATGTAATAATCTCCCAAAGGTAATAGCAGTTGCCCACCTCAAACATGATACATGAGCTGACTTGAACCCACTGGCAGGTGTATAAGTAAATAAACAAACAACCATAACCACAAAGATCATTTTTCATTTCATATTACATTTGTGGGAAGTTATTACGATTTTGAAAACAGATTTTCAAATTCCCACAAACATAACAAATCCCTGCAAATGTAATAGCTATTACATTGTAATAGCTATTATATTTGTGGGCTGCTATTACATTGGCAGATGTTACAGGTGCCTCTGATTATCAGGCTGATAAAAAAAGGCCTATGTCTTTACCCGTTGAGTTCGGGGATGACTTTGCCCACTGCCTTGGCAGCGCCAGTGGAGGCGGGAATGATGTTCTGGTGGGCACCACGGCCATCACGCCAGGCCTTGGCGCTGGGACCGTCCACTGTCTTCTGGGTGGCTGTGTATGCATGGACTGTGGTCTATAGAGAGGAGGGTCATATCACATTAAACATCAATGACTCATTGATTGGCATCCCTTTAAGGCTAAAAATAATATGTAGAAACAGCCCTCATCACAACAGTGGTTAAAATTTTAAGTATTACATTTGTACACTGCTAACTGCAGTCAAAATGATGCATATGTTCATCTTTACTGTGACGTACCATGAGAGCCTCCTCAATTCCAAAGTTATCGTGGATGACTTTGGCCAAGGGGGCCAGGCAGTTGGTGGTGCAGGAGGCATTGCTATAAACAGAAAGACAGAGTTGCCTATTAGCTACCAGACTCTACTAGATTCAGCTCTCTTCACATACATAAGTTAGTTAGTGTGAATGTCAGTGTAGGCACATGATTATTAGAACACTATAAAGTGATACATGTAGTTAAAGTCCCAGTGATACTGTACTCTATATCAGCACTCATAGAATGTCTCTCGTCCAATCACATTACTTGGTTCGAATTAACTGTTGTATAATCAAAATTAACAGATCTTAGAATGCTGTAATTGCCCAATCAGAATCAAGTATTTTACAAATCCATGTAAAATGTTATTTTAGTGTTTATTTTGTAGATCAACCAGTTAAACTTGGTGTTAGCATGTGGCTAGTATCACAGGTTGAGGCGATGTTGGATTAATGTTGTAATATTGACAGACAGTCGAGAGAACGTTGTGTGAATGTTAAGGCTCATGTGAAGCTGGTAACTGTCTTCTCATGTTGCCTTTTGTGAACATTTATACCGCAGTGCAAGCAGTGTTGTTACACTGGTGTTTTTATGTTGCTGCTAGTTCTAAATTGCTACATGTAAATTGATAAGACATGCTCCGACACTAACGATATAGCTACATGTGAAAAAGAAATGGTCAAACTGCAGGAATTAATTTTCAATGTTGCGTAACTATGACTAGTAGTTACCTACTGGGCAGTGAGATGAGGGGGCATGTGAAGTGAGATCCACAGATAACATTACACTGAGCATTACTGCACCAAATAAATTCATATGATAAATTAATTTATCATATATATTTTGCAAAAACAAGCAAAAGAATGGTGCTAATACTGCATACCCCGCCGTTGAGCCAGCCTAAACAACTGCAGGGGAAATGGCTCTATGCTCAAGTATGTAATGGAATTGCTCCCCCTAAATCAATGTCTGTTACATGTTAAATAGCAAATGTATGTTACCTGACGATGGTCATGGAGGAGGGGTCGTATTTGTCCTCGTTAACTCCCATGACAAACATTGGAGCATCAGGTGAGGGGGCGGACACAACCACACGCTTAGCTCCACCCTGGAGGTGAGCCTGTGATTGGCCAAGAGAGAAAGAGAGCGCAGGTTAGAAACTGGACCATCTGGCATTCTTTGTTTCTGTTTTTGTATTAGTGTGTGTGTGTGTTCATGTGTGCACATACAGAGGCCTTCTCCACACTGAGGAAGACTCCAGTGGACTCGACAACGTACATGGCTCCATTATCGCCCCAGGGGATCTCTGCTGGCTTCATGCTAGAGTCAGAGAAAGAAAAGAGTTAGTTGAAGATGAAATGATTATCAGTACCAGAACTTTTTACAGCCAATATGGCTGATAATATTCCAGAATATACGACAATAGTTTCATCATGTTGAGAATATTACTTATTATATGTGTCCACATGAGCACACTCTGTCTGTGTATCATCAAAACAAACCCTCACTGAAAAACTGCTTTTTTCATTTTATATATTTTTTTTGGCATATTTCCCACGTGACATTTTGGTTGTTGATATTTTTATCTGCTGGAAAACTACACGATACCAGAAAAAAGCAAACATAGTGTATGCCAGCTAACGTAAGCCCTGATCACAATTGTTTAGAGATGTTAAAGTTGAAGACAAGAAACACCAAAATACTATGAAAGTAGAAACAGAACAAACCAAAAAAGGGAAACTGAGCAAGTTAGAGTGAGGAGTAATCAAGTAGAACTGTACATCCTGTGCTTTCTAAATTAGTGTGCTGAGCCTCTTTGGATAATGTCATGCTTGTAATGAACAGAGGATAATTTCTTGGGATGTAAAGGTTTGTAACCTTGCCAAAAACAGTAGATAATGTGGTAATAAAGGGCTGACTCTAATTTACACTCAGTGTTCAAAGAAGAACTGGAATGTCTAACCCTCCTTTTTTGTTGGTGTTGCCTTTTGCAGTGGTGTGGCCCATTACTCAATGGACTAAAACAACATCTGTGTGGAGGGACAGCTATATGTGTGAGGCCCTGGGCAGCATAAAGCCTCATTCCAATGCCTGGAATTCACTGTGGATATTATGGACCAGGAGATTATTAACTAGCATCAAATACCTCACCTTAAATGAAGAATAAAATACGTAGTGATTCCGACTGAACACTGCTTCTATATCAGAAACTTCTCCGACACAATTAAACTACATCAGCCTCGGCATCTACATCTACATCAACACTGCTGATATCTGCACACTAACAGTAACTAACCACTAAAAATCATCATCAAAACGTACCACTGATGGACAGAGATGGCATGGCCATCGACGATGAGCTTGCCGTCCGAGTGGGAGACCTCACCATGGTAACGGCCGTGGGTGGAGTCATACTTGAACATGTAGACCTATGAGGCAGGAAGAAAATAATGGGGTTATAAGGCCAGAGGTTTGAAGAGGCTTGCATGTGGCTTCTGGTTGTTTCATCACATAAAACTCGATTGTAACACTTAATTATCTTATTTCATGCACTCTTAACACAAATGCCTAAACAATCTTTTAATTTCCTGGGAGATTTTGGGATTCACTGTTAATCTATTACAACAACTGACAAATAATCATTAATTTAAAAACAAACAAACAAACAAACAAAAAAAAAACAAGTTCAGTTTGGGTATTGATAAAATGCATAGACTATGCATTTTAGTGTGCTCTTTTTTGTTTGTTTTAATTGTGTGTAATTATTTTGTAAACCAGTGTACACTGGAGGCTTAAATCTTGTTTAACTATCCAATATTTTAAATGAGTAATTCTGAAATTGTAAATCTCACACAACGGGTGCTCCACTGAAATTGAAAAAAATGTTAATAAATTGTAAGCACGTGTACGTTTTCTCACCATGTATTGCAGGTCAATGAAGGGGTCATTGATGGCCACAACCTTGATGCCTTTCTGAAGGCAGGCCCTCAAGACCAGACGGCCAATACGGCCAAATCTGTGAGGGGGAAGAGGGAGAGAAAGATTAATAATAGATGTTTTGGGAAAATGGTGGGAAACTTCCTCAGGATGTCAAACCACTCCTGGGACCTCACATGAATCTTCCGACAAAGTCTCAAACTGTGATGTTACATCATTAGAGACTCCTACATAACTCCCAGTGGTTTACTACCATAGAGAAGACCCCCCCTCAATCAGCAGATAATCGGTTAAATCATGAGTTCTTCCACTCCAATACTAACTCAACTGCTGTCAAGCTATGATTAATTTAAGCTAAACACTTCCCTTGTTAGTTTACATTAAAAGCTTTTCTATGACCATCCCTTTTCATCACAATTTACTAACCACAAGAAATAGTTGAGGAAATAGCAAACAACCATCCCCAAAATATGCTTCAGTGACATCCTATCCTAATAATCCTAAAATTGATCTCAACAACCCCAAAACTGTAAGAAAATGTGTCTTTGTGCTTCAAACTCACCCATTGATTCCAACACAGAGATCTGACATGGTTGCTGCTGCTTAGGGGGGTGCTGAGTTACCTGGTGGGGGGGGGGGCAAACAGAGAAAACAATGACATTAGTAAGAAGTACTTAATAAGTAACAGGACTAAAGCTCCTTCAAGATGATAATATAATGAAACACAGGCTCTCCAATCACATGTAATGTCCTCTAGCTGGCAAAGTCAGATGACTTAGACAATAATGGTTCTATTCTTATTGACGCCAGAAATCACTGCATCTGAACAAAGTCCCAGCGAACCCCCACCCCCCCTTGTTACTGAGTTCAAACAGACAGTGGTAGCCTTGACTACAATAACCACAAGTGTACACAAGTGCTTGGACTGAGACAAACTGTTGCCCTGGCAGCAGGAGGTGGCTTTAATCAGGTTAGTTAAGTTGTTGGCAATATACAATGAGTGTGTGCGTTTCTGTAACGTGACCATGTCCAATCCACCAGTTTAACCCTCTGTTCTTCAGGCTCCACAAACCACTGAAAAAATCTGTATTTGTGTGCGTGACATCTATTCTGGCATCTACTTTGTATGTTATTTTCTTTTGTGGTGTCAGCGGTGAGGTCTGTGCTGGAATGCGAAAACAACACGAAGAGAGACTGGTCGCAGCAGCCTCACAGCACAGTCGATAGGCGGTGTGACGCATTAGTACTAATGGGCGAAAAAAAAAAAACACCAAGGTGGTACAGTACGTCGGTGTGCTCGGGAAATTAGTATGACAAGATGAGCTGGGTACTTGGGTTGATGTTAGAGTAACAGTCTGCAGCAGCACAAGGGCGTGATTCTGTTTGTTGACGGTGACAGAAAAATGCGGGCTGTTAAATAGCAGGTTCTGACATGAATCTGCTGCAGGAGCAGAGAGGTGTTGCATCATTTACAGGACGTGTGTAGAATAAGAGGGGACGTGGAATAAGAAGGGAGGGAGAAAGTGGTAGGAAGGTATGTAACGCGACTGAACAGAGAGGAAGCCTGGCCTTGACTCAACTATGTGACCTCTTTCCACCTCTGCTTTCCTCTCTTTTTCACACTGCACCCTCGTCTGCCTCTACACACCTCCTCTGTTCTCTCCTCCCACTTTTCCAGCCCCCATCTCTTCTACCAATTGTATCCCCTCTGACTCCTTCATCTTCTCACTATCTCCACCTCTTCCTCTCCTTTGCTGTCCTTAGTCTGTCTATCCCAGCGGGGATACATACTCTGATATCATTATAACCCAAGTCAAGTGACTTGCCTTTTAACTAGAGCTGCAACTAACAATCATTTTCATTATTGATTAACCTGATGACTTTTCTTCTCTGTTAATCAATTAGTTGTTTTGTGTATAAACTGTCCTCAAATGCTGTTTTGTCTGCAACCCAAAGAATTTACTGTCTTATAGAATTAATGAAACCTGAAAATATTTACATTTGAGAAGCTGAAATCAAGAGAATTTGAGCATTTAATAACTGTTGCAGCTCTACTTTTGGCACAGAAAACTATTCAAGAAAGCAATGAACTTGATAATGTTTGTGGATTAGGTTGCTTATATGTTCATTTAGGATTTACAATGAGCTCTGTTTTGACAATTAATCATCAGCCGGTTGAAGAGATGTTTCAGAATCTGAAACCTGAATTAATTCAGGATTTATTAAAGATTTCTGTCTGTGACATGCATCAAAATACATACTTATACAGGTGTTACCCTGACCAGTAGCTAATGTGTGTGTCTGTGTGTGGCAGGTGCAGGTAGAGTAAGGGCAATGTGGATTGCCCTTGAAACTGGTTGGTTGTCATTTCAGACTACTGTAATCTCCTAATCTGTTTTGTGTGTGTGTGTGTCTATGTGAGTGTATGGGTCTCAGTGGGAAGCATGTGGGACAGGCGGTTGATCTGGTGAAATGCATTGTGGGAGCACTTTAAATAGACTAAAGGAGCGACCAGATTAGGATAAATGATCTGTTCTGACTCTCCAACACACACACTGGAAGATGAACAATGGTAGATCAACTTGCAACTGTTTTAATCCAGAATCATTCACTTGTTATGAAGTACAGATCAATGTTGTCTCAGTGGAAATTTACCCACTGTGATGCCAGTGAATATCAATTTATTGAACGATCTGTCACAGTTTCAACTGTCAGATTTATACTTGTGTGGGGCATTTTTTTCTTGTTGTGGTACCTTTCTTTCAGGGCAGAGCAGCCATTTTGTGTTGCTGTTGCTATCTATGATTCAAGGTCACCAAGGGACAGAGAGAGGTAGAGAGAAAAGGAAGAGAGAGGGTACATACAGTATGACCATGCTGCTGTTCTCACATTTCTTTGTTGTTCCTATCCTTTGTACTTGGTTCTCACCATTACCCATTGTGCATTCACAACTCTTTCCTCTTTTTTGAACTTTCCGCCGCCCGTGCGCTTTCTAACAATTCGTCTCACTTGTTGGCTTGATGTCTCTCTATGCTGACCTCTCCATTTTCTCTAAACAGAGCAGTTGCCCTGGGTTTTCCAACTTAAAATGGCCTCTCTACTGACAAATACCACTTTTTAAACAGAATGGGTTATTCTGCTTCACTAAAGCTGACTGAAAGTGGACAAAGACCAGTGGAATCACGTACCACCAACATGGTTCTAAATGTTAAAAATTTAACAATTTGACTACTTTGCTGAGCACAAATAATAACAGTTCTTAATTACTTAGAAGTATTACAGACTTTAATATATTGCACGTGTGTGTGTGTGTGTATGTGTGTAAGTCTGCCTGTATGTACTTGGTGACCCTCCCTCCAGCCATGTCCCTTACTGGCGCCTAGCAACTGTGTGGAGGTTTGGCCAATCAATCTCAAATTCAAAAAGAGCTATGATGCATATTAGTTTAATCACTAATCACTGTCAACCCTTCACTGCACTGAAAAATCTGTATTTTGACTTAAAACTTAAACTGGTTATGACATGGAGTTATTTCATCACTGGAGTCATACGCAGTCATAGCTTGACTGGCAGTTTATTTTCGCATCAGTGTGGGCCAGAGAAAAGTACCTTTCGTTGTTTTTCTGCCGACTGAAATGCATCACAGACAGTCTAAAACATTAGTTTTAGCCATTTCTGTCTCATATGTGGCTGATAAAGTGAACAGAAAGTACAAAACGGCAGAATGACACCATCGGATGATGCACGATGCAAAGTTAACAGCAGCAGTGACTCTTGCTGTCTGCTGCTTGTTTTCCAGGTGAATCCATGCTCTAACCACACGTAGCAGTTCATAGCAACGCACGATATGCAAATCAACATATTTTCATACTCGATGATGATTATGTCGCCAAATCGCCCAAGCCCTATTCTCACCACCAGCAGAGCTGGGCAATATATTGATATTATATCATTATCAAGATATGAGTCTAGATCTCATCTTAGAGTTTGGAAGTCATTATTTCGTGATTATGGCGCAAGTGTTGCAAGTGATGTAATTGTCTTAACTTGACAGACTGTTTTAGCTGTTCCACTATTTGCCTTTACTCATGTAGTTATTATATGAGACATGGATGTTACTGATGATCATTTATCAAAAATCCATTTTGTGTGCTATATATGTACGTGATATATTGAGATATATATCGTATATTGCGGCATAAAAATATCGAGATCTTATTTATAAACCATGTCACCCAGCCCTCAGTCACAGTTAAAAAAAATCTGATTAAAAGAAAAACCCAAAGGTATGAGACTGTCCATGGCTATTGTAGTTTGGTAAAAATGTGTAAAAATGTCAGTGTTTAATCCTGAGGCCCATGCTGTTCATGATGAGTGCCTCTTTTAAGAACTTCATAAGGCATTGCTCATGCCAATGCTGCACCATCAGACTGCTAGCACCACTGTCCTGCTTCCAACTTTAGTGTAACATATGTATTCTCATGCTGTTTTAGCATAAAATATTTTTGGTTAGATCTGTGCTATAGTACAGTGATATCGTCCCATGATTCTATGTCGATCAACATCAAGGTTTCCATGAGTGGTAAATTTTCTACTGCCAAGTTACAACTGGAAAAAAGGCAGCAGCTCTTTCCAGCCCATAGTCCTGCCTCTTTTGACAGCAGACCAATCAGCCCTGATCTGGTATTCAGCGCTCACACAGACATGTCCAAGCTCACAGAGGCAGTATTGTGCAGAGCAAAGCAAAGAAGTTACATGTTGTTAACTGCAGCCTGCAATCTGCTGACACCCATTAAAATGTGGAAAGAAGAGGTGGCAGCCAGACAGCCACACATGTGAAGTGCAGCAAATTTTGTTCAACATTTCTCTGACCATTTATTACCCATTGTAGATTTACTACACTGAGGTTTCACTAGTATGAAGGAAGAGTTCTATTAACATCTGAAAAGGACTAACTTGTAAAGTCAAGAACTGAAAAACCATAATAAGCTTGTTGTCATGATTACTGTTTGGAAAGCAACTGGGCAGGGGCTTTCTAAAAGTCATTCAGCTGACCACCATGAATATTATTTTGGTATCTGAATCTGAATTGATTTTTGTGTCCTGCCTGCACTGATGTGAGCACAATCCAGTACATGATTCACATTTCTGCAGAGCAGCCACCTCCTCTTTTGACTGGCTGGCCAGAAAGCTGAGATCAATCAGAGAGAAGGGTAGTGCATCCATCCAGTTTTTTCCATCTCTCCGTTTAACCTTCCTCCCTTCATCCTCACTTCTGTGTCACCTCCCTACTCCATAAATTCCACATCTCCTTTATCACCCACCACAGAGCAAACCGAACTGTTAAGAGCCAATCACTCGCCATGGGTGGTGCCACCATCTCCTCTTATGATTGGTTAGCCGAAGGTGAGAACCAGCCAGTCAGAAAAGCTTTAATGTGTTCAATCCTAATTAATAAGGAAGTACACCCACCTACTCACTTTCTGTCTTGTCATCCAGCTGTCCGTCCATTCTGATACTTGTTTTTTCTTTTGTTTTGCTTATTTGACTTCTTTTGTTGTCAGCCTGCTTACTTTCTCTCTTTGCCCTTTAATTCCTCCCCTGGTTCATTCTCAGTTGTCCCTGCCTCACTTTTTTGGCTCCAGGGGCATCATACCTCCCCTCCCCTTTTCCCAGCCACCCAAACTAATCATTAAAATTCAACACCCTCCCTCCATATCCCCATTTGTCTGTCCTTACCACTCTTTGTCTGTCTGGTCCCCTTCATTTAGCACAAGCCTACCCTCCCTCTGAGCTGTGACCCATTTTCCCCACACAGGCACAGATTTTAAATGGGGGGTGGCGGTGGGGAGGTGCAAGACAGGGTCGCCATGCCAGCGTGTGTGCATGTGCACCGGAGGGACCGCTGGGGGAAAGATGACTCATAACCAGTCGACCAGAAAAGAACAAAGACAACGGGCTGCATCAGGTGATAAAATCTCAAAACTGAGACAAAATCTGTTGCATGAATACGAAAGCGACGGAGAGGAGAGGGTATGACACAGCATTTCACTTCTGCCAACACCTCCTCTAATGTCAAGCACCAACCCTTCACCAAGCAAACAATGATCCTTCTTTTCTCTGTAATATATCAGCACTTTGAGCATTTGAACAGTGTGTGAACATCAGTTACTTGCTCCTAAACCTTATATGGAGTTTTGAGGAGCGAAGATAGTCTGCTTTAAATCTTCCCAAGGTGGATCGTGGTTCACATACAGACAGGAGGACACATAAACCATTTACATAATTCTCTATGATAGGTGATGACTGGGTTTATTATTTGGTATAATGTGTCTGTTTTCTAAAGCTGTTAAAGTGTAAAACTACAACTTGAAAAACTGCCTATATTCATGCCAGGAGATGCCAAGTTTAGACGAAAATCTTTTACAGTCAGTCTTTGGGTTGCTTTCATTGAAAATTCGTCAGTGAGTGAATGAACTCACTGACTCTACCCTCACTGTTCCTGCCCACTAAGCCACCGCCCCCCAGGCTTCCTCCTTCAGCCGTCCTTATTCCAGTGTCTCTTGCCTATTCAAACCCTCTTCCAGCTTTCTAAACCCCTGACACACCCTCTTTCTCCCCAGTACTTTTCCACTGCAGTGCGCTGATTGGCTGGAAGCCAGGCAGACCGTCCAATTAGGTAATGTTTTCTCTTCTTGCCTGCCTGTCTGTGAATCAAATAAATCATATACATTATAGACTGAACAATAAATTTCAGTTAGGCATACCATGGCCCATGCACACTAGAGCCAGAAGTAAATCTATTAGCTAATACTGTCAACCTGATATTGGCCTAGCACACCTATACTGGTATCAGCACATATGTTGTCTGATATTTCTTTGCAAAGAATCACGCAGATTGTTTTTTTTTTTTGTGTGTGTTTGTTTTATTTTTTAGTTTTATAGGCAACATTTTGTGAACACTGTATCATTTCTGTTAATTCAAGTTGTCCTCTTTGTGTTTTTTAAATTCATAATTATAATATATAATTATTAAAAATACTAGTGAAAGTTTACTGTTTCAGTTCCCTGATGTAATTTTAGATTTTATATATATATATAAAAAATATTAGCCAATATACATCGATATCAGAATTTCATTACTCCCTAATATTGACATTGGCCCAAAAAATCCAGTATTGGTCAGTCTCTATCACACACTTTAGCAAACTGGAGTCAATTTTTTTGTGTTGCCTGCAACTTGGTGAACTTTTCTTGTGCTCATCTTTTCTTCAGCAGTATGTCTGCTTTTTATAGGGTCATCACAGAGGCAACATCACTTTGCTGTTGTAAACTAGTCAGTTAAATGTCCAACACCATCACATCACCGGTCAGACACATGCCATGCACACACAACAACCCCAGACTGTGTCCTACTCAGCAGGCATGGTGTCCTGCTGACAGGGACAGACAGATCAGAAGTTCACTGTTTCTATTAGACAATTAGACAAAGATGGTGGTTTTATAGATAATACAATAAATAAATAACTCGATGTTGCAGCTCAACACTGCTGAGTGCAGTCCATGCACATGAACACACGTGCACACACACGTGCACACACACACACACACACACACACACACACACACACACACACACAGTAACCATCATGAATTAGTAAAGGGAGTGCTGTATCACACTGCAGGGCATTCAACAGGAGGGAGACATGTGACTACTCTGCAGAAGTAATGGGGACACACACACTTCCTATAGCCTTACTGTATGAACTGGTGTCAGCAGGCAGGTGACGGATATCCTTCCTAAGGCTCAGAGCCTGTCATTTGTCTCCTCTCAGTACAATAGTACAGATTTATACTGTGTTAGCTACTTTTCTCATGCCCTACTAACTAAACAAACAACCACACATTTGAATATCTGCAATGTGTACAGACTATATAAAAAAGACAAACTGCTTTGCTGTACAAATAGGGACCTTTTATGATGCAGTTGTGTATCTCCCTCCCAGCTGTGGGGTTTATTTCCTTAAATTGGCGACGGTTACATGCAGAGTGCTGAGTCACTCTGGAGTTCCTCCTTGCTTACACACATCCTGGACAAGATGGCTGGTTGATAAGTCAGCTGCAGAGCATAATTGAGGGGTATATTCAAGCTAACCCGAGTCTGGAAACAACCACACTACCTTTAAGTGGAAAACTTGTGTTAATATAGGAAAAAACAAGTCATAACAACTCAAGAAGAACAAATGACTCAAATTAGTCTCATAGCAAAACTGACTTTTAGTAGAAGTGATTGTTCACTAACTGCAGGACACACTCAACTAATCTGTGTTGATTTTGAACCCAGGCAGCCTGCCCTAAAGTGTGACCAGAGTAGCATGCAGATGCTAATCTGATAGAAGAAGAAATAGCCTATATGCTTTGTACAGCAAGTACCTGAGAATCCAGTCTACATCTATAACCTGTCAGAGACCCCACCCTATGGCCCACTTACATACACCATGAGTAGCTTGTGTAGGCTGTTACCATTAATTAAATTATGTAGACTCAAAATAATGAAAAATAAGGTAATTTACTGAATACATCTTCACAAAAATAAATCTCATCTTACAATAACATGGCTGTAGTCCTGGTTAGGCTGGAATAACACGTCATATGTGTTGCTAGTGTGCTCTGGCTAATCTCATTGGTTAGTTTACTCCTGGCTTTGCAAAGTGGCAACATGTTGGTCTCACATGACCAACATGACATTTACATCTGAGTCACTCAGGTGATACCCTGATGATGCAACGCCTACAAGAGCAGAAATAATGTCAAAGTAATTATGAGCTACATGACAAGTCAATTATGTGCCTCATATGCAAAGAATATCCTTGTGTTTCTAATAATAAGTAATAATATTCAAAACAGGCTAATGTTTGGCCAAGCCTGTCATGACGTATAAGTGTTGCAGTCACCGAGTAATTTTGCTTTAAGATCTTGTCATAGTCATCACAAAATGATGTTGGATAAGAAAAGTCTACTCTGAAGAAGGTTATATACGTGCTTTAAAATTCTGCAGAAGAAATCTGTCTAAGGGGATGTTATAATCATAAATCATGCTAATTAAAAATCATCTGCTGACGCATGGAAATCCTCCTGAATTTCTCATCATATGCTCTGCAGTTTGGTAACAATTTTGCATTTTGCTTTGCACACATACAGTACTTATCATCTCCCTAGCAGCACTGGGCCTGTTATTAGTGACCTTCAGTCATCCACAGCCTGAGCTAAGAGGCGTGGCTCCCCATCCACAAGTACAGATGACCATTTTCAAATTGACAAGGAGTTTGAGAATAAAAATTAAGCAGCAGGCCAGCGTCACTCCAGCCGCCCTGGGCCTGCTGCGACCTTCCTCAGCAGGAGTGATGACCTTCAACAGTGAGACAAGGCCAGACATGGCTGCATCTGCATGTACCACACCTTCCTGAGATGGATGAACGTAACTGCAAGAAACTAGTGATTGCTACAGTCAATAACACAGTAATACTTATTGCATTATTACTGTTGTTATTATAAATAGCAGTGAATACCAAAATAAATAAGAGGCACTGCATAGCATTTTGCACAATGGGACACAATGAGACTTTAATATATTATTGCTTTTGCTTTTTTTTTCACTGAACCAGCTCCACAAGTTCCCTATTCAATGTTATTATTAAACCCTTGCGACGCTTGTACAACGTATGACTGGTTATGGAGCTGAACTTAAACTACGTCGTCGCTTTAAAGGACGCAGGCCCCTTTACAAACCGCATCAACAGGTCTGTCGAGTGCGGAGTCAAACTGCGGCAGAATCATGCGACACCTCTCTGCCCTTCAAAAGCATCATGGGAAGGATTTCAGTAGGAGTCCCTCATCTTTCGACATGAAATAAAGCGACGGCTGTTCATTTGTCCCGTTTCGGTTCTTACATCACTATGACCTCTTCTTCCCGTCACTGCGAGAGTACAATTCATCTGTGAAATTGCGCCACGACCACAGACTTCATCGTGAGGACCGAGAGAGGCACGTAGCTTCACCTCCGTGCACGTACACTCACTCACCCCCAGCTTCATTAGAGCTCAGTGCACCGGTGCAGCGGCATTTTTACAGCCAGGTTTTACAGTGAACACGTTTTCACTCCGTCATTTATCAATACAGGTTGTTGCTAAGTCTTCTGTAGTGATAAACGCGGTAATTTAATTTTTGTGAAAGGTTACATAACATGGAGACTAATCCACTTCCGCAAAGATGCAGCAGTGGGAGCTGCCGATGTGACGTTACCCGCTCAGTGAGCTTCAGATGAATGAATTATACATTATGAACCGACCATACTTGATAAATGCAGATTGTCTTCACAATAAGGCACGATTCTTTCTCATTTTAGTGCTTTCCTGCGTCAGTGGATTTTGTTATAAGCTATCTGATGCAATGAAACGACTCGAGGAGAATGCATTACACAACCTCAGACCAGCCTTCCTCTCTCTCTCTCTCTCTCTCTCTCTCTCCACACTGCGAGGCCATGGCCGCATCCCCACCGAGCCTCGCTTTTCTCTTCCTGTAGGTGATCATTTACAGGGAGGCTGCTTTAAACACGCTGCCGCTAAATGAGCTCTGAGCTCCTCCACCGTCTCATCCTCTCGCCTGTCTCTTCTGAACTTGCGCCACGTTGAACGGATATGTGGCTGATTAAAATAAAGCTGGTGTAATAAAATCAGCATCCAGAGTGGCCACTAGCTTACGCAAGTCATTTAGGGCTTTTAGTATTACCAGTTTTAGGAAAATATGCGGCGAATTTGACAGCAAAGAATAAAAATTGTCATTTAAAACGGCATTATGTTAGCTATTAAACCACGCTGGTGGGTGGCAAGCCCACATTTGTGCACCAAGCTAACATCTGAACCCGTGGTGAAGGCTGAATCGTTTGAAATACTTTTGATTTAGATCATTTAGACACACTAATGTACTCTAGCTGTTACACAGGCCTCTACACAGTGTAGGGTAAATGTGTCTAGCAGCTTACCTCACGGCTGATGCTTCTTGAGTCTGTGTGCGCACTTCTCAGTGCCGCCTTCCGTTTTTATACCAGACACGTGCCTCGGGGAGCCTGGTCGCCCTGGCGACGTGACGTCATGTCATCCTTTGCTGCTAGGATCCATTCGGAACGAGGGACTGGTCACGGTCTCTCCTTGGCTGCTATAGTAACCACAGGGATGAAACACTGGTCTGTTTAACGTCTTCTTTACACTTTTTTATTTATTAATATCATAGGCCTTGAGGCTGTGTCGATGATGAAAGATAATATTTACCAGAGAAAGACAGATACAGACAGGTGAGACAAAAGAGGGACAGAGAGGAGGAGACTGGCAGCACGCCAACAACGTGGAGGTGATGGGGAATGATGAAGCATTTTGTTTCATTCCCACCACCATATACAGAGGTGCTCACGTGCATGTGATAAAATGCTAGACGGATGTAGCTTGATACATGTAATGACCACAGACAGGAAACTGGTTGGACAAAATAACTCATTATCAATGTAATGGCCAGGCTCGTCCCTCTGCATGTGACAGGGTCCTGCTGGACTGCATGTTCTATACAGGCAAATGTTTTATAACAAGGCCTCCGCCGCGCATTGATCTGTAAAGGACTGCAGACTGCATCGCCTATGGATGTACTGGTGTGTGTGTGTTGTGTGTGTGTGTGTGTGTGTTTGTGTGCACCTATAGGATAGATGCAGCACTGTTACATAAGAAGTCATGAAACTAACATGTCACGTTCCCATGTGCATAAGCTGTTCTGCAGCTAAACTGGTTTAATGAACTTGATGCTTCCATGTGCCACAATATGAAAATAAATAAATAAATAAATAGTAGATATAAATAAAAAATAAGAACATATATAAATTACATCGAAGTTTATTTGTTCTAGTCTGTTATTTTCTATCATATTCTATTCTTCTCCTGCCCTCTTTTTTGCCCTCTTTTTCTCCTCTCCTCATGTCTCAGCACGTGTCAGACTGAGAATAAGGCTACGTGAGGAAAGATGCGTACAGCGGTGTAACATGGGAAATCCCTGCAGTGCAAGAAGGAAGGAGCGCTCGTTGACCAACACGATTTGCACACACACACACACATACTGCGCATCCCCTCCTACATTTCGTCATCTCTGACTACCGTTTGATTTCCGCATTGTGAAGCAAAATGAAATTATAGCTATAGCTATTCTCGAGAGCAGGTCCTGCTCGCAGTGATCCAATCCCTTTCATCTCAACTTTTGTTTTCTTTAATCTATCTATCTATCTATCTATCTATCTACATGATCTCCTGTTGATAACGTGTAATAGTAACTATTTTTTTCCTCACTTCCATTCATTGAGTCTCCCACTGTTTGGAGCCCACTGGGGAAGCCCACCTCAGCATACCTCTGGTGTAGCCTATATAGGCTTGCCATGTTTTTACATGCTAATGCCCCCCCCCCCCCCCCCCCCCCCCCCCCAACTACATTAGCATATGGGCCACCCCCCTCCCCAAAAAACCTCTGAGAGGTTTATTTTTTTGTAATTCTAAACATTTTATATTTTGGCACTACCATGGAGCCCACTCAAGACCAGAAGTCATACAATGACATCTACTGGACAAACCAACACTCTGCACATCTGGACTGCTGTGCAGTCCTCCCGTTTATGTTAGCTGTTACAATAAATTAAGATACAGGTAAATAAGTGCTGAAATGTTGTGCAGGGTTGTTTCAAAGGCCATCCCTTGTCCTAACAAGACACTTTGACACCACTGCTTTTGTTGACTGTCAACATAGTTTGGAAATGACTACAAGCAGAATGGAGGAGGGTTTAGGCTGTTTTCTGGGAGATCTTTGTTTATTGTCAATGTGGAACTCTTATGTTTGTGGTACTGTGGAAACACTATTGTAATCATGACAATTATGGAAAGCATTCTGATTGGCGAAGACAGCAAGTTGTTGAAAACACAGTTGGGGCAACCTATCATTATGTTTGGTCTGACCTCGCACTGGGTCTCACCATTACAGCAAGGCTCTCTTGTGACAAGACAAAACAAGTTAAAACAGAACTTTATTAATCCTTAAGGAACCTCTTGTGCCAGATTGCTCCAAAATTACAGTACAATAAACAGTTTCAAATATAAAGTGAAATATAAAATAGAAAGTGTATACAGAGTAAATGCAAAGAAACTGTGCCTAATAAAACAACAATCGAAGTAAGAATAAAACATTATATTGTACCAGATAATTCATGTAAAAGTAGCACATAAACACAATATTTTAAATGTAAATAATGAAAAGTAATACTGCACATATTGAATGATGTTAAAAAAGTAATACTGAACATGTTCTCAGTCCAATGCTTCAGTTTTCCTTCCTGCAGAAGGGGGGTGGAGTTATACAGTTTGATGTCCGCTGGAAGAAAAGACCTGCAGCTGATGCGCTCCAGTGTGGCATGCAAGGGGTTGTACATGACACTAAGCAGTTTGCTCAGCATCGTCATCTCTGACACCTTCTCTGAAGACTCTAGTTCTACTCCCAATGCAAATAGAATGAAGGTGCGTTACTGTGAAGGTGATGATACGGGCCTACCCTGTTACATTAGCAGCAGCTGCCTTCACCCTGCTTCCCCAGCACACTACAGCATGATCAGCATCACTACATGATGCTGGATACTGCCAAATATGTAAACATGTGCAACATGGTTCTGCAGATGTTGAAAGATCTGAGTCTAAACTAAATAGCTCTGTACAAGGTGTGGGAGCTGAAAGGGCCACAGATGCAAGAATGGTGCAGATAAGTGCGGAAAGGCAATAGGACAAGGACAGTTAACTGTAGATGTTGGATTAACCATTGCAGAAATTGTAAATTCAAAGATGAGTTACCATCATGACCACCCTTCCACAGCTTACCCTATGAACACACACAAGCTATGGTGTTTTTGCAAATCTGTATTTTCATGGTAACAGACAACTCTTCGCTTGCAATATCACAACATCATTATTTATTTGGCTTTTTGATATCATGAGAGTGAATGTATTTCTCTGCCTTCTCTCTCATCCTCTTCATAGATGTGTCTGTGGGGTCTATACTTTAAATTGGAATAATGTAAAGGCTTGTTACAGTGTAATAAGTCAGAGAAAACCTATTATTTTTTCCAATTTGAGTTGTCTCTTTATTTACTCTGTATTTTTACGGCAGGGTAGAAATGGAAAATAATTTTATAATTGCATTGTGTGATGTAGCATCCAATCTGTGTTCTAGTGTATGTGTGAACACTTGAATTATTGTTTTATTATAATATTGAAAAATATTATTGAAAAAATGTGTTTTATCATAATACTGTTGCTATTGTTTATGGATTCATATATTGTTTATTAGAAAAAGTCAATTTGGGCAGTTGAGCAATTATTAGGCTGGCAAGAATAAAACAGAAGGGTGATTCAACTTGAGGGTCATTTACTGTAACACACAATCCATGTAATTTCCTCTTTGTCCAACAGGGGGCGAACTTGCCTTTACAATAATACAATTTTATGAGGCAACATCAACCTCAGCTGATGTTGCCTCATAAAATCAGTTTTGTGTCAATCCACTCTCAGTTGAATCTAGCATGAAGTTTCTTACCATTTAAAAACAAATGTCAGAATGAATAAATAATAAAGTAGTGTCCAATGAATTCACAAAACTATGAAGGAGACAAGGTAATCAATGTACACTTAGCAAAAAATAAACACTGAATTTTTACTCTAAATTTTGATGAGGTGAAATAAAAGCTCTGACATTTTTTCTGTGCACACAAAAGGTTTATTACTCTTATTTTTTTTCCTCACAAAGTTGTTAAAATCCATGTTAGCTATCTGCAGCCCTTTGTGAAACAGCCATGGGTCAGTGCCTCATGAATGTTTTTTAAAGATCAAACTGCACATTTTAGAGTGGCATTTTATTGTGAGGAGTCTAAGACACACCTATGAAATGATCATGCTGTTTCATCAGCATCTCTATATGCCACAGCTGTCAGGAGGATGGATGGATTATCTTGGAAAGGGAGAATTGCTCACTAACAGATTATGACAAATTTGTGGACAAAATTTGACAGAAGTAAACCTTTTGTCTGCATAGAAGAAGTATGAGATCTTTTACTGCAGCCCATGAAAAATAGGAGCAAAAACCCAATATACTTCATTTTTAGTTGAGTGTCTTACTTGCCACATGTCTCTCATATATGAATTTGAATAAACAGTAAAACATTAATCAGTTTTGATGTAAGGCAGATGTTCAGAGGATTATATATTCTCCGATATACATGATATGGTCTCATATTTACAGCTCTGGAAAAATTAAGAGACCACAGCAAATCATCAGTTTCTCTGCTTTGTCCATGTGTTTGAGTAAAATTAATATACACGTAGATTTGGGGAAAATTTAGAGTGGTCGTTTATTTTTTTTTTCAGAGCTGTATAGACAGTGTGTGCTTTCCTTGAGCTATTTAGAACAAAGTGTTCAGTTTTTAAAATTTAATACAGATAATTTAAATCCACCCTGCATGTTATATCTCACATTATAGCAGAAATCTTGATCTCTACATTCCATTATCCATATCCATTGTTTGAGCTCTGCATCATCTGTAGGTTAAAAGACTTTCTAAATTGACAAAACACAGTCTGAACAGACAATACAATATAAAATGGGCAAAGAGAGCATAGGCTGCACCATTGAACCATAACAGACCTTTTCACGGCAGCTATTTTGACATGAAACAGGGTAAACACAGGCTTTAAAATACAGTTCAAACCAAAAATAAAAACCAGACTTTTTTCATCTGGCCTGTAGTGATATTTATCCATCCATGCTGTTTTGGTGTGAGTTGCAGAGTTTTGGCAGTATCTCCCACAGAGGTGTTTGTCTTCCCTCTATTATAATAGGACTAAATGACACTAATCAAATCAAATCAAACTTTATTTATATAGCACTTTTCATACATCTTAAAATGCAACCCAAAGTGCTTCACAAGAAAAAACAGAAAGAAAAATGAAATGACAAAACATACAACAATAAAAAGTGAAATCCCGTCCCTCCCATCCCCACATATCGACCCCCCCCCCACACACACACACACACACACACACACACAGACACACTCACACACACCTGCACACACGCCCACACTCACACATGCAGTATATAGACTGGTAACATGGCATGGCACTGAGGATCCAGGTCCACTAGTCATGTGGTGCTCAACATACCAGAAATACATTTGAAAAATAAAAAACTAGTGTCTCTTTCCAGAAATTATAACCTGGTTAGTCACATTAATAACCCACAGCCCTTGTTGTGAGCAGTTTTGTGTAAGAACTACAAGGACACAACAAGGTCTCTGGATTATCTTGAGTAACCGGTCGTGATTTTAGGAAAGAGAGACAGGTTTTAAATTTTTCAAATGTTGTTTGTTCTTTTTCATTCCATTCAGGTCAGACAAAGTCAGGGTGCTGCTATTGGGCATGTTGGCTCGCTGGAAAGGCTCTGCTATCCTAAATGGAATGGGACCTTAATTAGTAAATTAAATTAGTAATTGGTAACACCTGTGTTCACCTCACTACTTCACACTGATATGGCTTCAAGGTGAAATGTTTATGATTCAACTATTTATGGAACCATTCTCCAAAATCTCAGCAAATATGTTTGCAGACACTATACTGCATGTTTTTTTTTTTATTCATCGGCTATGTGGAAACCCTTATATTTCTAGTGTATTCTGTAGCTTTGCTTTCCATTCATGAAGTCAACTTTTCTTTGTTATTTTTCATGATTTCTTTCCTCCACACAGCATAGATTATGCCCTGGAAAAGGAAAGCACCTGTGTAGCAGAACAAAGTATTTATTGATATTTAAACTTCCTTGTATAAACCGTCATCTGAAACGAGCCATCAGGCAAATGACAAATCTTTCATATACACCTCCTACTACCACTCCTTAACAGGAAATTTAGGTCTGAGCAGAGGTGTGTGGGGGCGTGTGCAGATGTGAACATATGAGAATTCAGGCTCATACACAACACTGGAAAAACAAACCATTTGTCATTATAAATCAAACTTTTAAAATAATTTCCACATGTTGCAGTCATGTCAGAGTTTTAATAGCCGGAGCATTATGCCTAATTTTCACGTTTACATTACTCCATGCACATATGATTATATCTTGCATCTCATTTTTCTTCATATTCTCAACCCACTGAGAGTGATTTAAGACAAGCCTAATGCTGTGAGCCTGAGCAGTTCAACACACTGAGCCCATGGTACCATTAAAAGCACCTCCTGACCCCCTCAGGCAGAGAGCTGGCCCTCTCTGATAATATTTTCATAGGCTGTGAATTATAAGTGTTTAAAGGGGCACTAATCGCAGAGTTACACTCATGCCAAGAGCTGCTTAGCATCAGTAAACCACAACGTCTGGATAGAGAGCCTAGAGGGCCAGGTTTTAGCCAAAGTTAAAACATTCATTATAACAATTATTTTTTATAGCGTATCTGCCTTTTAACAAAGTGTACAGTGGAAAAAGAAAAGAAAAGAGGTGAAGGACAGGGGATGAAATACAGCAAAGCCATCCTTAGTCAGATTTAAACCCTTGTCACCACTTACACATGGTGTGTGCCTGCGGGACTGCAGCATTTCCAGAGTTTTAAAAACTTTTTGGCAAAGCTGAAAAATGGTGAAAGGCAACGGTAGCCAAATGCTTGAAGGTAAAGGTCTTGGCTTGAATCCTTGGCTGGCTGAGTAAATCGGCTGGGGAAAGTTAATAATTATCTCCTCTGAACAGACAGACATAACAAGATTCTCTTGAAGACAGGGTTTTACCTCCTGTGCATGAAATATTTTAAATACCTAAATGAAAACGAATCATATAATTAGAATGAAATACAACACACATTTGTATTTGCTTTTTATGTATGCCTTCACTGTGTCATCATGAATATTATTTAACCTTTTGTCTTTGTAGGTCCAGTGTGTAAAATTTAGGGTGACCTACTGGTAAAATATGGCAGAGATGGAAAATATTAGTATGTTTTTATTAGTGTATAATCACTTGAAAATAAGATTTGTTGTGTTTTTGTTACCTAAGAATGAGTCTATTATCAACAAATGGTGCAGGTCTTCTTGCACTGAGTCCACCATGGTGCACCAAGCCCAGAACTGACAAACCAAACACTGGCTCTATAGAAGGCCTTTCATGTTTTTCCACAATTTTGTGGCCACCAGGGCGTCTAATACACACTTGGAAGAGGAGGGTGGGGTGAGGTGATTGCAATCTGTGCGCTCACTGCTAGATACCACTAAGTCCTACACACTGGTCATTAAATAACTGAACTGTTTTTCAGTCACAGCTTTGGGACACAGGTGGAGCTTATCTGTGGGCAGGCCCCCAGATGTGAGGGCGGAATGGAGCATGTGAAAAATTTATTTATGAAGCAAATCTCACATTGCATTCATATGTAAGGCTTATGAATAACAACTAACACCTCATCTTTGGATTTAGATATATCAGCAGCTATGACCCTATTGAATTTGCTTGGATTATTAGGGCCCGAGCACCCTCGGGTGCAAAATGACTTGGCCACGCCCTTTAAATGCCGCCATTACCGGCACGTTTCACTGACTTGCACGAAAATCGGTACACACATAGATCATGCCCGGACGCACAACAATGTATCAACAACCTATAGCCTAAACCCAACAGGAAGTCAGTTATTTTGAATTTCGTGGTCACTTTTGCCGTTTTCCACGTGTTGAATTTTAACAAACTCCTCCTATAGGATTCATTAAATCAGCTTCAAAATTGGTGTGTACCATCTAGACTAGTTTGTGATCAAAATTAATAAAAAGATTGCATTTCACTTAAAAGGTGTGGCCGTTAGGTGGCGGCTAATTTTGATGATTCGCCATCAAACAGGAAATGATTATACCTTTGGCATACACGGTAAGATCTGCACCAAACTTAATATGTTTCATAATAGTCCTGCCCTGAACACAATTGTCATAGCGCCCCCTGCTGGTGACAGGACATGTCATGTTTTAGACTTTGAGGTGCTGCTGTGCACACATTGACCGTGTCTCACTCAAATTTGGTGTGGAAGCCCCTAAGACCTTGGTAATGCTATGTTGTGAAAGTCGTAACGTTTTGTCGAAGGGCTTCACCTTGACAGTGCAGAGTAGGTTGACGTTTCGTAGAAACACATTAAATGCCATTAACTTTTGTGTACATGTTCGCACTGCCATGAAACTTCCCATGTATGTTAAAGGTCCTGCCCTCAATATATCAAATGACTTTTGTTGCTAACCTTGGCCAAATGCCTTGACCACGGCCTTTAAACAGCAGCCCCTGCGGGACATTCCACCGACATGCACAAAAATCGGTACGCACATGTATCACAACCGGACCCACAAAAAAGTCTCTGGGAGCCATAAGCCAAACCAAACAGGAAGTCGGCCATTTTGAATTACATGATGATGATTCGCCATGAAACAGGAAATGGTTATAACTTTGGTATGAATGATCTGCACCAAACTTCACCGGTATGCCAAAAGCACCACCCTGAACACATCCACATGACAATCAGGAGTCAAAGCCATAGCGCAAACTAGTAAAGACAGGAAGTGACATCTAATTCCTCCTCAATGTCTGAAATACGGTTTAATCCCAGGAAACAGGATCCATGGGACATCTAATCAAGCCCATTTCACGTTTCCCCGGAGATGCAATGACATTTTAATTTATCTTTTTGAAGCACAGACCATATTAGATATGTTCAAAAACATGTAGGCTGACACTTTACTGTCATAAAACATGCAGCAGATATGTTTGTCTTTGTGCTGTGTGCCAGTAAAATAGATCACAGCCTATTAAGTAAGACATAGTGCTGATTAAAAAACACATGCATGCTCAGAGTCTGACCTTGTGGCATTGCACATATAATGCACAAACACTGAAGTGAAAATAAATAAATGATCTGTTAACTTTGAGTGATCATTGATTTTGCTAGCCTACTTTGTATTGCTTTGTTATTACAGGAGGCTCGCTCTCGCAACCTCAGCTCTACCAGTGGAGCAGCAGTAAGATATAGATTTGCCTGGGCAAGTCAGGCCATGAGGCCGCGGCCACAAGCACCCTGAGTTGCGCGGGGGTGCGAGGGCCCGTTCCTGCTTTTTTTTTTTTTTGCCCCTAAGATCGCATTTTTTAGGGCTTAAACATGCTCAAAAAGTCCCAGAATTTTGCACACTCGTCACGTCTGCTGAAAAATTTGATATTTTATGGTCGTTACAAATGGGCGTGGCAAAATGCCTCAATGGCGCCCCCTAACAGTTTTCAAAATCGAAGCCCCCAGCTTTAACTTTGCCCGAGGCATACGAAATTTGGTACACATATGTATCATGTCGAGACGGACAAAAAAGCCTCTTGGACCAACACCCTAAACCCAACAGGAAGTCAGCCATTTTTACTTTTTTTTTCCACTTTTATGTCATTTTTGGCCATTTTCACACGTTGTACTTTAACAAACTCCTCCTACAGGATTAATCAGAACGGCTTCAAAATCGCTGTGTACCAACTAGACTACTTTGTGATCAAAAGTTATTAAAAGATTGCGCTATTGTTAAAGGGTGTGGCCGTGAGGTGGCAGCGAATTTTGATGTCTCGCCATGAAAAAACGAAATTGCTATAACTTTAGCATAAATGGTCTGATCTGCACCAAACTTCACATGTTTGATAATAGTCCCGCCCTGAACACACATATATGAAAAGATTCCACAATTGTCATACGCCCCCTGCTGGCAACAGGAAAATGACATGTTTTACAGTTTGAGGTGCTGCTCTGAGCACGTTGTCCATATCTCACTCAAATTTGGTCACCGAGGCCTTAGGACCTTGGTAATGCTATATCGTGAAGATCATGATGTATCGTCAAACGTCATTGTGCCCAGAGCGCGGCGAAGTCGATGTTTCGCCAAAACACAGGAAAGTGGTGTTAACTTCAGTGTCCTTGGTCATATCTGCCTGAAACTTCACATGTGTGTTAACAGTCCAGGCCTGAACATGTGATATGAGTTTCAGTTTCTTTTAACATCAGCCCCTGCGGCATGTTTCACCGACATGCACGAAAATTGGTACACATATGTATGACACCCAGACGCACAAAAAAGCCTCTTGGACCTATTGGCCAAACCCAACAGGAAGTCAGCCATTTTGAATTTGGCGGCCATTTTTGACGTTTTGCACATGTTGTATTTTAACGAACTCCTCCTACAGGATTAATCAGAACGGCTTCAAAATCACTATGTGCCATCTAGACAATGTTGTGATCAAAAGTTATTAAAAGATTATGCTCTTATTGAAGGGCGTGGTCGTGAGGTGGCGGTGAAGTTTGATGTCTCGCCATGAAACATGAAATTGCTATAACTTTACCATGAATGGTCCAATCTGCACCAAACTTCACATGCTTGATAATAGTCCCGCCCTGAACACGTCTACATGCAGAAATTTTGTAATTGTCATAGCGCCCCCTGCTGGCGACAGGAAATACCATGTTTTAGACTTTAAGGTGCTGCTCTGAGCACGTTGACCATATTCAACTCAAATTTGGTCAGAAAGGCCTTAAGATGTTGGTAATGCTATATTGTGAAGACCATGATGTCTCATCAAACAATGCCGCCCTGACGGCCCTGGCGAAGGTCAATGTTTCGCCAAAACACAGGAAGTGGACATAACTTCAGTGTACTCCTGAATCTTAATATGTTTGTCACTGGTCCCGCCCTGAGCATATGATATTAATTTCATAAGTGGGCATGGCTAAACAAACTCCGCCTCCACAACTGATCCGATTGACTTCAAAACTGGTGTGTACCATATAAACTAGTTTGTGATTAAAAGTTATTAAAAAAAATTGGTCACTGTAGAACAGTGTGGGTGTGGCATGGCCTCGACTTTTTATGTCTCGCCATGAAACACAAAATTGCTATAACATGAGATTAAATGGTCAAATCTGCTTCAAACTTCACATGTATGATAATAATCCCGGCCTGAACACATCTGCATGATGCTCACGAGTCATAGTCATAGCGCCACCTGGTGGAGACAGGAAATAACACCGCAGTGTCCAAAGGGGGTGAAAATTCAGCACCTCATCTACCAGTCGGCCTCTGGTGACATGGTCGCGTCCGCAGCAGGCCCCGAGTGGCGCGGGGGTGCGAGGGCCCATTCTATGCTGCTTGCAGCTTTAATTATTATTATTATGATTTATTATTATTTGCCAAAATGAATCACTTTTTGGGGGGGCTTTAACATATTCAGATACAAACCAATTTTGGCGGCCCGGTCAACCCCAGTGAAAATGGCCAGGTTTTATGGTTCCCGGTGGTAGGCGGGGCGAAATGGCTCAATAGCGCCACCTAAAGTCAGCCAGGGCGCCACGTTTCACTTACATGCACTAAAACTGGTACACATATGTATCACACCCAGATGCAAAAAAAAAAAAAAAAAGGCTAAACCCAACAGGAAGTCGGCCATTTTGAATTTTGTGGTCAATTTGGCATTTTCCATGCGTCGTATTTTAACTCCTCCTCCTACAGAAATTATCCAATTGAGTTCAAAACTGGTGTATATCATCTAGACAAGTGTGTGATCAAAAGTTATTAAAAGAATTTTCTCATGTTGAAGGGTGTGGCCGTGAGGTGGCGGCGAATTTTGATGTCTCGCCATGACACACAAAATTGCTATAAAATAAATAGCATAAATAGAATAAATGGTCCGATCTGCCTGAAACTTGTTTATTAACAGTCCAGGCCTGAACATGTGCTATGAATTTGGTCGATGGGCGTGGCTAAATGGCTTGGCCACACCCTGTCTTAACAGTAGCCCCCCATAGG
The DNA here is from genome assembly GCA_034769285.1 of Lutjanus argentimaculatus. Lineage (NCBI taxonomy): Eukaryota > Metazoa > Chordata > Actinopteri > Lutjaniformes > Lutjanidae > Lutjanus > Lutjanus argentimaculatus. Next base: position 11,617,228 of record JAWZSL010000025.1, on the reverse strand, counting down.
ACATTGTGACACACAAAAAAGTCTCTTGGACCCATGGGCTAAACTCAACAGGAAGTCAGCCATTTTGAATTTTGTGATCAAATTTGGCATTTTCCACACGTCGTATTTTATCAAACTTCTCCTACAGAAATTATCCAATTGACTTCAAAACTGGTGTGTAGCTTCTAAACAAGTGTGTGATCAAAAGTTATTAAAAGATTTGGTGTGTGTTAAACGGTGTGGTTGTCAGGTGGCGGCGAATTTTGACGTTTCGCCACAAAACAGGAAGTTGCTATAACCTTAGCATAAATGGTCTGATCTGCACCAAACTTCACAGGTATAATAAACGTCCCAACCTGAACACATCTACAACACAATCAGGAGTCAAAGTCATAGCATCACATAGTGGAGACAGGAAGTGACATCCCAGGAATTGCAATGACAAGAAATGGGAAAAATGTATTTTTTAATTATCTTTTTTAAGCACAGAACATGTTACATATATTCAGAAAAATGTATGCTGACACTTAACTGTCATAAAACATGCAGCAGAAGTTTGTGTGCATGCTGCGTGCCAGTAAAACACAACACAGCCTATTAATTGAGACACAGTGCTGATTAAAAAGTACATGCATGCTCAGAGTCTGATCTTGTGGCATTGCACATATACTAAGGCACAAATGCTGCAGTGAAAATAAAGACATGATCTGTTAACTTTGAGTGATCATTGATTTTCATAACCTACTATGTATTACTTTGTTATTACATGAGGCTCACTCTCGCAGCCTCAGCTCGTACCAGTGGAACAGCCATAGAATACGAGTATGACTGGGACAAATCAGGCCACAGGTACGTGGCCACCGGCAGCCTGAGTTGCGTGGGGTGCGAGGGCCTGTTCAATGCTGCTTGCAGCTTTAATTTTAATTTATATCTTCAACCGTGCAAAATTTGTGCAAAAATTGCACTGTGCAGTACTTTAGTATAAACTGGCATCAATACTGCATTTAATACTCTTATTTATTTATAATATTCAAGAATTTAAATGTACTTACTTAGAGACCTTTTTTTTCCAACTTTGTTGTTTATGTACATTGTTGTCATATATTTAAGTATAATGCACATATTTTACATGCCTATTATTTATTTATTTTTTTTTCTTATACGTTCTCTATGCATACATTTATATATTTCTACAGCAGCGACTGTAACGTTCCTCTGGGGATCAATAAAATATTTCTGATTCTGATTCTGATACAGGCTACATACCGATCGACTGAGCATGTCAGTTTATTGTTTCATAGATAAGAAGATCACTGTGTTTTTCTTTACCCTCTGAGGATGGATCACAGTGGAATTACATGATGTTATCAGCAGCATGAATGAACATCAGGCAGTGGATGATGATGTCATGGAAATGTTATGATGATGATGATGGTTGCATGAAAGATGACAAAGAAAAATTAGTGATGACAAAAGAGGAGGAGAAGCCTTACTTGCTAGAATTATTTAACACACATTTACACATACTGTACATTGTACATTAAAAAAATGCGCAGCATTCATACAAATATACAAATATCACACACACAGCCTGCACATCCAGTTAATGGTCCACTCATAATATATTGCTATGGTGTGTGTTGCTAATGTGTTGTCAGTATGTGTATCACTTACGTATTCCCTGTGTGCAGACATTGTTTGGTTCTGAGAACTGTCCCACTCCCACTGCATTTGAGGCAGCCAGACGTACTGAGTACACAGTGTACTGCTTGAGTCTGGTGATAGCTAGGGGACCTTCAACAGCAAACAGACACAGAGAAAAAAATATCAGCTACTGCACACAAATAAATGTTACTTAGGTATTTATAGCAGAATGAAGGTATGGTAGAAGCAGTTTAAAGTAGAAATGACTCACTGACTGATTTTCTCACAAGAGTCGTAATATACAACTGCAAAGCCTTTCTGAAGAGCAGATGTGCTTTACCTGATGTTGGGACTGCGATCTCTTTCCACCTCTCTGCTGTACTTCGCCTCCACTGCAGAACGTAACTTGTGATAGGTGTGCCTCCACTGATGGGCGGGGTTTTGAGGGAGAAGCGGACTGAGGTTGGTCCAGGAAAGACTGACAGGTAGTGAGGAGGACCGGGTTGGGCTGTGGTTCAGGAGAAGAAAATGAAAGAAGAAAAACAAAACTAACATTCAGCTTTATTTGTCCCCAAAGGGCAACTGATTTCGCAGTTCAAAGTGCATCATAAAACACACTAATAGGCATAAACTCTTACTGTGTATTGCAACATCTCTTGAGGCAATTCCCGAGGTGCTGACAGCCATGCAGGAATACAGTCCACCATCAGAGGGCATTATTTCCTCAATCACCAGTGCACCATCAACAACACGAATACGACCAGAGGTAGAGTCCTGACAGAGGGAGGCACAAAAGGAAAAATATTCAGTCACATATAAGGCAAAACGCATGCTCATATTTCATGTTGATGGAGCAGCTGCACTGGGCTAACGTTAGTTAGACAGCAACATGGAGCTGACTGAAGTGTTGTTTGGCAAGTTACAGAGCACAAAACTGCACATATGAGTGTGTAAGTCAGGTGCGGCGTTATCGGTGGGCCTGACGGGCCTGGGCCCACCCACTTGTACATTTGGCCCACCCTAAATGACTGGGAGAACATATATTTCTTATCTTTTAATTATTAAAATCAGCAATTTAATACACCCTTCAGACAAAATCGTTTCCATTTGAAAAAAGACAACTCTTATTCAGCTATTATCACATGTGATGTCTGGACTGATCACAACAGGCCATTATTCGTTGCCCCAGACGCTCGCGCATGCACGTCACACTGGCGGTTGTTCCAGGTCAGTGTACTGAGGAAAGTATATCATTGTCTTATTTTATACTTGCAAATGCATTTCTCATTTAAACCAGAACTTCTATAAAATGTAGACAATATGGGAGGTAGAGCAAAATATTCCTGCTTGACTTGATTGTCTGCAGATCACCTTCACAGCAGACAGTTAAGTTTATGAACAGCGCAGCGCACCTCACTCTCTCTCCTGTTAAAAATGATTGGAAATGCATTACAAGGAATTAACATGCCGGTTTTCTTAACGAATTGATGTATTAATCTACTTGATCCATAGAGAAAATATAATGAGATATCCTGTGTCACTTGAAATAAATACATACTGCCACGGTGAAATAATAAGCTCTATCGGCACTGAAACCGTCAACTAGAAGTGCTTGTTGCTCTCCACAGCATTATACCAGTCATTTTTGTTAAAGTAAGATTACCAGTTGGAAACAGTGTTAACTTTTGTAATTAAAAGGCCCACCCAAAATTACTGTGGCCCACCCAAAATTGAAATCCTGGCGCCGTGCCTGGTGTAAGTGTTCATACTTACCAGTGTCTGTCCATTGTGCTTGTTGAGCCAGTGTAACTCAGGCTGAGGATGGCCGGAGACGTTACAGGACACAGATACACGTTCATTCACTGACACATTCTGTTGCTCTGCTGACACAAACACCTCTGGTGCCTCTGCAATAAAACGTCTCTTTTATTATAACAGTAAGCACCTCATTAAAATGTTGAAGATCACATGAAGCAACAATCAATGTGTGTTCTGAGCTTGTCACACCACAGGAATGTAAAACTAGGTCTCAAAATCATGAAAAAAATGAGCAGCTTTCTCTTTTCTGAAATGTTGGTGGCTAGCTGCACCACTGTCTCAGAGTCAAATTCCACTATGTACGGTGGCCGACAAGTACAAACGCGTTGCATATACAGACAGGCGCTGCAAATACAGAAACGTGCTCCATATAAGAAAACAGATGCAAAAGGAAAACGCTGCAAATACAGAAACGCGCTGCATAAACAGAAACGTGCTGCAAATACAGAAATGCGCTGCATGTAGGAAAACAGATGCAAAAGGAAAACGCTGCGAATACAGAAACGCGCTGCAAATAAGAAAACAAATGCAAAAAGAAAACGCCGCATATCCAGTCATACAACAGAAGTGCTCCAGGCCTCTAGGGGCAGTGCTGAGCGTCCATCCGAGAGACAGACAACGGACGTATCAACCATAGGCTGTATAAAACGGTATCAACGTGTGGAGCAGATTATCCCAGTAATGAATTCATTAACAGATTTAGACCTGAAGTGTCCATCCATAAAGCTAGATTTCTCCAGGCTATGCCAAATGAAACTTTGTTTTATGTGGAACTTAAATCTTTTTATGAATCTGTCTGTAAAATATGTAAAAACAAGAAAGCTTTCAAGACATCCGGTCTTATGGAAAATATTATGGTTTATATTACTAGATAAAATCTCTCAATTTTTGCATATATATTTATTTATTTTCTGTTTCTTTATTGATTAAATTTATTTTTATGCATCCTGATACATTGTAATTTTATTTTATTTTATTTATTTATTTTTGTCAAGCTCTGGTTTTTGTGTGATATCTATTCTGCACTCCCTGTACTTCACTGTTGTTTCATGACTGTATGATGTCATAATGTTTAATGTCATGTTTATTTGTATAATGTCTCTAATGTGATAATAAAGTTTGTTTTAAAAAAAACGCGTGGAGCAGACGTGTGAATGAGAAGAAGAAAGTTATTGGTGGGAGGAAAATTGGAGTCGGCTGCACTTTCATAATTCAGTAAAAGATGAGGGCCATACGTGGAAAAAGAGAAGAAGAAAGAAAAGAAAGAAAGAAAAAGAAAGAAAGAAAAAAGGAAAAAAAAAGAATACGTACTTTTTCATGTAGCCTCTCTCGACTCCAATTTTCTCTCGGGTGGAAGCTCAGCACTGCCCCTAGAGGCCTGGAGCACTTCCGTTGTATGACTGGATATGCAGCGTTTTCTTTTTGCATTTGTTTTCTTATTTGCAGCGCGTTTCTGTATTCGCAGCGTTTTCCTTTTGCATCTGTTTTCCTATATGCAGCGCGTTTCTGTATTTGCAGCGCCTGTCTGTATATGCAGCGCGTTTGTACTTGTCGGCCACCGTAACTATGACCTGAAAATTATCAGAAAAACGGACGCTCAGTCTAGCAGCTTTATTGAACATGTCCAGACATGTTTGATTCACCAAAGGATGGTGATAAGATGATTTTTTTTTTCTGCTGCATTGGTTTGTGGAATTGAAGTGAGCTGAAATGAACTGCTCGGCTGATTTGGACTGAGAGAGTCGCTTAAGATATGTTCATACGTGACTGTTAGGGAGGGTTAAAGGAGGGGGGTGATGTTGTTTGTGTGCCGGTACATGGGGCTTATATAGCATTGGGGAACCATGGCTTCGGCATATATTTCAGGTCCCCCCAAAAAATCCCGCTACAGAAATGGCGAACAACAGTTTTACTAATCTAACTCCAGAGTCCAGTACCACATATTTCTCAGTCTTTCACATGTTTTCAGCAATGATTTTCTAACATGTATTACGTGTTTAGAAGAAAAACTTCTTTTTCCTTTGCACAGACTTCAAGAAATGCTGAGCAACACATGAGCAAGGGTCATACAGCAATAAAGTAGGAGGTCATCATGGTTGAAGAGCAGATTAGTGTTGAGGGTGTTAATGGACAAAAAAAAAAAAAAAAAAAAAAAAAAATAGAACTGAACTAACCGAAAACATGAAGCAGGATGGTAGCGTTGCTCTCAGCTATCTTGTTGGTGGCAGTGCAGACGTACTCTCCGTAGTCGGCCCTGACAACAGACTTTATAGTCAGCTGGCTGCGGTCCGAGTTAAAATGATGACGTGAAGGGTCAACGTCATTGGCCTGGGAGGAGCAAAGACAGAGCAAAGTACACACTGAGTAATGCTGTAGCGATTTGTCATTCATATGGATTTAAAAGACAGCATGCAGTCAGACATTTGTAGACGATACCACAGAACATTAACAAAGCTGATGAGGAAATTCTTCTCCATCCACCCACTAGCACACAGAAAAGATGTTATGCTATGTTAGCAATACTTTGAGCCAGCGGCACAAAATGATACAGTTTTGTTGCTGATGATAGATTGTTCTGAGCTAAGGTTGTAATTAAAATCAGTTTAATATTTGTGAAAAAACATCTAACAGAAATGAAAGATAGCAATGAACTGTGATGCAAACGCTAACTTAACTTTTACTGTACATCATTAGACTTTTGTTGTCATATAAAGATCAGCTAAATTATACTTGTACATCATCAACATGCTAACCTGTAATGCCATACAAAGGTTAAGGGCTGAAAAACAATAACAAGAGTTGCGTGTTCTGCTAAACACTTTTTTTGCTTTCTTAACATAAAACTGCAGCAAGTTCCAGTGTTTTTACCAACTCATTACTTTTCCGTACACACAATTTAGGAAAAATTATTCGAAGCAATGTTTGTTTTTAGGGTGCAGACGCAGCATATTAGCAGACTTCCCAGCATGCATTGTGTGAGAGTTAAAACTCTCCTGAGACTCTTCCTTTTCATAGTTTGAAACTATGTTTTGTCAAGTTCAGTAAACTTAACTCAATTGTTTTTTTGTTTTTTTTTTACAAAACTCAAACTTTGACTTTAAACTAATTATTCAGTTTATCTTCAGCGACCTTACATTTTTTGGTCGAACCAACTCAAAATTATTTACTGTTCACATTAAAAGTCTTGTGTGAAAGCTGTTTACCGCAACCTTTTAAAATGAGTTTAGTTGATTTGGTGTTCACAAGGTGTGCTTTTGTGAACAAAATTTATGGAGGATACTGAAAAGATGTAACCAGCTCTCTAAAAGTCAGGACTTACAAGGTCCAGGTGATGCTGGGTTTTGGCAGACCATCCACCAAACACAACAAGGAAACATTAGTTTCTGGTCCAGCCAACACTTTTTTCTCCTCTTCTTTCAGATGCACAGTAGGAGGAGCTGCAGGAGGTAATGTGTAATTTAGGAATGATTATACTGAATTCACACTTCTATTTTATTATGGCAAATAAAATGTATATAACGTAACAATAAAATGAGTTTAATAACAAAACAAAGCATCCCTTAACATTTGCAAGAGCAAGAAAGGATCTTTGTGTCATTAATCCTCTTTCAAACCCCTGGCCATTATTTGATTTAATATTTGATCTTGATGTGTAAAAGAAACTGACCACTGATGACAACAGAGACCATGAGCTGCGAAGTGATGGACCTTCCTCTGATCTGGGCCTGACACACGTATGTCCCAGCATCCTCTCTTCTCACTTTTTCAATATAGAGTGTGTTATCAGACAGCTGATGCACACGCATTCCCGCTGAAGTGAGAGAAAGACAGACACAGATGGAAAGTGAGTGATGGACAGACGTAGAGGCAAAGACAAATAAAGAAGACCAAGTTATAAGTCTGCATCCAGTATACTGGAATAACATAGCAGAGACAAATCTGAAATATATTTCTGTAGGATGTCAAAATAATATTTCATCGTGGTTAAAAAGCAAATGCTCACTCAAATACAAACTGTATTACTGTGAGGGTGACCTGAGGGGACTATCTCTAAAGATCAGGGTTTGGTCCTACCATTGGAAGGGATTTCTTGCTTGTCTCTGAGCCAGCGAACATCCACTGCTGGCTTGCCAGTCACCAGACATGGCACCACACCATTAGTGCCCTCCAGAAACTCATGGTAGGTGGTGGTTTGACCAAATGATGGACCCTCTGACAAATTAAGAAGAAGATGCTTATTTGCATGAAACACAGCAACTGAATGAGTGATTTCATCAACAAAATAAATTAAGTTTTGTTCACTGACAAGACCTCAATGCCGAGTAGAACCAATTTAAAGATTTCTACCTAAATAAAAGATCTGTTGCATTGGACAGGCTCAGCAACAGCTGACCATACAAGTGTGTGTGTGTGTGTGCCTGTGTGAGTGTGTGTGCATCCAGCAGTTACGTACCATAAACAAACAGCTGTATGGCAGTGCTGTCACTGTGTCCAGTGTCGAAGTCACAATGACAGGTATACCTGCCCGCATCCTCCATCGTAGACTTCTTAATGATCAGTTTGGAGGAGCTGTCATCCACCGTGAAAACCTTCTCTTCATCATCAATTTCTTCTCCATCTTTTTGCCACGTTATGTCTCCATCTCCCCCAGCTGGGAGGAGCAGGAGAAGAGAAGGAAAGGAGGAGGAGGAAACGGAGGGAATATAAACGTGGAGGCTTATTTTCTGAAACATTTCATTCACATGAAGAAGTTTAATTCGCCATCACATGAGACTGAAATGACTCACCTTTACACAACAGTAAGATCTCTCTTCCCACCAGAATATCTTGGTTACTGGTGATGATGTCCATCCTTGCATCTAGAGGAGGAGAAGAGAAGAGTCTTTTCTTTGACACTGCCTTTCATTTTATTACAAAAAACTTGAGAATGCACTGAAAACTAATCTAGTAATGCACATGTTGGTCCACTTAAAACACCTTTCAATCCTGAAAATGATAGCAGAACTAACAATTTTTTATTATTTGTCATTTTTAAACATAGAAAATGGACTGACATAACACAAGTATCCAGGCATGAGTTATCTGACTACATTATGACAGAAAACTCTGTAGCCTAAAAGTACGTGTGGTGCAAAAAAGTCAGATGTGGTTTAAAATACCTGCACATCATAATCATCTAAAATTAACACACAAACAAAAACCGATATCAAAATTGAAATGTCAACATTAAATTAAAATTTCTTTATCATATTTTGCTTTATCATATTTTATAACCAAGAAAATGTAGACCAGTGTAGAACTGCAGAAGGTAGGCATCTATTTTTCTTTTAAAAATCTCTTTAAAAACAGTTCAAACAGGTAAAATTCAGCAGAAACTGAACCGAACTCCTGGGTTATTAACTGCTTACACTTTAAAACACCAGCAGAAACTTACCTTTGCTCACAGTATTTCAGCCATTGAATATATATCAGAACTTATCTAAATAATATCAACAGATCTCACCTGTGCCGTACATCATCATCAGCAGCAGCAATGAGGCCGTTCTTAAGATGAAAGCTGATTGGTTCATCATGTTCACCTTGGCTGCCAATCCTATATGACTTTAAATCAATGCTCTGCAATTTGTCTGTTGAGTCTGAGTTTTCCAGTGAGCACAGCTGGACAGAATGCTGAACTTGAACAGAACTTGTCTGATAAAGTTTAAAACTAGCTAAAAAAAACTGCACCACAAAGAGAAAGCCTTAAATATCTGTAACTCTCACACTGACATGCAGACACCTGTTGTTTCATGTCCTGACATAACTGTGACAGGAGAGTGTCTGTGTCAGAGGTTATATAGGGCCACAGTAGAGACCATGACAGGAAACGAGAAAGGGGTGGAGAGAGGACAAGAGAGGACTACTCTCTCATCCCTCCTTTTACCCCAAGAGTTACTGTTGGTCATTCATGAAGACTGAATGACGTCTGTCCCTCTCGCATTCCTTTCCTGTGACTCACTTTTGTCCATACCTGCATATCATACCATTATCTCTATTTTTCTCTCTCTATATATATAATTATATGTTATTCTATATATATTTTTATGTCTTTTCTCTCACCATCTACTCCTTCTTTCTCTGTCTCCATCCTGACCGTTCTCTCGCTCTCCCTCCAGGCTGCCGGATGAAAGCAGGGGAGGCAGCCCCCCCAGGGGAAGGAGAAGAGATGTGCAAAGATATTTTTTATCATTCCATCATTTTTCCTCTCTCATTTAAAAATGGTGAGACACACCACAAGAACACGGACACACCACATGCCAAATTCACCACATTGTGAGCCACAATTTACATGTGCTGAAAAAGGAACTTCCTTAAGGATGCTGAGCTCAACAAACCTCAGTGACACTCTCTCTACACACACACACACACACACACACAAAAAAAAAGCATGTGATTGCAAAGGTAAACTGATTTTGAGAGTTTTGAATGCCAAATATATCTGGGCTACACTTAATCATCTTTTTCAGATAGAAAATTTGTATTAGTAATCAAGTCAAAGTCAAAACAAATGGACTTAAAAGAATTTAATCAAAGTAAAACTTTGATTTAAGTAAGTAAGTGCGTAGAAATATCCTAGATTAGATATTGGTTGGCTAATATTATTGGCCCAATATAGACCTATCACAGTGTCACAGCTATATGGGTCAATATCAGTATCGCTGTACATGTAATTTGTAATTTGTGCAGTGAAACTTGAAACTTGAAATAAGCAAAACAGTACAAAACCTGAGTGGAGCATCAATAATAAAGTACAGTGTAACTCAATAGTTAATAATAAAAACTGAGAAAATATAGAATAGAAAAACACTTTTCAGTGAGTCTTAAAAAGTGATTTAAAAGTGATTTAAAAAATATATGTTTTGGCATCAGCCGCAAAAGTTTTGGACAAGCTCTAAAATATACTCACAGCATTTGAATTGGCCTGAAAAGACATATCACATTTTATCCTTATAGGCTTCTCGTGGCAGATTAAATGAATGATGGCTGAATTCCATTTATCTGCTTCAGTTTCAGCATCCTGGTATTGCTCATGCTGACTCACTGTCACACTATCACAGCTCACTTGGACACTTGAATAGAGCAAAACCACGTGTCAAATGTGTTTGACAAAATGACACAAGGAGAAAGAGCTACTGATTTCTAACGGCAACCAAGAGACTTAATGAAAACAGCATAAGTGTGTGTTCTCTGCGAGTTGTGCAATACTGATTCACTTCAGGAAAGCATCACTAATCATGATTACAACTTCACTGGAAACACTCAGAAACATACACACACACACACACACACACACACACACACACAAAGTAGCTTTGTCTAATCAGTCATCTCTCAACGCTCAACAAACCCAGGATCTGACAGCAGCTGAGGGCTTTGATGGTGAACATCTCTAACCCAGGAGGAAAGGAGCAAAAAGCCACAAAACTCTAAACCTCTGGAAACACAAAAGGGTTTTTAAACAGCTGACATTATGACTTGTCATAGTAAGAGAAGCACAGGTATTACTAATAACAACATTATCGATGACAGCTTTGTTCTATTCAAATGTCCCAGTAAGTCATGACAGTGAGCCAGCATGACAATACCAGGACCCTGAGACTAAAGCATCTAAATGGAATGCAGCCTACATTTGTTTTATTATTTAGACCTGTGCTTTTCCTTCTGTGACATGTGACAGTGTCCACAAAAATCACACATTTGAGCTTATCCAAAAAAAGACTCTTTCCATCAGTTCAAGTTTGATTCTTCATGCTTTAACATGCCTTCAATAAATGACCAACTTCAACTGAAACACACAAACTCACTTACGTCACTGCCCTTTCATCTACGTGGTGTTAGTGCCCACTGCCACTCAGGTTTCGCTCCTCTGGGTCCTATCACTTCTATTGGCCAGCAGCCAGCCTGCCCCTCCCACCTCCTCCTTGATAGCCTATCAGTGTCTCAACGCCGCCGTCCAGCAAGCCAATCAAAGGGTAGAGAGTCCAAAGGGGCCACCTATCAGGTTGATTATCAGTAGGTGTTATTATGGCTCATTAAAATGGAGTGTGCTCATAACGAGCGCTGTTAATGAGGGCCATTAACAAGGGTGGGCACACACAGACAGCTGCTCGATATAACATTTGTTTTAACAGGCTCGGGACTCAACAGCTACCAACTACTTAAACATCTTTATGTAGTGACACCGATACTGTAGTCTCTAGAATTCGGGGTCACGGGGGCTTTCAAGCCATTATGTGCTTCATTGTTTTCTACACAATTTTTCTTCAATTTTAAACTTTTAAATAAGCTTTTTATACTGAACCAGCATGGACAGTCATAGAGGTCCAAAGCAAGACAGAAGAACTATGTCAGCAATACAGCGAAGCAGCTTGTTAGCAGCTGAAGTGTGAACAGTCCTTCATTTAGTTTGTAAACTGGATCTCTCAGGGAAATATACACATGTCTAAAGGTGCTTTGGTTTCTGTAAACTGTGAGTATGTACGAGTTATAATGGACCTGCATAATTTTTGAAAAATGAAACAAACCTATTTGCTGGTGCATTAACCCATGTTTTCTTTTAAAAACACTGATTTAACTAATCTACACCTATTCTCATGTGAATGGGCTCAAAATCCCCACTGAAAATTTCCCAACTCAGTACAGCAATAAAGTGCGGAAAAACCTGGAAATTAGTTGGCATATTAGCACTTTCAGTTCTCTTGTCTTGAAGTCAGCAGGGTTTTTTTTGACTGAGTTTTTCATTATTTGCCTGAAATAAGCTGCTTAAGGGATTTTCATGTTTTGTTTGACATAAAAGCCAGTAAATACACTCACACTCAGGAATTTTGAAGGCTTTCTTAAAATGTGGCTGCTAGTAAGTAGCTAAATGAGACACCATTGGTAGTCACAGACATTAAATGTCATCACACTGACACTTGTCATTAAGTGGTGGTGACTTGTTTATAGCCTGAAGTTAGCTTTTTACTTGCAATTGCATTTACACTTCAAAAACCACAAAAGTGGTCTTCAGTCTTGAAGATTATCTTGCTGAACAAAAATGTGCCAAAAAAGTCATCATCAACTTTTGTATTAATAACATTTAAAAAATAAAATTATGAAGAAATTCATATATTTCATATCTACTTCAAACTGGCTTTGTTTAAATTGTTCATGAAGAAATATTAGGATGTTTTATTTGTTTTCAGTTAACATGTTCAAGAAATTTCTATGAATTATATATATCATTTCTTCATTCTGAAAAGTTGGTGATATTGTGTTTGGCATGTGGCCTGCAAAGGCATTTTTAAAAGGTTTTTAAGATTTCAAGGTGACCTGTCCCAAATGATCAAATTCAGGCAGATTTTTTGATTAATTTAATTCATTCTTCATTTTTACATTGATTTTAGGTTGCAACTTTATATGTGGCGAGAGACTACCAATAAAACTAGCCTTTTGGCTAATTTTGGCAGTAATATATATTAATATGTTGTTCAAGAAGAAAGGTTAGTGTGCAGGCCAGGCTGGTGTGCAGGCGAGGTGACGCGAGACGAGGCAAGGTGAGGCAACTGTGGCTGCTGCCGAGCGGGGCTGTTGGGCGCCCGACCTTACTGCGATTTTCAAGGGTGTGGTGTAGCGTGGTGTGGCGTGGTGTGAATGTGGCATGGCATGGCATGGCGTGGCACATAGCGTGGTGTGGCACATTGCATGGCATGGCATGACCTTGAGTGATGCGGCGCAGCATGGTATTTTGATGTCTCGCCATGAAACATGAAATTGCTATAACTTTAGGATAAATGATCTGATCTGCACCAAACTTCACGTTTGACAACAGTACTGCCCTTTACACATCTACATGACAATATTCTGCGATAGTCATAGCGCCACCTACTGGCAACAGGAGATGACATGTTTAGACTTTGACATGCTCCTCCAAGCAGGCTGACCATATCCAACTCACATCTGGTCAGAAAGGCCTTGAGACCCTGGTAATGCTATATTGTGAAGATCTTCAAACGACATTGCCATGACAGCATGGCAAAGGTTGATATTTTGCCAAAACACGGGAAGTTGCATTAACTTAAGTTTACATGGTCAAATCTGCCTGAAACTTAACATGTTCAATAGTAGTCCAGGCCTGAACATATGATATGAAATTTGTCGATTTGATCGGCTAAATGGCTTGGTGACGCCCTTTAATGTGCAACCATTGTGGCATGTTTCACTGACATGAACGAAAATCAGAATGCACATGCATCATGACCAGACACACAAAAAAGTCTTTTGGACACATAGGCTAAACAGAGCAGGAAGTCAGCCATTTTGAATTTCATTTTCAATTTTGGCGTTTTACACGTGTCGTATTTTAACGAACTAATCCGATTGACTTCAAAATCAGTTTGTGCCATCTAAACTACTTTGTCATCAAAAGTTATTTAAAGATTTGGTTAGCACTGAACAGTGTGGCCGCAGTATGGTGTCAAGTTTCGATGTCTCGCCATGAAACATGAAATTGCTTTAACTTTGGATTAAATGATGCAATGGCAGAACCACCATAGTCCATATTAAGTGCTCTGGAAAATATTCTCCTGATAGTTTCATTAGTCCATTTTCGCTTCCTGGTTAATCTCTGGTCTATCTCATCAGAGATGTCAATTTCAGGATCGTTACCAGACAGCTTATAATACCAAGTTCAGTCATGGGCTGCTAGAAGTAAACTTGTCCCGTCAGTGTTGTTTCCACATGTGGTTCAGTCTGATGAGCTGACTGTGTTGCAGTGAGTTTCACAGTCATCCTGCTCTGATCTGCAGGGAGAGAGAAGATAATATAGGACAAGAGTGATCTTGTCCCTCCAGGTGATACCCAGTATACATCTCGGGCAGCACAGGTGTTGAAGATGTGTAGCCTCTGCTCCTGATATGAGTATGGGGTCCACACTTCACCCCCATACAGAAGTATGCCAGTGACACAGGCCCTGTACACCCATAACTTTGTGTGAACTGTGAGTTTGCTGTTGTCCCAAACCTGCCCTGTCATGACTTTTTTTCATGCTGATGGTTAGGCTGAAGTTGTGGCATGCTTGGGCGAACTGGTCCATGAAGATTTGCAGATGCTGCCACGGTGAATGGTGAATGGTCTGACCTTTGTCTTAGCTTTCAGTCTAGCAAGATTGAATAGACTGCGTTATGCCCTTGTGTGTAGGTAGAGTCCCTTGGTTGATGTTCCAAAGGCTTGCTGCAGGAGGAGGGAGAAGGTGGGTGCCAAAACAAGGTGGGTGCCAGTACACATACCTGCTTGACACCACAACAGATTTTGAAGGGGTCTGAAGTGGACACATCGAACTGGATGGTGCCATGCATGTCAATGTGGAAGGACTTGAGGATGTGAAGGAATTTTGTGGGTCAACCTATTTGTTCAAGCATCTGGAAGAGGCTGCTTCTGCTCCCAAGATCAAAAGCTTTCATGAAGTCAATGAAGGCCATGAAGAGTAGTTTAGAGAGAAGATCATATCTGTAGTGGACCTTCCAGCTCTGAAACCTGCCTGTGACTCTGGGTAAAGCTTCTCTGAAAAGACCTGGAGTCTTTTCGGTACAACTCTTGCAAAGAGTTTACCGATGATGCTGAGAAGGGAGATGCCATGGTAGTTGTTACAGTCACTTCACAACATCTTTCATGTCCTTTGGGATGACACCTGCCTTCCAGCACAGGCAGAGGAGCTTGTGAAGGTGGTGAAGAAGAGCAGGTTTTCCCACACTTGAGGACTTTGGCTGTAATCCCACTGCTGCCTGGTGCTTTACCACAGGTTAGGATTGCTTTGCCTAGCTCCTCAGTTGTTGGTTCAGCATCAAGCTCTTTCATCACAGGTTGATGCTTTATGTGGGCAAGTGCTGTGTCAGAGACAGTGTTGTCACTGGCATAGAGCTCAGCATAGTATTCTACCCAGCAGTCAAGTTGTTTAGACTGATAGAAGAACAATACGTTTTTCTTCCAAGATCAGTGCCATTTCCATTAAGTTGGCTTCGAACCAGTCACTGGACTTTCTCGTCTTTTTACTAAAGGTTTCCAGGGCTGTGCTGTCGAGGGTATCCCATAAGCCGTCCCAATACTGCTGCGCAGAGCAGGATTGGAGTAAAGAGTGGAGGGAATCTTCTAGGGCACAGAGAAAGGCTGCAGCTTTGGATCAGTCAGTGGTTTTGCAACTGTTGATGCGAGGGGCTCAGTGAATGTTTTTTTGTCTTTAGCTTGACTCTACAGCAAACAAGGGAGTGGTCTGTGTTGCAGTCAGCACTGTGAAAACTGGGGGTTTGGAGGCTGCCTCTGAGATCAGCACATCATGTCAGTATTAGGTCCAGTTGGTGCCAGTGACCAGACTTTGGATGTGTCCAGGAGACACTGTGACAAGGTTTAGTCTGGAAATACGAGTTGGTGATGGATAAGTCATGGTATATGCAGAACTCAAGGAGAGGCTGCCAATTCTTATTCATTTTACCAATGCCGTGGTGCCCCAAGCAAGAGGGACAGGAGTTGCAGTTTGCACTAACTCTTGCACTAATTGAAGTCACCAAGCAAGGTCATCTCAAGCTCATCATAAACTTCATCATAATCTTTTATTTCTTGAGGAGAACTAAGTGTTGGGGCGTACACACTCACCAGGTGGACAGGACCTAAGGCTGTATTTCAGCAGAGGACTATGATTCTCTCTGAGCCTCCAGTGGGTGTTATTATCGCTCCTAGTAGAGTGTTCTGGACAGCAAAACCAACTCCATGTTCCCTTGTTTCCTTAGGGGGCTTCCCCTTCCAGAAGAAGGTGTAATCTTTTTCCCTTAGTGAGCCTGATCAGTGGAGTCAGGTTTCCTAAAGGGCTAAGATGTCAGTTTGTTGCTTCTGGAGCTTGTTGTTTATGACTGCAGTCTTGCGGACATCACTTATCTCTTGCAGATTGTCTGTAATTCTGGGTGTCATGGTCCTAACATTCTAGCATCCCAGATGTAATGCTGGAGTCTTCACATTCTTTGTTTTGCTTGGTGTGTGAGTTAGCAGCCCACTTGTTTGGAAAGATCCATAAGCTTCATGCGCCCAATGAAGCAGGGCTGTTAGGCTGTGGCACCTAATTGGCTGGGGGCTGCCCAGCTTGAGGTGGGCGGTAGCTGTCCAGTGAGATTTGGATGTCTCTCCCACCATCGGAAGCCCTGGCGCCCAATTCTACACCAGTTGAGAAAGGGTTTAAAACCAGTAACTGCTAACCTCCCATGTTGAGCCTTCACTGCAGAGTGGAGCTGGAGTTTCCTCTCCAGGGCACAAGTGGACTGGGCAAGGTGTATGGAGGCCCTGTGTTGCCCAAGCAGCAGGGCTCCCTTCTCGGCCTTCCTGATGTGAACCAAAGGAATGGTGAGCCAGCACATTTGGCGTCAGTTTGGCTGCAGGAGTTGCCAGAACAATGCTTTGGAAAACACTGATCTGCCTGACAGAGTCCAAGCCGTGTTTTCTGTCAGTATTTACTCCTGTAGCCCTTTCTATTCCAGAGTATAACCACAAGACAGCGGGCACAATTTAACCCATAGGTGGGGCAGTGGTTGGCCCCCTGCCAGTGTTGCCAACTTGGCAACTTTCTCGCTAAATCTGACGATTTTCCAAATCCTCTTGGCGACTTTTTTGTCAAAAGCGACTAGCGACAAATCTAGCGACTTTTTCTGGTGTTATTGGAGACTTTTCTGGTGTTTTGGAGACTCTGACGTGAAAACATATATCGTTCTGCAGTTACTGTCCTCAACGAGCAGCGGGTTTTGCCGTGAGCCCCTCCCCTGTCCCAAAGCACTCCCAGGCGGTCAGTCTCACAGTAGCCTCGCACAGCAGTCATGGGTAGCTGCAGTCAGAGCAGAGAGGAGACCTACACCACTCTGCGTCCAGACTTCAAATGAATAGCGCATGCACAAAGCCGCCGCTGATTTAGTTTAGTTTTCTTAAGTTTGGTTTAGTTTCTAACCTTATGCACAATTTAGGAGCCTACAACAAGTCACAATAGAAGACGGTTTCATGAAATGAGATATTAACCCTCCGATGTGTATCAAATAACTTATTCCCCTCTCCTACAGCATCCATTACAATTACATGCAAATGTTCAGTTATGCAAATTAGGCGATGACATCATTTAGCGACTTCTAGCGACTTTTAGGACAGCCAATAGCTACTTTCCTTACTGAGGAGTTGGCAACACTGCCCCCTGCTGCTCCGAGATACCCTGCAGTTCAGCCTGGGATCGTAAGATAGTCAGTTACCATGTGTTGCCGCGTGGAGGCACTGCAAAAGTCTTGGTGGTGGAGAGGCTATGTGCTGGCAGGGCGAGGCTTACGCACTCGGCTCCCCTCTCCACTTTTCAAAGCTGAAGAGGAAGTGGAAGCAGAAGTGCAAGCTGCTGCTAAGCTACTGTTCTACAGTCGACCATTCAATCCTCATCTCCCGCCTGTCCAATTATGTAGGCATCCGCGGCTCAGTTCTCGATTGGTTCATCTCTTACCTCAGTAACAGATCTTTCTCTGTAATGGTTGGCGAATATTCATCATCCCATGCCCCCCTCTCCTGCGGTGTCCCGCAGGGCTCCATTCTCGGACCTCTCCTCTTCTCTCTCTATCTTCTCCCGTTAGGTAATATCATTGCTAGCCACAACCTTCATTTTCATTGCTATGCTGATGATATTCAAATTTACCTTCCCATTACACCAGACTCCCCAGATGCTCTTAGTCCCCTCTCGAAGTGCCTGGAAGACATTAATCAGTGGCTGGCTCAGAACTTCCTGCTCCTAAACCAGTCAAAAACGGAGTATATTCTGGTTGGCACACTCTGCCAGTCCTGGCAGTACTCTCTCTTTCTGTGATCCTCTCGCACCTTTTTTTAAACCGACCATAAGGAATTTGGGGGTAATGTTTGACTCTTTTTTAAACTTCGACAAGCAAATTGACTCGGTGGTGAAGGCAAGCTTTTTCCAGCTAAGACTTTTAAACAAAGTTAAGCCTTTCCTAAGCAGGCAGGACCTAGAGACGGCAATCCACGCTTTTATCAGCTCAAGACTGGACTACTGTAATGCTCTGTATATTGGTGTCAAACAATCCTCCCTCTCCCGCCTTCAACTGGTTCAAAACACTGCTGCACGCCTTTTAACTGGTTCTTCACGGTTTAACCACATCACTCCTGTCCTCCGCTCCCTCCACTGGCTTCCTGTTAAGTTCAGGATTGTTTTTAAACTTTTAACGTTCACTTTTAAAGCTATCCATGGTCTTGCTCCTTCCTATCTGTCCGAGTGCCTGAAAGTCCGTCAGCACCCCAGAGCTCTTCGCTCATCGGACCAACTGCTGCTAGAAGTCCCTAGGACTTGTTACCTACGGTGGGGGGATCGGGCTTTCGCTGTGGCCGCCCCGAAGCACTGGAACCTTTTGCCACCTGAACTGCGAGCCATCAATGACCTGCCACATTTTAAGTCTGGTCTTAAAACATTTTTATTCAGAATGGCTTTTAATAGTGTGTAATGCTCTATCTCTTTCGTCGCTTGTTTTCTTATCATTTTAATGTCTCTTTGTCTGTATTGTTCTTGTTTTTATGTAAAGCACTTTGTCCATCATTTTAGATGTTGTAAAGTGCTATATAAATAAACTTTGATTGATTGATTGATTGATACTGCTCTGGCAACTGCATTCTTCGAATCACACACGGCCTGTACTTTATAAACACCAGCGCAGTGATTACTACTGTAATAACAATTACAGTACTGTGATTACTACTGTGATAAGAATTACAGTACGTGTGATTCTGTGATTAGATTTGCAGTAATCATACTGTTAAATGTATTTACAGCAACTTACCAGCTAATTGCTACCAGTAAGTTACTGTAAATTTTACAGCATTCTTGTTACAGTGCATGCTTAAAATAGTAATCACAAAGTCACACACACAAACACACAAACACATGCCAACATGCACGCAGACAGTTAATCACATGTGCTTTAAAGTAATAAATAATGAAAAACAAGTCAAGCTAGTTTGTTAGTTTTGATAAAATATTATTCTGCCTAATAATCAAATGTCAGAAAACCTCATGGATGCATTTTGTCATGAATAGAGCTGTTAATGCATCATAAAAACTCTATAAACCTATGTTGCTATGTTAAAGGAGCAATATGTAGCAATTGCACATGGAAAAATGAGTATGAATAGCAATTTGGAGCCATAGACTGTGTATTAGATAGGTTAAGATCCTATTTAATATACGATCTATGGTTGAAGCGAATTGTTTCCCCTGCCCCCTCCTCCTCAGACATGGGGAAGCTCGGGCTGGCTGCAAAAACATTGACAATAAGTGAGTCCTCCACTGTAAGTTGATCAGCTGTTTTAACTGTCAGCTGTCTGTCAGTGTAAAATGAAGCCCATTATCCTGAAAACAAAAGTACACTGCTCTGAAAATACACACTCTAGAGTTTGAGCTAAGTGTCTGCCTGTCACACTGTCTGCCAGACTCCATTAAGATTTTGCACAAATTCCAACGGTTACAAACACCACTCATAAGCATTTTTTGATTTGACACACTATCTTAACAGGAACTCAGTGAATTATGAAAGGACACAAAAGCAGGTTGTTTGCTTGTGGACAGTACACGTGTGCTGTTGTCTATTTTCACTTCTGACAAACACACAGATAATACACAACTCACATTGTATATAGAGTTGAAATATAACACATTTATATAATACATTTTGTGTGGATATAATGGACAGAAAAAAATGTATGCACAAACACAGCCATGTGTAACACACAAACTGACACAAACAATGATGTGAGAGCAGAAGACATGAGGATGAGACAGGCAGGAAGGAGGGAGAGACACAGACAGACTCTCGAGACTGGAGAAAACACACCCTCATTCTCCCCTCTGTGCGAACAAAACTATGTGTATGTGCATGTCCTCAAGTAACTTTACTATACAGATAAGCTTGGCTCATTGGTTTATGTAACTGGAGACACAACACTGTCTAAAACTATTTCATGAGACAAGACAAAGTGATATTTTGTGATCAAATAATGTATTATAGTGGATATAAAATTTGTAAACTGAAATAAACCAGCTATCGTTCAGTCAGACTAACATGAAGACGTGCTAATGGTAGCTATTATATTAATTTAGCAAAATAAAATAAGACATTAAGGTTACTATAAAAAACACTACTCCTGGAGCCATACTATAATGTTGTGAAGGAGCAGTATTTTACTTCTAGGTAAAGCAAATAATTCAGTAGGAAAACTGAATGAAACTTACTGTAAAAGATGACTTGCCTTAAATTTCAGTTTCATTAATGCGAAATTTTAACTATTTAAAGGTACATCTGGCTTAAAGCAATTGTGTTCATCTAACTTGTTCACTTGATTTGAAAAATCGTAGTTCATTTGTTACCAATTGAAGTAATTCTTTTAAATTGGTCCAACAATTCCAGCAATTCAAATCCAAAACATGATTACATGTGCAGGAAACATATATGTAAAATGAAACAAGTCAGAGTAACAATTTCCTGAGTGAGTCAAGATCATCTCAAAAATTGTGAAGTGGAGTCTTGCTGTGTGGCGACCCTGCAATCCACCCAAACCCCAGGATCTGAGACCTGACCTGAGACCCAGACGGGTTTGGATCCAAGTCTCATAGGGTCAGTCATTCAGGGCCAGATTTGTCTCAGAGAGCAAAGATGATAGCAAATTAGCAATGCTAACATTAGCAGCTGTGGCAGCAAATGACCAATCCTTATTATAGTTCAAAAGGGTAAACAGACAAAGTTCTGAATTTCCGAATGGGTTGCATTTGTCATCTGTTATCATAACAGCAGGTGGATTTTTCATCTGAAATAAGTGGATTAACCATTCTGTTTCAATGAGCAAGAAAGGAATACCAGAAAATGAAGATGTGTTTTACCAACTGTCTTGGCAGATAGGTGGATCATACTATATGTCACGGCACGGCACTGGGGAGAAGGTGACTAATGTTACATTAGGAAAGAGTTTTTTGTTTTTTTTTCAACGCGTAAATTAACATTAACTTTCTAATATCAATCAGCTGTGGTATCGGTGTCGATCGGGTCAGTTTTTCCTGGCCAGGTTCAGGTCCCATATTCCATGGTTCTGCATGGGCGCAGGTCCCAGCTTTCAAAAAACAAATGGTCTGGGTACATTTCCATGTCTTACTTTTTGAGTTATGCACAAATTTATGGACTGATGATGATGTCTAACGGGGATGCACATCGTTCCTTTGAGCCTGAACTCTGGTGTTTGCAATATTATGTTTGATGAATGGAAAGACTATGCACTGATGCAGATTTAGTCTCAGATTCATGGTTTATCAGGGCAGAAAATATGAGCCTATAGTTGGATATTAAATTTCACTTGTGCCAACTCTTCTGCAGAAGTAATTTATTGAGTCAAGTCAAAGTGGAATACTATTAGAAAATTAGTCGAAATTAAAAGCAATCATCATGCCATCATTCCCTGTACAGTGCTTACATGTCGTCACTCTGTAGTATTACTGTAACATTAAGAGGCAGGAAGTACTTAGTGCTCACACACAAAGATAAGGATCAGTGCTTAGCCTGCACATGTGATACTGAAATGGGCTCTGTGCATGTGTGCCCAATGATAGACACGTCCTCTCCACCCAGCTGAAAGTGTGGCTGACGTAAACTAAAGGGCAGTGCCACCACACTGTCTGGATATATGTTAATCTGTGTGTGGTAGAGCATCTTATATTTCCCTTTCAAATGAGCACTAAAAATTGTGTTTTGATAAAATTTATCATTGAGAATACTCTGGAGTAGTCATTTATTTCTTCACCCTTCAGTCAAGCTGCAGGGACCTCCAAAGTGAAGTTATGATGTTCTGTAAATTTGGAAAATAAAAAAAATGCTCATTTGATCCTTTAAAAGTCAAACTCTTGGACTGACGGAGACTTGGCAAATCTTTATCCCATGTCCACGTTTGTTTGGCAATTGTTTGGGGCACACAAAATTATATTAGATAGCATATTTCTAAGTAACTCTTGTATATAACATGGGTCTTCAACAGGGGGTCCATGACCCCTACTGGGTCCTCAGAGTTACTGTGGGGGGACCCCCAATTAACACAAATCCAACATAGCAAACATAAGTCAGCCTATTTGTAAATTTACTTCATTTACACAACCCTGACAAAAGGATACCCATTAATCCTCATGCAATCATGTGAACTAAATGACTTTGTGATGCCCATCCCATATTGTAAATGAGTTAGCTACATATTATTGAAACATATGGCCAATTTAGCTGTATAATGGTTCGGGCAAAAATTATGAGCCATATGGATATTTTCTTGTCAACTTCTGAGCAAGAAATTGGAAGCAATGGTCTTAAAAATTAGTCAATAAACAATACTGCTGCTCATTTGCAGCTACAGGTTAATGCAAATGAATAAGAGGAGAAATTCTCAGTGCCATACACAGTAAGGATATTTGGTACCCTCACAGGCTAAAGGGTCTTATGTTGCCCAAATGTATAAGACCCCTACATAACAGTGTTCACTGCACTTTAAATAAAGTCGGCACCACACATGCTGGCATATATGTATGTGTGGTAGAGCATTATATTTCTTTAATAGCACTAAAATTTGTTTTAATGAATTGTGTCATTAAGGAAACTTAGTTAGCATTTATTCTTCACCCTCAGCAAGCTGCAAGGGAACCTCCAAGTGAAGTTATTGATTTTGGCAAAAGTGGACATAACAAAAAATGCTCATTTGATCTTGTAAAATCAAACTTTGACTGACGAGGATAGAAATAGTTCATGCTTGTTTCATTGTTGGGGCACGATAATTAATGTTAGGATCAATTTCTAAGTAATTGCTTGTTTGCACATGTTGTGCAACAGGGGCTGAGAGAACTTGGTCCTACCAATACCTTTGGGGCCCAATAACAAAATTCCAACATAGAAAATAGTCAGGCTAGTTAAATTTACTTCATTTACACAACTACAAAAATACATGAATTCAAGCAATATGTGAACTATAATGCTTTTGTCCTATATAAGACTAGTTAGTACTTATTATTGAACATATTGGAATAGCGGTTAATTTTGACTGGACCTTTATGATAATGGTTTCAATATTGTAACTCACTGAGACAATGGAAGCTCGAGCTATTCGGCATTTAAAATTACCGAACGAGAAACTGCTTGCTATTAGCAGTACAGGTAAGGGGCAAAGAAAATTTGAAAATCCCATAAATTACGACTGTTATTGGCGAACCTCAGCTAAAGACTAATGTCTCAAAAACGTGTAACCCCATGGGTACTCAACTTTTTTACTTACACTGGCTATTTTTAGGATACAGTCATGGACGTGCACGCACCGCAGCTGCACTAATTTGAGCTAAGGTACACATCATGGCTTTTTTAGCAAAATCCTTTTTCTATTGAATGGTCTGTAACGTAACTTGTAGTTAGATCCGTCACTCAACTATGAATGCCAGAAATACAACCTAGCAGGAGCATTTTGAAAGGAGAAGCAGTGGAATAACAACAGCTCAATGAGAACAAGCATACCAGATGAGGTCAGAAAATTGAGCTTGTGTGTATGGTGTGAAGTTGTATGTATGTTTAGTAGACTAAATTCTAATTATGTAGGCTTCGTGTTCACTGTGCCCAACAGTAGCTGAAGGATTGAGAACACCAAAACACGACCATCCTGGATGGAACATAAAATGCTTCGAAATAGACGGCTCATTTCGAGCTACCCACCCAAAACATGGGAATTAGAGATTTAAAAAAGTAGATAATCTAAAGGTTGTCTAAATAACTAACTTAATCATATTTAACCAGCCAGCTACAACAATGGTTTGCTGGTATGAAACCACCGAGAAGCCTTCTCTTGGGCCACTGTTTGGTTTGTCCATTCTGGGCTACTGTAAACATGGCAACGCAACATGGTGACCTCCATGGAAGAGGACGGGCGCCCTCTGTAGACACACGGCTCATTCTATGGCAGGGGTGGGTTACAACAGCACATACAGCACAGGTGATTTTTACAACAGTCAATCACAATACAGAGGTATTTTACAACTGCCAATCACAGCAAAGGCCTTTTTTTTTTTTTTTTTTTTTTTTTTTACAACAGCCAGTTACAACAGACAGGGGGATTTCAACAGCCAGTCACAACACAGCAGAGTTTTACAACCTTCAACAGTGTTATTTTCAATACCCTGGGCAAAAAATGACTCAACATAAAAAAAAAAAGCATAAAACTCTAGATTTGTATTGAAAGTTCGATATAACAAGGCTGTAACAAGAAAACGGATAAGGCAAACAAGATATGTGATGAGAAGAAGACAACACCGTAGGTAAGTAAAGGAGGCAGGACTATGTAGGCACTGCAGCCGTGTGTGTGTCAAGTTGCTGTTGAAGAAAAAAGAGAATGAGAAAGTGCACCTGCTACTGGAGTATTGATACCAAGCATTTCAGATATTCAGTATTGACATTTATTGATATTTTGGACAACATTACTTATGAGTATTATATTCCCTTTCTGTCATATTCTGCCAATAAATCCCCATAAATCTTACACACTAGACCTTTAAATTGATATTATAATGTCACATCGTTAGACATTATAGCTAACATTTGCTGTGCCGAATGTACAGCAAAATCTCTCCAGAAAAAGATGTCTTCATCTTAAAGTAAAATGTAAAATGTTTTAGTTGTCCATATTTTTTTTTACTGTAATTACTTACCTAAATTAAATTAAATGTGTAATTACTGAGGCTGTATTTTTGTGAAAATATACAGTATATAAAAACATCTTTATAAAACTGACTTGTCTAAGTCAGTCACTTTTACAATTCTTTTGTCATATTTCTAATCTGTCATGTAAAGCATCTTTGACTATCTTGGAAAGTGCTCTAAAAATAAGAAAAATATTTTCAAAAATGTAATGCCAAATACTAAAATTTGTATTTGAAGTACTTTCCAGTAGTATTGAGGTACTGTTATAATTACAGTGAGCTGAGAGAAAGATTCATCAAGCTGTCCATCCACCTGCATTCCTCTCTTTCTTCCTTCCTAGCTACCTGTCTCTCTACTGTATATATCTCTTCCACTTCCTCTCCATTCCTCCGTGTTTTCTTTGGCCTGCCACTGAGGGACTGGAAGTGTCACCTCATCACAGCAGAGTTTTGTTTCCCTTGGACACTGCAGTAGGATGTCTGTTAATCTGATCTGAAATCCTCGACCTGGATTTGGCAGCTTCCTACAAACACTGTTGGCTCTGAAACGACTCTATGAAGTCCATCTTACAGCGTTGTCTATCTGAGAGATAGACTGCCTGTAATAACTCTACAATCAGTGGCAGCTCAGCGGTGTGTGGGACTCTGCCAGTTTTTAACCTTTGGCTGGTTTTACTGTGGAGGCAAACAAGGTATTGTGCAATAAACTACTCTCAAATTCCACTGAGCTGCCACAGCTGCCATGAATTTGACATTCTGGGAGTCTGATAAAAAAAACACATGAATGGGCAATTTATCAGTCATATGCAGTGGGCTGAAAATGTATGAACTAAGCTGCATGACGGGGACTGGCTAGATGCAGGTGTACAGCATAAGAAATCAGAGCAGTAAGTTCACTCACTAATGTTAAAATCTCAATGTGAATGTTTGAGACAAAAAAGCAGAGCGGTGAAACATCTTTTTGCTGCCAATGTTTTATTAGGGTACCAATCTCGGTGCGAAGACCCTATTGTAATGCAAGGAATTATTTTTCTTCTTTTTCTGCCGACTAAATCGCATTTTTAGGGGCTAAACGTGCTCGAAAACTCACAAAACTTCCCACGTGTGTCAATCATGATGAAAATTGATGTCTGATATGGGCTTTGGCGATGGGTTACACAGCAGCTCCTGTGGCATGTTTCACCTACATGCACAAGAATTGTTAGGCGCACGTATCATGTCCAGACGTACAAAAAAGCCTCATTTTTCATTTTTATTGTGTATTATTTAAATACATTTGATAAGAAAGTATTTTTCATTTGTAACAAGGTACTTTAAAAGAAATATTTTGGAGGCTTTTATGCTTTTATTTCATAGGACAGCTGAAATGAGGACAGGAAAGGGGGAGATGGCATGCAGCAAAGGTCACTGTGACCTCACAAAATAAGTTTTGGGCCATAACTCAAGAATTCATATGCTAATTATGACAAGTTAGCCCAGAGGGTGCCTCCTGGGTGTGGCTGCCATCGGGTGGGTCCCCTCCAAGCCGCGTCCGTGGCGATCTTTGTGTGATCCTCCAGTGATGTATACTTGAGTCAGTGTCACATGGACCTGAAGAATAAAAGTCTGAAAATGAAAACGATCTTGTTTTAAAAGAAGTGAGCTCACCAGACCTCTGTAGTCTGCTCCTTATCCCTGCTGCAGGGTAGCAGCTCGAGTCTACATTAGCTGTTACTAGCATAACATGCCCAAATCTCTGAGTGAACAGTGGTCAAGTTGCATCGTGGTTAATGTAGGCTCAAGTGCTATGACAAGTTAGGAGAATGTCATGTTGCTCTACTTCCGTTATGTGTTTTCTTATTGTTTATTGATAATCATTGAGAATTTTGACTGAGTCAGGAAGGATCAGCTGCACCATCTCCAATATTATTTATTATTTATTTTTATTTCATTAAAAGCATGTCGGTTAGGTTTCTCTTGTGCATCTGACATCTGATATTAATTATATCTGAAATAACACATTATGGGTACTATAAAAACTACTTTTCCTGAAACCATACCATTAGGTTGTTAAGAAGCAGTATTTTACTTTTGGGTAAAGTAAATAATTTAGTTGGAAAACTTTTAAATTGACCTGCCTTAAATTTAGGTTGCATTAATGCAAACTGTTGATTTGAAAGCAATCAGATTGTTAAGTACATCTGACTTAAAGCTTTCGGATTCATAGAACTTACTTGATTTGATAAAACTTTCAATTCAGTTAATTTGTTCGTTACCAATTCAATAATTTTTTAAAGATTTTTTAACAGTTCTCTTTTTCGGTGTGGGGAGGTGATATTCATAAACAAAGTCTGTTTTTTGACTTATGTTTTTTGTTAGTATGTTCAGACACTTGTTGCGGCTTGAATTCAGCACAGGAGCAAAAGTTCAGTCATAGCGGTTTGGGTGGATGTCAGGTTTAAGTTCAGAAAAATGAAGCAAGTCAGTGGAATGTCTTTACAAATGTGTGCGTGTGTGCGAGAGAGAAATATGATGAGCTTGTGTGTGTCTGTGTGTATGTGTGGTGTGTGTGTGTAAGACGTGGTATGGCAAGGTTAAGACGACATTCTTGAGAGTACAACGTGTCTCTTTTGCTCACCTTCTGTCAAAAACATCAGGTGGGTCTCTGGAGAGATGAGCAAAACCTTCTTGGAGGAACAGAGAGTGAGGTAGAGGAGGGGCAGAGGAAGAAAAGATGATGAACAAACTCTTACCAGAATAAATAATGACTCTGGTTCCGTATAAGTGCTAATTTTTGACTGAAAGTAACCGCTAGCTTACACATCCGCAGTAAATGGAATCTATCAGCGGACTTTTTGTCATAATAGCGCTGACAAAAACTAACACATTACTATTGAGACTTAAACAAAAGCAAATTCTCTAATAACTGTTTCTGAACAGCTGCAAAAACTATTTGACAGTCAAAATCTGCTCCTCGCCACAGCATTTCATCACAGTGATCGCAATATCACTACTCAAATCACTGACAGGTGTTTTAATACAGGGACTAATACTACACAGTAACTAAATATAAGTTATTAAGAATTCAGTGGCAAAATTTTCATTAGTGTTTTGTCATAATGTTTGTAATGCTCGTTTATGTATAATAAGAGGCAGGCAGAATACAGATTTTCCCTTTAAAATAATATATAACTTAATAACAACATATTCTATATGTCATATGGATTTTTGTTTTTTCTGCCCCTTTCACTAGAAACCTGAGCAATACTTTGTTCAGTAATATAAAAACATGCATTGATTTTGTAAATACGGATAATGCACACAGACTGAGTTGGCTTTTTACATCACTTAGATTAGCTGGTTACCTGAAGAAAGCCTGGGAGAAGAGGATCAAGGCTCTTTATCCAGATAAACTGTAGGTTTGTAACATTTCTGCTCAGTGCACAGTTCATTTGAAATCTAAACATGCCTTTCTTTTTGTCATGTGGTATTTTGTTTTGTTTATTTTTGCTCCTAAGTGCATTACTGGAAGATGTTTGTGATATGGTTAACTAACTGACTGACTGACTCAATGACTCACTGACTGGGTCACTAAAGTGCAGAAAAGGTTATTTGTCTCAGCTTCTTCAGGCCTTTATAACATCTAGAAGCATGTAGATTTAGACTTTCCTTAAAATATCATTAGGAAATGTCCTTCTGCTAAAAAAAAGCATGAAGCACTATGTTTTTGTCTTCGTCTTTTATTGTTAAAATGTTGCATGCAATAACACGTTGTGTATGAAATGATGGAATCTGTATTGCTATATTTTCCCATAAAGGAAACCACAACAGGAAGAAAAGTTCTTTAAGGATATATACCTAAAGAAAGCACTTTGTACAGCCCTGCCTCTTCTGGAGAACTGTTTTCTTGATTTTTGAGAATTATTTTAGCTCAAAACAGTAAAAGATATATAAAAACTTAATATAAAATATTGTAAAAGACAAATTACATGCTTCAGACAAAAATAATATATAAGAGAAGGAGCTGTATGATGATAATGTAACTACCAACACCGCATTTTTAAACTTTGTTTTTGTCTTTCCATGCTGAGGCCTGCTCAAGCAACATTAGACTGTGTTTGACAGCATTACATATTTGAGGCTGATTTCCATTTTAAATAAGATTGGAATGGCTAAACTACTCCCAGTGTATAAAACACATTTAAGAACTGTCTATGTCTCAAATACTCTACTTTCACTGTTTTCATTTTCTATTTTCTGTTTCTCTGCCATGTTAATCAGGGAAAAAAGGAAAATATATTTAATTGCGACTGCACATTTTTGAATATTTATCTGGGAGAATATATATATATATATATATATATATATATATATATATATATATTATTTTTTTTTTTTTTTTTTTTGGCATTTTTGCCTTTATTGACGGGACAGCCAGAGAGTAGACAGGAAATGGGGCAGAGAGAGGGGAGATGCAGCAAAGGGCCAAAGGCGGGAGTTAAACCAGCGGCCGCTGCAGAGGACTAACAGCCTCCATACATGGGTCAGACGCTCTACCAACTGAGCTAAACGTCCGCCCTATTGTGTTATATCTTTTAATGTGTTCAGTAGACTCTATGCGCACACACACTGAACTACTATGATGTTTAAACAGCTGCTAAGTCAAGTTCTTCTCCAGAAACCAGCTCCTGTCTTCTCCTCTTTCCTCTCTTCCACACTTTTTTGTTCATTTCTCTCAGTCTTGGCCCTTTTTCTCTGTTTGTCTCTTTGTCTCTTCCCTTCTTTCAGTACTGGGATCCACCATTACACCTCCAGCTTTAACACCTTGACTTTATTCATCTTCTCTGTCTTCTCCTCTCACCTTCATGCATCAGCACCTTATCCTGAATGTGACCTCTCTTCTTTGTTTCACTGCTCATCTGTCTCTCGCTCTCGTCAGTATCACATCTGCCACTTAGTAAATCAGCGACTGTTAAGTGTATTAAACATATCGTCCAACAGCTGGCCACCCAAGAAACATTCATATATACTTTCCCTCTGTTTTCCAGTTTTTATAAATCTCTTTCTCATTATTTGTCTCTTTTCCCCTGTTGCAACTCCTCTTCTTCTCTGTCACTTAATTCAGCCTATTTATTGTTACTGCCTCTCTTTCTCTCTGCCTGCTCGCCTCACACTTCATCTCTCAGTCTCTCTCAACACGGCTTTCTGTATGTGTGTGTGTCTCTCTCTCTGCATGCTGATGTCATGTGTTTGCATTGGTCTGCCCTGCACTCTTTGACATATATATGGACCAAAACATGTGATAATGTTTACCCAGACAACACCCTTAATTGGCTGTTTAAATGTCCAAATACAATAATTCACACTATTAAATTCCTGAGGAAAGGGACTAGTGACATCTGAGCACGTGCAAGAGAGAGTAAAGAGCTGCAGCCTTGACTCCTGGGACAGCTCACTGCCCTTGAAGCAAAACTTTTTGAAGCAACCGACACATAAGTGTAAATTCACAATGAGCTGAAACCTGCTGCTTTGTGTTACCTTGAATTACTGAAGATCGATGGTGCAAAGTACATTTTTCTCAAGTACTGTACTTAAGTACAATTTGAGATTAATTGAGTTTTTTCCATTCTCTGGAACTGTTTACTTCACTACATTTTACAGTGAAATATTGTAATTTTTATTCCACCACATTCATTTGACAGCTTTAGTTACTAGGTACTTTACAATTTAAGATTTTTCACGAATACAGCATAAAACAAATGTAAAAGTATCTGGACAAAACATGCATTGTGAAGATGTCACTTTGGGTAACTGTGAGGGCATTCTGATTATTTTATTGGAATTTTTACAAAATAAACACTCAATTGATTATTGGAGAAAATAATCAGCAATTTAATCCATAATGAAATAATCATTAGCTGCAGTCCTATACAAAATAGTTTAAAATGAGCTCCACCTGAGCCAGCTGCAGCAGTAAAATCCTGCTTTTACATTAATGCATGAGTCATAATAATCATAATATATATGTAATAGCATTAAAGTCATAGGGGACATTTTTCTGCATTGAGTACATTTATTTCTAGTACTTTTAGTACATTTTCCAGTGTTGTTAATGTTTGGCTTGTCTGTTCTGGCTGCGGTGTCACATGGTGGCTTCCATGGAAGAGGATCCACACTCTCTGAAGATATAAAGGCAAAACACAATGTTCCTTCTTTCAGGTAATTATACACTAAATAGTGTTTCTCTAACTTTTTATGCTGTGCACCACTTCAGAAAATATTGGGCTCTCCATTATGACCAGTATTAAAATACAGTCCTGTTGGCATACCCTGTTTAGCTATAGTATGGACAGTTCATGTAAGAAGAAGGTTTATTTCTAATAAGCACCACTTCAAATTGATCCAAATTTGAGGTAACTTGAGTCACATTCCCTATTGTTTTGCGCTGTTTGTTGCTATCAGTCGCTGTGGACACTTCACTGGTGCTTCTAAAGTAGCCACTAACTTTTGCTCGGTTCACCATCGTTCACTTGATTTGTAACACATCTGTTCAAAACATTCTCCCCCTGATCTGCACTTCTCCTCTTAATAGTTCAAATTTGGGGCCACAATTGCATTAAAAAAAACATTTATTGTAAGTCCCTATATTTTACCTCCACATGCTATCTTGCCATCACAGTTTATCTAGTAACTACTGGTAATCATATATTGCGTATTTTCGCACTTTGTGCATGATTGCAACTACAAAGCAGGCTGCTATTGAAACAAAAGGAAAGATAAAACTTGTTTCAAATTACACTTCAGTGATCTATTTTATGTATATGGGTTTGAATTCTTTGTATTTTATAGTTTTAAATAATTAATTAAAATTAAATAATTTAAGAAAATTAAAAAAATATTTCAGGCATTCCTCTCTGTACCACTAGAGGGTGCTTGCGTGCCACCAGTGGTACACACAGTTTGAGAAAACATACTTATTAGCAGTGTTGGGGTAACCCATTACAAAGTAACACATTAGACTACTTAGATGACTTTTTGTTATAATGAGTAACATAACGCATTAGTTTTGCAATTCAGTTACTTTTTTTGATTTAAGTCGGAGGACAGACACTGTCTATGGTCTCTGAGGACACTGTAATAGCAGAGCATCTCAGCTCAGGTCTCAAGATATACTGAAGAGTTTCCCCATGATCAGAACTTTTTTCAAGTCAATACCCCAACACGATCCAGACTGTGGAGACTTGGCTTTTAAGGCTTGTAAGTCTCGTCAGAGAAACCGACGATCCAACACACATTTTGAAAAACTTCTCTTGCATTATAAAAGAGTAAGTCACAGAGAGCATTGCTTGCGTGAGCCTACGTGATCTGAAAAGCCTGTGTACTTCTGTAGTTTGTATTTAGGCATGTGTTTTGAGAGGGGAACTGGTTCATTAATTGCATGTTGAAACATGATTATTGTAGGTTATACAGGCCCGTGTTTTTATTGTTTTTATAGAGGCAGCTGTGTAATATGTCTCTGCTCAGCTTGGTGTCAGATAGTCAGGACATTATAATCAACATGTGCAAGGAATCACAAGGTGGTTTTCATTTTTTGGAAGGCAAAAGTTACTTTTTCAGTAGGTAACACTGTAACATGACGTTACTTTTTAATTGCATTAATCTTGTAAAGTAACTAAGTCATTTTTAAAAGTTACATTCCCAAACACTGATTATGAATAATATATCCAATTTCTGTCATATTTTGCCAATAGATCCCCTAAAATCTTGCATACTGGACCTTTAAGTAAAGGATCTTATACTTCCTCCTGCACTGCTGACGA
Organism: Lutjanus argentimaculatus; assembly: GCA_034769285.1. Taxonomy (NCBI): domain Eukaryota; kingdom Metazoa; phylum Chordata; class Actinopteri; order Lutjaniformes; family Lutjanidae; genus Lutjanus; species Lutjanus argentimaculatus. The sequence continues at coordinate 11,584,201 of JAWZSL010000025.1, read as the reverse complement.
TGGAGAAGAGACGTGCCTCTCTCCCTCCCTGTGTGTCTTTGCAGCTGTGTCCTACAGAGCTGCACAGGAGCAGTGACGGGCTTTAAATTCACACACAGAGGGAAGCTTCCTCACAGCAGCTGCTCCTGTGGCTGATCTATGTTCAACAAAGAAACTGATTTTCATGGACAAACACGGTGGCGTATCACATTTGTCATGGGGCCTCCTCTCCATCATATTTAGACACACGCCTCCCCTCCTCCATCAAACGCACCAAATCAATCTGCTTTGGTATGATGGAGGTTGACAAGGTTGTTGTGTCAGGCAGAAATCAGACCTTGACCACCAGTGTAGATTTCTACCACTAAACCACCGACAGTAACAAACTTGAACGTCTGAATTTGTTCCACTGACATGATTAAAATTGCCTGTGTAACTGATGAAGAACTGCAAAGTATGGTTTGGTCCCTGGGCCATTTTGTGGTTGAGGGGGACAGTAATTAGCGGGCCCTAAACTTAGGACCCTAGTGTATACACTTAAGTTAAGATCAAATTAAAGCTGTGTGTATGTACTGAGTGAAATTCAGTCACTTTCCCCAAAATGATCAATCATATTTACATTATATTCATATTATTGCATTTTTAAATTCTAGTCATCCTGTGGTTATTAAAACTGGCAGGCAAGTTAGTTTCACTCTTCAAATCCCCAGTCTACTGAAATATCAAATCAAACACACAATATCTAAGTTCTGCAGTGTGGGATCTCACATGTTAAAACAATAACAAAAACATAATGTCATGATATTGTGGAGCACTGTGGGATCATGGGAGTTTGTGTCTTCATTGTTAAACAACAACCATTGCTGATGAAAATCTATGTGACATAGTTCAGGCAGAAATCATGTTCATTGACGAGGTAATGTGTTAAAGTGTTTGCAGCTTCCTTTCTCCCTCACTCTCTGACATATTTGGTTTTCCCAATAACTTATAGCCACTAGCAGCTCATTGTAACTCATTGTTACATTGAATAAATTACTGATTTCTCTGGTTTGGCCATTGTTGGAAACATTTGTGATAATGTAAGGACAAAAATTTGTAACATAGGTCTATACTCTAGACGATTTTAATGTTGAAATGTTGCAGATGATAGGTTTAAATCAGGGGTGGGCAATTATTTTTGACATGGGGCCACATGAGAAACTGATCAGGCTGCCATGGGTAGACGCAAATGATATAAGGTCCTAATAATGGCCTAATCTCTAATAATGGAATGGTCAGAGGTGTTCAGTATAGGGTACGTCTACTGTTGGTCACCCTTTTCTGAACTGCCCTGTGATGAACTGTGGGCTAATATTTTGTTGGCAATGTCTAAAACTTGATGTTTTACGGTACACCATGCATGCTGCATACAGGTTGCAACGATAGTAGCAGCAAAAGTAGAAGAAGAACCACATAAACAACATGGATGAACAGCATTCAGTGAATAAAGTTACAGTTTAATATAATAGATACAGTTCATTATCATTACCAATGAACACAGCACTGACCCCTTTCAAAATAAAGGTCTGATAATGTTTAATAGTAAGCAAAATATCTTTGCTAGATTTTTAATTTCTGGTATTTCCATGATGGTCTTGTAGACCACATGAAACCTTTAAGTGGGCTGCATCTGGCTGCATCTGCTTTAAATGAATGAATTCTCAAAAATGAAATGAAATGTTTAGGAACTGATTAAATGGCTCCATATAACGCTTTGAACTTTTATATTTCTTGATATCTCTCTTTTTTCAAATCCAAATGTCATCTTCATATCGTCTGTTATTAACAGTGTTAGAATGTGTGGACAGTGAAGTAACTGGTCGTGAGCCGAGCTCAAACTTGTGTCGTTGCCAGCACACGGCCTCAGCGCACTGAGCCACAGATCACCTTGTTAGTCTTGATTTCAGATTCTGACCCAAACCTGGAAGTTCCATCTGTGTGATTCACTCCAAGGTTGACTGAAGGATCAGGTTGCCCCTCTGGCTTCCTCATGTGTGTATTTTTTACTGCTTGTTCGTACATGTGTCTGCATGCGTGCATATGGCTCTGCATTTGTACATGTGTGTTGATATCTAGTGTGTGCTCGCATGTGTGAGTGTGTGCTGAATGAGGGCCAGGTATGGGTTGAGGAGAAGGATTGATGGTCCTGGAGGGACTCGGCAGCTGGAACAGAGAACACCAGACAGACGGACGGACGGATGGAGAGAAACAGGGGAATAAATCAGAGAAGGAGAGGAGAAAAGGAAGGTGGCTGGAAGTGTGGAGGACAGAGGAGAGAGGGGAGAGGGCAGGATAGGAAAGGAGGAGGGGATCATAGAAAAAAAGAGATTTGTCCAGACAAACAAACTGCAAATTCTTCAGAAATGATGTGATGCAAGATTTCAATAATAGCCCAGTAGGCTTCAGTATGTGCCGTCATTTAGAAATGCCAGGAGACCATAGGAAATATCATATAATACTAATGTATCTGACCACAACCATTCTTGACTCTGTGCAGACACAGACAGACAGACACACACACACGGACACACACACACACACACACACACACACCTCATATCCCTCTCTCCTTCTTCCTTTCTTTCACTCTCCACTTCTTCTTTTTTTTACCACATCCCTTACTTTCTCTCTCCTTTCCTTTCCTTTCTGCCGCTGCTAACCCTTTCAACAACACACACACACACACACACACACACACACACACACACACACACACCACACACACACACACACACACAAAACACACACGCTCTATGCCTCCTGCTCTCCTGACCACATCCCCTCCTCTCTCCTCTCCTCCCAACCTCAGGTCGTGTGGTAATGAGTGTGTGATGGAGCCTCGTGGCTACCAGACTGGCAGAGGTATTTTTAGCACTTCTGGTGGTTTCCATCACTAAATATGCTCCAACTTCATATTTCAAGTTTGAAACCAACCTCAAAGGGAGAAACGGATAGTTTGTTGCAGTTGGTTTAAGCTATTAGACGTCGCTGTTAAATGTAGTGGGAGAGATTTGTGGATTGACGTAATTGGTGATAACTGAAAAAAACAACACATATGGCCTTGGATTAAAAATATAAATCAAAAGGAATAAAAGCATGGAACATAACGTGGGGAGAAGTACAGAGTAAAAGTTACATTACCTTGCACTTGTGTACCTTGAGGGAAAATAAAGAATGGAAACAATCACATTCAATCAGTTAAAGTAAAGAATTTCCCTGAATGTGGCAACAGGTTTTATTTTAAACAGATGCAATGCAGGTTAACATGTAACTGTTATTCAATTGAATCTGGCACAAGCATTTTACCTGTTCATATGTGCAATCATAACATGTCACTATACTGTATTTCAGTTCACCTATAAAGGTGACAAACAGTTACCTAATGGTGGATGCAGTTAGTAGCAACACTTTTGATTAGATGTGACAAGAAGTCATAAAAACCATAATAGGGAACGGTCCAGTGCAGGAGTGGCTCTGGTCCAATTGCTTGGACCCACAGTGGGAGCAGCACCATGACAAACCAGCTCCAGTGCCCAGTTGCATAAAACCACTAAGGTGAAGGTTTCCTTTAAACTTTCATCTAAGAATGCCTCATGAACAAATGAGGTGCAAAAAATCATATTAAGATGTTATAAGGAAAAAAAATCCTACTTAAGTATTCCCTTATGGGTTGCTGGAAGGTCCGTAGTGACCATTTTCCTTAGAATATTTTAAGGGACCCCTCACAGTCCCTTGAAAGTTAAATAATGTGCAACATTAAGAAGAGGAGATACCCAATAACATACAATTTTCAAGACATAGAAAACCCACTAGACACTATGAGCAATGAAAAAGTTGTCAGAGAGGATAGATTTTACCATCAGTTAGCACAAGCATCTTTGTTGCTAGCTAGCCACACGTTAACACAACTGTCTCATATATAACATTAGCTATATTATTTCATGTAAGCTCAGCAGTTTTGAGTCCTATCGACTCATATCAATCTCATTTCTTGCTGTCACAATAATATTTGAATATTTCTTCACAACTTGATCTGTGGATCATTTCATAGAAAGAATTATTTCTTTGATTTTGTCAGTTAGCTACTTCTTCCCACATCTTCTGCCTGTGCATATTTGTTATGGCTGGATTAAATTCACTTTGGATTATGAGAATAACATTCTCATCTTTTGTCCTGTTTGGTTTTCTGGAAACTGGGCAAGGGAGTCCTCAAAATTCCTTTGAACCATTTTCCTGCACGACAGAAATGTATAAAAAGAACAACAGTAAACCTAAAAAAAAAAAAAATCATTAATAACTTCCTTAAAGCAACACTATTGCTGTGGGCACTAAAAAGGCAAGAGAAGCTTAGAAATCAGGACTGGCTTTAAATCAAAAGCTGACATCTTTCCTGACAAACTATGCTGTACAGGTATTATGTTGCGTGTGGTTGTACCATTGGCAAGGCACAAGAGCCATGACAAAGTGTGCTCCAAAACAAAACAAATATCAGCAATTTCCCTGAAATGATGGCTGACCTAACTGTACAGTTTGGGCTTGCTCATGTGTGCTGTTTTTGTTGTAGAAAAAGTGCTGCCTCAACCACATTTTGTGCTGATAAAAAAGCTTGTCATGCATTGCTCACTTTGTTTCCATAACGACCAGTCAGCTGCAGTTGCCACTAAACAGTATATTTAACTCTCAAACACTTAGCAGAAACTCCCCTCACACAGCCAATTTGCTCCCATAACCATAAGGGTCCCACTACAAACTTTCCTCCACTACTTTTTCCATTTTCAGCTCGTTGTTGTCTTTAACTGTTTGCAGCAGTCTGGACTGTGAAACCTCAGTGATAATCCTTCAAGCCAAACGGTGGAACAAATGGTTTACAAATGTTTTTTATGTTTTTTTGTTGTTGTTGTTGTTGTTTTTGTTTTTTTGAAAGAGGAATGGTCAAGAAAAGTTATACAGTGCCAAATGACAACATAAGGTATCTCACAGCACTATCCGTATAGAGCAGTTCTAGGCCATCCTCTATAATTTTATTTACAGAGGCCCAAAAGCTGAAAGGCCACGGCGGCAAGAAAAAAAAAACGCTTTCTTTTTACGGGTAGAAACCTTGAGCGGATCCAGACTGTTTTTAGTCATGGTTAAAGTTGGTCAACTAAAACAATTAGATTTTTGTTATCAAAAATGCTAGCAAAGAGACACTGGTGTTCAAGAAAAATAGACCAACTTTGGTTTTCTGTGCTTGCTGTTAAAGGAATAGCTTAACATTTTCAGTAATACTTGTATCCACTTTCTTGCAGGGAGTTAGATGAAAAGATTGATACCACTTGCATATCTGTGTGTTAAATGTAGTGCTGTGCCAGGAATTAGCTTAGCTAAGAAAGGCTAGCATAATAGTTGGAAACAGGGGAACTCATGGATGTATAAATGAGAGCTGGATACAGCGTTGGAGGTGGGCATCCATTCACTCCTATGAAAGCTGCTCACTGACACATGAAGCCAACTACCATGTTGGAGCTTTTGCATATGCTTCCATGTTGTGTGGCCCATAGATCAAGTGGAGTATAGAGACTTCTTTTGCCTGAGTGGCTAACTTCCCGTTTAGCCCCCTGCTAACTTCACTGGGGATAAAATGATTTAACTGTGGGGCTCTTTTAGACTTTTGAAATGTTATTGGAAAGAATGCATCAAATCCTGATATTAAAACAAATTATTTAGCAGGGGTTGTGAAGTTAAAAAAAAAATGTATCCAGCATTTTACAGCTGCTTCTTTCAAGTGTAAATCTATGGGAGAAAGTCTTTTTCAGGCACAGTGCATCATGTGACATTCTCATTACATGGTTTGGTACTATGTCAAATTGGTTTCAAAGCCCAGCTTCCTGGGGGGGAACTAGTTTGGCTGGCTCTTTCAAAAGTTCAAAAATACTCACACCTCCAAAACCCACTGATTCACTAATTATCAAGTTTTCTTAATCTGTACATAAACAAAATGTAAAAACATTTTTTTATGAAGAATTTTTTAGACCTTGTAACTATTTCTAGGTGAAAAACCAACAGCTGAGCACAATGGCTTCTTTGAATGCTGCCATCAAAACAAGGCTGCCAGGCAAACACTTGACTCGACATGTGGATAAACTGTTGTTCCTCAAAAAAAATGTTGCACCATGTAATCTCATCTATAATTGTGAGATCACAATCTATGCTCGTGAATGTTTTTTACGAATAAGATACAATGTGTACAACATTAGGTTTAGAGCTGCTGGTAGCTTTTTCCCTGTTTCTCTTGTTTATGCCAAGCTAAGCTAATCACTTCCCAGCTCACTATGCAAACTGAACAGATATGAGAGTGGTATTGATCTTCTCATATAACTCTGGGCAAGAAAGCAAATAAATGTATCTGGCACTTTAATTAAAATTACCAAACCATAACTGCTTTAAAGGTCATTTTGCTTTCCTTTGCTCATCTAAGGTAACAAACTTCTAGTCTGTGGAATATGTAAATATTTTTACATAGTAAAACTGTCAGCTGTAAACACCAATGACTTTTCTGTTGACTCAGTCTACTTGCTACATGTTACATTTCATGTTTTAACATCTAAAATTACAGACATAAGAGATTACTTGTATGAGTCAGTCGAATCTGTCTGAATAATAAATAGGCCTAAAACTAAAGTGACTTTAATTCCCGAAAGAAACAAAGTTTAAGAGAAATCTTACAAAGCCAAGAATCTACTTCACTCCCTTATGTTGATGTTATAGATTTTCTGAACCCAGATTAAGGAGATTTATCTAAAAATACGTTGTAAAATGAATATCCCGATTTAAGAACAACCATTTAACATGTTTGTCATGGGGAAGAAACAGAACATTCTGTAAAGTACAACATCAAATTTATGCTGATCAAAATATTATCATTTGTTCTTCTAGCAAAAAGAAAGAGGCTCCCAAACTGATTGATGGCTCACAGCGGAGCGGAGATCCTAGTCTTTTCTTTCATTTGAGTGCTCCATCGCCTCTATCTTTATTTCTGTTGGCAGGCTCGTCTCTTTCTCCCCGAACATCTTTCCTCTCTCACAAGGAGGCTCATTGTCCGTGGAGGAGATGGTTGGTTTATGGTCCTTACAGAGACAAGTGGCAGAGGTGCATTCCATGACTTATTGTGACACGAAATCCCACCAGTCCACATCTGCCAGGGCGTGTTTGCGCTGTTCGATTGCTGGGGCCAGTTCACTTTAAATCCAGACCGTATGAAGTGTAAACAGGAGCTGCTGTTTCTGGTCTGTTTTTACTGTTTTCTCATATTTCCAAACATAATCACATTCATGTAATAACAACATCAAATCTGCAACCGTGGCACAATTTCTGTTGCGCCAAAGTACTGAAGAAAAAGCACTTCCAAAAATGAAATCCTCATCACTGGAGTCTTTACTGGAAGCATCTTCCATTCATCATGTCGGTGTGGTTCTGGCTTTGCTTTCTGTCCATCTGACTTCCCTTCCGTTTCTTTGCCTGTCTTGTCTGTTCTGTTATTCGTGTCTCTGTAGTTCCTCTGAGTCTTTGGGGATACAGAGTTCTGAAGGCTCTAATCTTTTCCACTTAAGCTGCAGCTTTATTTTGTGCGTACCTGTGTGTGTGTGTGCAGTGACTGCATGATGATGTTTCATGACTCACAATGATAAAAATAGAAAAATAATAAAGCCTTGTAAAATAAATGAAATCATATGTCAAGTAAACGCACACAGTATGCTGCTCGCTTCTGGCCAGACTCATCCATCCTGTGTGAGGTTGATGTTGACACAGTGATGAAACATACAGCAGCAACATTAGTCTGTCAGAACCAGACTATCCTGCACACTTTTAAAAACAGTCGTTCAAAGCAAAGCGACCTTCACCGATACAGTGAATAATGTTTAGTCCATTTTGTAATATAATATTTTATAAATGCAATAAAAGTTGCTGAAATATCAAAATACGTAGTCTGATTTTTAGGGGGAGAACAGGCGTCTTTTTTCTGAGCCTATTTTTTTGTTTCTCTTGTAATATATAGATAAGAAATAGTTACATCAAAAAGGATCACTTACATGCTGCAATATGCAAAAGACAGTTTAGTCTATCAAGGTTTTATTGATGTGTTCATTGATTGGCATATTCGAAGTTCCAATAAGATTCTGAGGTTTAAATCAAGGTTTACATTTTAATATGACATGTTGTGGGGACAGTTAGCAAGAAAACATTAATAACCTTAGGGAGGGTCTTGCATTTTTACTAGTGAAACATAAGGCTGAATTTCGTACAGTCCTTTATTTTGGCAGAAAAACTGCCAAAACAAGCAGCAGTGCAAGAGATTGTGCTGTCAGGTTGGAAAAACACTGCAAGGATCATGGTCTAAATTAAATTCTGCATTACTACCCAAAAAGTCCATGCTCGAGAGGGGAGTACATTTCTGATTGGAGGACTACTCATGATTTTTTTTAAGCCACTTTTAAACACAAACCGTGGAGTTACAGAAGAAAGACAGAAAGTCAGAAAAGAAAAACAGTACTTCACTTCATATCATTGTTGAAGCTGAAGGGACCTTTTTGTTCCTTGAGAAGTAGTTCCAGGGACCAAAAGTTCTGAGTTATTTGGGTGGAAACGCAGCTAACAGACTTTCAAGGACCAGTGTGAAAGATTTAGAGGCAAGTTGTAGGTTGCAACTAACTCACGTCACCCTCCCCTTCCAAGCATGTAGGAGGAACTACAGTAGCCATGAAACTCGCAAAAAATGTAAAAAGGACCTCTCTGGAGCCAGTGTTTGGTTTGTCCATTCTAGAAACACAGCGGTACAGCTATCATAGAAGATGACCTGTGCCCTCTGAAATTGTAGCCTACCTACCTCGCTACAAATTAAAAATCAATTAGATCAAATTAACCCCCCTCATACCAGTAAGAAATCATTTAACATGAACATAATGTTGTAAGGGTGAATTACAAGTTAGATTAACATCACCTGTATTTAACGTGTCAGCTGTCTATTTGAAATCATGTAAACCACTACAGGAGCAGAAAATGTACTTTGCAATCGGATGAATACTTTTCTTACCTCTATGAGCCTTTAGAGTTGTCCTTTTTCTTTCTTTCTTCAGCCAGTTGCTCCTCTATAGGGAGGCCCAGTGTGCTCTGACCTCCGCCCTGACCACAAAACCCTGCAGTAACTGCCTGGGTAAACTGCTCGTGGAAGTGGCTACAAATCCGTGGCACCCAAATTCAACAGGGCGTATCCTGCACTTTCAGCTCACTGCTGCTATGGCTTCTTCCTCGCATATGAGATGTCATCTACTACCTCCCGCCAGAACAAAGTGAGCTTTGCATAGACTGGACAAGAACACCTGGTCTTTGGTAGCCGCTGACATTCTCAGTGCAGGATTATTAATTGCTGATCTCCCTGAAACCCTGATGTCTTGTGTCCTTGACCTTTTGCACCCTCTCTGCTTTTGTGGACTACAGTAGCTTGAATCTGACGCTCTGGCTCTTTGGATTATCAGGAGTAATTCTGAATACAAATTCTTTTCTTTGTCTGTGCATCTTCTATGGATCAGCCTCTCAACTCTTTCGTGCAAATGATATAAATGGCTCATTGTAAGTTAACGAAAACACAATTTTTATTTTCAGGTGATTATATACTAATGAAAACATATTTATCAATATTCTATTAATATTATTATTAATATTATATTTCAATATTAATAACCCTGCTAAATCATACACACGGTACCTTTACAATTTAATTGGAAATGACAAATCTTTTTGTAATAAAGACTGTAACCTTGTGACATGTTTTATTTGTAGAAGACTGCCAGATCATTTGGTGATATACTGATACAAATGGAGTGCCTTTAGAGCCACAAGGCTCACAACTATTCCCACAAATTCTGTTTTGAATCACCAACTCTGAAATTAGATACTGTACTATCCTGAACCTGTCTTATCTGCTGGTACAGTATCTAGCCCAAACAAATCCCTTCAGTTTGTGTCCAGGGAAAATGTATCTCATAGACAAGCACACAGGAGTCTGGACTGGCTTAATAGCAAAGTGTGGAAGCTAGGTAACCTCTCCACAGGGACAGTCATTTAAGTCCCCAACTCTGAACAATAATAATACAGAAAGGCAAAGACAACTGGTCCACAACTAAGCTTCAATTTATCCATCCTGTAAAATGACCACCACAGCAGAGTGAGGAACACTCAAAATTCCTCAGTCACTCAGAATGTGCAGACTGTCCTGTATGTTAAATTTCCAACCACACGTCTATGACTGATGCCCCTTTTTCCATCTGAGCCACTGCCAGTGAACAATCCTGCTCATATTATAAAAAACGTTAGGCTGAGATGCCCATAGTAATTCAGTTCTATACTTAAAAATGGGAGCTTTTGAGTGGCTATCCAGGCCACAAGCTTTTTGCACAAATAAACTCTGGGAGAAACTGAGACACAGACCTCATGCTTTTAAGCTATACAATAGAGCAGATATTCAGGAGAGCTCACTGACAATTTGGCTCGTTTATATAGTTCATTTGCAGTTAGGGTTCATAAAAGTATTTATTTCAGGCTTATATCAAACTATAGTTTAATAACTATATTTTTATTCAGGATGATGAGTCACAAGTCCAAGTAGTTAATTAAAATCATGGGTATATCATGTAGTGGGTGGGAATGTGTGGTAAAAGGTAGTAATGCAACAATATAAGAGGAGAAAAAGAAAACTGCAAGACGTTGTAAACCATGTAGGATTTGAAAAAAATCTTTTATGGTTGGGGGGAAGAAGGTCATTCTTTTGTCCCTAAGGTCCTTTGTTCTGAGGGCCCTATGTTCCCAAGGTCCTTCATCCCCAAGATTCTGTGTTCCCAGGTTCTTATGTTCCCAAGGTCCTGTGTTCCAAGGTTCATATGTTCCCAAAGTCCCATGTTCCCAAGGTCCTGTGTTCCCAAATTCTTATGTTTCCAGGGTCTTATGTAAAGGCCATCACTTTTTTTTCTTGTTTCTATATAGTCTACAGTCCCAACAGCTTCCTGTTTTCCTCTCAAACCTCATCCTTTTTGGGAACATGCCCATATAAAGGCTGCCGTGGATCATATAATACACGCCTCTTCTCAACCTTCGTAATTAGTCTCTCTGTCCTGTTGACTGATTTGATGATGGAAAAAAAAAATTTCAAAGATTGAGCATCAATTTCGACCAGATAAAGTAAGTTGGAGATGAAGCAAGTGCACAAAACTGTTCACTGACACACGGAGCAGATGTCATTAAAAAAGAAAAGACACTATGTGATCAGCTGTTCACTTGTTTGCTTGATTGCATCATTTGCAGTTAGGAAGTGTTGTTTCGCCCTCCCTCCGCTCAAGTTTGTTTGCAATGCTTCAAGTTAGGAACATCCACTATCACAATAAAGTAGTCCATTATGCATGCTTTGGGGCTGGGGTATATTCACTTTGACTTTCATCCCACTTGTGTCAGGCACGAGGCCCTTTAGAGGCGTGAGGCCTTGTGCAGGCATACACTTCACATAGCACATGCGACAGCTCTGTTCCCAGGCTCCTGTGTTGCCAATGTCCTATGTGGGTCCTATGTTTGCAAAGTCCTATGTTCTTAAGATTCTATGTTCCCCAGCTCATAATGGCTTAGATTTAAGAGTTAGCATAAGACATAGGATCCTGGAAACATACTATACACTATACCAACAGCTTTTTTTTCATCTGCTTTGACTTTTTGGGAAAAAAGCGGGAAGAATTTGTGTTTGAAAACATGCAAAACAAAACTGAGAAATTACAGCCACGCTAACAGTGCAGCAGTGCTTGAAACTAAATGCTAATATCAGCATGCTGAGATGGTCAAATAGCAGGTGTGAGGTTTTCCTGCTCACCATCTTGTTTAGCATATTAGCATGCTAATGAGAAAATAGCAAAGCGTTTAGGCCTTAGTGCTCATCTGTATGTAAGGTACAAGCCTATCATAAACTGCCCTTATAGCGAAGCACAGTGGTGGCAGCATAATCTTGTGAGAATAGAGAGCGACCAAAGATTGAAGGGTTTAAAAAACAAAATAAATTCAGACTTGTAGCTTGGAATTTTGGAATAAAACCTGTTGCAGAGAATCAATCATCCAACGGGGCGCTGACCCCGAACACACAGCCAAAGCCGAGGCAGAGTCCAAACCTCAGCTGAGCTGAGAACGAAGACGAGGCCTTGACAATTTCATTTTGCTCATTTTTCCCATTCAGTGAGATGAAACTGGGGCCATTTAGTGAAGTAAGAAAAGATTGGGCAAAATTGCTTTGTCCAGATGTGCAAAGCTGCGATTATCAACAAAAGCTCACGGCTATAATTGCTACCAAAGGGCCCAACCAATTTTCTCATCATATTCAGATAGGAGAATAGTGCTGGCTGAAGTGTTTGTGCTACTGCTTTATTCTGCATCACACAGTCCATGACTGCACATTGCAAGACTTCTGCTCTCAGGAAACTACTATAACGGTCACACTTTGTACTTCATGCCGACCAAATGTAAGTCCAGAAGAACCAGTGTGTAGGATCCAGTGGCATCCAGCAGTGAGCTTAGAGATTACAAAAACCTTTCCAAGGATTAACTACTGAACAGGAACTACTGAATTATCTGTAGAAATAATTTTGCTAAAAAAACAACAACAACAACAACAACAAAAAACATGGCTTATCCTGATATCCTATCAATAAACCACTCCTGTGCAAGAATCATACAGTTTAATCTGCATCTCTCTATGCCACACCTGTCAGGTAAATGGATTATCTTGGAAAATGAGAAGTGCTCACTAACACAGATTTTAACAAATTTGTGAACAAAATTTGAGAGAAATAAACCTTTTGTGTGCATAGAAGGAGTCTGAAAGTTTCACAATCAACTCATGAAAAATGGGAGCAAAAGCAAAAGTGGTGCGTTTATAATTTTGTTGGGTATATGTTGTCCATCAGTGTCTAGTCAATGTTAGCTAGTGAAATTCAATATTATGACAAAGCACATGTTAATTATAGATGCGTTTTTAAGTTTTGAAAGACTGCCCACCCTCCCTTGCAGTGAATAATCCAGAACATGAGATAATTAATTCCTGAATCCCTCAGTCATTATTTTATTGAATTTCATGATGCAATCTGCAAGTTACACAACATACACTCTGAGACAAACTAATTTAAGGCTGAAATGTCATTTTAAGAAAAATTTAGAGTGAAAATTTACATATTCAGGTGCATTTTTTACACATGCAACCTGCTCTCAATAAAAACACTTATAAGCACTTCCTAATAATGTTTAATAATGTTTTTTCAATTGATTTTCACAATTCCAATATAACTGTATGTTATATTGACCAATTCGGTTTATACTGAGCTATCTGTTTTTGCCTACCACAAGTCAAAATAAAAAAGTTCCTGTTTGGAAAAAACTGAAGCAAACCAACTGAAATGTGCCATGTTTTTCAAAAGCAATGACCAGTTTTTGTTTTTGTTTCTAAAATAAAAATGATTGTGATCAATGACTTTCTTAAATGGCCACCATCAAATATGATACAATCAAAATATCATATATGTAAATAGATTTAGAATTTCTTTTTCTTTTTTTTTCTTTTTTTTTTTTTTTTTTTTGATTTTGTGAAAAGGTCCAATAAACACTTCAATTTCAATTTCTTCAATAAAAAAAAAAAAAAAAAAAAAAATTCTGGCAATTATTTCATGTGTCAGGCTTTACAGGGCTAATTGCACCAAAACAGCCCAAACCACCAAAAAAGAAGCGAAGAGCTCAGTTGCTGAACTACCTTTTATTGTCTCCTAGAAGAATGCTTACCTCAGTGATGCTACAGTATAATAAACAGTGATTAGTCTTGACATTGTTGATTTTGTCTTGTCCCCTTTTTATTGGCTGCAGAGCAGCACCAGTCAAAGGATATATACTTAACAAATCTGTGCAGCCGGGTTGCATTTGTAGCCAAACGCTGACAGTGGTGAGGAGTGGGATTCATATGGAACATATTGTCGTTGTTATGAGCGGTGGAGGCTATCCAGCTGCCTACAGAGTAAGAAATGTACAGGATCATATGGTCAAAAACCACAGCGTTGTTACTCTCCACAGCCTAAACTCCCTCTCTCTCTTACTCACACACACAAGCACACAGGAGAAATCTCACACATAAACAAATGGATGCACACAAGGACACCCAGCAGGCACACGCACACAAATCACCCACACTCGCTCACATGCACGCACAATTAATGCTGATATAAATCAACTGCCCAATTTTTTGTTGGAGCACAGAACAATTTTTTCCAAAAATTCCACAAAATGATCTGCAGTAATTTATGGTGTGTTTTCCACCGAGGGGAGTGATACCGGGTTCTGGGCTGTAAACGTTGCTCTGCCATGTTTATTTTCATTTCATTTTGTTCTGCCTCTACTAACACTTTACCTTGGTGATTTAAGGAGGCTAAGAGTGGTTTTGGAATACAACCAGCTGGCAGTGTGAATGTGTGTGTGTGTGTGTGTGTGGAGGGGTGTGTGTGTGTGTGCGCGCATGGCCTCTAAAATATTGAGCTACTGAATCCACTTCTGTTCTACTTCTTTACTCGATTCTGCAGTATGTTTGTAATGAGGTGAGATTGAACAGCTTCACCTGTTGTGCACGGTGCACCTGTCATCTCAGCACGTACTGTTTAGTTTAAATATGAATGGTCAGTTCACACACACAACATATTTTACAGCTCTTAAAGCAACTTTATGCAAGATTTTTTTTAATTTAATATAAATATGGACAGCTATTCACATGAATTTGTTATGATTACATCACTTATGATCAAACACTAACGAGCTGACAATTTTGCTAACACAACTAAACTAGTGCAATGACACAAGTCATAGCAAGCCAACGAATATTACTTACTGGTCCATGGGTGGGCAATTGTTTTTCATGGCGGCCACATGAGAAATTGATCAGGATGCAGTGAGCCAGACATAAATGTAATATAAGGTCCTAATAATGGCTGAAACAGGACTTGGATATCAATACGATGTTTAGTATCACGATACTCTATACTAAAACCAAACTTGAAATGATACTAGTTCATATTCGATACCTAACAGACTGAAACAGATAGTCCACAAGGCACATTTACTCTGGACATACAGTTTAATTTTAATTTCAAACATATTTGGGCAAATTGCAAATATATGGTTATATTTATTGGGTCAAATGTTAATATATTGTATATTATAGACCTGCTCTGCACATTGCCCTTGTATTCATCTATACATAGTTCCAAAACTCCAAACTGTGATTTACACTTAAACCTTACTCCAGCAGCACAGTTGCTTTTTTTCTGGGGCATTTTCTGGCCCTGTTATGTTCCATATATTTCAGGGGCAACCAGATTCTGTTCTGATCTGATGTCTTTAGAGAGTGAAGGGGGAAAATGACTGTCTAAAGTGCGCAGTTCTGTCAGAGGCTGAAACTGAAACACAAACACACACATAAACACACACCCTCGGTGATGCACAAGGTGAAAATCTGCTTCACTTCATGTGCGAACACACAAGCACTGACCAACAAGTGTCGGGAAATTCTAATACCGTAATACCGAAATTATGGTATATTGTCCAACACACAGAAGCGTTCTATAGAACAAGACATAGATGTAGATGTGCGCGAGCTAATAGCCAGCTAACATGTACTTTTACTGTTCATCAGCCTTTCTGAATTGCCATGTGCTGGAATTGTGAGCTAATTATTTTTGTTGGCACTGCCCAAAAGGTTAACGGTATGACATGCATGCTGGATACAGGTTGCAATGATAATAGCAAGTAGGACTGTGCAAATAAAGTTACAGTTCAATATCAAAGATACCGTTCATTACCATTACCAGTGAACACAGCACTGATCCCTTTCAGAATAAAGACCCAATAATGGTTTAACAAAAAGAAAAATGACACTGACTGTCTTCAATTTTAACTGCAATGTTTCCGAGTGCTCATGATGCCGCACTTTGCCCAGGTCTGTGCTAGTCCAACAGCAACAAGGCTAGCTCTGCATCTGTCTTGCAGCCTTTTATACCTCAAACACATGCCAACAACTAAAAGCCGCTTGTGACCTCTTGCTCAATCACTCTCCTTTTCTCTTCCTAACTTTTTCCTTTGTCTTCGTCGTCTTTGGTCTCTTTGCTTCTGCCTCGTAGAGGCTGAGCCTGGTTAGGTTGCCCACTCATCCAACTCTGGCTCTGGTACGACACCACTGTCACTCTCCGCTATTCTTAGGCAATGAAAACACAACGATTCTTATTTTCAGGCCATTATAACCTTATGAAAACACACTTACGAATATTATATTCAGTTTCTGCCATATTCTGTCAATAGATCCCCCTAAATCTTACACACTGCACTTTTAAGAGGCCAGTCCTATGAAGAATAAATCCAACTGTTATGATTTTCACAAATGTTTCTTTTTTTCCATAGAAACTCATGGTAGATGCTGTGTACACTGACATACTATACAGTATTGTACATGTTTATCAATAATAGCTCTGCTATAATGCTTGTTGATGATAAGAAAAATATAGAAGATTATTGGATTTATCATTTAATAGAGTAGCTAAATAATGTAGGTAAGATATGATTAATGGCTGAAAAGTTCGGCTTTATATCCTGTGAAGCAGTGCTGTACAGATGTACAGAAGACATGGCTGCTGACAGGCTTGCAGTCCACTCAGGGCCAAAATCCCATAACTTGAAGGACTTTTTTTCTTGGTTCAACAGGTAAAAGAAAGAGTTCATTAATCTCACACATACTGTACGCTGCCAGCTGCCACTCACTCACTCAGTAATTGTCACTCATCAGTCAGCCAGTCTAAACCCTCATCCTGTCAGCCATGTTAGCCAGCTTGTCAGCACCCAGCTAGCCCATCAGCTAGTCAGTTAACCAAACAGGGAGAGAAAAAAGCAAAACCAGCCAGTCAGTCAGTCAAATCAGATCTCATCATGCCGGTTAAGACTAGTTTTCCTTGAGGAAATCTGATTAAGCACGAAATAGAAAGCGAGAGAAGCATGAACCATGTCTGGGGCAAACACACACGCAAATGTGTGTGTGAGTGTGTGTGTGTGTGTGTGAGTGAATGAAGGAAGATATGTATCTGTGTGTGTGACCGTGTATGTCTGTGGGTGTATAGGCAGATCCCGGAGTTATTTTCTGTAATACCCCCAGTTTCATTTCAGGTTTGGTTTGGGTCCAGGTGGTTGGCTTTAATGTAGTCCAGATGGGAGACGCAGAACGGAGAGCGGCCAGATTTTTCCAGAGTTTCGGTCGAACCAGGGCTTTGCTAATAAAAGCAGAGGAGATTTTCACAGTTCCGCAGACAAAACCTCGCATTCTAATTCTCGAGGGGGAACGGAGAGCAAGCGAGACCGCAATGTTATACTTTGTTTTTATTAAAGGGGTGATTGACAGCTTGGAGGGAATTTTCCAGCATTAAACCAGGGGTCTTATTGGAGAGGACAGAGCAGAGAGCACAGGGACCTGGCGAAGCAAAGCAACGCTCTGGCAGGCTGCTACTGACTGAAGGCTTGGCTTCACTTCTCCTTCTCTCTTTCTTACCATCTACTGCTTTCTCTCTAGTCTATCTATAACTGAGGAAAAGATTGCTGCAGTCTGTACCTGCTCCTCCTCCTCCTCCTCGCCCGACCTTCCTCTTCTGTCCAAGGCTAGTTCACGCATTGCCTTTTCATTGACTGTTTTCTTGTTTTAGTTATTTCACATATTCCTGTTTTCAACTTTCTCTTTCTTTCTTTCAATTTCAGTCATTTTCTCATTCAATTTCTCATCTAATCTTGGGCACAGATCGCAGAAGGTGATAATTCCACCCCAATTTATAAAAAATATAAAGTTGTACCCCCCCAGTAAATTATTATACATAATTATGTGCAATCCCAATTCCAAGGAAGTTGGAATCGTTTTGTAAAACGTAAATAAAAACAGAATGTAAAGATTTGTAAATCATTTTCGACTTAATAATACCAAGACAAGATATTTTATATTGCAACTGATAAACTTTTTTGTTTTTTTGTAAATTTACACACATTCTGAATTGATGCCTGTGGCATGTGGTATGAGGGTGTGTTGGTGTCCATGACTTGACTAAGTGTGTGTAGGCCCCAATAATGCTGGAAGGTACATACAGGTTTTGGAGCAACATGTGCTGCCATCCAGATGACGTCCCTGCTTATTTCAGCAAGACAATGCCAAGACACATTCTGCATGAGTTACAACAACATGGCTTTGTTCGGACAGTTCGGACTGGCCTGCCTGCAATCCAGACTAGTCCCCCACTGAAAATGTTTGGTGCATCACGAAATGCAAAATACACCTACAGAAACCCCATACTGTTGAACGCCTGAAGTTTCAACTAGAAAGAATAACAATTAGTGAAGTTCCCAAACACTTACAGAGTGTTGTTAAAATAGAAGGTGATATATCACAATGATAAACATGCTCTTGTCCCGACTTTTTTGGAACATGTTGCAGGCATTAAATTCAAAAGGAGTGTATATTTACAAAAATCACTAAAGTTAGTCTGGACATTGAATATCTTGTCTTTGTACTGCATTCAAATGAATATGGGTCATTTTTCCCCCCAAATTGCATTGTGTTTTTTTCATGTTTTACACAAAGATTCTTATTGATGATGTAACTAAAGTTTTTACTGTGAAAAATATGTCCCTTCCATAAAATATCTGTTTTTAGAATGGAGTTTGGTTTGACAGTCTGTCAACTTGAAAGGCCGCCAGGTTCAGAGGATATTTTAACATAATAATTACATAAAATGAGCTGACTTAACTTCTAATAATAAACCTTGTAAACAGCAGAAAGTAACACAGGAAGTTGGACTAAAACAGACCTCTTTTCTGCTTCTCTTGGCTCATAGTAAATGTTCACGTAGCAAGCACAAATTCAATTCAAAATAGACAGTGGCTCCACCCCATGCCCCCTACATCTATTGTCTATTAACTGCATCTAGGATGCTTGGAGTTTCCACTGTGGGAGGGGCAGCACGTGGTCATTGCTGGATCTGTACACGCCTGCTTAGAGGCTAATAAAACCTAAAGTGCCTCCTGATTCACAGAGCCTGTAAAAGGATGAAACACTTGCAGCACTCGCAGCCTTGTGGGTGCGTGCGCCTTCATAAATGCACCAACGGCACCTCAGGGTGTGTCTCAACATCCATCTATCACCGGCACAGATCAAGTAGAAACGTCTGCATAGGTCACCCAGTGTTTCTCATATTGACAACTTAAAGCAGGAACAGAGGAGGAGCTCAACATCACCTGCAGTTACCAGATATTCTGTTTTCTTTTGGTTGCTAATATTTCATATGTCTCCATTGATTGTCAGCTGGCGGTCACTGAGCCTGTACTTGGTTAAGGTCTGGCTCTGTTTTCCATTCCCGACAGCACAGAGCTGTTATGTCAAATGTAAATCTCTTTAGCACTGTATAAGATTCCAATGTACATAAAATAATAATTCATTTGTCTCATGTTTTCCACTTTATGGTAGTTTACTTTGGAAAATTGTGTTTTTGAGTGTGTAAATAGTTTCTCTAACTGCATAATTATTCAGCTGTACCTGTTCTGGCTCTTTTTTTGGCTTCCGATCAAAATTAGTGCCCTTTGGTCTTCCTTTGCAATTATGAACGTATGGGATCCTGTCCAGATTGCACATGTGAAACTGTGGCAACAGCATAGCAGCCAGTGTCAACATACACTGCTCTGAGAAATTAACGTTTATGTAATTAATCATCGGTTCATAATGTGATTAATGTTTATTTTTCTTACATTTCCTGTTTCTTCAGCATTTTCCTGTCAATTTGCTTGTGTTACCATTGCCACCTTTCTCTGACTTTACATTGTGTGTTTTTTCTTTCTTTCTTTTTTTTAAACAAGACTGTGCCCCCAAAAAGGCCATTTAAGTAACTGTTGTCTTTCCATCAGGAGCTTTCAAAGTCTGCGACTGTGGGCCTCCCATCAGACAAAACTTATCTGAGGGGAGGTTCTAGTTTACTTGCTCTGCTCAATTCCTGGATGTCTATGGGATCAGATTATGTTATTTGATCCCAGAGACATTCAACAATTTAGCCAGGATAGCTTATATACATAAATAATGTAACAGATTTAGGCTATTTTATGTGATCTCTTTTTGATCAGTAATGGAAAAATGTTTCATTTCCATTCACTAAGCCTCCTCTGGAACTGTTTGCAGCCCCTCTCATCTCCCACTTTGAACACTTCTGCCTTATATCAAACTTTTAGCAGAAAGTGCAAAAAGCTAAAAACATCTAATGCACTCCTTTTGATTATGGAAGTGACTTAAGTTGTCACTGCTCTGCTCACTCTTTTTCTGTTAAGCTGGGTGCCACAACACACATCTGAAAGCCATGCTGACACTTGTTGCTACTGGTACTGATCATATGGCACTTCACAACACTTTTAGTCGAGTGGACAGCCATGCTAGTAGCTCTGTGATAGCAGCCCTTTGAGCTAAATGCTAATGTCAGAAATCTAACATGTCCTTATTAACATTAGCATGTCAGCATGCTAACATTTAGCCTACCTATGTTGTTAATTTTGCACACAAAGTATGGGACAAAGCAAACTTTTGATCAGATAGTTCTACCAAATGAAAAGTGAAGTGATCTGCACCAGTGGATGATAATCCACCCAAAAATTGCTGAGACGTTTCAGTCCAGACCAAAGGTGGACTGACCAGTGTTCCATCCATAGAGCTATATTGTGTTGCTAAAACACCCCAACTCCACCCCACCATCCATATCAATTCACATATAAATCCATGTAAGTTCTGTCCTTTGGGACTGAAATGATTGGTTAATTAACTGATTAGTGAATTTATGGAGACCTAAATCTACAACATGCAGATAAGTATTTCATTATTTAAATAAATTTTTAGCAAAAATGCTTAGACTTTACTTAAAAGTGTGAATATTTGCTGGATTTATTACTTTTCAATGATAGTAAATTGAATATATTTGAATCAGAGTATGTCAGTTTTAACTTGACATGCCAGATGGTTTGTTTTACAGAACCATCTGAGAAGTCGTCCTTAGAAACTGAAAAAGGAGGGGACTTTCAAAAAAAAAAAAAAAAAAAAAAAACGCTCGGTAGGTTATTGGATGGACGATCTGTCAATCAGAGCTAACTTCAACCCATCAGATGAAGAAATAAATGAAGAAACACTTGCCAGTTCTGATATAACTGATGCTATTGCAGTTTCTACACCAACATAAAACCATGGCTATAGCTGCCAGCAGTCCTTCCTAGGACTCTGATTGGCTGCACCACCTTTGGTACGGACACAAACGGACAACTTGAAGCCTGTAAGGTGGATTCTCGTGTGATCTTATGATCTTACGAATCCTGCTGCCTTGAAAGGTCATGTCAACTTAGGCTTTTGGAAATTTTGATGGACATTTTGTATTTTCTAACATTTTAAAGACTAAATTGGTCAATCAAACAATTGAGAAAATAATAGACAGATTAATTGATAATGAAAGTAACCATTTGTTGCAGCCCTAAAAGGCTTAATTAGCAATGGTTTAATTAAATAAAACTTTTTCTTCTTTTTTTTTTTGCCATTTGAACCTTTGTAGTTTTGGTGTCTTGTCATTTTCTCTTTGCTCATACGGGTATATTATTTTCCAGACAGACATTAATACTGAGTCTAGACAGTCGCTGTGAGCTACCAGTGAGAATTCTACTTTCAAAAGGGGGGAAAAACCAGAGGAATAACAATGGAAGAGCACAATCGTTGGCAATAGACAGAACATCAGCTTTCATTACCTGGCCAGATCACCCTCAACCACAAGCTTCACTGCATGAAAAGATGCTGAAGAGAAACAACTGGCTTTTAAAATTCAGGATGCGATCAGGAGACAAAATATTATGCAACGATTACAACATATCAAATGATGGGAAAATCTGGTGTTTTGTGGAGCCACAAAGTGTTCCTTGTTTTTGTGATCATGTGACTTAACATAATTGATGATTAGGGTTGATCTTACAGGAATAAACACATACATGGATACACATTTGGATTCTGCAACCTTGTCTCACGCACTCACGCACACACATGCACACAGTTGTATACAGTCATAGAGGCTTCCATGGTGGTATCCTCATGAGCAGGAAATGTCTTTTTAACAACCAATTAAAGGTGAGCCAGGCTGTTAGCTTACAAGCGGAATGTTTACACAGAGGAGCTTTCTAAGAGAGGAAAGGGGGAGAAAGATTCATCGTGGGGGAGAGAGGGGGGACACAGAAATACAACGCAGGGAGGAGGTTGTAGGAGGAAAGCTGGAGAGCTGAACGAGGTAGAATCCAGGATTTGGCACTTTCACAGGTGTGCACAACAGGGGGTTTGAGGAGGAAGGAGTTTGTGTACATGTGTACATGTGTACGTGTGTGTGTGTGTGTTGTGTCTGTGTGTCTGTGTGTGTCTGTGTGTGTGCATGAGTGTGTGGAGCTGCCAAACTGGCCACCTGTCTTTCCCTCGTTGTAGTTTTAGTGTTTCCTTTCATCCGGCCCTCAGCAGCACAGCTCCCTCTTGGAGCAGTTAGCCTCCTGCCGTGTGCGTGTGTGCATGTGTGTGTGTGTGTGTGTGTGTGTTTGCGTAGCTCTGGTCCCTGTTGGGTTAGAAAGAGTAATGTTCCTAAAGGTGCATTTCGCTCTTTCCTCTGCGTTTTTATATCTTTGTTCTTCATGTTTTATTGAGACAGCTCGAGTGGAGGCAGGAAGTTGGCCAACAGGCCTACAGAGCGGGAGAGGACACCAGAGGAAACTTCTGCTCCAATGTCAACAGGAGGTCATGCTTCAGGAAAAGCACTGCTACCTATCCATCTTTAATTAATAGACCTTATTCAGCTGGGTACCATCTGAGCGCAAAAACATGGATGAGTTGGAAAAAAAACAGGAAGTGCTCCTGTCTCCTCCACTGATTCTCATGTTATGACAGTTGAAAAATGGAGAAATGACTCGTTTATGCTTCTGAGAGCGAGAGTCCAAGAGCAAGGAGTCAAGACTTATTTGTGAAAAACTGCGGTCATTACTTAAAACAAATTTGATTTGAGAATTACAAGCTTCACATTCAGTTTCCTGCTTTCCAGTTGCTGAGTCTACATGGGAGAACGGGGCTAAAGCAAACACTTACCAAGGGTAAACATTTTGATAATTCTATATGGAGTCAATTTAAAGCTGTACTAAGGAATATTTTATGTCAGCAAAAAGCAACCTATTTCCATTGTCTGTTGCCTGACAACTGTTTTTTTTTTTGCACTGTATTTACACAGCATGAGCAGCCAATGCTATCCAGCAAAGACTATACAGGGTGAATACAGGGTGCTGAAACAACATCCAGTATAGCATCAAAGTGGTAGAAGAGAGTTTTGGAGCTACAAGAACAAATAAATTAATGTTATACCGTAATGCAAGAGAGCCAAACTCCTTTACATACTAGGCCACATCAGCATTATTGTTGATCTATGGTTGACAAACACCTGCTACATAATTGCCCCTGCATTTGATTGCTATTGGACAGCTTCAATGTGCAAGCAACAAAATTGGGATGCATTCTGGGACATGTAGTTTATGTAGTTTACTTTGATACCTCCATAGTGCAGCATTGAATTGTATTGTGCAAATTATGTTCTTTACAAGCTCTCACAGGCTTCATAAAATGAGATGCTTGGCCAGATTTGGCCTGTTTGAGGGCACCTTGACTCTAAATCAAAGCTGCAAGCCTGGTGCTAACCCTCTGTGTGCGCCCCTCTAACTGACCACTAACCAGGACAGGATCTTGCACCCAGTTTCTACTGCATTAGCAAATTAATGCCAATAATTTGCGGGTGTAAGTGAAGTAATTTAGAGACATTTTAGACATTTTACCTGTGATGCCTGCCAGCCAGGCTCCGTATTATCCATCTGCATTGCATTTTGCATTGGGACAACTTACGAGGAAGTCTAGTGTGCAGAGTGACAGATGAAGTAAAGATGGGAAACAGAGAACATGACTTGCTACAAATTACCATATGCATTACCATCCATACAGGTCACAAAGCTTCTCAGGTTCACATGAACAACAGGAAAATCAGTTGGTTGGTTAATCATTGTTATTGCTGAGCTCACCAGAGAGTAAAAACTTCTCATGTGATATTGTTTTTATTCATAAGTGATACAAATAAATCATAAGTTTTCTGTGCTTAGGCCTTTTTTCCTGCCAGTTTTCAATTATGTTCCGAATATGTTTCATTCTTCAAGTCGTCCTCAGGCTACATCCGTCAGCTCCTCTGGCACCGGCACCACCTAAGACTCTGCAGATGCCAGGACAAAAGCTGCTTTTTATTACCTCAGCTATCAGCGCTCACATGCCAGATTTCCATGGGGGCATCTTCGTCAGACACCATTATATTGACAATAAGAGCCAGTTGATCGTCCAACCTCCGGTTCACCTTGGTCCAAAACCGCCCACTTAAATTCACCGCAGCAGTCTGCCCTCTCAGCTGATCTGTTTTCATCGATGTAAAATACAGAGATCATTAGACAACTAAGCTATATCACAGATCCTCCTGCTTAGTGCGAGTGTGTGCGTTCGCGCAGGCCAGTGTTGGACTACACACGCATACATACGTCCATCTATTTGTGCATATGTAAGTTCATCGGTATGAGTGTGTAAATGGTCATCTGTGTGTGTGTTAAATTGTGCGTGTGTAGGCGTTGGGGGGAACCTGATCTGGTCTGTGTGGGAGGAACCAGTTCCTTTTTCCCCCCTCTCTGCTGCTCAGACAGACGGCCTGCTAGAGAGATCAGACTCTCAGACTAACTGGACCAGAAGTCATTAGGACACACTAGACACACGGTGCTGCTTTTTTCAAAGCTTTTGCTTCCTTTTAAAAAACCCTCCGCAGTAAGATTATCTACGTCTCATCGGCTCATAACAGAACTAAGATCTTTTAAACAAGACGCATGGCGCTTTTCAAACCTTTGCATCAGGAACCAGTCAGCAGCAGGGACCACTTACGGTGAAACTGTGCCCTGAGATTTAGTCCTTTGTTTCCCAGTGTTACGTTTGGGGAGGAAAAACCAGCTCTGGCACGTATTTTAAAGGGTATTTCAAGTATAATAAACGAGAATTGCATTTTGTCTTTAGAATAATCGATTTTCCAGGAAGGATTTTGCAACTGTCTTTAGTTCATTATTTGAAATCTCTTTAAAAGCAGGGTCCAACTTTTCAGAAGTGTTTCACACATATTAAAAATGAAAAAGTTCTTGTAATGCAATATAAAAAGTAAAAAAGGAGAAGTATTGTTATGTGTGATTCATTATGGAGAGGAGAAACAGCTTTGGTGCTTTAATGCTAGTTTAAAGGGTATTTAAAGCATAATACACCATTTTGTCTTTGGTATAAGAGATGATTTTGTAACTATCTGTAGTTTGTTAATAAAATCCCTTTAAAAGTACAGTTTAGGTTTTTAGAGGTGTTTCAAACATATTTGAAAACACTCAAAAAAGTAAGGAAAAAAAAAAGTAAAAAGTAAAAAAGTAAAAAAGATCTGATACGTTTGGAGAGGAAAAAAACAGCTCTGGCACTTAGGTTTCAAAGGTATTTCAAGCATAACATGCCAGAACTGCATTTTGTGTTGTGCATAAATGATTCTCCAGGAAGGATTTTGCAACTATCTTTAGTTCACTATTTGAAAGCCTTTTAACAGTACTGTTCAGTGTAACACGTAAATAAAGAAGTTCTAATAACTCAATATAAAAAGTTTACAGAAGGAACAGAAATGCTTGTTATATCTTTGGTTCATTACATGAAAACCCTTAAGTTTGCTAGTCAGCTTTTCAGAATTGTTTCAAACACATTTGAAAACACCCTAAAAAGTCAAAAAGTTCTTGTAAAACAATATAAAAAGAGAAAGAGAAGAAGAAATGCTTGTCAAGTGTGTGTATGTGTGTTACGTTTGGGTAGAAAAAATAGCTTTGGAACTTAAGTTTAAAGGGCATTTCAAGCATACTGTAATGTGCCAGAACTGCATTTTGTCTTTGGTATAAGCGATTCTCCAGGAAGGATTTTGCAACTATCTTTAGTTCATTATTTGGCTACAATGCTTGTGTTTTTTTGTTAGACTTCATAACACATGGTATCAACTGTGAAACCATATTTTTCAGTCTTTGTTTAGTCCCAAATTTAAATCTACACCTTTCTCCCCCTTCATCACCTTTGTGAGTTATTCCATTAAAGCCGGTGTCCTTTACATGACATCACTCTGAGGAAAAGTCAGACACATTAACTCTCACGCCGACTGCAAGTGTTCTCTACTGTTAATAGTTTCTTGGTGTTTGTGAGATTACACACGCAATAAATCAGCTTTGATTTTCAGGCAGCTTCCACTAAAAACTGTACTTTGGCAGTGTGATCAAGTGACGTTTTGGATTTTTTTTTGTTAGTTGTTTTTCTTCACCAAGCACTTGTCACATTGTAGGAAAAAGCTCCATAATTGGCACCTCTGTCGCAGAAACAGCTTGTTAGCATTGTTAAAAAATAATTTGGAAACACCAAGCCAGTGCAGCTACAGGGGTTAGCCCCCATTAAAAGAACGGCTCATTTACATCTTGCTTAATGGTGGAAAATGCCTCGAGAAATATTGCTGTTATGTGGTTTTAAAATGCTGAAACAGGACACCGTAGACTGGGTACTGTATTAATATATTCCCTCCAAACCATTTTTTTTTTAAAAAAATAAAACCTATTATAACTTCGAGAAGAATCCTAAAAAAGTACCAGCAGCTCTCTCACATCAGACATAGACAGCAACATTTTTATATAACAACTTTGGTTTCCCTGGAATTGGATTTATGAGTTTTGCTTCAGAACCAGAGAGAAAACACTGCATCCACTACCCAGGTAACAAAGTTCCCCATAACATTCTCAGGTTTCTTTTTGGTAGCCTCCCACAATGTTGTAACATGTAAGGAACACTAAGGGCAACTTTCAAGTAACCAGAACATTCTCGGAATGTAACCACAACATTATCTTCGTGTCAGAGAAACTTTCCTTTTAACATCCAGGGAATGTAAAATGTAAACATTCGAGTAACTTCCTGGAACATTTAACTAACCTTCCCAGAATGTTCTGGAAATGTAACAGTAATGTAAGTAGTAATGAACTTTCTGGAAGTGAATCACTAATGCTGTTTTCAAGCGGGAAAAACTTGACATTTTAACGTCCACAGAACGTTAAGGGAAAACATTTAAGTAAATACCTGGAACACTCAACCGTCATCCCTAGAACGTTCTGGAAAAATATAATGTTGTCTCCAAATAGCAAAAACATATATTCTTCCTTAACATCCAGGGAATGTTAAGGAGAAACGTTCAAGTAATCTTCCTGGAACATTCAACCAACATTCCAAGAACGTTCTGGAGACAAATCATAACGTTGTCTTCAAGTAGCAAAAAGTTAATAAAATCCAAGGAACGTTAAGGGGAAATGTTCAACTACCCTTCCTGGAAAATTAAGCCAACATCCGCGGAACGTTCTAGAAATGCATCAGTATTATTGTTTTCAAGTAGGAAAAACAACATTTTACTAACATCCCCAGAACATTCTGGAAATGTTTTAATAACATTCTTTTCAAGTAAAGGAAAAAGTTGACATTTTTAAAATCTTGGGAACGTTAAGGGGAAACATTCAAGTACCCTTCCTGGAAAATTCAACTAACCTTCCCAGAACATTCTGGGAAAATAACAACAATGTTGTTTTACGTCAGAAAAACATGCCATCATTCAGGGACATTAACATTCAGGGAACGTTATGCAATAATGTTTAACCAACCTTCCTAGAGCCAAAATCAAACGTTCCCAGAATGTTTTGAGAACCAATTTTTTCTTGCTGGGTATAGATGAATTACGGACTGTAGAAAACAGAGCATACTGGCCTCAGAGATGGTACTATCACAACTTATTGTCTGGGAGGTAAATGCATGGTAAACGGGGGGAGGAAGGAGCAAGTTGGTTTGAAAAATATGACAATTTTAAAGAAGGAACAGGCAACATTCCACATCCTTAATGCCATGATCATTTTCCATAAAGGCAGGGGACAGATTTGGGGAAAAACAGAGTGGAGAGAAGCTGAAAGAGAGGGGGTGAGGGATGGAAAGAGTGGTGAAAAAAGGAAGGACAAATAGATGGATGGATAGATGGATAAATGGATAGATAGATGAATGTAGAAAAACGAGAGGTAAGGAGAGGGTAAGTAGTGCGTGGCTAAACACGCTGGAAAGCCATCACCAACCAGACTCTGGCCAGTAGCACTCTGGGGAAAAGAGAGGAAGAGCAGAGGAGGAGCGGAGGAGAAGAGAGAAGGAGCACGTGGAAAGGTAAAGGAGAGGACAGCGAGGGGACACAGGCAGATGTCCAAGCAGCCATACCTGCAGATTCAATTCTGTGCTCTCTTTTTTTTTTTTCCTCTTCTGCTCGCCTTTCCTCAGCTCCTCAAAACCCTCTTGTCCGGCTCATCTTCAAACCCTCTCTGTCTCTGTCTGCTCTGATCTTGGTGCCCCAGAAGAGAAAAAAAAGAAAGCAAGAAAGAGGGAGTGTGTGAGAGAAAAGACAGAAAGAGAGACAGCCAAAAGTATTAGGAATTAGGCTGATGTGAGCTACAGGTGTAGCCACTGTGGAACCTCCACTTACGCTTCTTTTGAGAAGGAATTTATTTGAAACTTTCAAAATTATCTGTCCCCTAGCAGCCTGAATGAGCTAAAGTATGATAAAACCACCATTTGGTATTAAAGTATCTCTACAGCACAGGATAGTTTCACAGTGGAAACTTTTATAATGTTTATTGGTTGGAACTGGGGAGGATTTGAGAATACAATAGGCTCAAAATACCACCAACATATAAACGAACTCCCAGATATACAAACAATTTATTGGTCATCTTGAGTTATTTTCCAGCATTCAGACATTTTCAGAAATGATTATTAGAAATAACTAATACCACAAAAGTTCCAGCATGTTTTTTGTAATGCCATAAATTGTGTCTATAGCCAATATTTGTCATGAATGTCAATGCCAGATAAATAACATAGTTTCATTATATAATGTTATGTCACATAAATATACATTTATATTTCAGTTTACACATTAATAACACACAGCTTTTGATGAGTACAAATTTCATAGGTTCTGTGTGTTTTTCCATCATGTGCCTTAAGTTCCTCAGACTCAAAGAGTCACTGAGTCTTTGAACAATACAGTAAAAGGTCTCTTATAAGTGTTGTTGAAAGGTTCTTCATGGTCTTGATAATCATGTGAAAGCCCTGTTCAACTTTTCAGGGGCGTTTCAAATATATTTGAGAACACCCTAAAAAGTAAAGTTCTTGTAAAGTGATATAAAAAGTTTAAAAAAAAGGAAGAAGAAATGCTTGGTAAGGTTCCTTGTTAAGTCCTGGAAGTGCTAAAGAAGTCCTTCAAAAGTCTTTGAAATGCATCACAAGTCCAATAAGTCTTCAAGCCCCGTCAAAATGACGAGCATTTTATCCGTGTGGTTTGTGTCATCGTCGTTAACTTCTGATGGCCGTCTTCCTGTCTCTGTCTTTGTTCTGCAAGAGAGAGAAACAACATCTCACATCATCGACGATTCAACATTGAGTTAAGTTTAAAGGAGGAGTACAGTTTAGCGTAGCTTAAAGACTAGAAACTGGGGAAACAGTGGCACATAAGCCCCAACCCCCCAAGCTGACTTGGTGCAGACTACAGCTTCATATTTACTGTACAAACATGAGACTGCTTTCAATCTTCACATCTAACTTTTAGCAAGAAAGCAATTAAACATATTTCCAAAATATTTCTTCTCTAGAAGGAAGATGCTAATAAATATTCATTTTCATATTTGAGTCTTTGTATCATTTCATCATAATTTTGTTGGTTTTGATAGAATCATTCAGGAGGTTTATTTAAACTGAGTACTCAGTTGTATTACAAAGTTTCTAAAAGAGTATGGCCCTTAGTCAATCATTTAAAAATGCATAAAGAACCAGATTGAGTGGCATCCAGCTGTGAGGTTTCAGATTGCAACCAACTTGCCTCACCCTCCCCTTGAAAAAGTGTGCAGGAGAACCTACAGTGGCTGCGAAACTAAACGGTCATTCTGAGATTACGAAAACACACAACATCCTTATTTCCAGGTGACTGTACACCAAAGAAAACATATTCCTGAGTATTATATTCCATTCCTGCCATATTCTGCCAATAGAGCCCCCTAAATCTTACACACAGAACCGTTAAAAGGTGAGTAAGACTGCTGTCTTTGATGTCAGCTCTTCATTATAGTGTCATGAAATGAGACTCCAGGAAAATGTAGAGCATATTGTGGAAATAGATACTGTTTTACTGCAATCACTGGCACAGTAAATTTATGTGGTTTTGTGCTGTTTTTACTTCACCAGGGTTGAAAAAGTAAATTAACCTTGACTGCATTCTGCAGACTCACACAAACACAGTCTGCACAGTAGCATACATACAGTACATTAACTGTGGTGGTGGTGGAAGCTAACTTTATTATAGCCTGAAGAGTGACTTCATGAGCTGATGTATGACAGCCCTGCATGATGATATGCTTCTCGTTTATCTGTGGTATCAGAGCAGAGAAGCCTTGATTTCCTGGCTGGTGAGGAGACTTTCTCTATCTGGCCAGGAAAATAACATCACATTTTCCCTCCTCACCTAACCTCTGCTCTGCTCACTTCTCAGGCCATCCACCACTCGCTTTCCAAGCTGCATTCAAGGGATTTTATCGAACACACCATGGAGTGATATGCAACACACGCAATCCCGATCTTACTGACTACTTTTCATGGCTGATGTTTGATCACCGCAGCTGGTAAATGATCTTAGGCTGTTGTAACCTAATTTGTGGTTTCTTTCATGAACAAATATGCAAAAAAAAACATGCCAAAATAGGCCAACTTCATTTTATTTGGTAGTAAAAGTACACAAAGGTGCTGCGTGAAAATTCACGCTGGAGTGTAGGTCAGTTTCTCTGCACTCCTGTCCTCTCCTGACTTTTCTTTCCCACCTCTCATATCGTCTCAACTAACCCTCTCAACCCCCCCTCCTCGCCTTCCCCTCATCAGCCGAACACCTGTTACACATTTCCTCTCAGACCGTGCACAAAGTGTAGGTGTTTGGAAAAATTCGTTTGACTGACATCAACAAAGGTGGGTAGGTGTTTGGAAGGGTATCAGGCCGTAATGAGAGCGTGAGATCATAGGATCTGGACAGGAATCGGTCCTCCCACTGATTGAGGTGAGTGTGAGGAGACACAGGGATTATTATTGTCAATATGTCCTCCAGCTGGACTGAGAGCAGAGGATCATGGTTAGATTGCTGTTATCTAGACATAACGTTACCATTATGTTGTTAGCCGTGTTTGCGACTTTTAGGTATCTTTTCAGCTACTTGTTGGTGTGTTTTTCTCATTTCCAGGGATATTTTCTGGCTGCCAAAAGTAAATGACATGGCCATCTGTCGAGATAAGTCTTGCACAGTTACAGTAGCAGAAACATCAGTGAAACAAAATCAAAGGTTGAGTGTTAGATTTTGATAGTGCCTCAGAATTATCAGGTTTATCTGCTCTATTTTGCAACAGTGGTCAGTAAGTAATTATACTGAAATATATCAAAGAAAAGTAATACAGAAACACCAGGTTAATTGACTCAATATAGCAGAATTTATTGTTGCCACAAGACGGTGTTATGTAAAATTCAACATTTTCCTACAGTAGTGTTGTGTCAGAAATCATTCACTAACATTGTTCATAATACAGAGATGTCGCTCTGAGTCACACGGCTTGGACGTCAGACTTGCGTCACAAATTTGATGACTTGAGACTCAACTTGACAAAATCAAAAAATAAAACTTGCTGCTCGACTTGGACTTCACTTGGACTTGAGCCTTTTGATGTGAAAATACATGATATCATCCTCCAAGCCCAAAGATTAAAGATATGTCAAAGTGTCTGCAAGTTGACACTTAATTCTTCACAATTCCTTGATCTAATTTGTTTTGAGCCAATCTGACAGCATCCAATCAAGTTAGAGGAGAGAACCAATGAAGAGCTAACACGCAGGTCAACAAAAAACTAACTGCAGTATATAAAACCTGCAGGACAAAATCTGCAGACGAAGACTTCCAACAACTTCCAACTTGATTTGCTAATTGAAGTTGCACAAAGAATGGTTAAGTTGAGGCTAATAGTATAAGTGAACTAATGCTTAGCTAATGTTAGCTTAACAACTAACTAAGTGCAAATCAATAAGGCTGAAAACTCAAAGTTATGGTTATGACTTGTTTAGGATTTGAAACTCTAAGGGACTTGACTTAGGACTTGCAAAACAATGACTTGGTCCCACCACTGCCACCGTATAGTGTGTTCAGCATGTGTTGTCCACATATCAAATGAGAGTTATTACAATCCTAGATCCTATCCTAGATTCTCTGTGGTACATGTACCACTGGTGGTATGCAAGCTCACTCTAGTGGAATATCAGATTTTTTAAAATGAAATAAATTAATTTAAAACCATATAAACTATGCAAACACTACAACATTTCTAATTGAAATACATGAAGTATCAGATCACTGAAACGTTTCAATATCAGCCTGCTACATAGTCAACCAGCCGTGTTGAAAATGAAATGGATCACAGTAACCAGAGTACCAGTGCTGCTTAAAAAATGCCAGTGAAGCATTCACTAAACCTGCTAGCACCAAACAGCGCAAAACAGTAAAGTGGTACTTGGAGAACTCAATATTTTCTGATGTGGTTTGTGGAGTAAAAAGTTTGAGAAACACTGATTTGTCTGATAGCTACGTTTAAGCTCTTATATTACATGAAGTTAGAGAGAGGTGGTGGTCTTGGATGAATTTTGTAAAAGTGATTTAAGGTTTACTTTATTAACATTTAATCAAAACCTTTACTAACCTTAACAAAAGTACTTTGCTCTCTTAACTTTACCACTGGCAGGAGTCAAGGTAGAAAGTCTGGTCTTTGGGGTCCCAGTCCTGCACTTTTTGCCCTAAATTTTCACATCTCCTTCACTGGAAGAAACACTGCCAGTGGAATGCAATCCAGGTAGCATTATGTACCTTGTTTTAAAAATGACAAAAATAATAGAGTAGGAATGTAATTTCTCAGGGTCATGACTTCATATAGAGTACATAATGCAATATAAATCGTAGTGAGCAATCAATGGTCACTAAGAGCAGCACTAAACCACCATTACTAGTGTCTAGAAGCCTAAATGACCTGAGAAGTATCTTAGATACATGTATTTTTATTTTGCTATCATAGATAAGCCACAAGAAATTGTCCGTATGAATTGTGAATAAGTTTCACACAGCCTGGAAAACATTTGGCCTTACTACAGTGCAGGGTTGCTGTTATTGTGCTCTCTCCCAACACAAACTATAAAACAGAGACAAGTGCAGCCATGCTCTCTGGTGTTTGTTGGAACGGGCTGTGGAAAATTGCTGGTATTCATCAGCGGAAACAAAACTACTTGAGGCAGGTAAGAGAAAGTGGGCACATGACAATTGGATGATTTACCAAATTACACCAAAATTACTATGAAATCCCTGCAGGAACCGGCCCACGTCTGGCTGTGAGCGCTCAGGGAAGCACAGCTGGAGCTGGTGAGGGCTGTTCAGCTGGAGTGTGACTGGTTCAGTCAAAACAGGAGGAGGGGGGCTTTAAGACCGGCCTGGTAGTCAAAACAATCTCCTGAAGACTAATAGGGCATGGTCGGATGACATCTCTGCCCTCGCTCTTTCTCTTTCCCCAAACACCCACACACACACTCTCTCACACACACGCGGACATACCACTGACTTCCCAGGGGGGTGATTTGTCCGACACTAATATGATTACCTGATGATGTTTACTTTAGATACGATATGATGATATTACCACGCTGGAACAATATTATTGTTTTATCAAAGTGGAAGGAGTCTGTTTTAACTTGAACGTGAAGGCAGTAAACACTCTCTTCACGGCATCTTATCAACTCCACAAATTCAAGCTATAATATTGTTTTTCCGAAACTCAATCCGGGCTGTTCCTTTACCTATAAATGTGGATTTTTCCATGCACTCTCCCTCTCGCTGTCTTTTTTTCCTGTGTTAAGCCGTTCTGTCAAATATAAACATCTAATTTAGTTTCTGGCTGCATGAGGAGAGGAATGACTGGTTGGAAAAAATAATTCCACTTGGTTACTGGCCCAACAATCGTATAAGGAGATTGGTATTCAACCATGAAATGAAAACTGGTAATATCCCTTTAGTTTATCCAGTGAAAATATGTGAATATGCGTCAGCTCACTCCAGTGTCTCACAGAAGTTGTAATTACCCTCATAAATGACCATCGATTAAAAGATTACAGACATGCATTAAAACAGCGCAATAAATAACACATCAGACTTCTAGATTGAGCTAACTAACACACCAAATAAGCCACAGTGTGCCATTATGTGGCTTGGATGCATCAGACGTGCACTTCATGTTCACTGTGGTTTGCTAATAAGCATCCTGATGGCTTCTGATTTATCTTGATCGCCTAATCAGATGTAATTCGCACCAGCCGGCCACACATGCATTTAATTATTCCCACATTTTAATAATGGGTTATAATGACTCCAGAACATGACTTCACTCTGCTTTGTTACACACCAAAAATCACTTTATCATCAGTGCTAGGATGTGCACCTGCAACAGCCAATATGTCATTAGCTTCAGTAGATATTGTTTTTAAGAAGCAGTACAATTTAAACCACCAATTTCTGCTTCTCTCTCTGTTATAAATTTCTTTTCGATCTGCTCTTTGCTCTGGATCGGTTTCCTGTAGTTTTGTTTTAATTTGCTCCATGAGCAACCCTCTCCCTAAAGACCAAATGACAACAGAATGATAGTTTTGCTAATAGATTTTGTTAGTTATCTGACCCGACTTCTTCTGTTGGCGTTAAATTAGGGTTTAACTGCTTCCATCTGTGCTGAAAATATACAGACAGGTCCATGCATGAAGGCACACGTCATACAAAGAGCCAGGCTCACACACACTCACATTCAGAGACACACACACTGAACGTGGGTAAGAATATATTTTTAAAATTGCCTGCAGTATATTAGCTACCTTCGATGCACCTCATTAGCATAGCTTGAACTGAGAAGCAAACAGGCGAAGCTCTCACTCATGAGGCACAAAACATTAACTCCAAGTCAACACTGGCATTATCAGTAAATGAGGGTAATTTAGTTTTCATCTATGACCTTGAAACGTCTACTTCATGCAAGTGACGTAATGCTTTTTTCCAGCGAAAACAGACTAATAACCAAATGACTGTGAAAAACCGCAGTCATTAGTGTGCTCCTGCACATGTCCCATCCATGCATTTAAGCCCTCTTAAGGTGCACGCTTCATTTGATGCCTATAAAGAAGCAAAGTGTAGTTTCGGCACAGTCGAAAACCAACTGTCCAAACTGCAGGATAAATAGCAAAGTTGATTATCCCACTGAGTCGTTGGCTATTTCTCTGCCTCTCTTTCTCCCCTTCTCCATCTCTGTTTCCACAACTTCCTGCAAACCATTAGTTTAGAAAGTGTTGAAAGCACAGTCGTGATTCAGGGCTCCTTAAGTGAGTAATCATATATGAGCGTTTTTTTTTTCTGGGTGTCTAGAAAGACGCAATGAGCTGCTGTCTGGCTGAAAGGACGAGAAAAAACAGAAGAGAATGAAATGCCTTTGATAAAAGTCTCTGGTGTGGTGCACTGTGCGTTTGTGTGTCAGCATTTCTACAGTCGTGCACTGTAAAAAGTAAACTTTTTTTTATTATTTAAAAAGTTAGTGTCTGGAGAGCTTTAATTTTTTAAGTTGGCTGAATTTGAAAAGAAAAAGTTGAGGTAATTTTGTAATGATTCAAAACAAATAGTCAAATAAACTTAAGATTAATTCAATAGTACATGAGAAAAATGTTTAATAAGCTTAAGATATTAAGTTAAACCAACAACTCTTCATTCACACTGACAAACATCTCTTATATTAACATTTATCATCATTATTAACTTTTAATTACAGCTACTAAAATAAGTTTTTAACAATTATAAGAGTCTCAGTTTAATACTGATGCCTGCATATGCCTACATAGTTACATATGCCTACATAAGTTTACCAGACCATCTGCAAGAAGATTGGCTATTTCTGTATAGTTGTTCTTAATGCCTGCAACCGGGACAGATTCTCTGTGAAACTAGATGAAACTGTGTTTACATTTTCACAGCCAAAGTTACACCGAGTGCCACATTAGCCAGTCAGAAAGAAGCTTTTTATTTAGATTTTATTTTTTTCGTTATATTGTGGTTATGGCAGAGGAAACACTACCGCTTTTGTCCATGGGACCCTCCAAAATTAATAAAATATAAAAAAGTTCCTTGTAGTAGCCTTAACTAATTCAGACACACAACCATTTTTCTTATGAAAAATAAGGTTCTCAGGAGAGCTTTGATTGAACTCAACATTTCAAGTTCTTCAAGTTATTCAATTCAGAAGTTCTGAATTGTTCTGAAAATGAATACTAAAAGTTTCAATTAATCTGAATAAATAAAATTTGTATAAGGTTATTGGGAAATGATTAGTTGATTCCACTAAAATCTTGTATGATTTTTTTTTACAGTGTACACTTGTGTCTTTTTCTACGGTTGTGCCTGCATGTGTGTGTGTGTGTGTGTATGTGTGTGTGTGTGTGTGTGTGGGGTGTGAGTGTGTGTGTGAGAGCAGAGAGGGCGTTTCATTGAGAGTGGTTTCTTTAACATCACCATCAAAGCTCAACGTCAATGTGTTTCTAATAGCAGCAGCTGAATTAAACACTGGCTGTACAGGCCTCAGCAGAGGATAAATCATTTACAGAACAATTAGCTCATTTGTTGCTCCGCTCTGCACCGCCAATGACTTCCAGACACCGAGAGCCAGCCTGTGTGTGTGTGTGTGTGTGTGTGTGTGTGTGTGTGTGTGTGTGTGTGTGTGTGTGTGTGTGTGTGTGTGTGCAAGTGTGTACTGTAAATCTACATGGATGTAACGTCAATCTATGTCACTCACATCCCTCTCATACACACATAGATAAAACTGTATATACAAACTCACTTTCTCTGACGCTCTCACACACTCTCACATAAACACTTTCACATTTACTTTCTCACACACACGCACATAAACACACAAGTACAGATAAGTCAGTTTCCAATTGAGTGGTGCAGTTTTAGTGCCACTGTCTTTCCACACGCCCTGCTTTCCAGCCACCCACAAAAATCATCACATATAAAAGTTTTACTGGTGCCCAGATGTAAATTAGAACTGTTCGTGATATTAGCAGCTGCATACATCATTTGTCAGCTTTGCTGTTTCACTAAATTTACACATTTCTCTTTAATTTCTAGAAATTCCAAATAAATAAGATTACTTCAAGTTGGAATTGTTGTGCCTTAAAGTGCTTGTAAACTCAACTAAACTAAACCATCTCAAAGGACCGACGGTCTATTTACAGCAACCACACTAAGTATCACAGTAGTTATATTTTTTGCCAGGTTTTTATTTTGTTTCTTAACATATAAATTCTCTTTTAATTTGTCAAATGAGCTTCTTTAAATTTTAAACCTTGGAAAATGTTTGGATTTGTCATCTGCAGCTTAAAAAGGAAAAAGTTCAGCATGATTGCTGTTACTGGCAGACGAATCACCATTTTTGTTTACATTTGCCATTGAATTGACTTGACCCGCTCCACGTTTCGGGCCAAAAGAAATAAGCCACAGTTGCGGAGGAAGCTGTAAAAATGCTTCAAGCGCTACAGCCTAAGGACAACAAAGCAGACGGATTAGCACGTTTAAAAAAGCTTTCTGTTTTTGTTTTGTACGGGAGAACTGCTGAATAAATACCACCTCATTTTCATTCATTAACATCACACTGATACTCATGTGCTGTCTTCATCTACAGCATAAATAAATTTGTATGTAAGTGCTGCTGCAGGTGCTCACGTGGTACAACACATTTCAATGTCATCAAGGGTGACTTTGAGCAGAAATATACTGGACATAATAACACCAAAATATCAAAAAAATCTGTAATTGTGCAGTTCTCCTGCTGTAGGTTGAGTCCAGGCACCTGACAGTTGCACCGATCAGCAGAGGCAGAGAGGCCTAACACAGGATATCTGCATCAATCAACTAGACAGCGCAGGGATTTAGGCAGCCCTTTGCTCACCTCAATCCTCTATCCTCAGCCCTGTACATCTCATTTACAGATGTAGCCATCAGGAGCGTCCCATTTTTTTTACCGCATGTATCAAAGGCACCAGTTGGGTTCCAGTTTGTCCATGCCAAACTGAAGAACAGTTTTAGAAAAGTCAAAATTTGTGGACGCTCAGCTTTTGATTAAAAGATCCTGAGTAAGTTAGTGTGCAGATCTAAAAATGGCAACTTGATGGGAGAGAGAATATTCAGAAGAACAGATATGAACCATGATCACCACACTGAATGTGAACAAAAAAACTAAGAAGCAAATAAAAACCTTCCTGTTCATCAGGCTCACACTGAAGAGATTTTCACTGTCCTTCAACTGCCTCTCTAAACATGTTCTCCTCCATATAAACAATGTGTCACTGTATGCCAAAATTTTTCAGATAAACTTAAGAATAAAGATAAACTTAAGAATTAAGTGATGCTAAATAAACCACTAAAAAACAAATAGGTCAGGTGAAAATGCAAAATGCAACAGATACATAATTTTCACAGCAAGTTTTCTGATAATTTTCACTCTCACTTTATTATCACTCTCTGGATAATCATCCTACTATAGCAACAAAAAGAATAAATCACATATCCTGTATCTGTATTAAATTCATTTGAAATCTTTCTGTAACATGTAAAGTAAAGCCTGACTGGTATATTGGTCGCCTAATATTGACCTACCACAACTATATCGGTCTATATTGTATCGGCATATCTTGCCCGATATTTGCTGATATGAACACTTTTTTTAAACATAACATGCAGATTGTTTTTATTCTTTAGCTTTATCTGCAGCATTTTATGTATATTTGACCATTTTCTTAATTCAGGTTACACATATTTTGCTCTATTTCTGTTTTTTTAAATTTAAAGTTATTTATAATTTTTACAAATACCAGTGAAAGTTTAATGTTTCAGTGCCCTGATATCATTTTGGACAATTAACTATAGTGTCAAACTGTAACATATCCTGCCTCTATTACCACTTTTGAGGGATCATTGCAAAAATGTGTGTTTGTATATATTCTGTATTCTGTATATTACATTCTCTATAAAGAATATCGGCCCATATATGGATATCAGTAATATTGGCCACAGAAATCCAGTATCAGTCAGGTCCTAATGTAAAATCACACAGACAATGAAACCACATTAGTATTCCATTAAATATGTAATGTGCAATAGTTGAGCCCTCTGTGTGCAGTAGTCATTACTAACAGGACTGTTTGTTTTGAAACAGTTATACTGTATACACACATAATAAGAGGAAATGAGCGTATACTTTTCTCACTTTCACCCTCTCCCACATTGGAAATAAGTGTAATTGAAGCAGCTGCTCTAAGCAGACCTGACAGCTGTGATGAACCTCAATGACCATAAAAACATACAGAGAGAGCACTCAGGACACAAAGTCTCATTTTACCTTCACAATCGTTTCCTCTCTGTAATCACCAGCTCTGACTCTGCCCTTTAGCCCACTTAAACGCACTGTACAGCCACTTTTCCAGAAAGTGAAATTCTCTCAGGTTCTGCCAATCAAGGTTAACCAGTTATGTGCCAGGT
Organism: Lutjanus argentimaculatus; assembly: GCA_034769285.1. Classification (NCBI taxonomy): domain Eukaryota; kingdom Metazoa; phylum Chordata; class Actinopteri; order Lutjaniformes; family Lutjanidae; genus Lutjanus; species Lutjanus argentimaculatus. Next base: position 11,544,200 of record JAWZSL010000025.1, on the reverse strand, counting down.
GAGCCTCGTCTTTCGCCTTACAGAGTCTTGTGTCAACAGATCCCATGAAAAGACCGAACCCAACAACGAATTGATCCCACTAACAAGTATTGTCCAATATTGCCTTTTGCACTGGCTGACATGTTCCTTCATTGTGATAAAAATGGGCACTGTAGTTTACTAACTACATGCTCTAACTAGACCATCAAATATGTATTAATCTGCTGCTGAAAATCAGTCCCTAACAACTTACTCTTTACTCCTGGGTCCATAGGTGTAGATTTCAGGGGGGGGTAGAGGGGACAGGTCCCCCTCAGTATTTGGAACTTGTGAAAGAACAGAGGACTTTTATTTTGACAAACCACTGCCTGAGAGCCTTACTTCATTATATTTCTTTTTGAACTTTCACCTGGCGCTTAAATTTTGTGCTTTCCATTATAAATAAAGACATTTCCGTAATAAACTGATGCAGAAAAAGAAAGGCACAAACTGGTGCATAAAAATCATCAGAATGCAGAAAATGATGATGCTCAAAATTTCCTATGGGAGGGCCCTCCCTAATGTTTAAACAAAACCTACACCCTTGCATTTTGAGGAATGTTTGCTAAAGACTACAGTGGCCAGCTTTAGGAACTTCTTTAAAATGAAACTATGTCTTTGTGAGCTGTTTTTAAAAGTAGAATAAGTAGGATTTGCCAGTTGCTGTTTGAAAACACAGCAAAAAATAGCTAGATTGTTGTGTCTCATTCCCAGTACAACAAACACTCACATTTTGGGTTGGTAAAGTGTCTCAAGCACAGAAAAATAATGAGAAAATAATTAAGTACAGGCTAAGGGCAGGGCCTTTTACAGATACACTTATGATGGGTGGTGGGTGATGACTGAGAAAGATTATTTTTGTATGAGCCTTTGCATCATTTTTGGGAAAATTTTGTATTTGGCTTTAAAGATTTGTGTTTTCGTGAGACTGGTTAATTTGAAAAACATTAGAATAACAATACTCTAAATTTTAAAGGAATTTTAATTCACTTTAAATGGAACAGAGAAGTGAGGATTATTTTTTGTGATACAACATGCAAGGTACAACCTCATTTTTTCACTCACTCGTCCTCTGTCGCTTCTGATTGGTGTAGATTTATTTATTTAGGGAAATCAGTCGAAATACTATGAAAAGATACCTAATCAGCTAATCACCTAATCAGTGCACTACATGAAAACAGTAGAAGCACGTTCTACATTCATCACAAACAACAGAGAACAGTGTGAGCTGGTACTAAGCTAATGGGAAACAGCATATTGTGACTGACATACTTAATCAAACTGTCTATATTTTGAAGGGTTTGACATGAGAGAGAGTTTCAAAATTGTTTTCTACCCAGCATGCATTTACAGATCACGTCACGCATCTGCACAGCGAGTTGACAGCAGCAGATAGTATTACACAGCTCCTAGTGACAGCTCTGACCTCCACCAGGCTGATCGATATGCAGGGAGCTGAGAGAGAGGTGAGGCGGCGGGAATGAAGAGACGCTCAGGGGAAGAGGTGAAGTGGAAAAAGAGAAAGAGAATGAGAAGCGTGCAAGGGTAAAGGAGGAAGAGAATACAAGTGAACAACTTGTGGAGCACAAACTGAAAAAAAAAAAAGGAAACAGAGGAGAGATTTCAGGCTCGGTATCTCCCAGCCGAGGGTGTCTGGGTTTCAGGCGCTGAGGACGTCTAGGCTTTCACTCACAATGATTCAGAGGGGAGGCAGGAGGGAGGGGGGAGACGCACACTGCTGAGACTCAGGTTATCCCCTAGCTAAAGGGTCTCTGGGTTTAGACACTGAGGAGGGTATTAGCTTTCACACACTGCTGGGGTAACGGGGGAGTCTGCCAGATGTCAGCTCCTTACCCATAAATCCTGCTAAATGGGCAGCGGCTAGGTTAGAGGGGGGGAGTTGAGTGGACGTCACCTCTCTATCATCTCGCTGGTGTTTGTTGAAGTCGGAGCTGGGGTCACATGAATTTGATTTCAGTCAGCTGATAGGAATCCTTCATTCCCTGCTATTTCTCATCAGACTGACGACTTTCTTATGCTGCGAGTGTTCTTGATTATGTCAATTTCCTGTGCTGAATCAATCAAATGTGAGTTTAACCTCGCACTGGATCAAGTTTTCTTTTTCTGTATCTTTATTAAGGTATAAACCAACAGTGCAGCAGTGGAGGAAATGTGGAAAAAGTGACACAAGGGCAACACAGCTCTAATCTGAAATACTATCTCTGACACTGTAATGAAGAATTTCGTGAAATTAAAAAAAAAAAGATTGTTAACTTTTTGTTAGTTTGTTTTGTGCAGGACAATACTATCCTGAAAGTGCATTTGGGAAATGTTTTAAAGAGATAGTGTGGATTATTTGAGCTTGGGTTGTATGACGTACTTGTCAATAGTCAGTGTATTACCTACAGTACATGGTGGTCAGCACGCCCTCAGTTTGGAGAAGCAGCAGGAGTGTCGGTGTAGGAAGCAAAGCAATGAACTGCTGTAACGGGGTCAGCAAAGCTCCATAGGGGAATCAGTCATTTTAACACACAGAACAGGGGAGCTGCTAGTCTATCAATAACTTGATCAGTTAGTTTGTTTGTGTTATTGTTTTACTTTGGTGAATCCGAGCTATCCTTTTAAAACTCAGAAGTCACACAATAACACAAACAAACTTATAGATCAAGGCAGTGGTAGACCAGGAACTCCCATGTTCTGCAAGGTAAAATGATTAATTTCGCCTATGGAGTTTGGTTGGTTTGGAGACCTTTTTGGCTTGTATAACTGCAGTTTCCCATCAGAAAAAGCTGTCTGACAGCAAAGTAAAGCAGTGAAAATATTCTAAATATAGCAGACACTGATATAGATTTTTTTTAGGTGGGCCTTTTTTAAGAAGCTGAAATATCTTTTGGTACTGACCCCATCCATGGCAGCACTTTGCTAAGCTTCTGTAGCTTCTGTACTGTACTACAAATAAACCAAACTATCCCTTTAAGACTTGCAGTCTGTGAGTGAAATGTATAAAATGTACGCATGATTTTTTTTTTGTCCAGTTTAAGTGGAACAAAGTCATTAGGAGTCACCAATCTTTGTATCTCAAGTCAGTTCTTCAGCAGTTATGATTAAAACCTTCTCATATTCAGGCTGACGTCAATACATTCTTCAAATTATACACATGGTTTTGGATGGATTTCATGGGTTCCCGGTCATAAATCTCACTCGCTGCATAAATACCCTTGTAAACTTCAAAATCATATTTTTGAAAACAGAAAGAAAAAAACACCACCACTGGGGTTAGACAGTTTTGATGCAACAGTCGTGCACAAAGCCCCTCTAACACAAAAACAAGCATATTCACTGTCTGTAATGTCCAGTGAGTTTCAGAAAGCACCTTGAACTTTAGAGCCACCTGCTTGAGTAAAACTAACCCCCAGCTGAACAATAATACACAGTCCTTCACCCCGAAAGAGGACTTTAAAGAGGTTCTGCGTTAAATGTCCCTCAGGGCCAATCAGGTTTATAGGCACAGTCACTGAAATCAGGTCAGCTTTAAACACCAAACTGACCCTAAAGCTCAGCACGGTTTCCCAAAACCGCTTCACCCTACAGAATAGTCGGCTTTCCCACTGACGAAATCTGGGCTTTTTTCTTTACTTAAATTCTGGATAAAGCATTTCAAATGCTCTGTTTATAGTTATAAGTATATATAGTTATTTATTAGTATTTATTAAACTTGTTTATATCCCACAGCGATAATCAAAACCTATAAATATTTTCTTGCATATTTTCAGTATTTAGTGCCATTTTAAAATAACTGATAACACCGTTTTGTTGCATTTTCCTCTATAGAGAATTTTTGTTTAAGTTGTTGATCTATGATTTTCGTATCTGCTCACCATTTTCCTCTGGTTGCTGAGGCAGAAAGTACAGATGTGCTTCGGCTGAGCTGATTGGTCAGATCCTCGGGTGGGGGAGGAGTTCACGTGGAAGAACGGTGGTGAGGGAGCGTGGCACGGCTGTCCGTCATGAAGCCCCTCGCCCAGGAGCAACACGTTCCCCAGATGACTGATGTAGCTGCTTGCCAAGCGTAGCGTCTCGATCTTTGACAGCTTCCTGATCATCAAATCAAATCAGAAGGAGAGTCATGCTATTAATCAGGACAAAGCATTTAGAAAATGTACAATAATTTATAAAATGTATCATGCGTTGTTGTGCTTTTATATACTATTTCAAAGAACTGTGCAACATGTGTAGAACTTATTAAACAGTGAAGCAGTTTGGAGGCCTCTTCCCAGACACTGACTCTATGACACATCTTTTATAGGAAATATTCACTCATGATTAAAAGCAGTGGTGCCTCAATTAGATTACAGGCTCTCCCAAAAATAATTTAATTGTGATTAAAGGTGCCAGAGCTACATCAGGGTCTACTTATTTTTGTTCCCAGATGGAAAAACTGAATTTGTGCATCATGATCCACTCTGACTCGTGTTGCTCTGTACCTGTCTGCAGGCTCAGTGGGGATGAGCGTGCGCAGCGCTGTGAACGCCGTGTTGACCGAATTGGTGCGATCTCTCTCCCGCGCGTTGGCTGCTGTCCTCTGACGACCCTCCCCAGGGACAGAGTTCCTCTGGGGATCGAGCCTCCCCACCATGGCCCCTACATCTACCCCTCCACCCACGCCTACCCCGCACAGCTTCCTCTTCCTGTTCACCTTGATGTGAAAGGCAGATGGCGACGAGGAGGACAGGCGGTAGGCAGAGTTGGAGGAGTTGGTGGTGCGCTCCTCAGAGCCTGACCCTTCACTTCCATTCTCATCATCGTCTTCGGAGAGGAGGGCAATGTCGCCGTACAAGAAGCGGCCTGCGGGAGGCGCCGTGCGAAGCATGGCGAATGTCATCTTCACACACAGGGCTCTGACAGCTACTGGTCAATCCTTGTAAGACTTCCGCTTGTTGCGGTTCAAGCTGAAATGTTTGTTATCGAAAGTTGTTCAGGAATAATTTTGTTGAAGCTGCTGAATACAGGCGTCCACCCCTTAATTGTTACTTCTCTTCTCTGCAGAATTTGTTAAGCCAGGTGAGTCATGAAGCCCTTATGATGCTGAGTTAGGCTTGGTTTAAAAGATCAGTAAGTTGATCCTTCGTCAGTGGTCAACTTGACCTCAGAGCTGCTGTGTTGCAGGTGGCTGCAGGTTCCAGGTCGATTTTCTTTCTTGGTTTCTATGAAAACACTTCACATCCCAAAGGTCAGTTCCTCTTGCAGTTAATCCTTTGGGTGAAACCCAAATTTAAAATGGCATGTTGAAGTCAAATGGCTGTTTAATTGTCCTCTTTTCTTCTCTGAACCCTTTTCTTGATCCTTTGTTTCTATATTTGTCTGCTTCAGTCCTAGTAGCACAAACTGCTCCCAGTCTGTGGCAGCAGTTTGACTCTCTCTTGGTCTCCCTCAGTCTCTTAACGTCCGTCTCTCTGTCTCTCTCTCTCCTCTTTGCTCCACGTGTGCCTGCTGTCTGAGTGTTTCCGTCTGCCTCTGGTCTTATAGCCGGTGGGAGGGCCGGCTCCTCTGCTCCTCCCTCTGAGCGGTGAGGGTCCCTCGGCTGCTGTCTAGAAGCAGGCCAGAGAGACTGGAGGCAAGAGGCAAACCATCAGCGGGAGTTTGTTTTGGCTGCACGCTGCTGTGTTTCAGGGGAAATCCACCCTAAAACTCAACCTTGCAGCACCCTCAGTTTGGTGACCTGCGTGACCACGCAGGCCTCTGAAATACACATACCTATCAATATGAATTCTGTAGACATTTTCAGTTTCTTGGATGGTGACTTAAAATGGAAATGAAACAGAGATAAAGGGCTGTCATCTGGCAGGAGTAATAAAACCATGATCTTAGACAGTGCAATATAATATCAGATCTCTGACACAAAACAATTTCGAAATTTGTTTTGTGTGTTTTTTTTTTATATTGTTGATGCAAAGACATGACCGAACTCTGTGAATTCAAGTAATTTAACTTTGTCGCAGGCCATTCTTCACAGAACAAAGACCTTGATATGATTATTTAATATAAATTCATAATTTTCTGTAATGATTTGCTCTTAGGTTATGACATGTATCAATTCTGCAGATAAAATAGCAAACAGTCTCCTCCAATTTTCCTGTTTTCCATGCTGGGTGATTTTTTCTTTTTCTAGACTTATCTGCCAGTATGTAAGTAGATTGGAGACAAAAGATTTGAGAGAACACAAACAAATTTTGAGCGATATTCAGTCTGCAAGGCAACAGTGTGCAACCATGATCACATTTGTGAACATCAACTTTCAAAGTTATTTCTCCTCCTAAATTATTCATAAAAACAAAACAAGGGGAAATTAAAAAAAAAAAAGAATGATGTTGCATTGTGTTGCATTATGTTGCGTTACCATATGTTATGTTACGTTACATCTCATATTGTGACATGTGTATCATACTTATTTTAACCGAAACCATGATATTTTCTGAAACCTATCCAAGTACAACATAGTTTAGCATGCCTAAATTTAACCACACTGTTGCTGTTTCACAACATTTACCATGTTTAACTCCACATGTTTAAATTAAATTTAAAAGTGTATTAAAAGTGATTTTAGTCATTTGGGGGCCTTACGTGTTTTTTTGTTTTTGTTTTTGTTTTTTTTCTAACATACTAAGTTAATAATGCCTCCATCTTGTGGTTAAAAAAACACCACTGTCACTTGTTATTGTTTTTATTATTATACATTTTATTAATGTAGTTGTAATTATTATTATCACTTTGTGCTCAGGGGATCCAGACTAGCAAAAGTGAGCATGAGCAGCTTTGAGCATTGCAAGAATCCCATTTGAAACAATTCAGCCTGCATGGCTAAAATAATTTGTTTCGCTCATGACTCTGCTCTCCTTGTGCAGAAACCTAATTCTGCTCGTGCAGATCTATGTATGTGTGCTCTCAGACTGAGCAGTGCTCAAATTAATTTTGTCTTCTTTGGTTGTCTATATGCTTTCATAACAGAGCAGGATACCAGCAAGAGGTACTGTAAGTCTGGGACTTGGGTTTGCAAAAGCGGATGTTTTGTTCAACCACACTCTTAACAGCAAGAAGCTGAGAAGCTTGAGTGGTGAAGTAGGAGTTTGCCTTTCTCCCTGTGTCTTCTTTCCTTCCCTCGGCCTCCCCATCTGTGCTGTGTTTGTCCCTGGACAGCAGGCCGTGAGGCGGGCAGCCGCAGTGCTGGACGGCTCAGCCTGGGTTCGTGGTTGAAACCGGGAACTGAATTTATTCATCCATGGCCGAAGCCTTTTATCTATACAAGCTGTGACGCTGGAGGGCCTGCACCCTGGCTTTGCCCTCAAGGGGCTCAGATTTTTTTTTGGGTGGAGTGTTTTGGTGATGAAGGGGAGGCTCAGGGGTGTGTAGTAGGGGAGCTGCTACTTTACTCACTTACACTCCCTTTAATAATCTGTCTTCCTCTGAAAGAGAAGAAAAAATGAGAGGAGACAGCAAAGGGAGCAAATACAGTGGAGGGAATAAAGACAAGAGTGGGAGAAAACTAATGAAATACAGAACTGAATGAAAGAAATCAACTTCAACTCAGCTATCTAGCTTCACATACAAATTAGCTCTATGCATTAAGGCGTATTATTCTAGCAGACTCAGATTTTTACAAAATTTTTATACAGCCTTCTCCAAACTCTAATCTGCTTTTCTTAGAGTCTTTGGGATTTTATTAGCCATGATCGTGCAACTTAAGTCTCATTTCCAAGGAACTGATTGACCTTCAAATTTTGTTTCCTGCTTCAACTGTGGGGTGGTTAAAGGTTGACAACCTATGTAAAACTGAACTATGAAGTCTCTAATCCTCAGAAGTACATTATTGAAAACTCTAAACCCCACCGCCATTGCTGGTATGCCTCTTTTGTGTAGATTGGCAACTGTAAGCTGCTGCTGAAAACTAATAGCACAATGAATAATCTGTCAGAGTTACACAACGTTACAGTCAGCATTCATCACTCTCTTTCTCTCTTTTCTCCTCTTCTGTCAATATTTCTCTCTGTTTCCCTCTACTCTGTATCTACCTCTACCCTTCAATCACAGTCATAGTGTTTATGCTGTGGTATTGACTGTATGAACTGAGGCCAGTGCTGGTTGCAGCTGTGGATTACAGAACATACAGGAAGTGCTGGGAACAGTCAGGATAGGGGAAACAAACCCATAGGTCGACTATAGATGGGGATCAAACCGCTGTCTAATTATGATTATGAATCAATTATTAAATTAGTTTGCAACTATTTTGATAATTGATTATTCAGTCTGAGAATTTTTTAAGTGAAAATTCTCTGATTCCAGCTTCTTAAATGTTAATACTTTCTGGTTTCCTTACTCCTTTATGAAAATAAACTGAATATCTTTGAGTTTCGGTCAAAAAAGGCATTCAAGGACGTCATCAAAACACTAAACCACATTTTTTAAAACCATTTTCTGACATTTTATAGACCAAATATTGTAATTAATTAATTGAGAAAGCGATCAACAGATTAGTCAACAATGAAAATAATAATTAGCTGCAGCTAACTAAAAAACTAGGTGACCTTTGCTGGTGCTACACGTGGACTGTATAAATAATGGGCAGAGCTTTTGGGTCTGAAAAGTAAAGCCAATACAAAAGTGCCTTAAACCTGTATTTTTTATAATGGCCGGCATGAGGAAAAGAACTCAGATTGCTTGGATATGACTCTATTTCTACGCTGATTCATATCATCAGTAAACTGTTTCTTAATGAATTTATGGTTTCAATTGCTAGTCATCTTCAATACAGGATGATGTTCATTTTGTAAATTATGGCCCCATTTACAGTGAATTAGATGATAAAGCAGGATATGCTTTAGGGCAGGGGGCTGCTGTGTGATTGAAGTCATTCTCAGTAGGTCCCCCTAGCACAGTGTTTCCCAACCCTGGTCCGCAGGGACCCCTGCCCTGCATGTTTAGATGTTTCTCTGCTCCAACACACCTGATTCAAATGATCAGCCTGTCATCAAGCCTCTGCAGAAGCCTGATAACAACCTGATCATTTGAATCAGGTGTGTTGGAGCAGGGAAACATCTAAAACATGCAGGGCAGGGGTCCTTGAGGAACAGGGTTGGGAAACACTGCCCTAGCACAACGCATTAGGTTAATAAAAACTCATTCAATATTCTGTACTGTATTGCCTATTTCTTTCCTCAAATGTTTTCACAAACATATTTTAGTGAACTGTTTATCTGTGATAAAAGAAACTTTGTGGCCAGGCAGACTGCCATTATTTCCTGCTGAACGGATGAGCCAAAACCAAGCACCGCCCAAGTGCAAGTGCAGTGCGACCCACCAGCTCCACACTCTCACTGATACTGCTTATGCTCTGGTTGCAAATAAACAAGATGGTGACCCCCATAATGCCAAACTAGAGCCTTCAAAACTGTAATCCACAAAGCAATGAGTGACATCATGGTGGGTTTACACTTGATGCCACACTGATGCTTGCACAGTAGATGACAGGTCTGCGTGGGTGAAGGTCTTGTAGTCCCTCATGCTGGACATGCAAATTCACAATACATTTCCATCGCCGGCAGCAACAACAACAATTGCAAAACTTGTATGGACCAAGAATGCAGTGGAATGGAAAAAAGGAACGAATCAAATTTTATAGTTTCTGCTTTTTCCACCAGTTCTCCTTGGACACATCCGGTCACTGGATATCAAATGTGTTTGAAAACAGTTTCCTGGCTGTCAACTCTGAATATCTGAGACACAGACTGGATCTACATTACAGCATGTCACTCATGAAAGCGCCCTGTCTTCTTCATGCAACCAGTCTTCTGCAGTCAATGAATCAGATTCCCACACCTCAGGACCTGAGGACTTCACCTCAGTTAGTGACCCAAATTCAACAGCCAATATTATTGCTGTTATAGTTATGTTGGTTTTGGAAATAACAAAAGTCTTAATGAAACTGGACCAAAAGGAACAAAATCACCCAACAAAAACAAACTTTGTCTTTCAAGAGCCAACACTGACATGCAATCCAACAGCTCATTGCTCTTAGGGAAAAAATCATGACAGCATGTGGTAAACAATGAGGTTTGGATCCGATTCCCTTTTGGGTCAGAATACTCCAGTTGTGAGCATGCCTTTAATGTGTTATTTTTTAACTTACAAAATCAGAGCCGTTCTTGAAATAGACCATTTTCACGGCAGCCATATTAATATGAAATAGAAGGGATACACACAGGTGATACTAGTGGTACTAATGAGTTAAGATCACATTACATTTAGTGTAGCAGAGTCCTTCCAGTGAGCCAACGTGCACAATAGCAGCCCCCGACTCTGCTTGAGCTAAATGGAATGGAACCTTAATTAGTACCTTAATTAGCCAAATCATGGCTGAATTGATTTGTTTCGTGTTTCGTGTTCAAGGAAAGTCTAAAAAATATTATATATTTCACGATATATGGTATACCTACAATATTTAAATGTCAAAAATGGCAACAGCAGGAAGATCCACACCCAAGTACCTGTCAGACTGTGTTCAAACTGACTACATGTCTATTTTTGAGTGCCCAGCATATTCCACTGTTTTTCCAAACTGGCTACACTCACTGTGGCCCATCATTACATGCATTAGCATGATCTTCCTCTGATTTGCATCCCCCACGAGTGTGTGGCTGGTCTAACACAGTATCCATTTCTCTCTGAATTATTGCCCGCAGGCCAGAAAACATTTGACTGGTATAATGTAAACTCCAAGTCTTTTCATAATCACACGTGGCTGCATTTACCAGAGGAATGTTATATGAAAAGGAAATAGCTACATTACAGCACAGTAATGTGACATTTACATAAAACTACATAAAGTGTTGACCCAAGTCCACAACACAGACTCTGGATTTTACATAATCCTTTTGAATGTGCCTCACATAGAGAGACTTGGTTGTCAGTTACAGGTTATTTGATAGACTATTAAAATTACATCAATATATACAACATTTACAATGCAAAATCTAGATAGTGTACATAATTAAAGAGAAGCTACATAGGCATAGGCTGTATTTCCTCTTGCAACAGATGAGAACATGCTGTTGGGGATACTGGCATTTTCATTCAGCCTTTGTTAAATATTCTCAGAGGTTGCATTACAAACATTTAAAAAATTGTAAAATTAGTAATATCTTTGCTGGATATAACATGAGTCAACTGATATTATATTTACATTTCAGCCATAGTTAGTTAGGCTAGTTTGTGATCATCACTCACACACAGGATTTTAGCAACTTAATTAGGAAAACTAGGAAAAAATTCCCTTGAAAAACAAATAGGGACACCACCAGGTCCTTTTTAAGAGGAGACAAAGTCCAGCTTAGCTCCTCTGTAATCAGTCCTTCAAGACCTATCATTTTGACATTTCTAACACGTAGGATTAATATTTACTGAACTATATCTGTCTCAATCTTTTTTTCACGAGTGGATCTGGATTTCACTTATTATTGTTTATATAACTATTTTATATATACATATATGAGCTAAATTATCCACAACTTGGCCAAAAGATTAGTTTGTGAGTGTGATTCACCATGTCAATATGATCTAAGGGCAGCACAGAGACAGACAGGTGAGCTGCAGGCTCTCAGGTGAGCTCTAATGTTGTAGTTAAATATCTGGCTGTAAGATCAAAAACGTTTTTTAAAAGGTTTACATACAGGTTAATGTTTGCGCATTGCTGTGTCTATGTTAGCTCTTTCTTGAAAACCCCATCGAGAAAATATCATATCTAACTTTTTATTAATGATTTTAGTCTCAAATTAATTTTAATAAAATAAAATGTCATTTCAAAATCCTATAAAACGTAGCCTATATGATGCAGTACTGTTTTATATAGGCCCTCAGTAAATCATATTGAATGCAGTAAACATTTTTTAGTAGAAGTTAGCTATGTCTATATTTGTGCACACGTTTGCTTGAAAATTAAAAAGGAAAATGAACACAGAAACGTCCATTACACATCAGATAAAATACGATCCTAGGTAAGTTAAAACCAAACCTACATCCTTGCTAACAAATTTGCCATATTAACAGCACAAATACCATTTCTGTGGTGTGTGGGAGATAGTCCTTAAAATATATTTTCATGCCTAAATTCTACATTTCTGGGTCATCTTGTTTACACTTACCATGAAAGTTTCAGAACGCCCGAAGTAAACAGACTACATCCTTGCTACAATTGAGCTAATATTTCTGTGCTGGTGGAGGTGTTTAAACACAGTTTTCACTGTGAGGAGAGGACTTCTGAAATGCTGTGTGCTGTCACCAGGTGAAGATTGGGCTAACGGTAAGCTAGCTGTTGATGGTCAGTAACCTGCAAACTGCTGCTTGTTCATAATGTCTAATGTTTATAGAGGATGAGTTGTGGGGTGTGAGGGCCTCTGTCTTGTTTAAAGGCACCTTTGACAGAGCTGGGCAAAATAATGTAACTATTGAATAATTGTTATACTGTAGTAAATTAAAATATTGAATTCATTAGTCATTTTCAGTGAGTAATAGGTTACTAAACTGACATCTTGACCACTTGAGTGTTTCAAGTCATGAACACAATATTGACAAAATATCACCCTTTTAAAGGCCCTGCATACTCACACTTGTGTTGTCATTTGTGTGGATATTTGGGCTAATAGTCCCTTTTCACAGCAGCCATTTTGTAGAATAAACACAGGTGTTACCAGTGATACTAATTAAGGTCCTGTCCCATTTAGTGTAGCAGAGCCTTTCCAGTGAGCCAACATGCACAATAGCAGCACCCAGTAATTAGCATCATTGGTAACACCTGTGTTTACCCCAAAAGATGGCTGCTGTGTAAAAGGTCTAAAACAGTTGTGCATTACATTATATTTATGCTCAGGTTGAAGTTGGGTGGAGCTATGGGAATTATGTGAGGTCACCACATGTCATGAACCAATAAAAATTATGACAATTTAATTTATCCGCCCTCACAGGTGCAGCAAAACTAATACGAGGCCTAGAGAAATATGTCAATCAAGCACAATCTGTGCACACCAACAAAGTCACCAGAAGAGGGCTTAATCAGGAGAATATTAATTGAAAACACCTGTGCGGGTGTACCACAGTTGTGAAGGGCCTCTGAGTTGATACAGCAAACCTGTTTGTAGCAGAGAACCACAATATTCAGTTGGACTTGTTTTTCTGGCTAATTTCATGAGTGTAATTTCAACATTAATCTTCTGTTTGACTCTGTTTTTATGCCTCTACCAGCTCCTGAGGTAAATATCTGTCTTAAGGTACTAAATTCCCCACTATATTCAGCAGGTGATCACTAACCTGTCTTTTTTAGCAGGTGGAGCTTGAAAGTTACAGGCTGGTCAGATGAGGGCAGCTGCAGATTCAGGTGATAATTCTCTGTATTTATAACTGCAAGTGACCCCTTTAACATTGCTACATTGCTTTCACGTTGTCATTTGATAATGTTATAAAATGTCAATTATAGGAGCTTTCCTAACAAAGGTTTCACCACAGAGAAAATCCCTCCATTGGGATGTAGACGTTCAGTCTGTTGGTCCAGTAGTTGTCACTGGTACCAAGTTTTAATTGACATTTACAAGTGAGACTCTCAAATCTCTCTTTCTACTTTGGGAGATTTGTTTCTTTTCACAGTGATGGTTGTACATTTCCAGAGAATAATACTCACATATATGAATTTTCAAATTGAGTGGCGTTCTCCTTTAAGGACACAGCGGCAGCAGCAGCAGCAGCAGTGGCGGCAGCAGCACAGTAGTAGAACACCATCTGATAGTCATTACCCCTCCCCTCTCCTCCCCCCTGCTTTCTCCTCCTCCTCTCCTCCTTTCGCTCGATACTCTTCTCCCAGCTCAGACGTATTATTCATTAGTCTGATGAAAAACACCCACCAACTTAGCTGGGCCCAACCTCACACACACAAAAGACACATATACACTTACACACACACAGTCCCAACCCAGCTGAACTGTTCTGGCGTGGGTCAGGGACCTGTCAAAACTCGGAAGCAGGTCTGGACCCGATATGGTACCACAGAGCAGGCGTCTAGAGGGGAAGAGACTCCAAGGAGCAGAGCTATTTATCGTAGTCCTTGGACGGTCATTTCCAGCCTGCGCTGAAAGTGATAGAAGGAAGGGAAGAGGGGTTTCTAGACTTGTTATGGTGCCACTGAGCAGACGTCTGGAGAGGGTCATTACCAACAGTAACTGTCTGCTGTCCAAAGCAACAGGAAGAAGAATAGGAAAAGGAAGAAGAAGAAGGTGGGGAGAAGGAGAGACTCAGTGGTTGAGAGACGAGGAAGAAAAGTAGGATGGAAAGGAAGGAAATGAAGGAGGGAGGGAAAGAAGACGAAGGGGAGAGATCTGGCGGCGGCCTGCCAACGCTCCAGACTGCATGGTGTATTGCATGGGGAAAATGGTCGGAAGTGCTCGCCCCCCAACTTGCACCCCCACCACCACCACCACCACCGGCCCCAATTTCAGCCTCATTCAGCCTCAGCTCCAGCCACACTCTACTGTGTTTCCCCAGAGAGCCAGACTCTACAGCTGGCCTTATTAAACCGAGAGAGGCAGGGAGACAGAAAAAAGACGGAGAAGGAAAGAGAGGTCACACAACTGGAAGACATCAGTTGAAACCGTGCTCGCTCGCTTTTTTTTTTTCAGGCAGTTTTTTTCCGTTCATATCCCGTTTTATGATAGAGTTTCTCACAAACACACTGGCGGTGCACTGGGTTCAAACACATAGTAAAAAGCTATTGTTTGATTCGACATCCCTCAGAACGCTGTAAAACAATGAAACAAATGCTGGGAAATTAAAGACTGCGCAACTTTTATCTCGTTTGTGCGTCTGAAGGCTGTCGTCATACATCTGAGCCCTGCTGCATGAGGGTGTCTCTTCTAGTTTGATTGAATCATGCAGTATTTGTGAACACACTGGGGCAATAAAAGGAACTTTGAGGGGTGGACGTCTGTTTCCAATCCATTATCTGGTGTTCATTTTTAATTTGCTTCTTTTCTACTGCAGCTTGGCTGAGTTGCAGTTAAACCTTGAGGGGTTTTTTGTAGCAGATGCACACTGCTTTCGAATAATGTAATTACACTCATTCACACCTATACTGAGTATTTTAGCTACTGGCCACTGATCTGTTCCACCAAGGCAACTGAGGGTGAAGCGTGTTGCTCAAGGCCATCTCACACCTCCAGTACATATCAAGAGTCAGGAAAGTGTTACTCAGTCGCTCTTTGCTGAGTATTTAAATCAGCAGCACACTTTCAGTGAACACAACCTAATTTGGTTGATCAACAGTCTGTTTTTCTCTTCTCTCTTGTTTGGATGTGCCAGAGAAACAATTTACCATAACATTTTTCACTCATTATATTTTTGGATAAACTCTGGGACAGTCTGGCTCTGCAACACAAATTCGTTTTTTCTTTTAAGTACAAATGTAATTATTAATGATGATATAATTAAATGCTGCTGTCATGTTTTACTGTCATCACTCTTTGTTATTAGACATTGAAATAAACAGCCAAAGCTGACAGTCACAGCCTCCGTGTGATATGTCCTTCACCATCATTGCCACAACATTTAGTTAAAGGTAGAATATTCAGCATTGTTTGTAAATGCACCATTCAAAGTTGGTCCCTCCTCCCCAGCTGAATGAACACGAGAGGGAGAGAGACATAGAGAGTGAATTAAAAGACCAAGTGCCGTCAATGAGAACAAAACAGTGAATCAGAGAAATGAAATGTTATTTCGTGATGTTTCACAGCGGTTGCGTTCTGAAGCCCAAATAAACACATGCCCACATATCTGCACAGCAATTCAAAAATCCTCAGTGCCTCTGCCTGTGTGTGTATGAGTGTATATCTGTCTCTCTGCTGCTCTCACAGACAGGTAGCAGAGGTAAAGAGATGGAGAATGCAATGTAACTGTTGGTCACTAGAGTCCCAACCTCAAAATCTGGGCTCGGTGTTGGCTGTGGCCCACTGCCAAACAGGCTGAAGCCCAGAAACGTCCCAGGTAGCAAACATGGCTTCAGGTACCTTCACTCCAAACTATGAACACAGAGGCCTTGAAGCTGGAAATTAACCTTTGATTGACATTTTCACATCGAACTCTGAACGACACTGGGAGACAATTAGCCCACAATCAGAGCTGACTTTCAATCATTGAAAACACATTTGCTAATTAGAAAGCGGCTTCAGGAAATGGAGGTGTCGCTGTCTGCCCTCCTATCAACATTGTGGCTGAAGATCCAGATCGAGCATTTGGCTGCTTAAAGAAGTGTGATGACCTTGAATTCAGATCGTGCTACAACAACTTAAGAACAGTGGGGGTACCTGAGGAGATGTTCATCAATATGACTGCTGTTGCCACCAACAGGACAAGTTAATCATGTGCCAAATTTTTTACATAGCCAAACCGCTCTCCACACTCTGTTACTGTCAGCATTTTATTCTGGTGTAGGTGAAAGGTCTGGTTCATGTCAGTGGATAAAAAAGAAAAAAAAAATCAAAACACCATTCAGTTTTCTGGAGACAGTGATCCTGAGCTACTTTTAAAACTCTCTAGTCATGACCATTAGGCCTCTGTTTTGTGTTGAATGAATGCTGGACTCAGAAAGTGAATAGAGAAACATTTAACAAAGGTACAGGCAGACCGAGAGCCAGTTTGGAAGCACTGCTGGTCACCTGTGAGATATTTTCTTTGTTGCAGTATAAACAATTTTGAAAGCTCTCTATAGACATTAACGTGAGCCATATCGTCAAGGGAAACTGTTAAAGGCTTTATTGCAACTAAATCAGTTCAATGCAGCTGCAGCTGGCCTGCAGTCCATTCATGATGTGGAGTAACTGATATTAAAAAATCTCAACTGTGATTACTCGGCTCCAAAAAGGCTTCTCCAATCAGAGCGGATCCTGCCTCCTTTTTACTCGCTCTGAGTTATTGACGACATAAAAGCAGCTCCCCAGACTCTGCCTGCCGTTAAAGACTCTGGCCGGTAGCAGCTCTGCCTCTCCTGTAACAGACGAGCAGTGGAGCGGTAGTAGCAGTCTAAAAGAGAAATCAGCTGTGATGTCATCGCCACTAATGAGGTGGCGGGAACGAGTTTGACCACCTGACGCACTCACCAGCTCACCTCTCTGTATTTTTAACTTTCTCTTAAACTCTCCCCATCGCTTTCTCACCCGCTTTTTCTTCTCCCCTCCATCTGCCACTGGCTCTGCCTACCACTCATGATTTTTTTCTGGGCGATGTGTTTTCCCCGACTGGTTATATGAGCTTAGACAGCCTGTCCTGCTCTGTTGTACCCTGACTGCAATTATTTCCAGAGCCACACTTGAACCTGGATTTGGGCAGTGTGAGGGAATCAAGATAAATGCAACAAAACTCAAAACAAAAATTACTTACAGTTCACTGAGTCTAAACGTTTAAAGAACAACCTGGTCTCCTTGAGGAACAAAGAAGTTATGTTAACAGGGTCAGTCAAGATAAATGGACATCATCTGAAAAGTAACAATAAATAAAATGGTTCACACTATGGTTTTCCAAAGCCTTAAGGCTCTGGTTGGCTCCACTGCGTTCCATGGTGTAATGACTGGCTGCCTCAGATGCCAGGGAGCTCACATCACTAAGAGAGAGAGAAAGAGGGGGAAACAAAAAAGGGGGAGCAGAGAGTGACAGACAGACAGGGGTAGGAGGTGGTAAAGAGCCCACTGGCTGAAACTTACCATCAAGTTTGGAAAACTACAAGTAGTTCCTACAATTGGCATTGAGAGAGAAAGAGAGACAAACCAGGGCCACTGCCGGCCATTTGGGTGCCCTAAGCATAATCGCTGTAATTGTTTTTGATAAAGCAATGTTATTGAGAAATTGTTTCACCCAATTATGGTGCTGTAAATAGCAGAGTTGTGGAGTTACATGACTTGGACTCAGAGCCAGAGTTGAGTCACAGATTTGATGACTTTAGACTCAACTTGACAAAATCCAAAAAAGACTTGCAACTTGACTTGAACTTTAAAACAGATGACTTGTGACTTCACTTGGACTTGAGCTTTTTGACTTGAAAATACTCGACACCTTCCTCAAAGCCCAAAGATTAAAAAAGTGCATTATTTAAAAAGCGTGCCACAGTGGTCAACAAAATACGAACTCCAGTACACAAAACATCGATTATATTTTGTGATTAGCGGATTACATGTTGGTAAGGACTCAAAACTCAAAGTTTATGACTTGACTTGCGACTTGACTTGGGGAGTGCAAAGATTTGATACTTCCCAGTGAGCATTTTTCAGTTCAAAAGATATTTAGAAGTGACTTTGGTCACTGGTGAAAAGAATTGGTCCAAACATGTTTTTTCACTGACAATTTGAACACATTAATTGAACGTTCATGTTTAGACAGTATTTCAGTTTCTTTCTCAGCTTAAAGACAAAAAGATATATCATCAAATGATTAAACAAATTTTTGTTTTGTGTGACGTTGATGTTGTAACTGCATTTTAGCTGGTTGAAAAGATGGTGACAAGAGGTCTTAGACTGTCAGACTGAATATCAACCAGTTTTCAAGTAGAAATAAATGTTGAAATCCTGCTTAGTGGTCACTTGTGCCCTGCAAAACAACAACTTGGTCCCACCTGTTAAATAATTCTACATCTTCATCCACAGAGGTGATGAACTGAGGCTTGGCATTTTGAGAAATACACTTATTCTCTTTCTTGCCAAGAGTCAGATGAGAAGATTGATACATCTGTCATGGCTGTACACTACATATGAACCTAGCACACCTAGCTCAGCTTGGTATAAAGACTACACATATCAGGTGAGATCTTAAAGACTCCACTTGTAGCATTTATTGGCTTTTTAATTTGACCATATGTATAGATATGCAGTAGCGGTGTTGTTTGCTGACCAAGTACAGTTGTAACTGTACTTAACACTGAATTAACAGTGAACAGTAAAAGTGACAGTTCTCCAGACAGATATTCAGTACACTGGCTTTCTGACTTCTTTTTAAATGTAAAAAATTTTTACTTTTGAAAAGCTGAAGTGGCGGTGTAAACCAAATAAATATTAAACCGCAAAAGCAGTTTTATGTTCAGGTCAAGTCCAAACATTTCATACTTCATACTGCATTTTATGACTGTACTACTGTGGTGCAGCAGTGAAGAGACTTTGACAGAGCAGACCTTGAAGAGTGAAAAACAATCCGTCTTTAAAAGTATCACTTCAATTATTGGGTAGTACGGGTGTTAAAGAGATGCATTTTGCTTGTCCTCCAGTAGGTCAAAGGTCAGTGTCACAGACAGAGTAACACCTGTTGAGCCGATACTGAGGTTTTTTTATTCAACCACATAACTAAGATATACACTAGATCTAAGGTAAATTTCACATTTAATTAAACTTTCTTGTACTGTTTATACATTTTATTGCATTTCGAAAGAAAGGAGAGACATGCAGGAGTCGTGAGAGTAAAGATCAGCGGTATGTCGAGAATGGAAGAAGTGAGGAGTTCATTTGATGAACTTGTTAAAGGAGGCTGACTGAGGGTTGAAGTGAAAGATGTGTGAAGTCAACCCTTTGTGTTAAGTGTGTGTGTGTATGTTGTGTGTTTGATGTTACAGTCTTGTAAAGCAGCAGCTGGAGAGGGCTGTCCCCTGAGAACCACCACAGTCAGCTAGTAAACCACACATGCACACACACACACACACACACACAGATGCAGTCTTTAATAAAGCTATTGCTCGGGAAACAGACCAGACCCGGGCCAATCTGAGGCTCTTTTAAGGCGAGAGTGACACGGTCACGCTCACATTCATATAGATTCACATCCTCTCAGCCAGAAAAAATGATAGAGGAACCTCATTACTCTGACTTTCAAACCTATAAACCAGCAGTTTCATAATCAAACAATAAAAACAATATGACTGATAAGTTGCAGAGATATTGAAACGAACGTGAACGTCTCCTTTCTGGTGTGCACAATTATAAGTATTTTGTCTGCATATGGTTCTACTGCAGAACTGTAAATGTACTGTAAAACTGCCCCGTCCAGATGTGGAGTTAGTAATACAAGCCACAGCAGGGGGGGACACCTAGTGAGTGCTATGAAGTCAGTAGCTCAGTGAAACTCATTAGAAAAGTGGAACACCTGGAAGACCCTGTGAAATGCCAGACTTAGGTACATTTTTTCATGTGTATAAAAGGGACAGTTCACATTATTTCATGTGAGGTTGTATGAGATACTGATCAATAGTGAATTAGCTACAGTAGATGCCGGTCAGTACACCCCCAATTTGGAGAAGCAGAAGGGAGTACCAGAGCAAAAGCTAAACAATTGTGGACTGGGTCATAAATAAACGGTATTTTAGCCACTTGCTAAAATACCGTTTGTGTGTGCTATATTTACAACTGCCATGATATCAGTCAAATATAGCTTTCTCAAAGCCGACCAAACTCAACAGGAGGTGCTGGTTTCCGCAGCCTCTATTGTGTGTGTGTGTGTGTGTGATTTTGTGTGAAAGTGAACAATCCTTTTAAAACACCACAGGCACACAATAACACAAACTAAATAACTGCTTTCAAGCTCTGGAAGGTAAAATTGCTGATTTCATCTGTGGAGTTTGGTTGGTTTGGAGAGAATGATATTTTGCTTACACAACAGCAATTTCCAATCAGAAAAGGTTGTTTGACAGCAAGGTAAAATGGTGAAAATATTCTAAATATAGTGTACACTTGAACTGATATTGATTTTCTTAGGGTGGACTTTTTTTCTGAAGGGACTAAAGTACTGTATCTTTTGTTGCTGACTTTATCCACAGCAGTACACTGCTTAGCTTCCAGCCTGGTACTCCTCTACTTCTCCAAACTGGGGGTGTATGGACTGGCATCTTCTGTAGACAATATAAAGACCATCAATACGTACCTCAAACAACCCCACATCAAATAATCTGATGTCTCTTTAAGTATTTAGTATGTTTTTGGCTCTGTCTGTGCATTAGGATTGATAGAGCAACAGGAGCAGGTAAACAGACTGATAATTACTGTGTTTAGCATAAAAAAAACATTTTCTCCATTTTTAAGCTGTTGATCCACTTTAGAAAATCAGAGACAGGTGCAAGGGCTTAGGCAACAAGTTTCTCTGTTTATGGCCAGTCTTTGTGTAGACAAACATTAGCTGCAGACAGAGCTCCGAATTAGTCTGCACCACAAGAATCTCCATATTTAAGGAAACCACTGTTCTTTGCACATTCACATGTCATCAAATATCTTTTTTTCCTTGATTGTAGGAATTATATTGGATGACATCATGCTGCAGCTGACTGGAGGGAGCAAACACTCTTATTTTAGAGCTGTGGATCGTTTCCAGGGAGATGATATAACGCAGTCCAGATGAGTCCCTCCAAAGATTGTCTCATTATCACACACGCCGCAGCTGCACGACCACTGTGTATATGAGTAAGTGTGTTTATGTGCGTGTGTGCATGCAGACTGTGCGTGTGTGTGTGTATGAGTCTGTGACCATTTAAACTCTGCTTGCAGTCAATTACCAGAAAATGACTCGTGAGGAGCATTTTCTTTCCAGAAAAACTAATTATAGGGTTTGGGTTAAGGTTAGGATTGGGGCTGGGATTGCAGGAAAGTCCTGGACTGAGCTTGTTCCATGTGGACGACGTGAAACCAGGGGCGTAGCCAGAGAGCTGCCAGGGTGGGACTGGACTCCATCCAAATCTGATTACTCCCCCCTCTGTACCAACCCAAAGTTTGGAGGATATCTTTAGATATTTGGGGTTTCCAAACTAAAAGATTGCATTTAAGGTAACCACTCTAACAGTAATTAAATTAAATATTGTTTTTAACAGTCCAGTCAATTATTAATAAAAAAAAATGAACAGGTTCACATAGAGTTGAGTCTAGTCTTCAAAGACTCAACAACTCAAGAAACATACTGAAATATAGTCACACTAATGTGTGATTTCTTGTAGGCTTTACACAAATGTCCCCAGAGTAACAAAACAAACAGTGATTATGAGTGGGAGAAAACTTATTAACCACTTGTCTTGAAAATTCATCTTGTGGTTGTGATAATGTTTTTAAAGCAAGAAAATAAACTTGAAGTGTTTAATGGGTGTCATTGGCTCAATTAAGAATGTAAGTAGCCAAAAAATGGTTAATTAAATATTATGTTCTTTTTCAGCTGCATTAATTACAATTACATTTTACTCAGCAGGAGGAGAGGAATAATTCCTACATTTTTTAGACATTTTTTGCCTTTATTCTATAGGACAGCTAAAGGTATGACAGAAAAGGGGGCAGAAGGAGAGAGGGATGACAGAAAATGGGCCACATTTGGGAGTCAAACCGACGTCCGCTGCAAAGGACTGATAGCCGTGGCACATGGGGCGCATGCTCCACCAACCAACCCTCAGGGGCGCCCCAGAATCTTTCTTTAAAAGTCCAGTGTGTTAGATTTAGGGGCATTTATTGGCAGAATATCACAGAAATGGAAGTATTTTTTCATTAGTGTATAATCACCAGAAAATAGGAATCATTTTGTTGTCGTCACCTCAGAGTTGATTTTATCTACAGAGGCCGCAGGTCCTCTTTCACAGAGGCCACCATTTTGCACCACCATGTGTTTACAGTAGCCCTAGCTCTGGATATTGCCTTTCTAATTTCACGGTAGGATTATCGTCCATCATGATGGTTGACGGTCATCAGCCCTCTGCCACTTTAAAATTATGATTTAAAAGCCTTCTGTATTTGAGGTAGTGTCCCCTCAGAGTTGCTGCCTGTGGGAGAGAAACTAAAAATAAGTTGTCGCTGCTGTTCACTAGGTCCCATTCATTATTTTCTCTTTAAAAACAGCTAAGTCATGGACATGTGGTGCCGAGATGAAGGCCCTGTTAGACCCAACAATGATATTGTTCATTGCGATGTTTCACTGTCATCATGTCATTTCAATAGACATCGTCCAACCCTATTTCGCAGCCACTGAAGTTTCTCCGCACTCTTGGAAAGGGAGGGAAAGGGGAGGTATTTGTAATCTGCAATCTAAATCAAGTGAACCTAATGACATGAAGACTGATTCTTTTAATACTTTCTTTTTTTTAATGTGTCCAGCAATCATAAATTTATTAAACATTTGCTTGTTTTGTTCCCCTTGGAGAATTTGTGGCATTGCAAATCATTTCCTTCGTTCTAATCTTTCAGCTGCATCTGCAAAACTGGACAGATGTGTCTGTAATTTCTGCACATTTTGTGGATTAACTTTAAGTTTTAGGATTCAAATGAGGTTTGTTGTAAATTCTACACTTAAATGAGCTACAGTGCATCAAAGTTTGACTGTTACACTCTACAATCTATCTTCTTTGATTTTAAAAAACAAACAATATGAAAGATGCTCCACTAGCAGTGATATGACAAAACTGCAATTTTTTTTAACAACTGTTTTTAAAAAAGTGTCATATGATACAATATATTTTTGAAAATATATGTAACATACTAACTCAATGACAATATATATAATCTTTGATGTCTCGTACAATCTTCAGATGTAAAAAGAAGGATAAAGAGGAAGAGGAGGAGGAGGTAATAGAAGGAGCGTTTCCGACAGTAGCCCAGACCTGACAGTTTCCTTCATATCCGACTTCATTCAGTCCCATACAGGGACTCTACACATGGTAAAACCATCACAGGCACACACACACACACACACAGACTCCCACACACCGCCTTGCTCTCTCATACATACAGACAACACACATGTTCTCTCTCAGTCTCAACCAGGAAATGGCTTTTACTCATATTTGAAAACACAAGAAATACAACGAGAGACAGACAGACAGACAGAGTCATTTGGCTCTCAAGTAGAAAGTTTGTGCCACTGAAGGCTGAGATCGAGATTCTTAGCTGGGAAAATCTGGACAGTAGAAGTGAACAAGGTGTGCTCTTCTTCTCCTCCCGTCTACTGTCTGTGAAGCAAGAGCTGCTCACTGACAAACTGATTTATTTGTGTGTGTAGCTGCTATTTGTGGGTACTTAAATCCTTTCCAATATATCATCTGGTCTGCAAATTAATTTTCTTACTGTCACCTAAAATGGTTCAATGTACTGTATGCAGAAAACAAAATTTTGATATTTTATGATTGTGCAAAAAAAAAAAAAAAAAAAAAAGATTATATAATTGCAACATTTTACTTTTCTGCCAGTGATACAATATGTGGTTGTTGTCAGGCAAATAAAACACTTGGTTAAAAGTGGGGGAAAGTTGCCATCACATTTAAATATTAAAAGTCTAGTTGTAAGATTTATAGGGCTTTATTGGCAGATTATGGCAGAAATGGAATATAATATTCATAAGTATGTTTTCAATATTATATAATCACCTGAAAATGAGAATTGTTGTGTTTTTGTTACCTTAGAATGAGATGTTTATATCCACAGAGGGAGCAGATCCTCTTCCATAGAGGCCGTCATGTTTCTACAGTATCCCAGAGTGGACAAACCAAACACTGACTCTAGATGCAGCCTTTTGCATTTTGCAGCATGACTTTCATGGCCTCCTGTAGGCTGGTTAGCTTAGCTTAACATAAAGACTGAAGACAGAGAAACAGCTAACCTGGTTTTGTCCAAAAGTAACAAAATCCATCTCCAGCACATCTAAAGCTCACTTCTTAACACATTGTGTCTCGTTTGTTTAGTCCTTACAGAAACCCAAGTGTAAAACGACACTTGGTGGTTTTACGGGAGATTGTGGTGTTGGACTATTTCTTGGCCGGGCTCACAGTGGCATCAAGACTCCAGGAAGTTTCTGTAAGATATAATGTGTTAATTATTGAGCTTCAGAGGTGCTAGCAGACTGATCTTTGCAGTGGACAGAGCCAAACTGTATTCCTGTTTTCAGTCTTTATGCTAAGGTAAGCAAACCCAGCTGCTAATGCTAACTTTGTGTTTTCCATACAGACATGAGAGAGGTCACAATCTTCTCGTCTCTTTCTTGCATTTGTGCATTTGCCAAAATATTGAAATACTCCTTTAAAAGGATGGAGACACTGATCACTGGTAAGCAATAGACCCTGTATCAAAGATGAAGATGTTTTGCGCACATCCTCTAACCTGTCCTTAAAGCCTTTACTTTTTTCTGTACTGTGTGTGTGTTATTATTCTACTTTGTGCACTGGCACTGAACTGAACGATATGATTGCCTATCATAGGAAGAGTGATTTTTGATAATCCAGTCTTGTTACACATAATGTCTTTTACAAAATGAAATGCAACAAACTGGAACTATACTTTATCTGTCTTAATCTGTAGTCAACCAACCAGATCACTCAAAACTGCTGCGTGGTACGATTCGTGAAAGGGAGGCCGATCTTCAAAATTCAGATGAACACAGTGAAAACGCACCCCCTACCAAAGGTGGCAAAAGTACACACAAAACACAAAATAAAAATAATTCCACCTAATGCATTAAACCTAAAGTATCGAGCCTGTTTTGATTATGTATGCAGTACAAAGTTAAAAGATTTATGATTTAAACAGCACATTTGACTTGCATTCTCTTGATTTACAGCTAATGGTATACTAATGGTATACTGCTTTCTTTTGTTTGGGCCTCAATAAAACATAAAAGAAACCCCATAAAGTTAAGACATCAATACATTCTTACACCACTAACAAAAAATGTGTTCTTAACTCATCTAGCCTGGTTAACTGAGAGCATCATCTTAGTCAGCCTGGTTGGACGAGGCTCAAAAAAAGATGTAATTTTGTCTGCTGCCACTAGACGGGGTGAGAGAAGGGGGGAGCCAAACGCCTGCCCATAATAACCACCAGACATGACTCATTCAGCGTGGAATACCACAGCAGCCACAGACAGGTCTCTGGCAGACAAGGAGCAGAAATCCGACCCTGCAGCAGAGTTTGTGAATGGGACAGGAATGAGCAAAACCAGGGTAAATTTAATGGAGCTGCAATAGGTTTCAAAGATTTAGGAGTTTTAAAAATTCATCAAGTGTTTGGTTTGGCTTATTTATGAAAGTCAAGTGTCTAAGCGGCTAAACACTGTTTTATTGATAAGATTTATCAGGTTAACAAAAAAGAAACTCATTCTTTCTCTCTTGCAGTTTCTTTTTATTTCTCTTATTTAATTCCCTGTTGGTCCAGTGATTCTCTTGGCAAAAATCCCGCTCATCAAGTCATCAAGTGGAGCTCCTAAAAGACAGCACAGGAACAACACATCACCTTGTCAGATATGATTGTAGCTCTGATCATCGTCATTCTTGCCCAGACTTCCCCCCGCGGAGAGCACCACTCAAACTGAAGACTAACACATGTTGGACAGTCGAATCATTATTTGCGTATGTGGAGTCCATCCAAGGCTGGAGGGCCTGGAGAGCCAAGAGTCTAATCTGTGGGCATAAGGAGCAACATAGAAATAACATATTGTACAAGTTAAAGTATGGCAGGGGAGCGAACTGTGAGCGGTCACATTACATGAAAACAGCAGGCAGGAAGTGTTTTGCAACAGCGGAAAATCTTCAGGTCCAGTCTGACCACCAGACGGTCACACTTCATCTGGCCTGGAGGCTGCGGTCAGTGGATGGATACCTTCCCTACCGTAAGGGTTGGATACGCTGTCATACATTTTGTCTATTGCTCCCTCTCACACTTCTTTTTTTTTTTCCATTTCTGCTCTGACAAACCTAACACTTATCCTCTTTTTCAACTTTTCCCTCTTTTAATCCTTTCTTCCTCCTTTTCCTCTCGACTTCCTCTGCTTCTCTTGCTTCACCTCCTGTCTGTCTTTTCTGTCTTTGCTCCTTAGCAACCTTACCTCATCGTGTTTTTGTCTCTTTGTCCCCCCTCCTCTGCTACCTTCCCCTTCAAACTTTCTCATTCCTCCCCCTCTCACCCTCTTTTCTCTCTGTTTGTGGTCAGTCACACTTAATCTAGCTCCATCCATCTGTTTCTCTTCATTCGTTTAGTCCAGTCTGCTTTCGATTAAGATTACATCAGGCTTTGACCTATTAGTGTGCCGTGATCCTTTTGAAGTCATTCTGTGGTTACAGGTTAAGCTCAAAGCCCACCACTCTTCGTACTCAACATAATACAGACAGTATTTGGAGGGGGAAAGTTCTTAAAACTTTTCAGCCAGGGACCAAAATGACTTTTTTTTCCCTAGGAACCAGGATCATTAAATCATACGAGTGTTCTTGTCATGTGGAGACCCGCTAGAGGAGGGCCTGCGACCCATTTTGGGTCCCAACCCATAATCCAACCAAGCAATCTGTGAACTGGAATATATTGTTCATT
Source organism: Lutjanus argentimaculatus (assembly GCA_034769285.1). Lineage (NCBI taxonomy): Eukaryota > Metazoa > Chordata > Actinopteri > Lutjaniformes > Lutjanidae > Lutjanus > Lutjanus argentimaculatus. The sequence continues at coordinate 11,516,814 of JAWZSL010000025.1, read as the reverse complement.
TAACCTCATATCCTGAGGATTTTGATTATATTATGAAGGTAACTTTCCCAACCAGAGAATTTCTGTTCCTTATTAGGGTTGCTGTTTTAAGTCCAGTTCAGATTCTCCACTAAACATAATGCAGACCTTATGAACAAAATTATGTTTTTTTAGAGGGCGTTCTGATTGCCTAATGGTTAAGATGCAAACCACACAACCGCATCATCCACTGAGGATCTATCTTTACTGTCATACTTTTCTCTTTTCCCTGTTTACCTCTCTACTGTCCTATCTAGGGGTGCAATGGATCTCAAAACTCACCACTCAGACAGTATCATGGTTTTGAGTCATGAATCAGATCAATTTTCGGATCAACAAATTAAAAAAAGGTAAAAAAGATAATAGACAATGTGCATTACAGTATATGTGTATCTACACAATAGGTATACATATTATATACACTATGAAGTATAATAATTCTACACTATGTGGTCTGGCTTGATGTCCCATCTGCAGTACAATCTGATTGGTTACACGTCACGAGTAATAGCCAATCAACACTGAAGGCTGTGTCACAGACGGGCTGCAGACTGCTCCTGTGAGTGACAGCTGTGTGTCAGAGGGAAATCTGTCTTTTCTTTTCACTGCATCTCTGCTTCAAGATTAAGGGACTTACTAGCTCAGAAACTAACCGTGAAACTAAAACTGTATTTCACACTATGATGATTACATTTAGTCCACAAATCTCATGTGGACCGAATCACGTGAGGTAATCCATATGGGTCATGGGCTAACTGCAATCCATTGCACCTCTAGTTCTACCTAAAATGTCCAAAATTGTCTTTAAAAAATCAACCACTACCAAAAAATCAAACACTTGTGAAAGACAAAATATTGGCCTCTCCAGTGCAACCAGACTCCTTTGGCAAAAACAGTAATTTAACCCTACAGAAAGGGGGAGCTGCTGGTCTGCTACTGCCCTGTTTGGTTATTTTTTGTGTTGTTAGTGTTGTAGTACTCAAGATCAGTTTTGGTCTAAGACTAGTCTGAAGACCACTTTTTGAAGGTCTCAGTCTTGTCTTGGAATTGACCGCGTTTTTACTTTGTCTTGTCTCAGTCAGACAAAGAGGACTCAGGGTTTAATTTCAAGACCACAAGGGGGGAAATCACTAAACTGGCTGTGCATTGTCTGATTTTTGGCTTTGACTTGGACTCAACCCATCAAATTCTTGATCTTGTCTCAGTCTCGAGAGACAAGATCTGTTCACCAAGAAACTTGGTCATGAAAAAAAACACTTAAAACACAGAAGTCAAACAATAACACAAACAAACTAACCAATCGACTGGGGGCGTGCCAACAGCCATCTACTGTAGGAAATACACTGACTATGGATAAGTACCTCATGCAACCCCACTTCAAAAACTTTGAACTATCCCTTTAACTGAATACTAATTAAATCTGCTAATATTCCTGATATTTTATGTGAAGACCCTTTGAAGCCTGCAGATCCTAAAATCCCGCAGGATATAAATCGGATATACATCCATGTTTCTTAACCACAGCATTGATCCTTTATGTTGCCCCCTCCTCTGTCATATTTGACGGCTAATAAGGAAAACGTCAGCATTTATTTCCAGATGTACATCAAGATATCATGAACCTTTAAGTTAACTCCCCCTTCATTCTGTGACTTGGATGCCTTTGAATAGAGATTGACTGAAATGTTAAACTGTACATCATCATTACTCCTGGGTCAAAGCTGGGCTAAGTAGCCAATTGGCCGAGTCGTGACGTTAAACTGACATCTATTGGCCAAGTTGTGGCAAGGTAGGATGTTAAAGTCATTTAGACTCATCAGGCTAAGTGGACACAGTTGACTGAGAGGTCTCGAACCTCCCCACGTCTGGTTGTGGGTAGTTTTCTGTGCCAACAATTCTCAATTAGAGCAGTGGATGAGAGGACATCTGGACTGCCGAGTCTGTATGACTTATGTATGTTAATGTACGCCAACAGGCCTGAATTCATTTTTCAAATGAGCCATACATGTCTGTATTTTTAACAATCCGTCAGTCATGATAGTCAAAGTTTGCAACAATATTGTGACAATGTCTGAGTAGAGTGAAGAATGACTTCCTTTTACCTTGCAATAGAAACTGATAACTGAATTTTCTGTGTGACTGTTGATCAGGATGAATATTTAGTAAAAACTACAGTCAGTATTTTTATATGAACAATGTGTCAAATAACTATGGTTCATGTGAAAGGTGTTACCCGAATCATCACCTGCCTCTGCAGTTTCCCTCACTTCTATGAAACATTTTAGCATATTTTAGCTCATTTTTTTGATTTTATGACCCATAGTTTTTATTCACTCTCAACACTACCATCAGCATCTTAAAGCTCTGCTCACCCAACTGTACACTGCCTGCTCAGCATCAAACAGAAAACAGCATCAAACAGAATCTACCCAGCATGAAACAGAAAACAGCCGAATTAGCAACTAATGGAGCATTTGGCATTTAAAGACCCAGATTTTTTTCAAATGAATTTGAGGCAGAATCTTGCCCAGATCCAGGTTTGAAAACTTGCACCCGCCTGCACCTGCAAAACTGCGTACTAGATCAGACCCATTACCTGCAATTATCTCTAAGTCAAATACACGTGCATGTGGAAAAGTGATTAAACGCACATACGTAATCTCTCACTTGTCACTTTTGTTCTCAACTGGTGCAGCACCTGTGCTCCTCCAGCTGTCAATGTTTCCTCATCGGTGATGTGCTTGTGGCTCTCAAAATTAATACTTTTTAGAAGCAGCCACTGACAACATTATTCTCAGACTTGGCCTTCAACAATGTACTGTCCACAATTTGGAATTTTCCAGTAGTTTTTTGCCTTCATGTCACCTGTTTTAGCTATCAGATAGCACTGTCATATCAAACAGTGATGTCCCATTGTTTGGCAGGATGTGGGGTCAAAGGTTGTCTTGTGGGCTTTCACAATAAAATCCTGCCAGCACAATCATTTTCATTTATGATTTCTCCAGGGCAACAAACATATTGTATATGTTATATTATTGTCCTCTCACCCATTGCCTGTCGCAATTAGCCCTAACCCATGCCCATACCCATGAATTTATATAGATATATTTTTTACCCATTACACAGCTATTTTGGGTGCTCAACCCACCGCACGACTCTGGGGACACAAAAATAAAACTGTATATATTATGTGCTATTACTATTTTTGGGAAATGCACTTGCCGAGAGTTAGATTAGAACACACAGTGACTTCCAAGAATGAGAATTTCAAAATACTCCTTTATTAGTGCTGCTTCTCTGATAAATAATCAAGAACAAACAGCTGAATAGTTAGTGCCTTTATGTTATACCTTTATTATAGTGGACAATAAAGAGATGATGGTGTTGGTGTTTTAACCCTTCAACCTCCAGGGCTTAATTAATGCTTTTTTGTGACACTTTGAAACAAAACAGCACTGAATCTTTTGCTGTATTGTGAGATCGTTGATAACATATTTTTTTACTGAGGCTACTACAGGTTAATGACCTTTAGTTAGAAGAGACAGTTGTGAAAGTGATGATCACAAGGATGTCACATTTTCACAATAACTCAAACCAGACTGATCACATTATTGACCTTAAAACTGTGCCAGAGGGAGAATTGGAAAAAAGTGAAAATAGAAACAGTTGAAAATTTAAAAGCTTGACTTATAGGAAGGTAGCAGAAGTGTCTTTAAAAATACACATATATACTTCCTCTTCCTCCTCCTCCTCCTCCTCCTTCTTCCCCTACCACTCCTCCCATCTCCTACCACCCGAGTCTGATCACCATACAACTCTCACCGCTTTAAATAAACACCTCCATCACTGTTTGGGTCGCACACGTCCCTCAGACCCTGATCTGTCTGACTGACTGAGCTGAATGAAGATACTTTAAGACGTGAGTGCTTCACATTTACTCCGCTGGATTATCAGCTGTTTATCCTGATAAATGTTTTGTTCACCTCTCTGTCTCCCTGTGCTTTTCTCCTCCTCTGGTGACATAATAGAGCTCGTGTCAGCGGAGATGTTGGCAGGTGCGTTAGTTCTGGGCACCATCCTTACAGCTATACCAGGTAAGAGAAAAACACAAGAATACATCAGAAAGTATTGCTTTTTTCCATCATGAGGTGTAAAACTTACTTGAACAAGGTTTTAATGTGCATTCTTGTAACTTAATGATGTGAGATGAACTGACAGGGTCCCTAATTGTCAGATATTTATATGGTATATTTCAGATAAATCATATATGCATCACACACACTGTAAAACAACAGTTAAAAGATGAATGAGTGACTTATTGGATCCATTATGCACATAAGGTCTTGCAGCCAGGTGCCCTTGCCTTTACGCTCAGGTTATTTATAAGTATTGATTGCCTTTTGTGCAAGGTAGTCAGCCAGGCAGGCAGTTAGCAGCACAGGACGACACCATGGCTGCACATCAGGGCTCATTCTCACTCCTCAGTTTTATGTGTCACTCTCTGAGCTGATCAGAGCTGTGGTTTAACAAGTTTGTCTCTGAGGAGCCACGCTGAAGGAAAACTTTCACTTGCTAGTCTATTTTGTAAGGCAGGTAATCTGTGGATGTGACAGCCAGTATTATAAATGTTTCAAGGTTTGTACTAGTGCTGGAAATCTGTGAAAACACTTGAATTTCAATGTAACGTTTTCAACATTTTGAAAGTTCTTGGATTTTGGATAAAGTGCTTGAAAATGTTTGAAATTGCAATTGCATTACTTTTATAATAAACTGCTGTCTGACTGAATAGTTTGTATTTTAGATAAAGAAATAAAACATTGGATATCAACTCAGCCAGAGTTACAGTATATAGGAACAGCTGACCCATTTTGAGACATGAAACTTTGTTGTGCTTTTGTTTAATTTGACACCCATCTGTAGAATGCTATCATGAAACATAGTTTTGGTTGTTTATAGCACAATAACATCTCATTTAATGTAATGAGGAGTGAAAAGACAGGGTGAAGAGACGCTCCTCATCCATCAGACTGTTCTGCTTTGTATACATTTTTAGGTGGAACATAATACATTTGGTGTTGCTGTTAATTAGCTCCTTTTTAACTGTGCACATGTGTACATCCTTGTTGCATTTATGTTTCTTGCATCTTTGTGCCTTTAAACTGTCCTGCAGGTACCCAGAGCAGGTGGAGTGTGTCATTTTCCAGGAGGGAAATCTGTGTGTGGGCAGGAACCACTGTCACTCTGCCCTGCCGTTATGACTACCCATCGGGTATCAAATCACTGTATAAATTGGCATTTGTCATTTAATTTTTGTATTTAAAAAATCAAGTCAAATATCTATAATGATTAATAAAGCCATAAAATTCTGTGGATCTTACATGTTTAGGTTGAAAGCAACTGAAGACTCTACAAGAAACCTTGACACTGTGTTGACTTTTGGAGGCCAGTGAGGAAAACCACCACCACCATAATCACAAAAAATAACATTAAAGATAAATTTATCTAAAGAAAATGGCCAACATCCTACTGTAACTTTGCCTGAGAAAATGTAAACATAGGCTATTCCCATCAGCATGTCATTAATCATTTAATCTGATTTCAAGGAGAACCCAACCTGGCGGCAGAAATCAAGAATAACTACAGTATATAGAAATAGTCTCTTTCATACACTGTTAAAAACTCCTTATGAGGCATATTTTTTCATCTTCATGATCATAAATACAGTGTTTTTTTGTATTTGTAACTATAAAACAGGTCACACTGTGAGGCGAGTCATGTGGTTCCGTGTGTCTGCAGAGGGTCGCAGGGAGTTCACTCACCACACTGACCCAAACCAGATCAGCCTGTCGTACCGTGGACGCACACGGTGAGAGAAACAGACTGTGATTTCTGAAAGCGGTCGTGCTGTAAATGTGAAATAATGCATACATGAATGACAAATGAATTTCTGGGTTCCAGCTACATCGGCGGCAGCTATTCCAGCTGTTCAGTCCAGATTCGGGTTGTGAAGCTGAGTGATGCAGGCGACTACCACTTCAGGTTTGAGACGGACCAGCCTCTGGGGAGATGGACCTCCCCCAACACCATCACTCTCAAAGTAACAGGCAGGTCCACACAAACTAAAACTGCTGTAACTGTGCTGTGCTATGGCAAAGATTCCTGCGGCGGACTCATGCAGCCAGTGTTTTTGTTGTGTAATGTGTATTTCAGACCTCCAGGTTCAGGTGCATCCAGCAAGGCCCGCCAACATGTTTGGCTTTGGAGAGACTGTGTTTGTTGGCTGCCAGGCCAGAGGATGTGCTGCTCCAGGAAGGAGCCTTGCACTGTACAGGTGCATTTAATGTACATGTGTGTCATCCAGACAGCAGTTCAGAGTATTCATTGTAGTATTGTACTGTCTGCTGCCCTGTAAATATGATATGATGCCCTTCACACAGGAACGGACTAAACCTCGGCTCCTACGAGCAGTGGATGATTATCAACCGCTTTGACCAGCAGCATGTTGGAGTGTACACCTGTCGTCCAATCCCACCGCAGAATGTCCAGTCACCATCTGTCTCCCTGGCTCTGGGACGTGAGTGAAATTAAATAAACAAGCTGACCAGAACAGAACGTTTTCCTACAAACATGTTTTCAGAGGGTGCATCTGGAACTAGTTAGATACCAAGTAATGCTCTGATGTGTTTCTTTGTTGTGTCCTGAAAATAAATCACAAGCAGTTAAAACTTTGAGAGGTATTTACCAGAGATATTGAAGAAGAAGAATATTTTCTCAAAATGTACACGCCTGCTAGCCCTTGTTGAAACAAGATTTGATATAGTCCCAACTGTATTTACATTTTGCATTATTTCACCCAGAGAAGGAGAAGGCAACCTTTTACCTGTTCTCTTTGTCCCCATTTCTTCCTCATGCATCCTTTTTTTAATCTCCTCCTGTTTTTACTCTCTCCCCCTCTAGACGTTCCTCGCTCCACTTCCATATCAATCTTCCCAGCTGGGGAAGTGACAGAGGGGGGGTCGGTCACTCTGACCTGCAGTAGTGATGCAGCTCCACCTGTGGAGAGTTTTGCATGGTTCAAAGGTACAGGACAGCATGTGACGACCTTGTGTAGTGTTCCCTAAAAGTTCCTTATAGATGAAGAGTATCCCAAACCTTTACAGAACATTGGGGATGTTCCTTTTGGTTATAAAAGTGATGGACTTAAAAGTTCCTTATTACTACCATTGGGTTTAGGGGGACGTTTCCATTTCAGTTATTTTATGGTCACATTGCAACATTAGAAAGAGGACATTTCCCCTACACTTTAAAGAACTACACTGAATTGATGTGTGCACTATTCTGGACATGCGATTTTGTCCCCTGTCTAGATATGGACAGTGGCAGCATCCCAGACAGTTTTAGGCCTCAGCTCCACCTGCCCCACCTCAAGTACACAGACAGAGGAGAATACTTCTGTGTAGCACGTAACTCACTGGGAACAGACCGCTCCAAACCACTTTTACTCAACATCACATGTAAGTTTGTTTGTTGTTTTTATGTCACTGGCAGGGTGTATTTGCCAAACTTCAAACACTTGCACAGTTCAAAATTAAAACTAAAAACAAAAAACAAAATTTCAATAAAGATAGAGTTCTGTTGTGTAAATTTGTCAAAGGTTAGTCTGGGTTACACTGATTAGGCAACAACTCTATTTGAATCTTTAGTCATAATGAGAGTAACCAATCATGTGGATTCAGTAGGAAGTGATACAAACTGCTGATCTTACTTTTACTTTACTGCTTTTTCTAAGCAAATGCATCAAAATGCAGCAGAGCTAAAGTGAGAGTCATCAATTAATAGATTAGTCAGCTGATAGAAAACAAATCTGCATCTATTCTGATTTTTTTCAAGCAAAATTGTCAAACATTCCTTGGTTCCACCTGCTCAGATGTGAGGATTTACTGCTGTTTTTTCCTTGCCTTCGTCCTGCTTACATGTCTGCATGCTTTCTTAACTAAAAATAAAAGCTCTGCATCTCTGTCTACATGTCATATCTCCTATTTTTGCTTGAGATTAGTTGACTGTATCAGCCACAGAGTACATCCAGGAGGCACCAGTGCTGCCTCCATTAAACTCTTCTATGAGAAGCCTGAGCTGAACATCAAATACAGCTGTGAATCAGCGAGTATAATGTTAATGTTGCCCCTGTTTTTTTGCATCTTCAGACTCTCCAAAGAACACGCGAGTGCTTGTGAGTCCTCCAGGTGACATCAGAGAAGGCTCATATGTAAACCTGAGCTGTGTCAGCCACGCCTACCCTCCTGCCAGCAGGTAGGAGGAAAACTTGTCCTCCAGGTGTCTCAACAAAGGAGGTTTTCTATCAAGTAATGCATGATGTTGATGCTGAACTGAGTTTATGATGCTGTTTTTCTTATCATGGTCGTTACAGGTATTTTCTCCATTATCATGATCATTGCATTTGACATTGTTGTCATGAAATTCTGTTTTTCTATCAAAGTTCTGAACTTTCTAAATTCAGAGTTTCATTATCATGCAAGGTGTCGTAAATAAGGACTGGGCAAAAAAACAGAAAACGTTTAAATGATGATAAATATTCATTTTTGTAACAATACCAAAAACTCAGTGTACAATAATATCACAATAAAAAGTCCATGGTAGGATATTTATTGCGATATTAAAAAAACAAAGTAAAATTTGTACTTGTTCTTCAAGTTACTCTAAGTAACAAATCTGATGTGACCAGCATTTTTTGTTTAGACATTATTTGTTTTTCTTCAACTTAAATTGCCTCTGCTTTCCCTCTTTACTAAAATGATATAAAAAATAGCCAGCCATGATCTAAGCATGTGCAAAAATTTGTATGAATTATGTATGTACAACTGCAAATCAAAAACAACACAGCAGTCAGTAACAGTCTTTTTATGAAATAAAATATGAAGCTGGATAAAATAATTAACCATGCAATATCAAGATAGATATCATCACAGTCCAGTACAGTACTGTACTTGTGATATTTGATATATTGTTACATCGCTAGTGTTATGATTATATCATTGCAAAGTGCCCAGTCCTGTAATCATTTTCATTGTCATCATCATCTTCACCATCCTCTATCCTGCAGGTATGCTTGGTATCGTATCCTAGGTGACCAGGTGTTGGCTAAAGGAACCTTCCAGAACCTGACGTTTCCCGTAGTGCGTGCTCACCATGCTGGTCAGTACTACTGCACAGCATGGAGCCGGTTAGGATACCAAACCTCCCCTGTTGCTACACTCACTATACTGTGTAAGTAGTGGATGTGTTGTGTCTAAGTATATGACATGTTTGGGAGTCGTCTGGGTTGAGATAAGTTTTTATCAGGGTTAGGTTTCCCTGTTTTTTAGAAATACTAATTGGCATACTTCTCAGTGGAAGTCCTCTCCTCTCCTCTCCTCTCCTCCTCCCTCTCCTCTCCTCTCACTTCACTTCACTTCACTTCACTTCACTTCACTTCACTTAAATACTTTACAGTTGTTTCATAAATGGTTTATAAAGCATAAACATTATTTGAATGTTTGTTAACCGTAAGAAAACTATTTGCTAAAGTTTAACTATCAATATACCATTTGTTAATGATGGTTATTATAAAGTGTTAAAGTGTAATTAATATTAGATTTGACAAGGGTTGGGTATCAGTACTCAATACCTTTAAGGCAAAAATTGGAATAACCCAGTATCAAGTGGTATCACAACTTCTCCAGTCAAATGATACCTGCATTCAATCCTTTTGGCCCCCAGATCTAGAAAAAAAATGCTATTTATTTGATTTTGCTTGCAGCTAATCACCACAATTATTTTTCATAAAGAAGAAAAAAAGGCATCGAATGAGGTACTTCATTGGTATCAGTATCACTTTAAAGGTACTAGTATTGGTACTGGTATCCTAATTATTTGAACAATACCCAATCCTAAATTTGACCATGAGGTTCCTTCAAACTCCCCAAATAACAGTTGGTCTCTGGTATCTCCAAACCCGAACCCTCTTCATTCTTCTGTTTCAAATTGATTGTCATATTAAATTATCATTCACGTGATAAAAACTGTCCTTAATTCTCTGCATCTGTCTTTCTCCTCCTCTCTCTCCAGACCCTCCCAAGAACACCTCAGTTCTGGCTCGTCCCTCCAGTGTGGTGGACGCTGGCCGACCTCTGACCCTGACCTGCAGCAGTCAGGCCAACCCAGCTGTGGACAACTTCACATGGCACCGCTTAGCTCTGGATGGGGGCTCCGTACAATGTTAGCATCGTAAAAATGTGGTTCCACTCAAGGTTAACATTGCAATATCATCAATACCTAATCTACTGCATAAGCTGTGGTAAATCAATCAGTTAAAGGTGTCATGCTCAGTGTGCCTCTGGACTGTCTGTTGGTTTGTGTCCTCCATCACTCTCTGAAACAGTAAGTGGATCTTCTCCCTCTCTGTGCAGCATGGGGCACCAAGTCCGGCCCTGTCTTCACCTTCTCAGAGGTCGGCCCTGGAGAGAGCGGACAGTACTACTGTGAGGCCAGGAATCGAATTGGAGCCCACAGCTCTCCTGTCCTCACCGTACGAGTCAGAGGTACACAGTGATTCATGCATGGACACTTCTTTGTCTTTCACACTGCTGTCAAACAAGACAACAAAAAGAAAGCATTTTTTTATTGGTTAGTACAGTTCTAGAGTGAAATATCTAAACAACTATCAGATGGATTTCCATAAAATTACATACAGACATTTATGCTCTCCAGAGGATAAATCCCACCGAATTAAGTGATCTTCTGACCTTTCCTGTAGCGCCATCATGGGGTTGGCTTTAGTGGTTTTGAGTGAAATATCTTGGAAGCTATTGGATGGATTGTTATGAAATTTGTTACACACATAATCTCTCTCATTGAATAGTAGTAATTTTGGTGATCCAGGGGGTTCATATGTAACAGCATCATGATTCAGAAACCTGTGTCAGGTCACATGGGAAAATGTTTTTAGATGGCCTAGATGGAAAATAGCATTTTGCCGCTACATAAGGAACATAAGGAAAACTACTCATAAGCCACAGAATGATATAAAAAAAAAAACTCAATAAAACAAAAATAAAATAAAAATAATTGACCTGCCTTGTAACTTTTCATTTAGTGACATCATCAGGTAGAATTTTGAATTTTGCCAACTGACTTAACTAAGATGTTAAATACTGTAAACATTACACCTGCTAAAAATTAGCATGTTAGAATTATCATTGTGAGCATGTTAGCATGCTGATATTAGCATTTAGCTCAAACAGTGCCTAAACACAACCTAAATACAGCCTCACAGAGCCACTGGCAAGTATAGGCGACTATCTGTGCACTAGAACAGGGGTTTCCAAACCTTTTCACCAAGGACCCCCACAGTGGATCCAATAGAGTATTTTTGGTTTGAAGAAAATTATATAGAATTAAGTTGTTGTTCCAGCTTCCAAAATGGGATAAAAGTTAAAATATTCTTTTCCTCCTCTTGCTGGGGACCCTCTACAACCTACTAAAGGACCCTTGTTAGTCCCTGGAGCCATGTTTGAAAATCTTTTTGATCTTTTTGTAGAAATACCTTCACAACACTAGGTGGACCATCAAATGTTGCATACTTAAAAGGAAACACAAAGGAAGTGCCATATGCTGAATTGCTTATATCAACTTGCAGTAGAAAGAAGCAAAACTGGGAACTAATGCTATGAAAATGCAATGGATAACTTCACACATTTTGACAGTTGCAAAAACAGTAAGGAAGCCTCGTGCTGTGTTTAACATTATATCAACCTTTGAGACAAAAAATGTTAGTGGATGAGATGTTTTATGTGGTGATTTTCATGAATTGTGTCAGAATTACATTCAACTCAAGTCTGTGGGTTGTTAGTTGTTCATCTTTGCTGGCACTGTGACTTTTCTCTTACTTCTGAGTCATTGTGCTGTTTTTGTCACTTTTAAAGGTGTACTGGAAGAGATGAAGTGCTGCTGATAAGCTTAGTGAAACACTCCTGCCCCATTTTTACACCTATGTTTCTGATTATCTCAGACCCACAAAGTCTCTCTCTCTCTCTCTGAGATTAGGGCACAGGGGATGTTTGGATATGTTTCTGTGTGGTGGACATGATGAGTGATGAAACCTCCCCTGTCACTATCGCAGCATGAGGTCCAGTCCTCGTTGCGTATGGTCTCATGGTTTCTGACTGTTTTTCTATGAGTCATGGTGAGTCATGTAAAGCCCTCTCGCTCTGAGGGGAGAGGAAGGGGTGAGAGGTGTTGTGGAAAACTACTATTTGAGTCTAGACAGCTGAAGAAGTGGAGTTGGGTTTGGAAATCAGAACTGGAAACACAAGTCTCCAGTCTAGACGCCTGCAGGATGATGCACAGCCCTTTCTCTGTTCCACTTTCTCTTTTTCTATTTTTGTCTGTTGTTCTTTTTTAGTTTGCTGCAGTTCTATTTTTATTCATCTCACGTTAACCCTTCATCCCCTCTCATTTCTTGTTGTTTCTAGCCATGCTGATAACCTTTACTATCCTCCCACTGGCAGGTCGTCTTAAGGTCATTGCCCTGGCATCAGCAGTAGGTGTGTCTGCTGGACTCATCACTCTCACAGTGCCATTATGATCAGGTGACACAAACTGTTAATTACACACTGCTAGATGGATTAAACACTAAAAATAAACCACTTGTTTTGACTGAGAAAAGTTAGTGTCCAGGCTGCCTTAAAATTTTAAGTTGACTGAATTTGTAAAGAGAAGTTGAGATTTTTTTTAAATAACTCAATAAACAAATAAACTTTTTAGTCAAATAAATATGATATTATTTCAGTTGTACTTCAGTTGAGAAAACATGTTCAATATGTTCAAGATATTAAGTTGTCAGCTGTTCAGTCACACTGATGAACTTTACAAACTCAAACAAACAAATTTGTAAGTCAGAAGACTTCAAGTGTGAAGAACTCATATTTATAAAATCTATAACTTTAGGTTTAATTAACTCAAATAAACATGTATATGTATGTATAACATGTATATTTATGATTTCCAAAAAGATTTTTTACAGTGTACAATAATTATCCAATGTTTTTTGGATTTTTGCAGGAAATTGAACAGCCAGTTTCATTGTTTATTTTCATTATTTTTGTGGTTGGTTATGGTTTGATAATATTGTCCCTGTGTCTTCACAGTAAGAACATGCACAGAGTCGACATGGAGTCAGGAGAAGTAGTAAACAAGGTACACTAATTATTGCTCTATTATTTTTAATTTGTCCTAAAATGACTTACCATCTTCAGTTTTGGTTTTACCAGCCAGTTCAAAAACATGCTTTTAAATGACACAACATCCCACAATAAAGTCAACATAGTTTCAAGTAATGTGCTATTGCAATTTCTCTATTAACGACAGTTAAAGAGATCATTTGGATTATTTGAAGTGGGGTTGTATGAGGCACTTATCCACCGTCAGTGCATTACCTAGTGTAGATGGCGATCACACGCCTCCATGTTTGGGGAAGCAGTAGAGTACCAGAGTTGGAAGCTAAGCCATGTACTACTCTGGACAGGTCAGCACCAAAATGTATTTTAGTCGCCTAAAAAAAAACCTACCTCCAGCAGCATTTTCCAACTAGAAAACTGCTGTTATATCAGCTAAATACCACCCTCTTGGTCAACCAGACTCCTTTGGAAAAACAGAAATTTTGCCTTGCAGAACACAGTAGTTGCTCAACTGCTGCCTTGATCAGTTCACTTGTTTGTTTATTGTGTTACTACTTTTGTTGAAAAGGTTAGTCCAGATTCTCCAAAGTCTCTCGATAATACAAACTAACTAACCAATCAAGGCAGTAGTAGACCAGCAACTCCTGTGTTCTGCATGGTAAAATATAACAGTGGTTTCCCAGTGGGAAAAGCTGTCTGACAGCAAGTCAGAGTGGTGAAAATATTCGAAAAAGAGTGTACACTTAAAGTGATATTGATTTTTTAAGTATGACTTTTTATAGGTGGCTAAAATATTTCTAAACCGCTGCTTCAAAATATGTGAACTATCTCTTTAATTAAAAATGACCCTCAGTTTTACTCTTTCTTTTGTGTGTGTGTGTGTGTGTGTGTGTGTGTGTGTGTGTGTGTGTGTGTGTGTGCGTGTGCGCATATGTGTGGGTGTGTATTTGTGTGTGACCCCAGCGTTCGTCAGTGACAGCTGACACCATGTTCTATGAGTCAGCCCAGCAGACCTTTCCGGTGAGAAAGGGCAAGATGTCCGACATACCGGTACACAACTCACTACACTGTTTGACAGTCTTAAACAACTCTGAAAAAGAATGGCAATGTATTAGAAATCATTTATCAATTTATCAATTCACAGTGTATCTCTGCGTTTATGTGCAGGAGGAACCAGAGGACTTGAGTGACAGCTCCCACCCAGCCATTGTGCCTCTGAAGGATGCTCCACCAATCACAGAAGTTGAAAGTCACAGCCCCACCCGCAACTACATCACTGTCCACTATTCCAAGTTGTCCAGGTACACACTGTCTTCATCCATCTCTGTCACTTTCTCTTCTCTGTCTGTTTCACTGTCCGTCTCTCTCCTTCGGCAACATTCTGTCATTTTCTGTCTCCATCTCCACTGTCTGTCTTCCTGCTGAGCCTTGACCACAGCAGCAATCTACTGTTTCATGCCTTGTGTTCTCCAGATTTTATTTTACCACTGCATTGGCCATCTTGCTTTCTTCTTTATCTTCCTGTCATCACCTTCTCTGCACTTCCCTCCCCTTGTCTTTTCCTGTCTTCAGTCTCTCTCTTGTGTGATATCCAACACCTTCTCCTGTTTATGAGAGGACAATAAATTTCTCATCCCAGTTTTGGAAGTTAAAAACATTTCAGTGGTTCTGGAGTGAAATGAAGACCTGTTTTTTTACGATTTGATCTGAGTCAGATGTCCAGATGAACTCATATGGTTTCTGTTTGTTGTTGATGCTGGTTCAGTGGTGACCAGGTGCAGGTCCACAACCTGCCACTGGGTGGCGACAAAAAGCCGAAGGATTCCTCCAAAGTTGTTTACACTTTACTGCACCAGCCTCGTCACTGACCAGGAGACATCAGGTATTGTAACTGTTTATATTTACAGTCCACAGACTTACAGTTTTGACAAGTTCTATTGTTACTGTTTTATTACACATGTATATGGGGATGTGTCGGTACTATGATCACCCCACATACAAAATGGATGAGTTTTTTATAGTAATTCATCAAAGCTATGTCCCTGAAATAAAAAAAATGCCACACAAAGTGATAAAAAGGAAGTTTATAGTAAGGCTTACATGTTCATTTTAATAATGTACCCAAGTTTCAGTGATGCAACTAAAACTATGCATGAATAAAAACCCTAATAATCATGCTGCAGAAGAAGAAAGAAAAGAACAAGCATAAAATACATAAACTCATAGGGCTACAAGAAGCACTTAAGCATGCAACGTCATTATAGTGATCAAAAGTGGGATTAAAGATATATAAGCAATGTAAAACAGTGAGGTAAAAGGGAAGGTTCTTGATCTATGACAGAGTGAGGGGCTAAATGAGGGGCTAAAAATTGATCTTGATGGAGCGACAAAAATAAATGTTGATATTATGCAAAATGACATTAAACATAACATTAAAATGTATTATATTTTATAGATTTTCATTCTAAAACAAGATAAATAAATAATGAAAACATCTGCTTGACAGACATTTTATTAGTTTGAAGAAATAATTGTCAGAAAAAATCCATATGATTCGTTTTGCACACATAAATTTAAAAGGAAAGACACCTTTCTGGCAGAAAGTGCTGAGGGAGAATAAAAGCCGGAGCATGTAATGGAGGGCCAAAACAAAGGGCCCCAAATTGGGCAGAGAAGGCTAGAGGAAAAAGGTGTGTTTTGACCTGTTTTTAAATTCAGTCAGTCTGCACAGAATCTGATTGTTGAATATGCAGTTGTAGTGTGTTCCATAATCAAGGTTTTTTATTTATTTATTATTTATTTATTTATTTATTGAGTCTCTGGAACTGTTAATAGTCTAGAGTCTAGTGCATTCTGCTATATTAGAGGGTGCCATATCATTATGAGCTTAAAATACCAACGTAGAATCAGTCTTTTATATAAATATATATATACATGCATCAGTGTAGAGATGATAATTAAATTATTCTAATCAGATTGTTTGGTGTTGTTCTGTAATCTAAAAATTTGCATTTGGCTGTGTTCTGTTATACAAAGTTTACTCATGTTGTGTTCTTGTTATTCTCTGTTATTCCTCAGCTGAAGAACACTCAAGCCTTCGTCATGTGAACCAATCACTTTACACTCATGCACGCAGAGAGGACTGAGAGACAAAACAGCTCCTTGTGAACTCTGATGATGTCTTACGCTGTTCTTGGTCAAACATGTTGTTATGGATTCTCCATAGTTCACCAAACTATAATGACAACATGTGGTCCAGCTCTTAAACTGTGTTGCATGTCCTTCCCTTTGTTTTCTAAGCATCTTACTACTGTGTGCTGTCTGATGAAGCAGAGACGCTTCAGCTGTTGGTTGTCAGTTTGCTTGCATTTGTGTCCACAGTACAGGCTCAATCTATTGCTGCTTTTTTAGTTGATAGTTGAGACTGAAATTCCCAAACAAGTTAATGTAGATGACACGATATGATTGGTTGGAATTCGTATCCTCTGACCACTGAAAAGTGATCATCATTTGTATTCAGACATGACTGTCTCCAATACAAATGGCATATTTGTGGAAAAAAATCTGTAGAGAATTGTTTGACACGTGCAAAGAAAAATATTTGACACTATGAATTTCCACACTATATTTAACATTATTCTAAATTGTTAACAGGCTTATTTTAATGCTTCAACAGTTATTCAGTTGATGTAGCTTGCCTCCATTAAATCAGTCTTAAACAAGGCCAGCAATAATGCAAAATTATGTATTGAGGTTTGCCACAAAAATAAAACAAACAACTACAATAGGACAAATCATAGCTTGAATGTATGTTGCATTTTTCCAACTCACAAACATTTGACAGCATGGACAAATTATGAGAGTGCTGAGAGTGAGGACAGTGTGAGTCAGCAATAATATTAGAGGGAAAAATATATGGGCAAATATAGACCAGAAATAAAACTGTGATTTTGATTTTCTCTCAAATTGTTTTAGATTTTGTGAAAAGCGTCATACAAACAATGGAATCAATCAGACTTATGACATAACCTAATTGCTTATTTCATTTTAGTAGACGTGACCTATAGTAAGTGTTATCTGTTTTGGTTCAAGTCTTGACAGTTAAATTTATTGACAATAAAGACCTATTCTGAAAAACATCAACATGCCTCTTCTTTTTTCTGTAACATGTAAACATTTTCTCTTTTTCCTGTTTCCCTTATTTTTTGTCTTTCTTCTCTTTGCTTTTCTAACTTACTACTGACAGTGAAATATTATTTGCTAAGCTTTTAATGAAAATAAATCTATTGCAAAGAAGTTACTATAAGTTAAGATATAAGTTAATATAAAAAGTTTAAATATATTTGTCTATTTATCAATTGTTTAACTATTGCATCCTTTGTGATTACAAATGGAAGGACAGTGGATTTCACTATTTTACTTGACACATCTGAGAATTTTCACTGTCACAGATCAGCTCACGATGGTGTTGCTACACTGTTGACGTGTTCATTTGTCCATCATTCGATTACAGCACCGCAGACATGACATGACTAAATTTTGGCAATGTCGAAATAATGCTGACTGACATTATTGCTACAAACCTGCTGGTTAAACCTAAAAATAAAAACAACCACACAATGACTCCACAGTCCACTTTATTTTTCTGAAATTTTTGAGTCTAACCGATGTAGAACAGACTAGAGGAAATGTTTTGTGCGATAAATGTGTTACTGTCATTTACTTATTGGGACATTTCCTCCCTTGATGTGGAGCTGCAGTGGAAATATTTGGTGGGGTAATGTGATTAAAGTTGATAAGACAACAATAAAAACGTATGCAGGCATAATGATTCATGGTGTTGCAATAATCCATTTGGACGCACAGGTTTTATTCCTCTTTTCTGTCCCTCTCTCAGTATTGAAATAGTATCAGCCATCAGGCAGTGATGAGAACATGAATGGAGGAGAGGAGAAAGTGGATGTGTTCTCATCAAAAGCAAGGTAAAGTGTTTAATGTACACCAATATACAGTACAGTATGTGTCACTGACTACGGTCAGAAGTTTGAGGTGTTTCAGGCACAGTTGTATTTAGTCACCCGTTTCTTATTTGCATTGCCTACATCTTTTGCATGGTCCAGTAGCACCACCCCGTGGACAACAACAGATCATGTTGGCAGTGACAAAGTGAGACCAGCTTTTTTTTTGTACCTCCTAGAGAAAGCTTTGTTGACCTCAGGTTCACCTGATGATGGGTGAAACTCTTTAACGACTCTTTTAAGAACTAAAAGCAGGAATTGTAGCCTACGTAAGAAATTTGATCAGAATATTTTCATGGATTATGTTGTTTATATTATCTGTCACTATAACTTATAATTTTCGGGACAAACAGGACAGAATTTGGGATTCAGGACGTCTGCTTGTAATTCAGGACTGTCCTGAATTTTTCAGCCTAGTTGCACTGCAGTGTCCTCTGGTTCCTGGTCTGAGTAAAAATTCTGATAAAAAATTCTTTCAACAAGGAAACACTCAGTCGAGATGACCTCTTTAAATGACACAGGGACCATCATGAGTTTATAAATCTCTGTTGTCAGATCACAGAGTACTCACAGCCAGTATATCTTGCTTGAGGGTGAGATGTGAGGGCTATAATTTATAATTTATATTTATCAACGTGATTTCACATGCTCTCTCTCACCCATGGAGCCAATTATCCTTTGCATTAAAGTCCCACTCCACTCAAAAATTTCTTCTTCCTACAGTTGGTTCCAGACTCCTGCAACAAAACCACTCAGGTTAAGTTTAGAGAAAAACTTTTTCCTTTTTACCTTAATGACTAATTAAATATGTTGTCAGTGAGCATTTTACTGATACATTCAGAATCAGCATTTTTGCAGCTTGCTAGCTACATTAATTCCTCATTATGTCATAGAAAACGTAGTTCATTCACTGTTACCTTTTCCTCAAAACGTACTGGCTGTTTCGAATCGACACAAAATGTATAAATGTAATTTCTAGAGACGGCGCTGCATCACAGCTACTTTTGAAGTCAATCCTTGTCCAATTTGCATCGTACACAAGTGTGATGTAGACATTTGATGCCATTGGTGCACAAACGCTGAGAAAGGATCTTACAGTGAAGTATAGAAGATATCTTGTCCAGCGGGAAAACTTTAGAAATGAGGAAAATATGCATCTTCATAGATTCTGGATTTTTTTAGGTAGAAGGAGTAATCTCAGGAAAAGATTAAATCGAAAGCAACTGGACTTGTTTAAAAGTCTTATTGAAGACGTTTCGCTTCTCATCCAAGAAGCTTCATCAGTTCATGCCTGTCAGACTAGTCAGAGCTAGTCTAACTAAATGGTGGGAACCCCAGGTATTTAACCTCTGTAGATGTGTTCAAATTCATGAGTGCTCCAATCAGATTGACAACAGTCGTTTGGAGTCGTTGATCACTGGGTGTGACCCGAAACCAGGTATGAGTGTCAGTCGTTAGAGACAAAGGACTGTGGACCACAGTCGTTAGAGTTAAAGGTTAGAAGGAGTAATGCCTTTTTAAGGATTTTAATGTGGAAATTATACGTATTTTTGTGGAAAAATCCATATGAGGAACATGTTATTGTTCCAAGCAGATCATTTGTATACAGTATAATGTATATCTCAATGCATGTCTGGAGGGATCTTTAAGTACTGAAATTGTTACATTGAGTGTTTTTATTGCAGCATCACTTTATATTACTGTCAGTGACACACACCAGTACAAACTGTCTGATGACCATCAATTTGTTCAGTTGCAACATGTCTGAGACATCCGGGGACATTTGGAAACTTGTGGCAGGGAGAAACCACCCTCAGCTTGCGTACATGTTGCTTGTTGATGAAAGCTGACCTGCTGTGCTGCCTGTTGTGTTGTGATGTATGACCAGTGCATCTATTGTCCCAGTCTTGTTCATCAACATCCCAGATGCCCTGCATGTCTGTGCGTCTGTTTGTGCGGGTTCAGATGCACATCATATTATGTGAGTCTTCCTGGCTTCATAAAATCAGCACCCTGAATGTGTGATGATACGATAAGTGGAAGCACAGAGAGAAGACCCTCCCACTTCTGCTTTTTACGCCTCAAAATCATCTTCAGGAATTTACAGAGCAATTAATCCGCTTGCTTCAGTCGGTGAGTAGAACACCACTGACTCTGACACACGATGTGTATCAATGTGTTTCTTTTTGTTCTCATTCTCAGTATTCACAGACGGTATATTAATCTTTTTGCTGTGTCATGATGTTGCAGGTTGAATCATGGAAAGTTTTATTCTGATTATTCTGGTAATAATCCCTGGTAAGTAAACACGTTCTTTAAATTAATGTATTTGAAATGTGCTGATTGTAATCAAATAATTCTTCTGCTGAGTACTTTTAAAACAATTTATAAGTTTTTATGCAGCTAACTAATGATTAACATTTTTGAATGTTGGTTACAAAATCCTCTGGGGAAAAAGAGCTACGACTAAAATTGAATGACTGTATTTTTAAATTTGTTGTCCACAGGTGTGTGCAGTGGAGACTGGGGGGTGACCTTTGAAAATCAGTGTGCTTTGAAAGGGTCATCAGTGGTTATGAAGTGCAAGTATGATTATCCTGGTGGTCATCTTGTCACTTCAGTCGCCTGGTCTAAAGCCCAGCGTGTAGCAGGAGCATGGAGGCTATTTTACTTGTCCAGCCTCGCTTCACCCCGAGACCACTTCAAATATGTGGGCAACCACTGGACTGACTGCAGTCTGCAGATCAATGATGTCCAACACTCTGATGAAGGACGATACTATTTTAGTTTTTGGACAACCTTTGACAGCTGGACAAGTAAAAGGGGTGCTCATTTGAGAGTAAAAGGTAATAACAAAATAATTTAAAAAGGTCAGTTTTCTCGTGAATTAAGGATGTTCTAGTAAAATGAATCCTCTTATTTTCTGCCTCTGTTTCTGAATCAGAGTTGACCGCTGTTGTCCAGCCGAGCACTGTGACAGAGGGAGATCAGGTCAATCTCACCTGTGTGTCAGGCTGTTCTACACCTGTCGACGCTGTCTGGTTCAGAGATGGACAACCTGTCCCGAATCCAGTCTTCCAGGTCAGGAGAGAGGATGCCGGGAGGTACCACTGTGCCGTACGAGGACAGGAGGGTGTCAGATCTGCCTCTGTGGCTCTGAATGTTCAATGTAAGTACATTCATAAACACACACAAAACATTTCAAAGCTCAACTTTCAATTTGCAATTTTTCTGTGCCTCAGTGATCTCAGAGTCTAAAAGCCTTTCATATGTCTCCTCTGTTTCATCTCCCTTTTGTCAATATAGTTGATTTAGTAGGTGAAATCAACAGCTGACCAAAGTAAACATCTGGTTGTCTACTTCAATAAACATGGGATTATAATGTTTCATTTTTAAAGGATAACAGCAAGGGTACATTAATTAATGTTAGTTAATGCTGTAATGAGCATTAACATCTTATTAACAGTTAACTAATGTGTCTAGTAAGTATCTACTAATGATGTTGATTTAACTATGGTATTAATTTAATTTTTTTAATTGTTTATATTAACTAGGAGGCAATTAATACAATAACAAGCGTTAAGAGACTGTAATATCGCAGATATTTTTTAAGGGTTAATTAAGGAACTAACTATGAACATGTATGTTGTGACATTCATAGTTAAGACACTTCATTAAGAACAAACGATTTTTTAAAATAAAACTTTAATTCATAGTAATAATTGTATACTTACTTATCCATGTGATTTTTTTTTTTTTTTTTTTTTTTTTTGTGATGGTTGAGATCAGTGGACGGCTCCATGGTCTCCAGTTAATTTGAGGAAATGGAGCCTTGGTTATCATTTCAATTTAGCTTATGATTTTAAAATCGCCGTACTTTAAAGATGTAATCAAAAATGTAATGAAGTAATCCTTGACAGTGTAACTATAATGTAATTAACTTTTTTTTTTAAATTGTAATCTGGGCTGATTAAAGTTACTTATTTTTTTGTAAACACATTCCCAGTTACATGTAATCCAATACTACTGAACCCTGTTATAGCTTAAACTATAATTTATTGTGCATGTTGCACTCTATAAGCATTACTTCACCATAACTGGCCATTAATGAAAGACCTGAACTAAAGCGAAAATTAAGACACAATATATTAAAATACTGATGACATAAAAACAAATCTTCTTTAAGAATGTAGATATATAAACTCCTCTCCATTATTGAGATGACCAGAAATATCTTTGCATTGAGCTTCATGCAACGACGTACTCTAATCTGATCCTCTTCCAAGTAATAAATTCCACTTGTTCATTGTGATTCACTGACTGGCTGAACTACTCTTCTCTCAATCAGACGCTCCAGAGAACGTCAGTTTGTCAATGAGTCCATCGGAGAATCAGTCAGAGGAAGTTCAGTGACTTTCACCTGCAGCAGTGATGCCAGACCACCTGTGACACAGAGTGGATACAGACTGTACAAAGATGGACACTTTATCAGCTCAGGAAAGACTCACAACATCTCTGACATCCAGCCTGGCCACACTGGACTGTACCACTGTCAGGCCTGGAACAATGTCAGCTGGAGGGGCATCGACATCATTAACTCCACAGAGGTTCACCTCAACGTCCAGTGTGAGTATATCGACTCACAAGTCATTTCAAATGTCCGTGTTTTGATTTGCAGCTCAAAGCAAGAGTCTCTCAACTACCTGATTTCATGACTTCCTCTATTTTACTATTGCTGTAAGCCCTGATAAAAGTTAAAATTAAGATTAAAATTAGAGTTTGCATATGGATCAGTTTGATGGCCTTAGTTGTGTGCAGGTCAACCAAAGAGGGATTTTTTTCCACCTGACATAGTTTCATTTGAAGGATTTGAAGGCCCAGAGAGCTGAATGTAACCCTAATTTCATAAGAAAAGGGCAAAAAAAAAAGTCAGAAAAAATCAAAGCAAATTTGTAACAGTAACATGTAGAACCTACAAATTACTTCAGACTAACCAAACTAACCTAAACTAAGACCTAACCTAAACCTAATAAACTAATCAATAGTTCTATGACATTGTTTTGCCATTAGTCTAAACATTGGTTAAATAGGTAAATACAGACATTTTGACATTTTTACCTTTTAGAATATGCTTAGTCTTAGATTAATGTGTTTTATTTTAACTCATGGTGACTGTCCCTCTTTCAGACCACCCAGAGAACATCTCTGTTTCAATAAACCCACCACATGTTGTTGGGGGCAGCAGTGTGAATCTGAGCTGCAGCAGTGCTGCCAACCCTGCAACAGATAGCTACACCTGGTACAAGAGGACAGACTCTGCCAGCCCCATGCTGCAGGTGGGCTCAGGACAGGTGCTGACCATTCCTGCTATGGACGCGTCCCACAATGGACTCTACGTCTGCCAGGCCAGGAACAGACTGGGGGAAGACAGCTCAGCTGAGGTGCTCCTGGCCATGAAGGAAGAACAGCATGGTTTGTGTCTTAATCTTCTTTGTTTATCTAGAAATTTTAATATATCATCTTTATTTGTATTTTAAGTGGCACTAGTACTAAATTGTTCCTGTTTGTCTTTAGACAGTCAGACCCTCCCAATCATAGCTGGAGCTGGAGTTTCTCTCATTGTAATTCTGCTGTTGGCGCTTCTTTTGCTCTGGTGAGTCAATGAATGATGGAGAGAGAGTGTGTGACTGAATGACTCAAAATGTCGAAATTTTTATTGTTACTGCTGACTCACATATGCATCTCTGAATTGCATGTCTTTTTCCACATGTTGTGTAACTTTTTTTGATGTGTTTCACTCAGTGTTGTAATGGTGTGTTTGTATGTGTTTGTCATCTTCTTTTCTGCTCTGTGGCCACTTATGACAACTTATTAGGTCTTTATGCATGACATCAGCTTGGGCATATCAATATATTGAGTATGTTGATTACTTTTTGAAGTGGTAGTTGTGTTTTTGTTTTTAATGTTAGTGTCTTTAGTGTCTATTCGATATTCTATACTATGATACTTCTATGAGTAATTTTTCAGTACACATTTCACTATGTAATCTACTTAGTTACTTTTAAAACTATAATTCAGTACTGAGCTGGCCATATATCTAAAGATTTCATCTGCATTTTTCCTGCCATAAGGCTATCTGATCACAAATCATCACATACTAATGAAAAACAAACAAACAAACAAACAAACAAAAATGCTGCAGCAGGCACAGGTTTGAAGTAATTTAGACTGAAGATCTGATAATATCTGAATGTACTTCAGTTTTACTTGTAATTGATGAATATTAACACTAATGTAACAGTGCTTGTCCTGAAGTACACATTTTCAGTACTCGTTCCTTCAACTGATGATTTTATTTATTTGTTTATTTAACCTTTATTTATCCAGGGAAACCATGGAGACCAGGGTCTCGTTTTCAAGAGTGTCTTAGTTAAATGCATTAAATTTAAAATCATAAAATAGTAGAAAAACAATAAAATTAAAAAATAAAGCAACAAAACTCAACCATCAATAGGCTTATCATACATGGTATTCTAAAGTTATGAAACAATACAGACATTGATGGATTAATAGCTTCTTAAAAGCTGTATTTTTCCTTAATCTAATAGTTTACTGCAGCTCAACTCTAACATAGTAAAAAAAAAGATGGTCAGTGAAAATCTTTGTGCCAAGCTGCTGTACTTCCCATTATTACAGAACAACTTCTCTAAAACGTGACGTCAAAGATTGAGCAACAACAATGTTTCTTTACTTATGGTGGTTTTTGTTGTCTTGGTAGGAGAAAACAGAGGACCCATGCCAAGAAAAAAGTGAGTACTTCTAAAACTTATATAAATAACTTATGAGTCTTAAAGTCTTGTGACTGAGCATCAGTGATGAAAGTTTTGGGGGAAAGTTGCCACAAAGGAGTCCCAACAATTATTTAAAGAAGTGAAATTTCAGAATTTCTTGACTTCTCATTATTTTGCAATAGCAAAGAAGAAGCTCCTTCAATAAAATGAATTAACTGTGAGGCAGAAAATCTAATGTGAGTTTTGCTGTGTCTCCTCCTGCAGGCTGCGTTTGACCACCGGCTCAGCGGGAGACACTCCAGCTCTCCAGACACTGAAGATCAAAACAACAGCGTTTATGTTAACATCAGCATGTTGCCATCCTCTCCTCCACCTGTCACTGATATTACTCCTCATTCACAGAGGAGCTCACATGATGTAAATATGGTGCACACACACTCATGAATATGAAAGGAGAAGGTCACCCCAAAATCAAAAATACATATTTTTCACCTGGCCTGTAGTGTTATTTATTTTTTTGGTGTTAGAGTTTTGGAAATATCAGCTGTAGAGATGTCTGCCTTCTGTCCAAAATAATAGGACTAAATGGCTAAACAAAAATCAAAACCAGTGTCTCTTTCCAAAAATCATGACCTGGTTACTCAGGATAATCCACAGACCTTGTTGAGATCTTGTAGGAAATACTGTCCTTCTGCAGTAGAATCTACCAGAACTGCATTCTTTTCTATTAGAAAGAAAGTAGTTCCTCTATGAAACTACTCACAATGAGGTCTGTGGATTTTTTGGTGTTTTTAGCACCACAAGCTGAGTGCCATTTACTCCCATTATATTAGAGAGAAGACAGACATCTCTAAAGCCAGTGTCTCCAAAACTCACCAATTCATACTTTCATCCAATACAATACTCCAGGCCAGGGCGAAAAAAATATGTATTTTTGATTTTGGGTTGAACTGTCTCTTCAAACACAACATCACCACTCAGTCAAATATCTGCAGATTTTGAACTCCTCTTATTCCCTCAGGCTTCCACGTCTTATGAAGATGAGGTTACCTACTCAACAGTGACCATCAAACCCAGAAACCCTGGTCCTCTAAACCACAGCAGAGCTCTACAAGACTCCCGGTAGGTTCACCATCCAAACATTCATCTGATCACAGCTCTAATGTCACTTTACTCTACTTCACTCTTTATTACTGTGGGTGAAGTGTGACATTTAGTCACTGTTACTGTGAGGTCTAAAATAAAATAAAAAAAACATGAAAAATTCCTATTTTTGATAATTGTTGATACACTAACTGAGGTCATGAGTGCAGGACAAATTCCCTTCTACCATAACTCACCACACATAAGACATTTCTATTGGACTCAAAAAAGAAACCAAAAAAAAAAACCTTAAGTGTTTGGACATTCATATTTCACTTTCTCTAAGTGAAATCATTTGGGATCATTCCATGTTTGCATTGACTTTATATGCTTTTAACCGTCTTTGAATCAGACTGAATTTGCTTCACCTTCATTGTGAAAACACCATAAAAAGATTTAGAATGAAATTATTAAAATTAAAATTATTTAAACTTTTAAATTGTGCCTATACATGTTTATCTGCCAAAATTTAAGACATTCCGTCAAAATCTAATTTAACTCTTCAGGTTACCCACAAATTCCCAGAAATATTATTACAGGGAACATGACCTCAACAGTACCTACCCCGTATAACAAAATCGAGCTTACACAGTGCAGAAATAAAAAAGAATTTGTGAATAAAAAGTATAATTGGCTGAAACATGCATGTAGTTTAAGACATTAACACTGCTTCAGCTGCAGTTTGATTAAAATTCACAAATATATCATAATTTCCTCTTCAGGTCCAAAGCAGGAGGGGGCGATGACTCTGTGATCTATGCTACAGTGGCCAAATCCAGATGAGTTTGACTGAAATCAAACTTTTATCATCATCACCAAGAAACCTACAGCATGCTTAATGTCCTGCAAAAGTATGAATGTATGAAAAGTTCAGATCTCAGTGAGGGTTAAACTGAGAACATGTGCAATAGTTTTAACACAACCCTGCTTTCACAAGTGTTCATTTTTATTAATCATTGTATTTATTACATTAATTTATACAATGGTGTTTAGGGGTTTTATAGTTTTGTACAGTACTTACTGAATAGTGAATATTAATGTAGGTATTTTATTTTACCTTGAATATTTATGATAAACTAAGAGGATTGTTGGGAAAAAGATTCCTGAAACATCAGAGTTGTCTTTATTTCTTTCTGTTGTGTTTAGGTTACTGCATAATACAGTATAATTATCCTTCTCTTGTTTAGTTAAAAATAAAGATTTATAAAATAAATCTATAAATAAATAAATGTGATATTATTACACAAAGACTGTGGCAAGTTGTTTTTAATTAAGGCTTTATTTCAGTACAATACTCAATGCAAAAATTTACATTTTACAATATCTATTTCTCTCGACACATCATAACGGCTATGAATGTACAACATTAGTTTTGTTTCACAGGGGAGTATTATGGGACTTTATCAACGCACATTACAGTCTGTTCAGTCAAGATGTAAAAATTAGTGCCAGAAAGGGTTCAAAGGTATTTTGCATAAAGTTAGTTGTGTTCACATCCCATCCTTTATGTAGACCAGGCGTGGGATACAGGTTCAGTGATATCTACAATAATATAATAGAGTCCTACATCATATTTTCTAAATTGTATTTTGATGGTTGTACAGTATATGTATATATTTTGTATTTGCTTATTGTTTGTAATTTTGGCCATATGCCTGAAAACCAGACTCAGTCCGAAACATCTTTTTATAGTTCAGCAAAGTATTAAGAGCTTTAATCTGGAATGCTCTCCAAAATATGTATTTTTTGTACGTGAATGTAGCAAAAATCATTACTCTTTTCATTTGAAAGTTCACTACTTTGTAAAAGAAATATATAGAAGTACAGTGGCCCAATGCCGCTGTAATATGAACCATAAAAGTCAGTACTTAACAATCCAAAACTAAGAATACCGCTGAAATATTTTTTGTGGTTTATGTTAAATATGACGGCAACAGAGGGAGAATTTTATATAATACAACACACTCAAACCAGTTAATGTGATGAGACGTCATATGCATTTGAAATCTAGTAATCAATATGTGCTGCTAAAAGATATATTTTCTGAGAAGATTATTTGGGTTGTTATTGCACTCTTGGCTTTAAGATCTGTGGAACATCTGGAACATAATGTCTCAAATAAACATCTACATAAACAAAACACTGACTTATACATACAAGAAAACAACAAAATACTGATTTCAACATGAGCATCTTCATCAGTTCATGTGGGAGTTAGGACAGAAATTGCATGAATAATTATTTTTCATACAAAAGGCTACTGCATATAAAAAGACATGACATGTATCACACACGTAGGGGTTTAATTATAAAATGAAGTTTGATGTGTTTGGATATTTTACAAAATAAAGCGCACCATGCAATGCTTTAGTTATTAATTAGCATTACATCTCTAAAAGTCTGTGTATGTGTGTGTGTGTTAGTGTTGATGTAAAAGTACTAAAAAAGTTCAGGTTACATCAGATCTTTACTGATCTTTGTTATAAATCAACGTTAGTGCAGCCTGTACTGCAATGGCTGCAGAAAGTCCAGCACTTCTTGCATGAATTCTTGCAATTTCATCAACAATGATGATGATGATGAACCTGAGCCTTTAAATTTATTGCTGATTAGCTCATAAGTTATAGCATTTTTTTAAATTTCTGGTGACATTGTAGTAGTATGAAGCTAAAAAATACAAGAGAAGAAGAAAAAGTTATCTCAGAAAAATAATCTCATTATATTTTACAAAACTAGCTTCTTAAATCCAGTATAGTGATTCTACATAGTATTATTATTTCACTTTTGCCCATTTGTTTCTTTTAACTTCATAAAAAGAAGGCTAATCAACTTCAATGACTCTTTGCTGATGAGTTTAAAAATTCATGTCTCTTTGCACGGGACACACTGTCAACCTCCACCTGTGCATCATGGCTAACCTGTCTTCCTACACTGAATTTATAGAAACAAGAGAAAAGAAGAGTTATAACCAGAAAGCAGTCAGTGATTTTCTCCATGATGTATGATGATGATATGACAATAAACAGATCATTTTCACAGTCTATTTTTGCTGAGAACTGTGCACTTGAGCTGCGCTGCTCAAGCCCGCTGTGTGGCTACTCTAACTTGTTAATATGGACGCCGAAATGAAAAGCAAGAGCACATGTGCTGCTCAGGTAGGCAGTGTGGCCTGGGCCTTTAAGAGATGTGTCTGTGACTCATTTTAGACATTTAACAATGAGGGAAGGTTCAGGAAGTGGTTGAATTCTCACTAAAAAAGTTAGAAAGGGAATCTGAAACCATGGATATCAAGGCCCTTTGTCCTCCCGTCGAACAGTCCCCACTGACGTCTGCAAGGCCTTTTAACATTTTCATCCAAAAGTAGAAAAAGTAGAAACATGGGAGCAGGAATCTCATGTCCGGGCCATTTTGTGAAGCCCTGGTGAGTTCTGATAGTTCTGGAGGAGAGAGATAAGAAATTGTTAAACACATCTGTAATATCACAAGAAGAAATGACAGATGTAGATAACTAAAGCTTCCATTCTTCCATTCTTGAAGCATGTATCTGATATCAATTTCACAGCTCTGAGCATATTGCACATTTGGTGGTGACGCAACACTTTATGAAAACATTTTGTTTCCTAAATTTGGAAATGATATAATTTGTGAGCAACTCGGTGAGGAAATCTAGCATGACCTCCACTAATCATCTGTTTTCCGTGCTATATACAAATCTTCAGCTTAAATAATGTAAATTAAATTCACATTATAAACCTGACTGTTTTGGAGTTTTCTTTCCACTTGTCCAAAGGAGGAATTCCTCACCACCTGAATATGAATACAGGCTGCTTGTATTTGTATGTGGAAGTGCAGGCAATGTTCATAGTTTTTGTAGTTATTGGCAGTCAGTTCATTTGTCATTACGACAACAACAAAAAAAAACAACACAAAAAACGGTAATAAAATCAAATACAAGTGTCCAGTCTCTCACCCTCATGGCCATAGATATCCAGGGCAGAAATCGGGACACTCTGGTATAGACACCAGGTTTCTTGGGCATGGCACATCCTGTTCCCCAGCTCACCACCCCCAACAGACGATACCGACTGGTCTTAGACAGGCAGTCGGCTGCCACAAAAGGGCCGCCGCTGTCTCCCTGAAACCACAGAGGATTATAGCAGTTCACACACGTTATAACCACCCATTTTAGTTAAGCATGAACCCACATTCATAAAGTAAATATGAATGCAATAACACATCAGACAAACAGGTATATGCTTTGGGCCCACGCAGGCAGTCAGATCACAGGCAGAAAAACAAGCATCAGATGAAACAAAGTAGACACACACCAGCGCATATCAGAGAACAGAGGTCCTTACATAGAAACCCACATACACATACACACTGGCTTTAATGCATCAGAACATATCAACACAGGCACACCCTGACCTGGCAGGCGTCAGTGCCTCCTTTCTCATAACCAGCACAGAACATACTGGTGGTGATCTGATTGTCGTAGTAATCAGGAGCGTTACAGACAGCGTCACTGATGATGGGGACACTCGCTTCTTGGAGAACATCTGCCAGATGACCTGCAAATAAGAAATATCAAAAACACTTCAGTTTAACATAAAGAAAAAAAAACATTAATCTATCAAAATGAAATGTATCAACTACCAGCTGCAGCTGTCAAGACTCAGTTACTCTATTCTCACTTTTTTATGTATTCAGTAAGGGAAAATCAATGGGTAGGTGTGCGTTAAATGGTTTCAAGGCACGATGTGGAGGCCAAGAACCACCTGACACAAAGCCAATTTTAACCAGATAAAACAGGTTGGAGGTGCATGAAACTTCATTGAAATAGAGTCAGAGCAAGCGATTTCTCAAGCAAGGAACACATCGCTCAGCCGGTTTGCTGACCCACGGAGCAGGTTAGCATGTCCTCATTGAGGAAAACTGAAGCAATCAGCTGTTCGCTCACTCGTTCACATCACCTCCCCTTGGGAAGTGGTGTGAGCTTTGACAGCTGTGCTCTTTAATGTTGGTTATGGATATGGTTGCAAGTTGGGAAGCAGATGATTTTCGATTGATGACTATCTTGAGCTAAACTACGTGTGCGTGTTTAATAGTTTTACTGTACAACTGCTGGCCAATCAGAAAAGAGTATTCACACAGACCATGGTATAATGTAAATGCAGTCTACACTGGTGACTGATACATGTAATGACAAAAAAAAATAATTACCAGAAAATCTGAGCAAAGCAAATAATCTCATTCAACATGTCTTTGTTTGCACTGTGTTACAGTAGGCTACAGCTGTAATGAAATATAGACTCACTGTAATATCCTACATTTCCCCAGCCGGTTACTGTCCCCATCTGACCGTCAATCAGTCTTTGACCGTATGTTGGCAGGCAAATAGGCTGGATGTACTCTACACTCAAACACACACAAAAAAAAACGTTAGGTAAACACATGTACATAATAATAGTTCACAATCAAATACACACAACCCAGCTAGAAATGGTGCGTTCCCGGAACATTCTGAGAACATCCCTGCTGGTGTAAACAACATCGCCTTGTAACATTCCCAAAACATTACTGGACAGTCATGATGTGGAATTTGTAAAGGTAGGGAGACATTATTTGGCCAGCTTTCCAGGGCCATTTAGAGCGTTCTGGGAACTTTAAGGAGACCACTACTATAGGACATTGCCTTTAGGTCTCTACTCTATAATGTTTGCAAAACCTTTAGTGACATTGCAGGAACCTTTGCAGAACCTATATGGGACCTAAAAATAGATGTCTCAAACACTCTGGGATAGTACATCAGGGGAACTTTTTCCTCTTAAAAAGTCCTTAAGGGAATATTCTTATATGACCTACAGAGAACCATGTGGGAACCTTTTCTTTATGTCCCAAAAGTTGTCTTTGCGATGCCATCTTACCATAAAAGACCACAAACAGAACATACATCTAAAGTCATACCATATCCCAATTTAGATGCAGTTCTGGATGGAAACATCCCCATGTGACTAAAAGAGAATCATGGAAATATTAGCTCAAAGCCCATAACGTTCCTCTTATTATGTTGTAATGTGACTATAAAATGACCAAAATGCAACATCCCCCTGAAGTTATGTAGGAAACTCTGAACTGCAGTAACTTCATAACAAAAAGGTGACATGAAAGATGCTTTAGGAGTGTCTCCAGTGTTCTGTAAAGGTTCAGTACATTCATCCTTTACAGAATTTTTAGGAAACGTTGCTCATGGTCCCCAGATTGTCCACTACTAAGTATACTCAGAATAAAATGCATAAGAAACCACTACAGTTCCAGCTTTTATACCTTCTTATTGTATACTGA
This sequence comes from Lutjanus argentimaculatus, assembly GCA_034769285.1. Taxonomy (NCBI): domain Eukaryota; kingdom Metazoa; phylum Chordata; class Actinopteri; order Lutjaniformes; family Lutjanidae; genus Lutjanus; species Lutjanus argentimaculatus. The sequence continues at coordinate 11,484,264 of JAWZSL010000025.1, read as the reverse complement.
TGCCTGGAGCAATAGAGACATTTCTAAAGTATTACTGAAACAAAACTGTAGATTTATGTTAGGCCTAACTTTTAGGTTAGCTCCTGTCTTGTTCTCACCCCCACCTTATATATAGCATCTTTGTTTTTATAGTTGTCGGGGTGAAACAGAACCATTCTCATTAGACCATGCTGTCTAAGTCAAGAGTATATTCAAGAAAAAAATATTTATGAAACAGGTCAGTGAAACAGCTAACTTATCATTCCTTCCCATGAAATGAACAGGACACTGTGCAGAGAGGCATTCACTGGAACCTTCAACTGTATGTCACGTGTGTTACTCTCATGTGTTGAGTGGACTTCATGCTGTAGTTGTAATTATAAACACCAAACACTAGATGTCAGACATGCGTTACTAGAAGCTGATTTGTAGAGTTTCTAATTTGCTCTACTCCATAATGTTATTAATCAACATCAGTGACTCAGCAATTAACCTCTACGTCACTACATTTTCAGATGTGACCATTGTTCGTCTATGTCTATGTCTCTGCACAGGTCTTCATTGTTTCTGTTTTCTCTTATTGGTCAGTACAGGTAATGTTTATATCATATATATGCATTTATATATTTGTCATTTGCTCAAAACATTTGCCTACAACCCATTAAGTATGCTGATTACGACTTATTTAGTTGCCTTGACAAATCATTAAATTTACAGAGCACCACTTTACACTAAGGCTACCTTTATAAATTGTTTACAGTTGGTTAGTTTATTAATGAAGTTGTAAACCAGAAAATATTCATATTTAAGAACCTGGAATCAGAGAATTTTGACCTTTTTCTTAAAAAAATACTCAAACCAATTAACTGATTATCAACACACTTTGCAAATGCTTTAATAATTGATTAATCATTGCAGCTCTACTGTATTTTAACTGAATTTTATGTGGAAACTGCGGGGGATCATCAGAATTTCGTGATGACTTGACTTGAGACTTGCTTGACTTTTAACAGGGACTTGACTTGACTTGCTTGATTGTTGCCACAGTGACTTGGGACTTGCTTGAGACTTGAAGGTTTAGACTTGAGACTTGCTTGTGACTTGTACATGTGTGACTTGCTCCCACTTCTTGTTGTAACAGCTTATAGTGGTTCATAAATGTTTACAATCAATTAATAACCTGATGATAAACTATTTACAGGGGCAGTTTTATTGTCAGGAGGTACAAATCACAGTAACATCACAGTAGGATGACACTAATCAGTGGTTACATCCCGCTCAGTGCTGATGTAAGTATGTTGAGCAAAAGCTTTCATCCTGCTGACACTAATCTGCAAAACAGGAAACCTAAAGCAGGTTAATTATCGTTATGATTGACTCTCTGTGTCTCTCTGGCTCTCTCCATTTCTGTACCACTCCTCCTCATCGCTAATTGCTGTCATCATGCAATCGATTTGATGAAAATTTGTGTCCTACCATTAAACACAAGTGGCTGGGTGAGGGCCAGGACAGCAATATCCCTGCTGTTGTCATCAATATTAGAAATGACAAAGGGCAGGTAGCTGCTGTGGTAAACGATGGTCTTCACCTCCGCCACATTGGCATTGACTGGTTTATTATAGATGGAGCCCAGCAGCACACGCCAGCGGTTTACGAAGCGATACCGCCTAGCATGGAAAGAGTGAAAGAAGAAGACGCAAAGAAGAGTCACGAGAGTTTTGCCAATACTGACAACAAATATAGTAATTACCATGATTCTGCTTGTGTCTCAATCAAATAGTGCAACAACATTTTAACTGAGTTTGTTGTACAGTCATCTGAAAGTGGCAAAATAAGGTATACCTAAAATTCCAGCAAGCATTTTGATAAAACCTATAGACTTTGTTCTTTCCTGCTATAAAATCTAAAAAATAATCACATTTTTCCAGCATGTGCTTTAAGTCTAAAAATGATTTCTGTATAGATTGAGGCTTTATTACTTACTCGGGGAAGCAGTGAGCTGCTGAGACAATCCAGCGGTTGGAGATGATAGATCCTCCACACTGATGTACTCCATCGTACTGCAAGCTGACCTGCCAGGGCCAACTGCCCTGCCTGGCATCCACGCCCCCAACTATACGGTCCGCCGCAAAACTACGCCTGCCACAGTCTGCCACAGACAGAGAGATTGACACAGAGGGAGAGAAAAAAAATTTTACTGTCTGGGTAAACTGTAGGTGAAAGAATTAAACATATATAGACAGGTGAAACAGAGCAATAATGAGAACGGATGAATAAAAGAACCAAAAATCAAAGCAATAAAAATCAAGGCGAGATAACTAGAAAACAATATCCAGGTTTGCATCCAAATGTATTGCAAATCTTACACAAATTTTGAGTTAATTTGCAACAAAATTGTGACAAATGCTTGTTTCCACCCACTAGCAGTAGGAGATGGTTCACTGAGGCAAGCAGTAGGTGGAGCTAACAATGGGTATCGAGAGACAGAGCTTAACTGGTACCAGTTCCTGATTGGTTAGTATTGAAATATTGATAAACTCCATGACAAACAGTGCTGGTAATTACTATTTATCTAACATAGGTGGCATTTTCAAATTTCTAACTAGGGCCATTATACTTTCAATGTTAAATCGAAAATCAATTGTAATTAGCGATCATTTATTCCTCAGGTGAAGGGCTCATTGCATGGGTCAAACAGTAAAAAATCAAAAATGCAAGGCTCCTTCAAAAACACACCAAGGTACACTGTAAAGTTTGTATAAAGTTAAAATGCCTTTATTTTTGACTCATTTTGCCATGTAAAATAAAAAGTCTTTTTAAAGAAGAATTTGAAAATGTAAATGACAGTTTACAGTGTTGCAGCACTTTATAAATCTGAAGCAGTGCAGCATGTTCGACCGCTTTAGTTGAGTGGCTGCTGCAGCTAACATTTCATTCTCTGTGTAGCTTCTTCTCTTCTCTAAAAACTTTCCTTGTGTTTTTTTTTTCTCCCAAATTTGATGAAAACAATGCTAATGGCAGACAGGCTGTAAAGCTACAAAACCTCAGACAGAGTAAAAAACACAAATAACAAGGTGTATGGGGGGATGACAAGTCCAGCATGTGAAAAAGAAATGAAGGGTGGGTATAGGGTATCAGGGTATAAAGTGTGCCAGTGTGTCAGACAGAATGAGTGCAGATCTGAGCTCACATCTTACCTTGGCACAGCAGTGTGAGAACCTCCCTGCTCTCACAGTCACTACAACAAAGACAGACAGAGTTAGTACAAACCTGACGGAGAAACACAAAACATCCAAACTACGTTACAGTTCAGCTTCCTCTGTGATAACCGAGTAGATGAGGGTGACAGTGAAGGCAGGAGGAGCAACAGAGAGGACAGTGTAGTAGGAGTTTAGACTGCTGGGAGATCAAACAGACAGGTGTTTGTTACCATGGGAACAGCGAGTCTTTGATTTTCTTGCCGTAGCTGAGCTCTTCCTGTCTGACACAGAAGAACTCGCCACCATCTCCACTGGCCTCTGGCACTGATGCCACTGAGTAATTCACCACACTGAAACAAACACACACAGACTTTAATCCTGTATTGCAGTACGCTGCATGAAAACATCGAGGTATAAACCTGCAAAAATATCTCACCTGACGAAGCCCACTTCCTCACAGCTGATGCTAGCAAGCAGCTCATTGGCTGAGGAGGAACACACCTGACGCCACCTCTTGTGGGTGGAGTCAAACACTCTGAGATGTTGGTCAGCAGAATTTACCTGAACTGCAGAGAACAATATGGGGTTACCTTTACAACAAACTGCAATAGCACACTCCGGCCTACCTGTAATATATTTCTTTTTTCTTTTCTCACTGTGATCAGTTATGTTTTTTTTTTTTAATCCAGAGATTGTTTGTTTGTTTGTCTGTTTCTATTCTGCTCCTATTGACAACATGTGAGCTAGAAAAAAACACAAATCGCAGTGCAGCTACTTAAGTTCTGTGCATCTGTGGATCCTAAAAAAATCTTAAATGTTTTAAATTTGTTGCTTTATATTGATAACATATATCGAAATATATGCAATTGGACCTGTATCTGCATCAAAATTCATAACATAGAAATAAACAATCATAAATATTTCTTTTTCACTTAAGTCACAACAGGCTGAACTGTTGAAAGGACAAGACTGTCTTAACTATATCATAACTTGTCCAAACATAAACACAGTGTGGAAAACACATTAGCAGGCTCAATTTAACGAATTTTTGCCTGTTGGGCTACATATCAATCTACCTCTGCAGCTTGCATGCAGTACGAGGTTTTGGGCATTTTTTTGAGTTTTCTCAAAGTAATGTGATCCCATTATGACAAAAAAACAAGCTTAGTTATCCCAAGATAATAATAAACTTAATTCATAATAAACTGATCTAAAGGTTACAGCATTAAAAAAATAATTGCAAGCACCACCATTCTCAACTTCTCTCAACTCCTCTGTGGACAATAAGATATAGTCTTATTATCCACAGAGGAGCTGTAGGTTCACAGTGATTATTATACCTGTATTTAAAATATGGTCAAAGACTGCTCATGAATTTAAAACCATCACCCTGTCTGCTCTTATGCTCTTACTTACCATCATATAGTCCCATGTCTTCCTCCATCGTGCAATACGTGACTACAGAAGGGTAATAAAAACATCAGTTGTTTGTTAAATCAATGCAGTGTATGAAAGCAAATAATGAAAAAACTTTTGATCATCACATCACATCATCACAGTGAGCGCTATCAGATTTAAACACAGATTACAGTCATCACATTTTTATCAAACCTGATAAAAATGTGCTTCTCTGTGTGTATGTGTGAGAGCATGTGGTCTGACCTACGGCCCAGACGGCTGCTCCAATGGCTCCCAAGGTCATCAGCATTATACACACCCCGATCACACGGCAGGGGGTCAGCACACAGGTCAGAGAGATTCCCCTGCTCCCTGCACACACACACACACACACACACACACACACACACACACACACCACACACACACACACACACACACACACACGAGTGTACACACACACACATTTGACAGCATATGTACACAGAGACACGCACATATAAGCATGAATGACAGTGCACATACACAGCAGCACTCAAGCCTTTAACATTACATAACATTCCCATAAACACAGATGGCTGAAGACAAAACAAAACAGTAAATATAACAACAGAGTTAACTGTGTTGTTGGCATGTAAACAAATGGGCCCTAACAGTATGTATATACAGTATATAGATCTATATATGCATGATGACAAAATTCTTATTTTATAATTACTGACAAAATAACTCGTGGAAGAAGTTCTGACTGCTCGTTACTAATTTGGGCACGTTCTAAACTTTTCAGCCGCTGCACAACAAACATGAACAAAATGACCTGTTTCAGCTCACTCTCCCTGTGCAGGGGCATACAGCACATTTTTTGGCACAGACCGAAAAGAACAAATGACACTGATCAGATCAATAGTCTAAAGTCTAGCATTTCTCCACAAAGCAAGAACAAACTTTTAAGCTCGGATATGGTGCCATGGCATGTATGTGTGTGAACCTGCTACTGCTATTCTCTGAATTTGTCAGCTTGATCCTTAGAGCTACTGTAATATTTTTCATTGCAAACATGCAACAGAATGTAAAACACAGGTAATATTAATAAATCCATTCATGTGTATGTGTTGTAGGATCCTTGCTTTGTGCATGCCCACTTACTGTCATGGCTCACAAGGACACTTATGATGGTACACAGTCAAATTTAATCTTATTAGTTCTACCTGTCCTGTTCCTGCTTTGACAAGTCTGTTGTAAAAAGTTTTGAAAAAGGTAAGCCAATGTTTCATTCTTCTGTCTAACTTTTCTTTTTTTATTCCTCCATTTTTACCTGTGACTTATCAGGGATTTTTTTTACAGCATTTAAAGTGGGAAGAGACAACTTTTCAACTTCCTAGTGTTTCCAAGTGGTATCATTGTTTGGTGACCAGATCACTTTCTGTTTTCTTCAGACCCTAGGAATTCCTAACAACATGGAACACACTGCATTTGTTTCCAAATTTCTGTGACACCACGCTGGAAATAAGAGAGAAGAAAGAAATATGTTCACTGAAGAGGTAAAGTGAAATTGTCAGAATTGTATGTGGAGTAATACAATTATTTAGTATTGCTTCGCACAAACAAGTAACTGCAGCAGAGGTTCGTATCCAGTAGAGGAGGGAGTAGAAACTGTCTGTTCATACATTTAGTCAATAATGAATGTAGATAGAAATTATTTAGTATGTGATCGGGCCTTATTTTCCTGTGAGATCGTACCTGGTGGCAGACAGAATTGCATAGTGAGAGCGAGGCTAATCGGGAACCGGTCTAAACAGGTTTGGTGGCATGATTCTATAGTGATATTAACACGTATTTCATAACGATCAGTAAAAGCAAAATAATGTCTATTGTTAGTTTAATGTATTAATGTAGAGGAGAGAAGAGATTTAGAAAAAGTGCTGAACATACAAAAATCCTCTTTTTATATGAACTGTCAGCCTGCCATAGATATAACATTATCATCAATCATTAAACACAGTTCAGTACATTTCACTTCCCATCATCAACCGTTAACACAAACCCATCATCAACATTATCATCATCATCAGAGTTAGATCAACAGTGCAGACAAAGGCAGGAGGCTGAGGTTACACCTCTTCTTCACACGCACACATTAAATCAGATCACAAAGCTATAAATCCTGACCATAGCCAAGGTTACATCATGTTATCTGTTGCTTTAATATTTTATGACTCCACTAAAATCTTTAAGTGGTCGCCAACCACGATGATACATGAATGTAAAAAGCCCACAATCTGGCTCATTACATTGATAAATATTTCACACCCATGACTCTGTAATATTCAAGTGTCACAGTAAGTCATGATAGTGTGACAGTAAACCTGCACAAACAATATGAGGACCATCAAACTGAGGCAGCCAAATGTAATCCAGCCATCATTAATTGTTGTATTTACACCTGCGTTGAGCCTTTAAATGTATACTTTTTCTTTCTGTAACAATTTTACACAAGTCACTGTTACGGGTATTTTTCACAGCACACGTTCAAACTGTCATAGCAGGAAGAGCAGATGTTACTAATATCACTGTAGTCCATTAGTGCATTAAATACATTAATATTGGCTTTTTAAAGTCTGTGTCTATAGTTATCTGTCATTTTTTGAGCTGTTATGAAGTGGATTTTCTGTTCCAGACACTGCATAAGACAGTCTGTACTGTAATAGTGATACCTTACATCACTGTGCCAGGAAACAACTGGAGATACTGTGTGAGTGTTCGCGCGTTTCCTACCAAGTCAGAGAAAACATTCTACATGCCGAGTTTCCTTCCTGCCAATGTCTCACTCCAACATACTCTCTCACATCTTCCAGCTTTCTAACAAACTAATCCCAATGAAAAACAATTCCATCAAAAAAATATTGTGATCAAACTGTGACATTGAGCATATCAAATGTAAATGTATCAAATGTAAAATTTTTCTTTGGACATTAGTATAAGGCCCCTCAGGAAGCTGGGTGTCTGTATGTAGGCCTGTCATCATTATCACATAATCACCTGACTGTGAGCTGACCTGTATAAAAACAGCTGGATGTAGCAGAATTGTAATTCTGCAACTATTTGCACTGTGGATGGAAACACATATCACTTTGCATTTTCCTATGACAATTTTCTGTAAATTTGTTTAAAATTTGTGCTACATGATTGTGGATACTATATAGTTTATGCTGATGATTGGTACCTGCTATTATCAATAATTTATATTTCAGTAATGTGTTGTGCATTTAAGATATTATTTATGTCATATATGCAATTTTTGTTTACCAGAAATATTAGGCATGCACTATAATAGTGTCATAAAATGAACCGAAATAGATTTTGTTAATCACAATTATTTGCATGACAATTAATCATCAACTAAAATTTCATGATTGTGACAGCTCTATCTGGATGCAAACCCAAATGGTCATCCACAGTTACCAACTTTAAGTCAGCCTCTTAACGTCTCTTGATCTCTGCAAGTGAAAAACTCTGGGAATGACAAGGAACCAGTGTTGTACAGACCTTGGTCCCACAGTTGCCAAATTTCTTTTAATCGAGAAAGGTGATAGCTGTGTAGACCTGCTAATCCAGTGACCTTAAACTCTTTCTCAATTATCTCCTCACATCTGTTCCCTTCGTCTACACTACAACCTGTTCCTGACCAGCTCCACCTGCACCTCTCCACTGCATGTACCCATCGGCCTCCTTCCTCTCTTCCCCTCTTTGTGCCTCATGTTTGGTCCTCCTCCCCTTCCGTACCTGTCCTCTCTTCCCCCGCCCTTCCTCAGGCTTCCCCTTCAAATGACCAGTCAGCATGATAATGGTGTTATTGTTCCTCCTTAGGTTGTAAAACTTGTGGAAAAGAAGGCGAAGAGAAATGAAAAAAATTCACGCAGGACAATTTTTTTGCGAGAAATAAAAAGTATGCTGGATCATTGTCACTGGACATATTATCAGAGGGACATTCCAGGCTCGTGTTCATTCTTTCAGTGTTTTTTCCAGGAAATATCCCAACAGTTCCTCCACACACCTCAACTCCAGCCACACACACACACACACACCTACGCTGGTGCTGCCAACCCCACTTGTTCCCAAACTCCTTTCTTCTTCTGTCTTTCCTGCTCGCCTCCCCCCAACACAGTGCTCCACACAATCACATTGCAGGACAGAACAAGCACTCTATTGTGTCCACTTCTACCTGAGACCACCTGACCACACACCACTGTGTGTATGAGTCCGCATGTGTGTGTTATGAGGCAGGGTGCTTCTGTAATCACTGTGGTATCATGTGCTCATGAGTATGCTGCGACAGAAAAAGTTGGTGTGAGTCCAGTTCATATGTTTGGTATCATTGCTGTCGGCAACTGTGACTCTTTTTTTTCATAAATCGATGCTATTGGTCACACTTTATGTCTGGCTGTGGGTTTAACCATTGAAAAGTATTAAAAAAGATACTAACTTTGGCTAAGCAACATTCAGTTAGTTTAAAAAACATTTTGAGTTATGTTTAAAGATTCAAGCAGAGTTCTCCATAATGAGACAGAGCTGGAAAATTGGATTAAGTTTATAGAATAGCCAATTTTGAAAAAAAAAAAAAAAGAAAAAAAGAAAGAACTGACCTACTATTTAAAGGGACAGTTCACCCCAAAATGAAAAATACATATTTTTCCCTCAGTTTTGGAGATTTCAGTGGTAGAGATTTCTGCCTTTTCTCCAATATAATGGGACTAAATGACACTCGGCTTGTGGTGCTCAAAGCACCAAAAAAATACTTCAGTAATTCAGCCCTTATGTTTCTTTCCAATAATCATGACTAGTGTCAAACAATACATAATCTAATGGCCCAGACAAAATTTCTGCTGATTAAAATTTGACAAAGTACATTTATTCAAGTGCTGTACTTAAGTACAGTTTTGAGGTACTCTTACTTCAGTATTTCTGTCTTCTATTTTCTGCAACTTTCAAATGTCTCTCATCGTGAGTTGTCTGAAGATTGACCACCATTTCATCTGTAAAGTAAACAAACCTGCCAGCGAAGTAAAATGTGTACAGAGTAGTACAGATGTAGCAACACTGCTCATGAAGCAATATCTGGAAAATCATTTAAATTAAACTGTTAAATTTATTCCAAACAATCTCTGAGTTTGTAAACAACAAACTTAAGCTTAATTTATGTTCAACAAAGGCAGACTTTTTCAACTCGTAAAAGTGGTGTGATGCATCAGCGCTGTTGAACTTCAGGAGTATTTCACAATGCAGTCAACATTTAGGGCTGCCCTGAGTTTGTTTCCATGGTTTGTTGCCACTCTGGTAAATAAAGCTGGCACGAGAGGTAAGAATGAATCATCACTTACTGTGTGTGACCATCCACATAAACATACTGAACATACACACATTTTATTTTGGGTTATTTCTATCCTTATATGACCAGCCAGAAGCGGCACGATGGAAAAGGTTCACCGTTACTCATCTTCTGGGATATACATAAATGTGCACACATTACACCCTCCCACTGTAACACCTCACTGCTGAGTGGAGAGCAGCTGTATACCATATGAGACATGTGGCTGTCTGTGCCCTGCTCAAACCAAAATTAAGAGAAAAACATGAAAATGCACAGACAACACATTCTGCTTTAAGAAAAAAACTTTCCTTTTTGTTGTCTACATCAGCCAAGCAAATGATAGTTACACAGCATAAGATATTTTTTAGGTATCAAATTATCTTTTCTCTGAAGGGTCTTTCTACAAAGGCTAATACCTACTCATCTAAAGAACTCCCAAAAAAAGTGTCTTAAAGAAAAAAAAAAGTATATGTTCACTGCACTAAATCGTAAAATGACCATGATATGTCTTCAGAGATGAAGAAAACATGCTAAGTTGAAACAGTGGCTTCAACTTGCTCTACTGGCTACAACTATCTTTTTATCCTTTGTCATTTCTATTCCAGTCCAGAACATCTGTTCTTGATTGTCTGTTTCACGTTTATTAGAGTTCAAATTAATGCTGAGTGTTCCCTGAATGAGTTAGTGTCTGTTCATGAGTTGCAAGAAATCATTAATAATCTTTTAGAAGGAGCAGATATTTACAACAGTTAAACTGAGTAATACGTTAACAGAGTCTGGCAGCCAGTGAGGCAGGCAGTCACTGAACTGCAGAGTGTATTTTTCAGAGCAGTGAGCTTTTGTTTTCAGGGTAACAGACTTAGCTTTACATCTACAGACAACTGACAGTTATGAACACCTGATCAGCTTAGGACTCTTCAGTTGTCCCTGTGTTGCTCCTGAACTGCAGTCTGCAGGCAAACTGCCTGAGCTTCGAGTCCGGGGAGGAGGGAGCCGGGGGGACAACTTGCTTCCACCATATTTTGGCTTATGGCTTTGTCCTATTCACTATTTGGACTGCAGTACTCATTTTGAATGCAGGGGTCTTACATACCTCTGAAGCTGTTTCTTTTTGAGAAAACCTTTCCAAAGGCTTATAACCAGAAAATGGTGTCTGAGTTTGCTTACAAAGTAGAAGTCTAAAGCTCTTTTTCATGAGAGTCGTAGTCATACTGGTTTATTTGATAAAACAATCCCAACTTAAAGTCTGTTTATTTATTTATTTTTTCCAGAGTGCCCAATCGTATCACACAGTCTTCATCAGCAGATAGACTTTGCTCTGTTGTCATTAAACTGCAACTAATTATTTTCATGAATAACTGTTTAGTCTATAAAATGTCAAAAAAATGTCAAAAATGTTCATCACAATTTCCCAGAGTGGCATCTTGAAATAGCCTCTTTTGTTTAACCAAAATTACAAAACCCAAAGCTTTTTCATTTGCTATCAAAAATGACAAAGAAAAGGAGCAAGTTATTACTTTTAAGAAGCTGGAACAAGCAAATATTTGACATTTTTGCTTGAAGAATAATTCAAATCGATTAGCAAAATAGATGGCAACTAATTTTCTTTTTATCAACTATCATTTATCAATTAATTGACAAATTGTCGCAGCTCTTGTTGTCATGGATGGATCTGATATGCTAGGTCAGTATCTGTTATGATTTCATCAATATCGCCTTTATGACTTCTCATTTTGGCTTAAAGTTACGTATGAAAGTTAATTCTTCACCTTGAAATAGTATTTTGACAGAATAATCCACACTCAAGGTCCATGAACTGTCTTACTAACTGCCTGGATCGTCAGCATCTACTGGATTATCCTTTGTCCTCCAAGAGACACTGACTGACATTTGGACTTTGGGAAACAGGTTCCAAAACTACTGTCAAAACAGGAAGATCAGATTTTTATGTATCTGCTCCATCAGAAACAGGACTAAGCTTAATTCATCATTCATCATACATCCATCCAAATAGGAAAATGGGTTTAAAGGGTTTGGAAAACTGAAGAATATACTCTTCCTGAAGTCAGCGTAGGTGTGGCAAGAGCGGGATAAAACAAAGAAAACAGTGCAGAAGCAGATGGGAGACCTCACGCATACACCGATGAAGACACAACAGAAACAGTGACTCATTCTTGTAGTGGTTGTCATGGTGGAAAAGTAAAAATAAACACAATCTTTACTCTGCAGTAAATATTAGCCTGATTAAAAAGACACCCTGCCCTGCGTGACAGGAGTGTTTTCATGTAAATTGCATCTCTCTACTTGTCCACACATGTATTGTGTATAAGCAGCATGTCACATTTAAAGTAAACACTGCTTGTGGCTGAAAATAGCTGTTGTCCCACCTCATTTACGCCCAGCCATACACAACATAAACCACACCACATGTGCCACTCCTTGTCAGACTGTTTCTCTTGTAATTACACACACCAAAAACACAGGCTGATTCACTGCATCTGGGTGGACTCCCTTCAGTCAGGCAAGAGAAACTACAAAACGAAACATTTCACAGACCACGTTCACACACAGAAAGTAAAGTTACAAAGAAGACCTGCTGGTGAGAGCAGCAGAAGACTTGATGGGAGGTAACTGGCTTCTCTGTGCTGGCACTGAATTTGTCCCTACAATGTAAGGTAGGTACCTATACTGTTGTCTAGCAGGGTCATGGGGTATTAAGGGTGAATTTAATATCTCTACAGAGTTTTAAGATTTGCATTATTGCAAAAAAAAGTTTACAGTCCAAATGTTAGACATAGGAAAATGTAAGGTCAACATATTTTGATGCATCACAAACACAGGGTTTCACAGCTCATGCTGACATAACGTTATGCTTTCTAGCAACAGTAAAACACAGAAATAATCTTATCTTTACTTCTATATAGCAGCATTAAATGCTTGGCAGTAAACTCATTAGGAGCCATAAAGCTATAACAACACACCTTACAGCTACGTAATGCCATGTATCATGAGGGCAGATGTGGATCCTCTGGTCTCCCTTTAAATATAGGCTTCACTAATGCTGATGGACGTGTGTTTGCTGGAGGAAGGTAGGAGAGCTTCACATTGACAATGATGAGAGTTCAGTGAGCTTTTTGTTTATGGCCACCAAGAGAGTGTGTTGTTATTGTTGTAACTATGTGCTGTAATTAAGTGTAATTTAGTGTAAAGGGTGGTGGTTATTTTCAGACCTCAGTTATTACTATCATACTATTCATTCTACTTGAGAGTAACACTTTTATTGAAGGGGTGTGCATAAAGGCTCATTTATGCTCTATGCCAGATGCATGTACAGAAACTCAGGGTTGACTCTGGGTTGCGCCCCCTAGTTTAATAGCTTAATATCTGTGCCAACATAAAGGACGCATGGACGTCTGTGGGCAGTGATGGTTATATCTTATATCTGTATAAAACGTACATGTCTTTTTTCATATGTAAAGGGAGCATAAGACCATCATTACATCATGTCATGACACCTGGCATGAAGGAGTCTTTATTAATGTTTATGACTGTTGTGTCATTTGGTGAATTATGTCACTTTTAATGCAAAGTTGACATTGTTTGAGATGTCTTTGCTATGAAAAGTTAACATTTATCAGACTAATGTGTTTGTTATGACAACTTGACATTAGCCAAGAAAACATAACCTGTCAATGTCTTTTTCATGACAACTTGACATTATCAAACTTAAAAAACCTTTTAACATTACATTACACTGTCATGTGTGGTTGGTTTTGACACTGGTGCATGCGTGTATCATAAGTGTGTCATGAATATTTTCCTTGTCCTCAAATAAAATGGTACATTTTGGACTTGTCATAAAGATGTCATTAAATGTTATAAGACAGGTTTGACGACAGAGTACATTACCAAGGTAATTTAGCTTAGAGTTAGCAGATGGAAAGATAGCAGTTAGGTTGTTGCTAAAGTAAGCTTACCGCTGTTTGCTATTTTCATCAGTTAGCTAGCCGCCTGAATAAATAACTCAGCCCCAGGGTGCCAGAAGCCAAACCAGGGCTGGGTATCAGTACTAGGGCTTAATATTTTCCCCCAAAATAAGACTTTTTCTATCCTGGGAAAAGAAGCCAATTTTCCCATGAATCTCAAGAAATAAACTTTTTTTTTTTTTTTTTTTAAACCATAACTTCAGCTAAGCCCTGGTTATTTCAAACAACACTAAATGCAACAAGAAGAATTCTGCATATATGTGTTCCTAACCTGACCCTTTTTATGTACTGTTTTAATCATTATTAAGGCAAAAGAACACTATTTATGTCCATCAACATTAGAATTAATATAAGCTGCGCATCCAGCTTGAACTTCATTATATCTGCTGCTCGACTGCGTCGGCCAGAATTATGAAATGCCAAGTTTAATGTCCGCGATTTGTCTTCTGAGAATAACAACCTCATAAAAGTGATATTTTACAAATCTTCATTATATAAACTAATGAAATTTGTTAAAGCAAGTCATTTGGTGTTTTCTAAGCCATTCTAGTAAACTAAGTATTCTACGGCTGCTCTGCTGGTGCGAGCCAAGGCTGGGAGTGCGAGCTACCTGCAACAGATGAATTCAGTGAGCCAACTGTATTAACTACGATATTGGTGCAATCACAAGAGGTCAGCCTGCAACAGAATGAATTGGGCCAAAAGGTGTTACTGGTACTGCCTACAACAAAGGCTCAATCCCATAAGGTCAGACTTGGAGCATGCATGTGCTTTCTAATCATAGCACTTGGTGTTATTTAATAGGCTGTGTTGTGTTTTATCGGCGCACAGCACGCACACACACACACATCTGCTGCAGGTTTCATAACAGTAAACTGTCAGGCTAATTTTTTCTGAATATATTTTAATACGTTCTGTGTTTTAAAAAGATAAAAAAAATAAAACTTTTTTTTCCCTGTTTCCTGTCATTGTATTTCCCGGATTAGATTTTCTGGGAATCCCATTTCCCGGGATTAAACCCTAATCAGTACTCAGTACCTTTCAGGCATTGAGCACAAAGAAGCATCAAAACTTCTCCAGTTAAATAATACCTGCTGTCAATCATTTTGGTACCCAGATCTAGAAAAAAAAGACTATTTGTATGATTTTACTCACAGCTGATCATGGCAAAGGTTCTTCATAAAGATGAACCTTTGAAAGAAGGTATCGAATCAAGCACTCCATTGGTATTGGAATCACTTTAAGGGTACTGGTGTACTGGTGTTGTAATATAAACCATACCCAGCCCTGAGGCAAACCCAGCAAGAAAACCACCTTAGAACTGCATTCCCTGTTAAACTGGCATATGACAGCATACAAAGACAATGATAGGTTATGTTGTCTTGGTTAATATCAAGTGGTCATAACAAAGGTATTACTGGTTTCACTGATGTCAAGTTGCCATACAGCAACAAAGACATCTCAAACGATGTCAATTTAATATTAAAAGTGACCAAATGACACTTGATGACAACAGTCATAAAGAAACATAAAGACTCATTTATGTTCATGACAAGTATCATGACATGGCAATGACAGTGTAATGACAGTCTTATGCACACTCCTTTAAATAAAGTGTTACCATATTGGAGTGAGGACTTACTTTAATCAATGAAAAAATATTACTAGCACTCAATGTTTTCCAAGCTGAAAGTCAAACTCAAAAATAAATGCAAGGAACATTTGCGAGACAGCCTGCCAGTGTTGAACAAACCAGTTAATGTTTAACTGTCCAGTGGACTGATGTCTGGTCCCAAATATGGAAAACAGGCAGCATGAGTTGCAGCATGACCAGTGTGTGTATGTGGTGTGTGTGTGTGTGTGTGTGTGTGTGTGTGTGTGTGTGTGTGTGTGTGTGCATGGGGGGTGCAATAACACAATACCAGAACTTTATATATAATACGTGCACTCACCCATCTTACCCTCTGTCACAACTTTCTCAGCATACATCTGTGTACAGCTGAAAGTAGAGGGCAACAATAGAAATGGTCTGTCTCCTTCCTTTCTTGTCTCCTTGACTCCTCAGGGCAGGTGGTCTGAGCCCTCTGCAGTCACCTTTGCCTGGTAATATGACAGTGACAAACAAACACTACATTGTAGGTGATACATTTATTTCAACAAACATTTGTCAAAACTGGAATCCTAACTCATATTACTATACATAACTAATAACATTGCTTATATTTTGGATTGATGTGCTTTGAAGTACAGGTAGGTTACATCACATGTTTGTTTCAGAGCAGTTTAGACTTTGTGTTCAGTCAAATCAGTCGAGGGCCCACCCATCCACACAGCCAAGTCTACTGAAAAGTTATTATTGTGTCTCTAACTTCTAAATTATTCATTTTCCAATAATGAAATTATAGCAAATAAATATTAGCCATAATAATATCTGATGTGTCAAGCTGCAACTAACAATTATTTTCATTGTCATGTCATTATTTTCACTGAATAGCAATTAATTTAGTATTTGATTAATAATTAATTAATCAGTTAATCGTATACAGCTCTACTGATTTGACAGATTATGTCAAAGAATTGAATTTAAATTTGTAGGCAACATGTTCCATAGAATCCAAAGTATATGCTTTTTGTTGTCTTGTTGTTGTTGTAACAGTGATGTCGGTTAGATTTGGTCCAGTCAGTGCTGTGGGATATTAAATCATCCATCTTTGCTCACTACATATTAGCCTTGTTTACCATCAGTGTGCATACAGGTTAACTCCTTTTTAAACTACAAAAACGTGTCATCTGTATCGCCATTAGAAGCAGATAACTATCTGTTATCGGCATTTGGCTGATAAAAATCTATATTGTGTACCCCTAACATATAGAGACTTTTGTCTTTGCTAACCATCGCAAAGGTTAAACCAGTTACAGCAATAACTATCCTGTAAAACAGGACTGGGTTAAAGTGTAGGCCTGTCTCCTGCTTATATAGTGAGTTATTTGACACTACAGGTCGCAATATTTTAAAAACCTTTAAAATAAGGGGGGAAGCTGTGATAGGCTCTTTGTATCATTTCCTATTGTAGCCTGATGTTGGCACGGACATGATTAAACGGGCTCAGCAGATCAAAGGGCACATTGTAATGATGAAATAAGTAAAATTGTGCAATTTTAATTAGGTCTTATTTAGGTCTTTACCTAAAAAGATTAAATTTCAAATCGCTACTAGCTATTAGTTTGTCTACTTCAAGGTTAGTGAAAATTAGGCTACTAAAAGTGAAATGAACTGAATGTGACTCACCTGTCTTTTCTTGCCGCAGGTGGAGCCCCGGCCTTCTCCTTTACTGACAAATATTTTATCTTTTTTTTTGGCCGCCTCGAAAAAAAGAAAAAGCACAACAATTCTGCCTCCAAGACAGACGACAACAGTGTTTAAACGCCAACACAGATAAATCCCAGTTTTCAGTAAATCCGTTTTCTGCTCTCTGCTCAGGTTACTGACCCCACAGACAGAAAGAAGAAGAAGAAAAGAAAAGTTTTTCAGCGACCAGAACTATCAGCCGAAACCACCTGCGTCCGCTGCTAACAGAGAAGAGAGGAACATTTGGAAAAGTGAACCAATTTAAACAAAAGTTAGTGAAAGTTAATCCGCAGTTTGTCGGTTGAGTGGTCGTCCTGTCTGTCTCTCTGTGAGCGGTCAATGCGCAGGCACGAGACAGGGGTACCAGTGACGTCAACAGCACGTCTCTGAGTGGACAAAGTGTGCACGAGAGCTCTTACACGGGCTGCGTGACCCCAACACTCCCCCCCCCCCCCCCCCCCCCAATTACCTGCTGCTGCAGGTGAACGCACCGTCTCACCAACACAATAGTATAATAGTACACAACCTATTGGGGTATAAATTGAAGAGGATTTCAGCTCTTATTCTGGTTTGTCCCTCTCAGCATGTGTCATGCTTCATATCCCTATTGGTATCAGTGAGTCAGCATACAGTGTCCCCCATCCACCACCTACATGCGCACACATGCTGTAGCTATAAACAAGTATACTTCCCTTTGTTGACATGAAAGCCAAGTCACCAACCCAGTTCCTTGTTGGCAGAGAAAAACAAAGGGGAAGTTGAACAATCTGACCTATAAAGTGGAAAAGTGCAGACATATCTGACTTAACTAAGGAGTAGAGAAGGGTAGACTAGCAGACAAACATCACAGAGTCACAGAGTGGAGTGAGGAGGTGAAGCCAGAGGAGGAGAACAGGTGACTGAAGAAGCAACAGCCACAACATCAGGAAGAGATGATGAAGATGGGTGGAGGAGCTGCACAGAGCTGCTGCTGGTTGCTGCTCACACTCTTTATGAAAGGTAAGAGCATGTACAAAAGTACCAACAGAGTTCAGGCTCAGTGAATGGACGTGAAAAATTATTACAATCACATAAAGTAGCCTATATGTGTATGAATGGGTTAAAGAGTTAAGAGGTGGGGAATGTTACTGTTTTTCACATTTTCCCATGGTCAGAAACAAACAAATACGTTTGGACAGAACTTTTTTATGTGTTTGGTGTAGTCTGAAATTATGTAAAACAATAATATTAGGTTCAACCTCTATGGGATCCAGTGACGTAACCATGATCTCATAGTGCATCTAGGAACTGAGTGAAACTAAGCAAGTAAACTAAGGGGGGCAGCTTTTTTCAAGCTTTGCCTGAGGGGAGGCCCACAGTCTTAGAATTTGAAAACCCCTAACGTATAGCATTGTGAGAATCAGCTGACTCAACATCTATCTGTGGTTTTAACATTGATTGAACAGATTTAACTGAAAGTGTTGAGCTCGACAGTTCATGCACAGGGTGATATAAAAATCAGAAAACTGATATGTGGCCACAGGTGTTTGGACAATTGTTTCTGTGGCAGATGTTCAACAAGTGTCAATTGATTGAACAGAATTAGGTTTTAAGCTTGACAGTTTATTCACAGAGTGACATTAGAGAGAAGAATCATAAAGCTTGTGTGCTCACAGCTACTTGGGAGATTACTTCAGCGGTTAGTAAGAGTGTCCAGTTACTACCAAAATCTGGTAAATTTCTGGGGCAAGTTTGCTAGATCCAGACTTGCATATATCATATCTATCTTCTTGTTGGTAGTCTAACATTTTAATAGTTCCTTTCTTTCTTTCTTTCCTTTCTTTGATTTTGACATTGCTCAAAGGGACATTGAGAGCATCCAGTGGGTTGAAACCAAGTGCACTCCTTCTGTGTAGGCACATTCCTTATTTCTTTTAAGACTAAATAAGCTGTAATGTCCAGTTAGAGTAATAAGATCTTGTCTTTACTCTATCTCTGTCTGGATAATGGTATTTTAATACTGAAAAGCATAAAGACAAAATGTCAAGAATAAGGTTGAAATACCATTTTTGAGAATAAAGTCAAAGTGGTATATCAACTTTATTCTCAACATTTCTACTTTACTATTAACATCTTGACTTTATTCTCAAAATGCAAAAGGACAAAAACATCCTGGTTTATTTTTTGTTATGCCTGGCTTTAATACTGAAAGTGCAACTGTAATCTTGACAATTCAACCTTTTGTTTGACATTTTGACTTTTTGAAAAGCAAACTTTAAAAGAATCTTCCTCCTCTCATTGTTTTCCTTATATCTGGCCCTAATACTCTTCCATAGACATTAATACAGAAATTTCACAAAATAAACATTTTTATTATCATTATTTTTCAAGTATGTATTAAAGTTTTAAATATTCTCACAGTACAAAGTGCATCTGTGCATCTTTAAGCTGTAAAATCAACTAATTCTTGAGGAAAATATGCACCATATTAATGTAACTTGGGGTGGTTATAATAGTAACTTTCTCTATTTTCCTCTGCCCTTCAGGTACTCTAGCTGGTGATTGGTCAGTTCGTCTCCCTTCCAGTCCTATCTGTGCTGTGATTGGTTCATCAGTGGTTCTCCCTTGTTCCTATGACTACCCCCAGAGTTCTGCTCAGGTGATTCAATAAAGAGAGCATTGTTAGCAGCTGCAGTATATCCTGTGTGTCAGTGTGTCTTTAACCAGAGGACTTCCTCCTCCATGGCTAAAACCTGTAATCAGAGTGAATAGATACATTCAGCTATGACAGGTTTATTTAAGATTAACTGAATTAAACTGTCAAGCAATTAAATTTATGGAAGTGGTTTGAACATCTACGGTCCGCTTTTTATTTTTCTCTATTAGGATGGAGGAGGACAACAGTATAAAGTTTTATCTGAGATATGGTGTCTCGAAGAGAGCCGCTGTATCACACCAAGGTAATGTTTAATCTACACAGAGACACGCACGCGAGATCAGATCAGATTCATTCATTTTAGCAAAGAACTCAGAGGGTTTAGACAAACTAAGGCTGCCTGTCTGTCTGTCCGTCTCAGATATGTCTTCCACAGTGCCCGTATCTTCCAAGATCCATCCTACCAGAACAGGGTGGAGTATCTGGGACAGCCAGGAACAAAAAACTGTTCTCTGAGGATCTCTGATGTGAGGCCGTCGGACAGTGGATCATACGTGTTTTATCTCATCACCAACCACCCGACACAGAAGATGCCAGAGCAGACCGGTGTACAGCTGCTGGTGGCAGGTGGGAATATTTCATTTACAACTAATAACTGATCATAATCAAGCATCATCACCACCAGCATCATAACCACTGTCTTCTCAAGCACAAGACACACACATAAAGAAAAAAAATTAAAAATTGTAATGATAAGGCACTGAATAAGAACAAGAACAATCATAGTGTGAATAGAACAAATACTGGATGATCAGATATGCAAGTAATGTATGAGCCACAGGATGAGTAATAAGCAGCTTGTCTTTGTAGTTTCTCTACAAAAATGTGGTAGAACCTTCATTGTTGGCTCAAATAATTGCACTAAACCAAGTTATTATATTAAATACAATGTAGGGAACTGATTTGCATCTATTTTGCCTTGATTCTTACCCACAGTTCACAGTCCTCTCAAAATCATAGAAAACCCTGACAGTCTCACATCAGTGTTCACTGACAAACCACAGGAGACAAACCACAGTCTTTTTACTTGTCCTTCCTCTATGTTGTGACTGTTTTTGTCCATATTCGTATCACTCACTTGTGCACTGTCTCACTGTCTGTCTGTCTGTCTGTTGCTTACCTGTCTGCCTATGAGTAATTGCCCGGTTATAATAACAGTATTGAGTGGTTGCTGTGTGATGGAAATAGTTCAAGAACAAGCCTAAAAAAGAATATTTGGACTTTGTTAACTTGTGTTACTTTAAGACTTTGGTAAAAAGTCTTGATGTTTTAGCACCCTTGCAGTATTAACCGCTTCCTTTATGCAAGTCTCTGCTTGATACTTTGTGTTATTTATGAGAAAAGTAGAACTGAAACTGACCACTGACTGCCTATAAATACACTATAAAGTTAGCTTGACATTATAATCAGTTCCATGAAGTCAAAGGTTTTTCTAACCCACACTGATGTTCATAGCGACATCACTCACACCCAAATATGAACATGTAACTATAAGTTCACTTTGCTGCCAAGTTCTTAAAAAACAGGATTTAGAGCAGTTTAAGGTATTAGAGCCTGTTGACAAGCAGTCTAATTTAGCGTGTGTGGGGGGGTTGGTGTCGGTCCACCACAAAGATTTTAAGATATTATTGTGAAACGTGAAACGTGTCTCTTTTGATGTACTGTTTAATGTTCACAAAATCCTGTTAAAGGGAAAGCTCACTTAAAAATCAAAAATACATATTTTTTCCCCCGGCCTTTAGTGCTACATCTAGATTTTTTGGTAAATTAGTAAATGCAACAGTTAAACATTTTTTCACACCAGAATTGAGTATTTCTTGGTGGGTAGAGAAAAAACAGTGTCTCAACTAAAATCCTGGACTCTACTATTTCCTATCAAAACAACTGCCATGAAAAAGGTCTGTTGTTGGCTTCATCTCACAGCTCACTAAACTTCTGGAAACAATCTTGCAGAAACATCATTAGAAGAAAGCAAAAACCAAGCAATGAGTGACTAAGTAACCAGTCTAATAATACATTTTGTCTACTTGAATATAAATAGTGAGTCATCTAGCCACATTATGTACTCTCTGTCTTTTCTAACCCTCCAGACTCGTCCAGCGCAGTCACAGTGTCAGCGACCCCCTCCAGGGGCATCATTGATGGCAGGGCCTTACGTCTGGCCTGCTGCAGCCCTGCGGCTGGTCAACAGGCGCGCTTCACATGGTACAAGAGCACAAGCACGAGCCCAAGACACACCGGACAGGTGGTGACCATCAGCAAGGTCACATCTGATGACTCTGGGAGCTACTACTGTCACATACAGACTGGAGACAAAGTGCAGAACTCTACAATGCTGCCCATTGATGTACAGTGTGAGTGAACTGTAATCAAGATTTAGTTTGACATTAATATGTCATGTAAAATATTATATTGTATAAACAGACATCTACCATGTCATTCACTCATTTATTTGTTCATTCATTCACCCATCAGTTTGTTTTTGTCATACGTGTAACTCAGGGAAACTCAGGGAAGCAAGGAAAGAAAGAAAAAGAGACATCAGTCATTGAGCCTACTGATGTTCTTAGCATGAACATAAGTTAAGCAAGGTTCTGCTGACAGAGCGTTTCAACAGAGAATTTCTTCACAAGATGAAGAAACTTCCCCACATAGTTCAACAGGGTTAAAGTTGGTTTTATAACAGGGTTAAAAGTAGTTAATGTTTTGACAGAATCTCATGACCTGAAGCCAGGTATAACTGATGGCACTTTCGTCTCCTTCCATTTTTAGACTCTCCTCGAAACACAGTGGTGTCGGTGTCCCCTGCTGGAGAGATACAGGACAGTCTTCCTGTGACTCTGACCTGCAGCAGTGATGCTAACCCACCTGTCCACACGTACACCTGGTATCGGGGTGCAGCGTGTCACCCTACAGCAGATAAAAGCTTTCACCCGACGAGACACTCCCTGGCTACACCCACGGGAAGAGGCCTGACACTCAGCAGCACCAACATCAGTGCTGAGGAATACGGGCAGCACTGCTGTGTGGCACGAAACAGACATGGATCACAGACTGTCAGTGTAACGCTCACAAGTTCCAGAGGTGGGTGCATGAAGAGCCTGTCAGAGTAACACTGGACCAAACTTAATTTAACTTTAACTTTAAGTTAAATTTGCAAATGTTAGTACAAAACATAGAAACTAATTTCAACAGAGCAGGCATTGCGAACATAACAGAGGTGACAGATTGACTGATAAATACTGTAGATACTGTTTAAAGTGTGCAGTGACTGATGTTTTATCTGACGTGTAAATGGGGAGAAATTTGGGTTTTATCATCTTAGTCAAAAACATTTTGATATGTGGATGGTAGCAAACCACCAGCCTGGTGATTAATGGCTGACCCACTCTGCTATCAGAGCTACAATCACACAATTTTAAGGCTCTATGAGGCCAACATTTTTTTCAAGCTACTTAATTTGACAACAGCAAGAAAACACAAATTGTCCCATACGTTTTTGCACTGTAATAATTTCAAATGAGGAAACTGTGAACAAATGAAGCAGTTCCACACCTGCAGGCTCTGCTGCTATGAAGCCCAACATTATGAAATATCTTTACATTGTAAATACTCAGTATCAGGATGTCTTTTCATAGGCACATTGTATTAAAAAAAACACGGCCTGAGACAGTTTGACCAGCAGTAAGCTCTCATCCCTTTCCTGTCCACCACAGCAACGTCCCCGTCTGACTCTGCAGGAGGCAGATTGGTGCTGATCGGAGTGACCATCGCTGTTCTACTGGTTATTATAGCTATAGTGGCCTTTGTCATGACAAGGTGAGTTCTTTGCTTCTCTTACAGCTGACTAGGATTACTATATCACTTTATTTCTTTGATTGATTAGCATTTCAGGATCAATAATCTTGAGAGGTACTGTAGTTGGGTCGGTGGATAATTTAGGTAAGATAATGTCTTTTTTGAAGTGCAGTAGTCACTGCTTTGGTGCACTTTAAAAGATCCAGTATGTGACATACAGCCTAACATGAAGTGATACTGTGTCTGAAGCCATGTGATCCGTCACTCATAACAGGATACATTCACTGGTTGTTCCTTGAACTACTTTAATAATCCAAGATGTCAGCAATCAAATGACTCTGATGTCATGTGTGTAAAATGTCTTAAATGTTGAGGTGTTGACCACAGCAGTGTGAATATTAGCCAAAAGTCTTCACTGTCTTAGTTTAGGTTACATATAGTGTTGCATACTGTATATATAAAACTATTAGTTATATATAAAAAAAAGATCAAATTAAAAAAAGATGAGAAAAAAACTACCTACCTTAATAATGTAAATGTGAGTGATTTTTTAAGAGTTATTTTTCTGTCCTTTCAGGAAAAGGAAGTCATCTAGAAACCGGTCGTATGTCCTCACTGAGACTACTTCTACAGAACCTTAAGGACTCAGCAAGACCAGGACCTATTCTGTACAAATACCTTACAATCACCGAAAAACTAGTAACTCAAGATACACACATTTTTTTCTCCAAATCTTTGGACACATCTTGTGCGTTCACCTTCACACCTCACATTGCCAAGTAAACCCCTTGAAACTAATATTGCATCACATGCTGTAGCACATTGTGGTGCTTGAGCCCCTGAATGAAATCATGTGCACAGGAGGAAAACTGCTTCTAAGACTGTTGACAGAGGTTCCCACACACTCAGACTGTGAAAACCTGGAGATCATATGATAGACACATTTCTGCACCTTCAAACAAGCAGGACACAACATGGAAACCCTTTATTTCTGGATTTCACTTCACTGAGCTGAAAGAGGATGAACTTGGCAGACTTAAGCCTAAAGAGGGTCACTGCTTAATTTTAAAATTGACAGAAGTGACGCAAAGGAACCGTCAGAACATCTTAATTCTGTTGACTCGAGATTTTCTGATCAGATGTGAGTTTGAATACATCCTCCACGGATCAGTACATATGGAGGCCACAGATGACAGTATCAGCACTGATTCTTTAACACACCACAGAGCGCAACAAACACTGTACAATGTCCTGAAGCAGAAAACACTGAAGCAGCCTGTTAGCAATGATGATGATGAGCATGAAGACGATGACAGAAATAACACAGCTATAATGATCCAATTAAAAGCTGTTGGCAGTTGGGACTGGGTCACATCTGTGTGGGTTTGAGTAAACTCTTCAGTGTGATAAGACTTGAACGGATACTGACCAGAGCATGAGGAGAAGTGGAGGAGGATGAAAACCAGGAGGACAGTGACTCTGGAAAATGGGCACCAATTTACAGAATGTACTTGGATATCAACTAAGTCTATTTTTAGAATTTAGCTTTTGTCTAATTTATTATATCAGAGGGAGAATAGTGGTTAATGCAAGAAAAGTGGTGCACACATCTTCTATTTTTTAATGCTGATTAGAAACAACAAGGAAATACACAGTTTGATTTCCCAAACATTTAAATAGACAGTGTAACATACATGTTCATCACTTGAAGAACTGTTTTGTTTGCTTGAATTTACTGTACATTTTTAATTATTTCTATAATGTTTTAGTGGGGAAATAGAAATAATTAGTGGTGCACCTACAACTTTTGTAAGATACAGTGTTTGGTATCTGAGATTTGTTCTATAAATGCAGGGTATTTAGCAAACTGAGAGAGTGATACCAAGATGCACAAAATACTTGATAGCTTCAATTAAGTGAAAAGCTTTTTTTACTTTTCATTTCCCAAAACTTTACAAGACAGGGTTTACTGCATGGTAAAACTTGTTAATAACACATTCTTTCATTCACGAGTATATTCATAATAGGAGAACATGATGATATTCCTTACAAAAACAATCACGTATACAGTTATTACAGCAGCCACCCTTTGTTTTTAACACTTTATAATTACCATCATTCATAAATGGTAAATTGATAGTTTAGCTAATAATTCTTTCCCTGTTCACAGATGATTAAATTATGTATTTACTAATTATTAGCAATGCAATTAAGATGTTTTTGTTGTGTGTGCTCAGATACAATAGTTTACTAAGTTTTTTATATTACAAAAACTAAAAATAACATAACATACATTATAGCATTGCTAATGCTTAGTAAATTATTGTTTATTATAATTTCAGCTTATTAGGAGCAAAGTATTAACTAAGTTTAATTAACTATCAATGTACCATTTAGAAATGGTAGTTATTTTGAAGTGTTATTCAATATGCGTGCGGCAGGTGTGAAATGTGTTTACAGGTGTCAGCAGTTTTCATCAGGTCTGCAATGATTACTGAATAGTGATCACTGATTAATACCATATTGACCAAAATTCTGCCATGTCTATCTGTGTGAGGCAGATAAGAAAATGTCAAAAAACAAACAAACAAAACAAAAAAAAAAACTGTGAAATACATTGACCCAATAAACACTCTGCTGTTTCTGTATGTTGTTGTTTCTGTAGCAATCAAAGTACTCAGTGTTATTATCAGTCCTTACCCAACCTCAACCCTAACCTTAACAAGGCAATAGTTGAGGTTTATAATGTAAATAATCCTGACAAGTTGGTAAACTGAAGGTTCAAAGTATTTACACTATATGGTATACTAGAGTATACCAGAACATAATGTACATGAGTATTTTAAACTCAAGGGGGCAGCATATCCTGGTTTGATTCTGGATGCAGTCTGATGTACCAGCAGTGAAACATTCACACCACTGAAAAATGTTCAGCAACAATATTCTCAGACTAGAAATGCTGTTCAAAATGAATATAATGGGCATGAATATAACATACTGACATAAAACAAGATGATGTAGCAGAAAATCATAAAAATACAAATACAATTGTTATTTCTGCTGCAATCATGGCAAGAGTGGTTATATTCAAAAGAGATAGCTTTAATAGTGTAATTTAGTTATATATACAAGGTTGTGGGTACCCAACTGATTAAATAAATATGGGGCAGTCGACAGACTGTCTAAATGTGTAATCTGTAAATATAAAACCTCTTGGATGAAAACAAAAAAAATTGTAAAATCTTTTGCAAATATAAAATAGACAAATAAATGAAAAGCATTTGTGAATATGTTCCTAACATTTGCATATTTCAAAACAAATGTTGTGAATCCAGTATTTACTTGTGAATCGAAAAAGCATTTGTGGATTTAAACTCTACATTTGTGGATTTGCATTTTACACACACAGGCTTTTGAGACAAACTTTCCACCAGTGAAGTTTTCTTGATAATGTCACAATTCATAACCCCTCAGTCTCCAGTGTTTCAGAGTCAGTTCTTTCTTTTCACAGCACTGTACATCACAGGGAAGACACACATCATCACACAATAGTGACAGACAGAGATACATGAAGTACAAATCAACAACAGGCAAAATGCATGACATGAAAATAAGACTCGTAGTTCCCTCAGCGAGCCTCCATGTTTAGGGCTGCTGTATGGCTGCAAGTATCAGGCTTTTGCCAAAGTGAGCCGTTGTGTATCTCAGGGACCTGCTGTACCTGCACCCAGAGGCCAGTACAGTGAGGGGGTGACTGACTGTGTGTGATGTCCTGTTGAGCTCTGAGAGCCTGGCTGTAGGAATATCTATAACCTTGGCAGCAGTGTTGACTATGTGTGTGAGTTTGATCCGAGGCGATGTTGAAGACACAGGTGGAGCTCTAATAACACTTTAATTAACTTTAATCAATGCTGCATTTTACATACCTGCAAACTTGCTCCTCAGATCTAACTGGAGCAGCTTTTTGGTGGAGCCCAGCTCACCTCAAGGCAGCGTACAAACCACAGAGACCTTTGTGCAAAGTTCCAAGTCATGTATAATGTATAATAAAATGTCATCATGCTTCTCTAATTTATTTTAAACAGGCATTTCCTTCTGTGTGACCGTGTCTTTTCCCATTCAGGCAGTGCTGATGTTTTCATAATCATGGCTGTTCTCCTGGGACATAACAGAAAAACATTAGACATTTTGTGAGACACTGTCATTACTTTATTATATAAACAGAGCTGGATCCTTCTCACCTCTTTGCCCACAGCAGATCTACATCTCTTCCTCCTTGAACAATGAAATAACAGAAGTTTGTTCATTGACCTCTTCAACATTTCATGACATAAATTATACACATTATATATAATTTATCTTACCAAGCCCAGACAATAAGTGGTGTAAGCAACAGCACAATAATGACTTTGACTCCAATACCAACACGGAGGATCAAACTGTTGTCTGTATCTGTAGAGGCAGAGGTAGAAAAAATGGAGTGAGAAGTTACACTAACAGGATCTCCAATTTTCCTCAAATATAGTTCTGAAAATAGAAAATGTTGTGTTTTTTTAATTCCGCATTACCATCTTTTCTAAATTCAGTCCATTTAAACAAGCAGTTTTGGATTTAACTCCAGATTCATGGTTGCATAAATGAAATTAGAATTTTAACCCCCGTAAAAATTCTTCTATTCAGGCTAGTTTGCAACTTTGTTATTATTCACATTTGACCCTTCCTAAGCCCCGCCCCTTTTCTGCTCTGGGTACCCAGAGGAACCTCGGTCAGCTTTCTCCTTTTCTGTACTTAAATATGCTATGTGCTCCTATGTCTGTCTATGTCTGTATTGAAAAGAAAATCAAATTTTGAAGATGCTTAAAAGATGTTGCTGGCGGACCTGTAAAGGTGATTTAGTCATCAGTTAGCTCATTTTAGCAGAACGCTAACTGGCTAGCTAATGATTGATGTAGGGTTAGATTAAGTAGTTGGTTAACTAGTATTTCGCTAACATTAGTTATCAGACCGTAATAGCTAGCTAATGAGTGATGTAGATTAGCTAGCATTTTGTTAACATTAGCTACCTTCAGATGTGACTATAAGATTATATGTCAGCTTTACAGGTTCACCAGCAACATCTTCAAACAGTCAGGAAGGGTCAACTGGATGAGTTAATGGTTACATATCAAAACAAGCCCCAAATAGGTCATAACTGACAGTGATCTGTCTTCTTATCTCACCTGTATACTCGCTGTCTGTTTCATCCTCTTTCAGCAGCACCTTAGTTGAGTTGCTTTTCCCTAGTCGGCTCCTGGCCTGGCAGAAATAGAGTGCAGTGTGGGACACGTCCACAGAGGGAACAGAGAGCACCTGTTCTGAGCCCACCTGGACCGTGGAGGTGAAACTGGAAACAGTACTCTTGTACCAGGTGTAGCTGTATGCTGCAGGGTTAGCAGCACTGTTGCAGGTCAGATTCACACTGCTGCCCACTGTCGGGTTGTCAGGATAACTCACCTCGACAGACACGTTCAGTGGGGCATCTGCATAAAAACAACTGAGCTGTTGCATATGCTCATTTATAGCGAGTATTTTTTGTACAAGTTTAAGATGATCCTGTTCATTTATAGCCAAAGTATACGTGAAGAAAGGTTATTTAGAAGTGAAGAAGTGACGATTGAAACCACTCAAATTTTTGTACAGCTAAAAAAAAGCTATCATCTTGGTTACTTAAGCTTAGCACAAAGAATGGAAACACTGGAAACAACTAACTTGGCTGTGACCAAAGGTAACTAAACACTTGAGTTTGTGTGTGGATTAAAAAAACAAGATGCAACGTGTTAATTAATGCAGCCTCTAAAATGCAATCTTATTAACGCTTTAGATTATGGCCCACAATTTATTTCGCTTTTCTTGCAAATTTACAGTGTAGGCCAGGTTATTTGTACCAGTACAGTATGTACTGATGCATACATGTTGGCACAAGGGAACAAGTTGTGACTAAGTGAATAAGTAGGGTAACAAGTAAGGGATAATGTACAGTGGGCGGATTATTATTGTGAAATAAACCCCAACAAGGTGGTGCAGGGCCCTGACGCAAGGAGCCTTGAATCATCCTGAAGGGCTTTAATTTGCAATAGTGATCCTCTTGTTCCACATTATCCTGCTTACAACACAAGTACTTACTTTAAAAAATCAATCATTTGACATAAAATATTAATTTAAAAATTATTTTATTGATTTTAAAATTATTTTATTGGCTTCCCGTTGCCTTCATTGATTGGGCGTGTTAGGTTTAGGCATGAGGAGTGATTAGGGTTATGATAAGAATATCACAGTGAGACAATTATTTTGCCAAGTATAGTATATGGTCATATTTTCCCCTAACTTCTAGCTTTGTTGCTCAGTAGGTCATGTTATACCTCCTAATAATGGAGTAGGTACCCATTAGTTAAAAAATACCTGCTATATAAGTTCCAAAAGTGTTATTTCTTGTTCTTTTATTGAAAGCATTATCAACTATTGTTTTAAGCGCATCCATCACACAGTGAAATACCGGTTTGTCAGATATACTTACACTGGACATTCAGAGCCACGAGGTCAGACAGCACTGACTCCTGTCCTTCAACAGCACATGCATAATTCCCAGCATCCGCTGCCTGAGCCTGGAACTCTGGTTTGGCTACTGGACGTCCATCTTTGAACCAAACTACATTGGGAAGTTGGCAGGATGTTCCACACTGGAGAGTGACATTGTCTCCTGCTCTCACAGTCGGAGGGTTCACACTGGCTCTTAGCTCTGGACATCAATCAGTTAAAGAAACCCAGACCAGGATATTTAGAAATGTTGAAAATGTTAAACATGAAGAGTGACACTCAGAATGAAGAATAGTTTTACCTGTGACAGACAGATACACAGATTCTTTCCTGCGCTGTCCGTATACACGCGTATAAAACCTGAAGAAGTAATATCCAGTGTCGTTATCCTGCAGGTCATGAATCACCAGGCTGCAGTCGTGCTGCTGGTCACCGACGTATTCAGAACGATTCTGATATGAAGGAAGATCTGAGAGCTTAACACGTGTCCATGTAGATCTTAATTTCCCTTTGGACCATTCGGTCTTACGAACAGTTTCCCCATCTGTGTAGTTGTATGAGCACCTGAACTCCACTGATGAGCCCTTTAAAGCACAAGGATCTGGGTTTTCAAAAGTCACTGACCAGACAGCACTCACAGCTCCTGCAAGGAGATCATCATGTCATGTGAGGTGTTTGATTAGTTGTACTGATTTCCTGTATGATTGAACAATATGACTTATAAATAATATATCAATATTTATATCTCCCCTAAAATAACATTCCAAAAGTATTCTAAAGTAGTGCAAACATATGATGATCCTATAAAATTTGATACATTGCTGTAGATTAAACTTAAACCAACAGTATATCAAGCAGTTAGGGCTGGGTGATATGGGCATTGGCGCTTGGCTAAAATATTAACACTTTTGCTAAATAATCATTAGTAATATGGACATAACTAAATGGTTAAAGGCAAATGATAGAACAGCTAGAACAGTCTGTTAAGTTCATCAAATTACATCACTTTACTGTAGTGCAGCCTTTAAATCAGGAAATATATCACAACATACAAAGACAATCTAGTCTGATATCACCATAATTAATTAAGAAAAAGAAGAATGATTAGAAATTGAAGGAAGCTGCTCTGCAATAACATTTATTTTATTTTATTTATTCATTTATTTATTTTACTTTTTGGCCTCTTGCAGGACTTGGAAACAAGCTCTGAAAACAGTACTGACAGTTTTTCTTTTTCCTGACAGCCAGTAGCATTCAGCTGAACAGAAATGAACGATTTCAGAGAGCAGATTAAACTGAAACTTCACAAAGAATTTGGTAGGATTGAAATTCAAATAATACTCTGTGTCAGCCAGATCCACCGTGAAACTGAAATTATGCCCTTGCTAGAAGTATCTCATTATGGATTTAACAGATCATTTCATATGATATGATTGAAAACTTTGTCTTGTAATTGAAAACTAATCTCTCCTTACCTGGCTTCAGGATCAGAAGCAGCAGCACTGCAATAATCTTCTCCACATCAATGCAAAAGAGATGGATTTGAGATTTTGGGGGTTGGGTTGATCTTTCAGAAGAGGACGTGGTGACAAACAGCATGGCCCAGAGCTAAAATTGAACTAAAATGAGCCGAGAATGTAAGAGAGTTTTGGACAAATTATATCCGAGCAAAGCTCTGATGCTTATGTTCTGTCAACTGTTGCCTCATGCATGATGAGAGGAGTCAGCTGATGAATTATTTGCTTGTATTCCTGTAAATAAAAGTAAAAAAAAAAAACTGTTACAGGTTGGTACACACCAATAGTTAATGCAGAGAGAATAAGACCTTACTTGAAAAAAGAAGAAGTAGAAAAATACCCGACAAAATGCAAAATAGTCGTCTGAAAATGGGGAACGTGTGGTTGACTTTTTCTTCCATCCTGCATCTGTTTTTCTACTGCACACTATATGTTGCTTCCTTCTAAATTTATTTCTTTTGGAGTCGCTTCTGTGTGTATGTGTGTGTATGTGTGAGTGTGTGTGTGTGATGACTGGACCTGCATCTTTTACTGAGCTAATCTCAAATACTACTGGACCAATTAGCTTTTTTTTTGGTGCATATTCATTACTGTGTGCTGAAGAGCCTCTGTGATTCAGAATTCCTGAAAAAACATTGAAAAATATTTTTTCATGCCTTTAAATGTTTTTTATGGTCGGATGCATTTCGTTTTCATACCATTCTTATGAACCTGATATCTCGAGAACGCACAAATGTTCACTTGGACTCAAAGATGAACTGATTAAATGTTGGTGGTCAAAGGTCAAATTTCACTGTGACCTCACTATTTCTAATAAGATAAAGTGACGAGGTGATGAAACTTTACATTCGAAGGGTCAAAGGGGTCAAAGGTCAGCTTCACTGTGACATAATGTTCAGCTCTCTATCAGTCCTCTGTACTCCTCTGCATGAGTCTGGACAGACATGGATGTAAACTCCAACTTGACTCGTTAGTGGAGACATACAACTGTGAGGCGGTAATTCTATTTTTTGACTGTTCCGTGTCATACGGCCATCGACAGCTGACTTCTCACTCTTCTTAGAGACTGGGGGCCACTAGGGGCCACAAGTGATCAATAACAAGTAAGTAAGTGAGTAAAATTTTATTTATATAGCACCCTTCCCAATGTGGTAAAAATGATGTCACTCCTGCTGTGATGGCAGCTGGTGAAGCATCCTGTGGAAAGAAAGAACTCATTTGAAAGTAAAATTTTGCTGACTGAGTGAAGCTCATTCTCTAAGACCAAGATACAGCAAGGAAAGAAAAGGAGACTGGAAGAGGATGAGGGAGGGAGGATATATGTGTGTGACAGAGCAAGCGAAAGTTAAAAAAAAAAGCCTTCAATGATTAGCTGACGTTTCTCCCAGCAGCTATTATTGGCTTAAACCAGGCCTGCTCAACCTGTTTGTTTCTCAGAAATCCATCCCGTAAATCAGGAAGATACGATGTCAACATTCCTTCAGGTGCCTTGTTGTTCCACTTAGTTAGAGCAGGAGGATGGAGTGAGACAGACAGAGAGGTGAGGACAGGGTTAGAATTATGTGGAGACATTGACAGCATCCTGTCTATTTCTTGAGACACTGTCAGCAGATATATATCAGACTAATAGTTTAGAGAAGGTGTCAACACATCTGACCATATTTTCAAAGGAGCATTCTTCAAATAAGGAAGCTGCCTGCAGAGCTGCTGGGGATTTCCAGTACATTTTGCGGTTAGTATAGTACAAGTTGTGTCTTTCTTACTTTTTATCCCTTTTACTTACCCTGAGTTTCTGAAACTTGTGTAAAATTTGTATACTGTTTCTTTGTTGTGCATGTTGTACAAACTAATTTCATTAAGTAATGTGACAACGCTGTAGTTTAGTAAAATTATCACTCTCTCAAGATCTTTTATGGTCCACTTCCTGTTCACAATATATTTTTTGTTACCAAGATGGCAAACAAGTAATGTTGTTCATCCAGTCAGTCTTCTTGAGGTCAAACCCTGTAATGCCCACCCCTAAACGTCTGTCCAAACCCTTTACCTTGCTTGGGTTTGATGTCAAGAAGGTTTATTTGCTATGATTGAGTAAACAACATCTCATTCTTAGAAACTGACTTGACTTCACAATTACAGGGGAAAAAAGCTTTCCAGGAACTTCCAGCCGTCCAGGCCCGGGTTGGGCCAATCACAGCTGTTTATCTAATCTGGAGCAGGTCTGATATGATGACGTTGAGGCATTTTCATAAGCAACTAAGTTGGCTGATATTGAATGTTCTGTTAAATCTGCTATTGCATCAAACTGGACGGTGTATTTTGTCTGAAAGAAGAACAAACAACTGCACCTAAAACTTTTGTTGATAAGAAAGATGTGTTTCCCGTTCTTCAAACAGGATCTGGTATAACTTTATCAACTGGGCTTCATCAGAATCCTGCATGGGTCCAGTTTTGCATCACTTCATCACTGTCAGATCCATAGATGTATTAGACAGTGATGTCTATTAATGGCATTGTTTGTGGGGTCAAAGGTTGTGTTGTAAGCTTGCACAATAAGATCCTTCTGGCTGATTAAGCTTGATATTTCTGTATTAGCAGATATAAATGTCGAAAATACTGCACAATCATGTTCTCTCTGATTTCTCCATGGAAATAAACATATTATTATATTATATGTATTATATTGTTATTTTTCACCTGCTGCCTGCCCCAGTTTGTTCATTTTTACTGGACTCCAGGCTATGTCAGATTTTCAGTTGCTCTGACTGGTTGTAGGTCTGTCCAGTGTGTATTATTATTAATGTATAATATTCTGTTTGTATTTGTTGGCAGATTAACCTATGGAATAAGAGCGACTGAATGGAGAAAAAATAGAGAAGAGAAGGGAAACAGACATGGGGAGGAAGATGGAAGTTTCTTATATCTACTTGCTGCTGTTGGCTCTGCTCCAAATCACCACTCCCTCTTCAGGTAACCACATCTATTGTTTAAAAATATTTTATTTATTTAAGTCATGCTTAAAGTTTCCAAAACGTACACACATTAAAATCAACAGTCACAGATTGCCAGAAGTCTTAACAAGAAATTAATGCTGTATAGGATGAGGATTCAATTGTCAAACTGCTCACTGCAGCAGGTGGCAAGGCCTCACCCTGCCTCTGTCACTGTTTTGCTTAAAGGGACAGTTCACTGAGTTTTGGAGTTAGTTGTGGATTCTAATTCAATTTTTTTAAAAATGTAAAGAGGAGTAGATTTTACACCAGGGAATAGATATGCTTTTAATTATCTGTAAATATATATACATTGTCATAAATAAATGAAATTATTTCCACTTATTGCTCCTCACAACATAAACATAAATACCGTCAACACTTCATCACTATTCCAGCTCAAAACACGACCAGTACCACCACCCCCTCAGCACCGAACCCTGCAGCTCTCACTTACCGCACACGTCCAGCAGACGTCACGGTGGCTGTGGGAGAGCCTGCAGTGTTTCGCTGTGGAGTGCCCGCAGCTTCCCCAAACCTCACGCTGACCTTCTACGGGAGTCATGGCAACTACAGCCTCAGCTGCCCCAACGGCCACATGGAAGACATCCCCCAGGTGAGTTTAGTTTAGTTTAGTGAACAGTGTAAATGCATTCATCTGAATATCAATACCTTCAGTGGCATGCTGACCATCCATCCATCCATCCATCCATCCATCCATGATCTGCTTTACCTGTACAGGCTGGGTCAAGGGGAGCTAGTAGATCATTATCAGCTCACATCATGTTTCTATTTTTTTGTAATCTCTTCTGTTTTTCTTCCCTGTCCTCTTTTCTGAACCACTCTTCATTCCCATCCTTGTCTCTCTCTTCAGGCTCTCTATGGAAGTTGTGATATGAAGGAAGGAGAGTCTCTGGCTGTGTGGACCCTCAAGGGAACTTCATTCTCTGACAACGGCACAAGAGTCGTCTGTCAGCAGTCAAAGAATCCTGATGCAGCTGCTGCTGTCCTACATGTTTACGGTAAAGATTCAACTATATTTTGTCCCTTTAGATTTGGTAACAAACCCTAGATCCATAAGAGCAAGGTTTGATGATTAAGTGCAGCTTGTTTACCACTGTCTGAACATGTCAACATGATACAGTAATTGCCAGTATAACGTATATTCCTTTAATTCACCTGTCTGCAAATGCTGATAGGAGCTTTCAGCCATGCTCTCACTTCTGACAAATCTATGTATATCATGTAATTAATAGTAAGTGATCCCAAGTTGTTTTTGTGTTTTCTCTGTGTTTTGGTTTTTCCTCATTAATAGTGGATATACTGTACATATCACATTTGTTAAACATTACTATATGTGTGCCTTCTCTCAGCAATAACTTTAAAAACATCAGTTGCCTAAGAAATGGATTTGGAGTTTATTTGTCCCAAACATTTTTTATCTTCCATTTCTCCTTTGTTCTTTATTTCCTTTTTGTCTTTTTCCTCCACCTGTCCTGGTATTTTAACTTCTAGATAACGGCGCCAGCTCTGCCACTCTCATTGGCTGTACCATCGGGGGCTTCTTTGGCATACTGTTGGTGGCTGGTTTATCCTACACCCTGCTGCAGAATTCTGAAACCCTTCGGAGGTGCTACAGTAAGGACATTTAAGCTTCAGTCCACTGGTTTAAAATAAAATACATTTAATTCAAATAATTGAAAATCATTAAGTAACGTGTGATGTCTTTGTGCTTTCAGGAGGAAAAGAAACAGAAGACGATATGACTACAATAGTAACAAAAGAATAAAAGGAGTTTTTCTGCTTGATGATCCAGAGTTGAGCTCCATCCACTTTCTTACTAACAGAGAACACAAAATGAAAATGAACTGTTTCTATTTAAAAATCCTTTGACCAGTCTACATGATATAAAAGTGGAAGTCAAGTGTGTAGATGATGACAGTCACTGTTTGAGGCTGGATCCAGTCTGACCCCTGCTATCTTCACTTCCTCTTCCTGACTTCAATAGCCAGACCCTGCACACACACTACTCACAGCCTAACAGTGTGTGATATAGTAATGAGCACTTTAAACAATAGCCAAAAGGAGATTAAGCCACGTCATTTTCCCCCTGTATTTAGGGTTGTATGTTAATAATGACTGCCTTGTTATACACGCCTTATAAACCATTTGTAACATTTGCTGTTGTGTTCTTTAGTGTGGGTAAAACTATTTTGCACATTGTGTAGAAAGCAGTAGTCAGACTATACGCAGCTTTTAAATGCAATGATTTGAGGAGTAGTCTGTTATAATAATTGGTTTCAATGTTCAATAAATTTTGGCCACATGTTAAGAAAAAACAAATTGCATTAAGTGTTTCTGTAGGTTGAAATATGACTGCAGCAGTAAGCAGCCACAGAAATTTTAAAAGTGCTGAGTAAGCAATCACACAAGGCTCCCCTGCAGACAGGCACCAGTTAAATGAGGAACAGAAAAAAATAGCTGTTCTTTGTGCTTATACACATTTTCTACCAACATCTGGCCATCTACCAACAAACCATTGTAGGTAAAATACTCTCTGACTGGAGTCCTGGTTGTTTGTGAAACCCAGCTACAGTTTCACCATTTGTCCACTTGAGGGAAGCACTTACTCCACAGTTAACAAGCCAGTCATTGTTGTGACACTACAGAGAGAAATACTCACTTTAAAATAAATAATTGTAAAAAACAAAAAAATTGGTTTCTATCAGAACAAGTTTTTATGCAATTACTCAGTTAAAACTCAGATGAAGAAGTTACTACTCCTATATTTAAGATTTAGTCAGTAAAGTGAGTTTGATGTGATAGTGCTGTGTTTTTATACATTTGCGTACTGAAGTAAATTGTCCAGATGTTTTTGATGTGGTTACACAGTCACTGTCATTGCATAAAGGCAAAGTACAGCATCTGTTAATTGTACAGTTACCAAAAGGTAAACTCAGGATTGTGGTCTGTCTTTTGATTTCTTTAAATATTTCTATGAAATTACTCAAATATGTTCCTGTTCATTGTTTTGTTCTCATTTTCTTGTTGCCTATCGACCTAGTGCACAAGATATTCTTGCAAATCAGATCTTGCTGTCAGCGTGTGACCAAATTAAAGTAATGCAATGTCAAAACAAAAACTCATGTGTCATGTGTCCGACTCTTCCTCTGCCTGTGCCATTTGGATCACTTTGTACACACAGGAGAGGGAACGTGGAAATACATCATAATTAATATACCTATTTTCTTATTCGCCTTTTGCATGGTTTTGTTGAATATAGGCCTATGTCATCCCTAAATAACTCTTGACAGTTTACCTGCACTGACACGACAGACACTTTTTACACTGATTTACTCATGCATACAATTTTAAGTTGTAATGTCCTGCACAATTTCTTTTAAGATACTATTAATGTTAGAGTTGTCTATGTTAGAAACACTATCACACTGCACCAGCTGCCCTTCTGTTTCAGTCAGATCCAGTAGCATACAACTGATTCTGACAGTTTGTTGTCTGTCAGTTGGCATGTCAAAATGGACTGGAAAATTGCACTTTAATTCAGCAAATGGATGTTTATTTCTGCATCCCTTCATCCTCAGAACCTGCGTCCTCTGCATTATCAACAATGTTGTGCTGCTGCACGATGAGTTTACACTGGTGCTGCTACTGTTCAGGCTTACATAATAATAAATGGTTTGATTATTCTGCATGGTCACTTATTACTTTCTGAAACTACTGTAATGCGTAACACCATGTGAAACAGTAGCAAAAAACCAGAGACACATGAAGCAGTGATGCACCTGTGATCACATGACCACGACGTTGCCTCCCCCTGGTGGTGAACTCCATGTCTGCTTATGTCGGAAACAAGACCTGATGTCTTTTACAGTATCCTTCTGTCTTTATTGTCTTTGATTGTTTGTTTTTTTCATTGTCATAGAAATAGAAATGGACAACATGAGAGCTCCTGAAAAGTGAAGCCAAAACATCTTGATCACCCCCTGGTGGCTGGTGGTTGTATAAGTCATAAGCACAGTCCCTTCCATTTCAACAGATAGGACATGGGCCAAACTAAAACATACACATCCAATAAATGTTGTCTAAAGATGGTTTCTGTCATTTTAGGTAGTTCTTATCATGCTGATTGTTAAAGTGTTAATTTTTCTGATACGTTTGATTTTAATTTGTTATTTGATGCTGTGAAAAGGGGGTTTTACCTCATGTCTGACAGCTGAGCTCTACTCGTGGTTAAGTCAGCTGGCTGTGTGGACCAAAAAATGTGCATTTTAGCTCATTTTACAGCATCACTTACAGATAACCAACTTCAGTAACTTCATGAGTCACAAGCCATGGCAACAAGTATGCCAATGACTTCTGAGCTGCTGTACTTCTTCTCCATTTGTCCTCATTTCAAAATGATCTGATGATCTGAAATACATAGGCTTGTGTTTAATGCTCGTTTTAGTAAATGGGCCACATACAGTCTAATTCCATTCACCGCATAATAATGTTTAAATAACAACAAATTTTCCCCCTTTTTTAGTGTAAAGAAGTACAGGTACAAGCTGAGAACATTCACGATTACTAAACCATCCATTTACAAAACAGATGATGAGCTGATGATCAGCTTTTCCACAGTCAATGAGTCTTCTGTCATTATATGTGTATTGAAATATACAGATCAAGGTGGATCTGTAAAGCAGAAAAAAGCGTTATGTATGTAAGAACTAAACAACAATAGTTTTTTTATTTCTTTATTATTCAAACAACTTGTCAGGATCTAAAAAAGGAAGAAGGTTAATTTATCCTTTGCCTTACAAATCAAAAGTTTTGGCAGTGCCTTAGCAACAGGGTTCCACCAATATTGTTTTAAGTCTGATACAGATTATTCTGTACTGATGTTGATGGTTGAAAATATTGTGCACAATGTTCATTATCTTTAAATATGAACACGACAAGCATTCATTGTTTTTTCAAAGAACTGTGCTTTGATTTGGAATTGGACCTTTTGTATGTTTGACACCCCTGGTACAAGTTCTATTGTTTTCCACACCTTCTGGATTGTGTTACCAAATTCACTGAAATAATATTATTTTACTCAAACACAAGTATTCTGCACAGTTCTAAAGAAACACACAACCTCTGCTTCACATTAGAATTCAGTTCATTGAGCATTAATATTATAACCGTATTTGACTGCTTTTGACTGTGGTCTTCATTCCCCTGACTGTGTGTTGTGACACCTGATAGACACACACACACACACTCAGGGCAGTCAGCAGGAGGGAATTCTGCCTTGTCTTTTGGTTGATACAACAGAGGCAGTATGGAGCAATGTGTTGACTCAGCTGCTCAGCTACACCTCGGTTCACTCCGAGATAGGTTTCTGTCATATTTTGCTATCTGAGTTCCGACTTCATGTTCCCCACAAGCCTTACAGTGATCAGCATAGAGCTTGATTGGCTACACCTCGTATTTGCACGACAAATGAATGACACAGTGGTGTGTAGTGTAAAGGTCACATTTGCTCCTGTCTTGTTTGTGATTTCTCAGCCCCCAGCTTTAACCCCAATAGACAAATACACAACACTTTGTTCATGCACTGAAAAAATGAACTTGAAAGATTTACTTAATAAAATCCTCGTAACAATTTGCACTCACTTTTTATAAGTAAATTTTACTGCCGCAATATTAAGTACGACTCACTTGCCAATATCAAGTAAAATTTACCTACTATTCACCTTACATTTATGAAAATATTAAGTAACTGTTACTTAATTATAATCAAGAAATAAATTGTATTTATTTCAACTAATTAAGTAAAATCAATTAGTTTTTTTTAGACAGGAATGTCACAATCATCAAAATATTAAGTAAATCTTTCATCGCTCCAGTATTTACCGTTATGAAATAATTATGTATTTTTATTTTATTCTTTTCTGTTTGATATTTGCAATTACTTAGTTGCATAAAGTTACATTACTTACAATAGTTATGTAAATGTTTGCAGTTTTAAACCTTTCTTTAATTTACTTTTACCACAAATCAGACAACTAAAATACAATGCAATCAAAATGTTTATTTTGTCAACATTAATCACAATGTTCACATCACCACACATGTAACATCTGTACAGTATGTATAAGTTTACCATTAAAACCTCAATGCATTTAAACATTTTGATCAACAGCTAAAGGTGTTAATAGTTCATACTAGCACACAATACATTGTTGCTCCATTGTAATTATTTTTACATCTATGCATTACTTTTGCATTAAACCATCTTACAAACAGCAACATAGTTTTTAAAGTCAACAAGTCCTGGCCATATTTGACTACATCCAACAGTCTTAGATAGTCAAAGGCAACATCCCTGCCTTCAAGAAGGATGGAGACATCTACTGGATCCTCTCCATCAGCCCCATGGATGACCAGGATGCTGAGAATGTGCTGAGTGGCATCACTGTAGCTGTCTCCTGTAATTTACAAAATAAATGAATAAAAGATTAATGCTATTGAGAAACAAGTAAAAATGCTTGAATCATTCTAGGTGAGGTTATCAGGGCCGAGCATACATGGGCCCTACAAACGAGTAAAAAAATTGAGTAAAATGTATTTTTCAATCAGCTGGCATTAGCAAAACATTTGTAGAACAGTAAGATAGGTGCACTTGGGTAGCCCCTGAATGAATGCTGCTCTCAGCCATAAATTGTGTGTATCTGCACATTTAAAGTGCCAGGAAACCTTATGTAAACAGATTCATATTGTGTCAATATCAAATTATTGTTCATTCACAATAAACTCACCAATAAGAACACAAGAGTGCACAGAACAAGAGCTGTGTGTGTAAAGATGCAGTGTACAGGGGCACAGAAACTACAGAGTCTGAGGATTTGTGTTGTATATCAGTATACTGCATAGGACAGTGTGTGTGAGAGAAAGACAGTGGGTCCGTCTCCCTGCAAAACCATGTGAACAAACACAACTGTGAACACACACCTGACTTACTTTGTCCAGGAATGGCCTCAGCTTGGTCCCCATAACACCTCAAGTTACATGAAGGTCTGCTCCAGGCCTGTGAAAAAATGAGTGCAGTCTGTTAAAAAATGTTTGATAATAAATACCTCATTGTACTCAGGGGTAGACACTGCAAAGCTGTGAGTGTTTTTACATGGAAATACATCAAATCAATGTCTGTATCCATGATAGACGAGAGAAGCAGGACGTTACAGGGCTACCTGCTTGAAGGTGTCTCTCTTAACTGAAGATGAGCTCGATGAAGCTTGAGTCGAGCGGCTGTAAAGCGGTGGATAAACCGTTCATATACATCTCTGGGATAAACATGCTGTTTCCTTAAATTCTTCACAATAAAAGTCCCCTGTTGTTTCATTATTGGAACGCTTTTATTACGAAGCAGCAAAAGCAGGAAATGTTTTTATTCAGGGTTTCATCAGCTGTAACCTAACACGACTCCTACACAGCTGAAAGAGAATATGAAATGGTAAAATAATGAACTGCAGTCAAGCCAGCCTCCACTTCAAAATACATGGTCAATCGGTTTTATCGTGCGCGTATATACTAGGCATTACGGTAAGGGTGCATAAGGACTGATTTAAAAAAAAAGAAAAGAAAAAGTAACCTTCTTGTGGACGTGATCTCACATTGATTCAATCGCTCAGCCTGTCTCATGGTGTGTTTGTGAATAAATTAATTAATCAATTCATCAATTCATCTATTAATTATTTAAATAAAACAATAGGCAGGTATTTCCATTATTTCCATCTACATTCAATTTGATATTAAAAGGAAATTACCAGTTTCCACAGACGAATTTCAATGCAGAATGATAGTACACCACCTCAGAGTGTCTCTCACACAATATCAGGGAAGCCTGATGTAGACTTTCAAAATTAAAGCCCTGAGAAAAGTCCAATATTTTTAATGATTTACCTCTAATTTCAGAAAAAATATTAAAAGGAAACGACCTGTTTCCACTGACCAGTTGTGATTCAGAATGATAGTACACCAACTCAGAGTGTCTTGTTACTGAAAATATTGGACTTTTCTCAGGGCTTTAATTTTGAAAGTCTACATCAGATTTCCCTGATATTGTGTGAGTGACACTCTGAGGTGGTGTTACTATCATTCTGAATCATAATTGGTCTGTGGAAACAGGTAGTTTCCTTTTACTATCAAATTGAATGTAGATGGAAATACTGGAAATACTTTTATATTAATTGCATTGCTTGTATTCCTTCCTATTGTTTTATTTAAATAATTAATCACTGCTGCTCCAGAGTAGGTCCATGTCGGGCACGACTCGGTGTGATAAAAGCGGAAAATGTAAAACAGTGTGGCACAGTTTGACTCAGTGAAGCCAAAAGTACCAGTGAAAAAGCTCAGAAGAATCACACTATCAAAATGCACACTGACCCATGTGTTATCACAACTGTAAAAGAGAAAGGCAGAACTTACATTATACCAGAGCTAACCCAGCCATGTAGCTCCTCTGTGACATCGACCCCAACAGTCTTCTTCTTCTCATTTTCTTTCTTCTCCTTCTTCTCCTCCTGCTCCTTCCTTGTGTATCCCAACCGTCCCGAACTAAAATCGTGGGATCTTAATGCGCATGCTTGGATTCAAACACACTATATAATTTTAGATTACAAGCTACTTAGTATTTTCAGGTTTATGTGGAGTGAATATAAAACATTTAAATTGTATGAGTAAATCTATGATAAAACTTACTCTTCCCACACAGTTCATTCATTACATGAAAAAAAATTTAAAATTTTAATTAAGAATTTCTAGTTCTCACTGAAATGTAGTAATACAATGTAGAAATTATTATAGTTAATGTAATAAATATTACAATACCAAAAAGTTTGTTTTTTCAGTGAGGACCCACCATCAACCATCGGGGCTCTACATTTTTTAGTTTTCAATTCCAAATATAACTTTGCAAGCAAGCAGACATTAAGAATTACCATCTATCACCTAGACGTTTATTGAATTTCCACAGGATCTTTCCAGGTCTGAGTGAAGCTCTCTTATCTGCTGACTGACTCTTACTCACTGCTCTGTGAGCTAACCTGTTCTTAGACCTTTAGTTTTACTGTTTATGGACAAACATCCTGAATACCACCATAACAGAGACGTGTGTCACCATGTGTGTCACCATATGTATGTGTGTGTGTGTGTGTGTGTGCGTCCACTGATAACCTACATTGTTCAGTGTGTGTTCTCAAGATGACCTTTAAATGACAATGAATCAGTTTATCTTGCTACACCCATCAATACCTGAGGAATTATGGGTTAATCTATTACAATTGAAGTTAAATAGTAACAAGTTGATCATCCTGAATCAACCGAAGAGAAGAGCCGCTGACAGGCTTTACAACTTTTAGAATCATTTTAACCCTTCG
Organism: Lutjanus argentimaculatus; assembly: GCA_034769285.1. Taxonomy (NCBI): domain Eukaryota; kingdom Metazoa; phylum Chordata; class Actinopteri; order Lutjaniformes; family Lutjanidae; genus Lutjanus; species Lutjanus argentimaculatus. Next base: position 11,439,986 of record JAWZSL010000025.1, on the reverse strand, counting down.
GTTAAAATGATTCTAAAACAACTAACCTCTATTTTTCCTCCATTCATGGTGACGACTGAGACAAAATTAGATGAACATCAAAGATCTGCTTTTATTCTCTGCAACATCAGTTCAATGGCGTCTCTTCTGTCAACACGTGAGATCTGATCTTTGTTTCATATGATTGTTCCTCTGCAAGTCTAAGCTAGCTTTCATCTGAAAAGATAGAATACAAAGGGAGAAAAGCAAGATGACATTGAAGTAAACAGCAGTTGTCATCCTGCTTCTTTACATTTCTTTATAAAGCTAATATAATTTGTTTGTAATTTGTTTTTAAACACGTCTTGACCTTGTTGTTGAACCTCCAGCTGTTGGCAGCTGTTATTTTAATTTGATTAAAGGGACAGTTCACTCAAAAATCAAAAATACATATTTTGGCCTGTAGTATATCTAGATGTTTTTGGTATGAGTCACAGAGTTTTGGAGATATTGGCCATAGAAATGTCCACTTTCTCTGCAATATAATGGGACTAAATGGCACTAGGCACCATAAAGTGCATTTGAAAAATTCAAAATCAGTGTCCCTTTACAAAAATCATGATAAGCAACATAATCCACTGACCTTGTTGTGTGCAGTTTCTTAGGAACTACTGGGAACTTTCTGTTGTCAAATTTAACAGAACCACTTTAGAATCTACCAGATTTACTTTCTTTTTACTAGAAAGAAAGTAGTTCCTACATGAAACTGCTCACAACAAGGTCTGTGGATTATCTTGAGTAACCAGAGGGCTTTTCACACTACATATTGTTGGACCTCAGCTATCCTTAAACCTGGGCTAAGAGTTAAACTTGGGCTAACTTAGCCTTTTTTTTGCACATATTGTTAAACCAGGATTAAGCAAAGCACAGGGCTATATGATTCTTACTGCACTGCATTACTGGGTTCCTGGGTTACAAGTCTGTTGGTACATCAACTGATGTGAACATTTTAAAATGTTCTGTGATTACTCTTTTCTTTTAAGCCTTATTTCACACTGGCACCTTTTAGGCCCGCATTTAGTCAATTTTCAGGGGATCACCCCACAAACTCAGGGCTAACCCTGCTCTGGAGTGGGGCAAGCAAGCCCTCGGCTAAAGTTGGGTAAGCCCCTCTCGGAATGGGCCAGGATTGTACCAGTGTGAAAGCTGTGGTGGCAAATAGCTCTCTTAGCCCGGGACTGAGTGCAGTGTGAAAAGCCCTCAGGTAATGCTTTTTGGAGAGAGACATCTTGTTTCGATTTTTTCAAATGCCTTTTCTTGGTCCTTTGCACAACCAAGCCAAGTAGAATGCAAACAATTCTGTGGCCAATACCTCCAAAACCGGGCAACTCACACCAACTCACACAACAGGTCAGAGTTAAAATATGTATTTTTCATTTGGGAGTGAACTGTTCCTTTAAACTATATCTTGTGTTAGTTTTACAGTTTAGGTTTATAAAGTAAAGGTCATGACTTCAGGGGGCTTTCAGCTTGCTCTTCAAGTGACAAAGGATAACAATTATATGTTTGAAATACCCAACATAGGGGTGTGTCCAGACTTTTTTGACTGGGATGGCTCAAGTGGGCCACTAACTTACGCATGCACGCACACATACGCACACACATGCACACACATGCACTTTGGAATAGCAGTAATTTACCATTTCTCATATGTACTTTAGTAACTAACATTACAGCATCTTACATTCCTGCATTTATTTATTTTTATTTACCACCATGTTGTCCCATCACAACACACCACGCAAATAAAATATTAAGCTTCCATTCTTTATTCTTTAAGTCCTCACAAAGAAACTGTATCTCCATTGTACCTCTTTCCTCAGGCTATAGAATTCATCTTCAGCTTTCCATCAGAAAAATATTTTTATTTTCACTATTCACCAGTTTGCTGTATGGAGGTTTTGTGGATAGCATAGAGGGAACAACAACTGACATCTCAAACTATTCAAACTATCATCCTGCCTCTGACTGGGCAGATAGCCAGTCATATTTAACAATAATGGAGGCGGAACTTGGGGTGGCCAGTCAGATTTCAGGGGTAGCCAGTGGCCCACCAGGCCTCCTCTCTAGAAACACCCCTAAATACACAAGTTATATTTGGTGAATACATATTTTATGTTATGTTGCACTGTGCCTAATAATGTCAAAAAACAGCTCTGTAGTGGGAATGACATGAAAATAATACTCTAATGTTCTCCACAGATACAAACATCCTATGTATGATGTAACATATACTGACAGAAACACCACACTGAGCATCCGCTCACTGTATTCTCTTGCTCCTCTAATCGTATCAGTGATGTGCCGTCATTGACATGGAACAAAGTGACCTTTATTCAACCTCACATGGACAATGTTATGGGCGACTAACTGGTGCTTTGTGCAGACAGAAACCAGCAACAACACAGATGCATTGTGGCCATTGAGCACTTACAGGGTGACTCCATCTGACTTCTTTTCAGGGTTTTTTAAATGGAAATGTCCACTCAGCCATTTGCAGAAAGCAGTGACGTAGGTTAGAGAGCTGATGTCCTCTCCTCAAATAGGCAAATGTGTAAAATATGGCCAGAATTTTCATTTAAAATGTTCAATTACATGTTGTAAAAGACAACATTTTTAGCAGAATGTGAAGAACTAACAATCATGATGTTATGTCACAACAGAGTGACCGGGTGTCCCACTTTATGTGGCGCTGCACAGCATTATTATCCCTTGTCCCACCTTCCCACATATTGAGATGATGTCCCTCAATTTGATTGGCTCTAGTTTTCAAAAGTCAAAATACTAGGATAGACACTTTTTTAAAATCAGGGCTTTTATTTACTGTGAAGAAAATAGGAAAGGCCGTCAAGTGCAGGTTAACCTGACACCATCTTTGCCAACCAACACCTAACAGGGAAAATTACAAGCCACCACAGAGTCGCCAGCTTTCCAGATTTGGGCAGAATATAATGAAAATTAATACAGCTACAACAAAGACTGAAAAACTGTGTATCTATTGTCTATTGTGTGCTATCCAGAGAGCAAAGCATAGAGATGTTATGAGCTAAGGGGCAGAATAAAAATGTTTTGTTTTTTTTTTGTTTTTTTTGTAGACATTATATAAAAATTTTAGACCACCTTTCAGCATTGGTAATGTATCCCACATTGTCCCACACAAACTCTTCGTCCAAAATTTGGTTTGTTGGGATCTGGTCACTCTATGCCACAGACATCTATGTGTTGTGTTGCAAAGGTATTTACTAAAGTTAGCATGCTAACCAGCTGGCCCTGGCCCATCCTGTCTCGTAAAACCACGGTACTCCGAACTGGAGGTCCGGACACACCTGGGGCATAATAGGGCCTCTAGCTGCACTGCTAACGGAGCTAACAGCGGCTAGTTGGCTAGCTAAAGCCAAAGATAGTTACAGCAGAGTACATAGTGTGCAGCAGTTAGCAGTTAATCTGATGATATGCTGCTTGACGATGCATGAAACTTGGCAGATGCATCAGTCATGGTGAAAAATCACATATTTTATCGAGCTTGTGCACGGGCTAGGCAAAATGGCTCAGTGGCACCCCCTAAAACTTTAGCAGCCCTGTTTGAATGATTCCTAGCCTGAAGACGTCTATATGCCAAGAAGGAGTCATAGTCATTGCGCCACCTACTGGCAACAGCCTTGTGTTAAATCATTTGATTTCCCTGAAATTTTGTTTGGTTTACACATGATATATATGATGTTAATCAGTGGGTGTTCTGTAGAGCCACCTAGTAGAGACAGGAAGTGACACTGAACTCCTTCCTGTGTTATCCGAAATCCATAAAAATTTAGAGCCTTGTCGAAAAAAAACAACAAACTTCAAATAATAACAATCATAATAATTGGATTGTGTGAAGATTAATACCATAAAGAGCTTAAAGTAATGAAATGACATCTCTTAAAGTTAAAGTGATTAATTAAATGCAAGTGAGTAAGTCTCTGTAAATTGTCTCTCTTTTCCCTCTCTACCTTGTCATCACTAGTTGCCACTTTATCTGCTGTCAAATTATTGTATTGTCACTTACATGCACACACAGTGTGTTTCTCTGTGTGTCTGTCATTCTCTATCTCTTCTGTCCTCACAGTATTATCGTTTGTTAAGAGGCTGGTGCATGCCACAGCTCGAGAAAGTATAAATAGTCCCAGATCACCTCTGTCACACATGCATACACTCACATATTTCAGTGCACATGTGTTGTGTATATATAGGGTAACGCCAACACATCTACATAGACACCCACCAACATACATTACAGGATGTATGGAGCCATGCTGTTACATGCTGTACCAGAGGCAAAGTCAACCTTCTTAACTGTGTGGTCATTACGGTGAACTGAACTTAAAACAAACAAGCAACAATACAGTTTAAAAAGTGTTCCTTTCAAACAAGATTGTGCCTTTGAATTAATGCTGACAGTCAAGTAAAATACCTCCCTCCTGCCCAGGTTTAGTAAAAAAGGAAAATGTCTGACATTCATAAGATCAACACAGTACAATCTGTTCCACAGTGAGAGGAGCACTGGGAGATACCTGGGATACCTGACAGAACCACAGAGAGACAGCAGCAAAGGAAAAAGGACAACACACCACCCCTCCTCCTGCCTTTGTCTCATCTGAAATTTAAAGGACCAGTTTGTAGGATTTACAGATTTATTGGCACAATATAGCAGAAATTCAATATAATATTCATAAGTATGCTTTCATTCACATATAATTAACTGGAAAATAAGAATGATTGTGTTTGCATTACCTTAGAATGAGCTGTTTATATCTGTTGAACCACCATGTTTCTACAGTAACAGACTAAACACCGGCTCTAGATTCGACCTTTTGTGTTTTTCACCAGCTTCATAGGCATGATAGGTTCTCCTACATGTAGGGGAGGATGATGCCAGGTGTTTGCAATCTGCAAGCTCATCTCAAGATGCTGCTAAATCCTACACACTGGTCCTTTAAAGAATACGCTTTAAAAGAAGGAAAACTGAAGTTTTGTGAGTCTGAATTTTGTTCTTGCACACAGCAGCTCCATTTTCAACACCACAACATATTGTTTGTTGCACATTTGGTCTGGGATTAAGCTAATTTTAATTTTAAGACTGACTGGTGTACAAAAGAGCTCTTATTTAATCATGGAGTCCTGTATCTCCAGTTTGATGGCAACAATTTGTATTCACTGTTCAGGACATGGTTGGGTGAGAAACAATGCTGATGTTAATTTGTTATTATGGTAGGCTGATTCATAGAATAAATAATGATTTACTTTAAAAGTACTGTGAATAGAGCCAGACCAAAATATTTGTTGACCACTATTTTTACCCTGATATTGGTTTATCACAGTTATATCAGTCTATAATGGTACTGGCATATACTGTATGTTATCTAACCTGCGCCTATATGAAAACTATTTCTTAACAGAACATAATGCTAATTATTTTATTTGTTGGCTTTACAGACATGCATTGTATCTATATTTTATCTTTTTTTATTATTTCATGTTTAATATACATATATTTTGCTCTGTTTGTGTTTTTCATTTGTTGTTATTTCAAATGATTAAAATAGCAGTGAAAGTTTACTGTTTCAGTGATATCATTTTGGACTATAAAGGAGGGATCATTCTTTATGTATATATTCTATATTCTTTTTCACACTATCACTTACTCTTTACTGCATTAGTATTGACAAAATCAAGTATCAGTTGGGCCTTAATTGTAAATTCTTGGTTATTCTGGTGTGTCAAAGCAGTCTTACTGGTGAATCACAGTGTAAAGCTGATTTAAAATTAAAACATTTATATTGGAATATGTGTCTTATAGTAAGATTGAGAGTGTAGTAAGTATATAGTGTATTAAGTGTAACCACAAATGGCTTTTACATCATGCATCAGACACACACACTGATGTTTATGGAATAACATCGCCACTGGTCTCCTCTATGTGCGTCTCCTGTACACACAGACACATGCACACACTTAAAGTTTATACTCCAAACAAAGAGGAGGAGCAGGGCTACTTATTCGGGTAAAATATAAAATACACGCTTTTGACCAGGCAGTGTCTTGGAACATTCACGCACACTCCTCTGCTCCTGAACCGGCAGCACAGGTAAGCACAGGTACTGTACAGTGAGGCAAGGCAGGATGGGAGTCAGGGTTTAGGGTCAAGGTCACCTTGCTGTGAAAATGTTGAGTATAAGGGATGTGGTTCTTGAGTAATTTTCATTAATGCTGAAGGTTTTGGTGTGGGAGCAGAATGTTTTGCAGCCACCTGAGGAATTTATTGAGAAATGAGCTTTCAAACTGGACATTTGGAGAAAAATTACAACAAACTGAATAGCAAAAATGCTTGTGATGAAAAGTGAATTTTGTGGGGGGGGTTTTCTGCATTTAAGGGATGTGCAGCTTCTGTTTATAATTCATGACATTATGATGATCATAATGATATATGGGATGATTTCTGGTTTGTGTTGGTTTATAAAGCAACATTTTGCTCTCTTTTAATTAACATTTTTTCTTTGAGAACAGCACATTTCTAAATCGAATTAGGTTTTTAAAACATTTTTAAAAAGTCTACCACTGCAGTGATTCATTTAACAAAAGAGTAAAGAATGCAGAGGATATTGACAGAGCGTGAAGGACATTGAATTGTAGCATGGGAAAAATATATTTTATAAAATCCCTTCAGATCCAAGCAGAAAAAGTCTGCATGTTGCTGCTGTGTCATCTGAGAAGTGGGAGGCACTTTAAGACATGAGATTTTTAAGACAGGGGCCTGTCCACAGATTGACCTTGACTAATGTCATGCTGTCTTAGCTGCAATGAGGACAGAGGCTGTGATTGAAGATAAGTGAACATAATCTGCATTTTGAGGAGTCTCTGTATTATCTTGTTTTCATTTGGTGTCCATTTCTTGCAAAGCTGGTGTAAACTGTATGTCCCTGCAAGACGTTACATGCAGAGGATGAACACAGTGTTTAATCTTCTTGTCAGACTTGTTTAACATGTATAAAAAGCATTAAATATCTTTTATCTATTGATAAGTTCACTATGCTTTTGCTATGCAAGGTTTAAACAGCAGGCAGAGGTGTTTAAAAAAACAACAGAGAGCAAAGGCACTGAATTCCCAAAATGCAGTGAATCGAACCACCATGGGTGTCCAAGGCCAATTAGAGGTGACAGTGAGGTCACTGAACTGTCCTTTTGCATGCCTAGTTTTCTAATGCACTTAGTACATATTTTAAATGTCTGAAAAAACGTATTTTAATTCATGGAGTCAGTTACTAGCATAAGGAGGACAGTGGAGTAAATCAACTAAATATTAATGAGTTAAATGTTTTGTATGCATATATATCTATTTTAAAAGGCATATTTTATTTTATTTTATTTTAGTTTAGTTTAGTTTATTTTAGTTTAGTTTAGTTTAGTATGAGAATGACAGTGCAAATTAATAAGTACACATGGTAAAAAATGCCAAAAGGCTATTTTTAAGCTGTAGTCCCTGGTCAAGGTGTTGAAAGGCTTCCTAAAATAAATTAAAGCAAAAGTTATAAAACTCTCTAAAAAGTTACATATATTTTGTCATAAGATATAAACTTATAAAAATCTGTAATAAATTCAACTGCTGATATTAGTTTTAAAGACAATCACAGGGTCATAAAATCTCTTTAGTTACTGTAAAGCACATGACAGTGTTTGGCCCGAAGCGATGAAGTCTTTCTGGGGTCTGAAGGAAAATTGTCTGGAGACCCGCTGGGTTTTGCCCCAAGACAAAAAATGATCCGGTGTTTACTCTCCAAACACCCAGAATGCATCCCTGCTGACGAGACACTGACCTCTCACACAACAAGGACATTCTGCCTGGGGAGAGGGAGAAGTGTGCGGTTTGCGCTTGCGTGTATGCAAGCGTGTGAGAAAGAAGGGAAAAATGATCATGGGAAAATGTGCTTTGCTTCTTCTCTTTGTCTTTCATTCTGTCTCCGAATCATGTTTTCGTCTCTCTTTCTGTTTGACTCTTAGCTGTGTTGAAGATGGGACGCCTCACTGTTGTGGCCATTATGGCAGGTAAATAAAATACAGGACACACTTTGCATATATATTTACTTATATACACACATCTTTTCACATCATCAGTATCCTGCAGAAACAGAGTTCATTTTATCAGGAACTGAAGAATAAAAACAAGGTCAACAGTTTTACATGGTTTCAAGGTCATGGATCATCCTGTTTTCTCTGGGAGATTGTGTGAAAGACAGCACTGGAAAGTAACTAAGTATATTTACTCAAGTACTATATTTAAGCACAATTTAGACATATTTGTTATCCTTGTATATATTTGTGCAACTTCACACTTCTACTCCACTACGTGCTTATATCAGTCAGTCCCAAAGACTGGTTCAGGACCCACAGGTGGGTCACGCAGGATTTGATTTGGGCCGCCAAGTAAATAAAAGACCATATAAGAAATTCCACAAATTGAAGATTTAAAATGTGTATATTTGTTTTACTGATGAGAGGAAAAAAACAAGAGCTTGTCAGTTTTGCCTAAATGCACTTATTTTGTCTCATTTATGAGGTACACTGTAAAACATTACAGGTAGTTATGTCCACTCACTTCTCTTTAACTCAAGGAGCTCTGACAAGATTTGAGTTTTGAACTCAGCTGTAGTTCTTTGAAAGTTAAACTCACAGTAATTCATTGTGTTGACTATTTGAGACTCTTGTCTGTCACATCTGTATGTGTTAATTGATCTCAGGTTTACAAGTTATCAGTTGAATCAAGAGAGAGAAATAGCAGGTGTGGGAAGATGGGAGCTGGAGAAAAAAATGTTGCTGCAGCTTTTTAGTTTGAGAGAAATAAAACAATGAAGAATAGACATTATCTAGTTATACACTGCAGAGGGAGTCTATGTGTACATGAGATTGGGTTCTTTTAACTTCAAAATGTGAGTTATAATAATGCAGAAATGTCTATTTGTTCAACAAGGTAAGAGAGGTTTTCTTGCATTAATGATGTAAAGTTATTCTTTGTTTTAACTCACAGTATTAATTCAAAACATCAAGTGAGTAAAACTTTAACTTTGACAACTTAAAAACCAACTAGAACACTGTAGTTAAATTAACATTATGAACTTTGGTTACTCAAGATAATCCACACACCTTGTGTTGAACTGTTTCACATGGGAACTACTTTCTTGCTGGTAGAGAAGAAAGTAGTTCTGAAGTAGTTCTGGTAGATTCTACGGCAGAAAGAAAGTAGTTCCTACCTTAAACTGCTGGCACAAATTTCTACTTCTATCTCCATAGAAGTAGAAATTTCTATCTACAAATTGGGCAACCCACGCCAAAACTATCTAGAAGGATAAATAGCCCTTCAAGGCCAGGGAAAAAAATATGTATTTTCAATTTTTGGGTGAACCTTTCATAGCAGACTACAGTTTACACTACAGTAGTGCATGGACAACAGAATACTGTAGAGCCGATCATACTCACTCGGCAAAACCAAAACTTTCACATCATACTGGCAAAAGTCAACAAAATATTCCAGATTTTTTCATTTTAATGAGAATTTAAAAGCCCACTTGTTCAAAAAACACTCTATATCCCTGACTGGCAAAGCTGAACTTGTTTTTATTTCTTAAAAATGCTGACTGTCTGGTGAGACGTATTCTAACAGAGACTAACAGAGCACTGATACCCATTCAACAAAATTAACATTTTATTTGTCTGACTCTCTTGCAGTGCTCTTCACCCTTTTCATGGAAACTGAAGCAAGTAAGGCCAAAACTCTACCTCCATCCCATCTTATTCTGAGACTGGTTTGTTGAGAAACTGGTTTAGGAAGAAATCAAACACATCACTTTCTTTTGTCTCCGTAACAATGGCTCGATAGAAACACTTTCTTAAATGAATGTGTCGTCTGCATTGCTGCCTGTAAAGCTCTGAATATTTTTATAGCATGAAGAAGAGTACACTAAAACTCAAAAATTTTGCTCTTTTTTAACTAATTTCTTGAATCATTCACATTGTCTAATTGTTTGAAGTTTGTTACTCATTTTTCTTTTTTTTCTCCTCCTCTTGTGTTTGGTTTGCAGATCCATTTGTTTACAGTAAGTACAGACACTCTTATCCACTAACTCTTATAATCTACTTCATACAATCTATCATCTCACTTGTTTGTACGGATTGTTAAAAGATTAGTGCATGTATCATGTATTCATTTATACCCAATGACAAAAGCAACCTCTGTAAATCGAATTGTTAAAAAGCAATATAAAAGTTTAGATGAAGCATGAATTCTTTAAAAAAAAAAGTCTCCATCAGTTTGACATGTTTGTTATGAAAATACATTTTTGCTTCGTCAAGTGCATCAGGACTCTCTTAACTTCTAACATTATTGTCCAACAGACTATGACAGGCTACGAATCGGAGGCTTGTTCTGTGCCTGCTTGCTGGTGGTTGGAGGAATCGGCGTTATACTTTGTAAGTCCTGAAATCTCACAGATAAATAAGACAGTGAGGTCAGGGGGACCAGACCGGGGCCAGTTGTTTTGTCAGAGGGACACATTCGACCTGGTAGTAATAGCACACAAAGTAGTAGCACACAAAAAAACAACATAAAATACCAATATTTGTTTACATGTTGGCAAGTAGCTCCCTTAAAATAAGCTCTTTGCAGCGTATTCAGAAACCTACCAATGAATTATTTTGATACCGAAGAAAACTTAAAAACAACGATTCTCAAGCAAGTTCTGCAGTTCTAAGGAACATATTTTTTCTTTGTTTTGTAAGCGGATTTATGGACACTGCATCACTCTGTGTCAAGGGGTTAAAGAAGAAAATTTGTCAACTAAAATATAAAGTCTTCACTTTTTAGTGTTTGACAGTATATTATAGGCTATTACATACAGCAACATGCATACTATATACTATGTTTAGCAGGAACAGTTTCAGTAATATGGTGTCGGCACCATATCATTGCAAGAAAATACTAATTTTAATGTTATTGTAGACTCTTAATGGTGGGGCAGGGGGTTCAAACTCAGTGTTGCAGCATATAAAAGACAAAAGCAATAAAAGACATTATTTATTCATATTGAGTCATGTGGACCACAAAAGTAAAACGTTTTGTGCGCATAATTTGTCTTTAAATCCCAAGTAAAAGTCTCAGATATGCCAGTATCAGAGTATTAATAACTGTGTATTAAAGCATGTGTAGCCTCAGTAATACTTCTTGCTTTGCCTTCACAGATAACAAGTGCTCCAGGAAGAACAAGTATGTATTTTTCTTATAACTCTCTAACAGAAACTGTTTGTCTGAATGTGTGAACATCGTCTTACTGTCTTTTCTTCCAAACTGCCATGCTGACTGTCTCCCCGCCCTCTGCTTTTACTTTATAGAAAAGGTGAAGATGACAACAGCGAAATCTGATACGTGCTTGACAAACCGGTTTCATCCAGGAAGAAGAGCTGACAGTGAAGGGGTGGAGACACTGGGTGCATGGTGGAGGGTTTGGAGGAAACACAACAGCTCAGGTGATTAAACCTGTACAGACCTGTGACATACAAACACCATTCGTTAAAAAAAAAAACAAAAAAAACTGAAAGCACTGCTGAAATGATGCAACATGTGAAAGCAGTCTCGAGATGAAATAAATGAAGCCCCTGTCATGTACTTCTGTTTTCAAACTGTATCCAGATCTGTAACAAATATGTTTAGTCTGTCTCACATATACGTTTAGTTAGTCAATATCATAATTTACATATAGATTAACAAAGTGGTGCATTATTAGGAGCATAATGTGATGTTTAGTCATTATCGCTTGCGGTTCACTAGATGTTTTGCTGTATGATATAAACTGTAGTTAGATTATCCATGTGGTCAACTATTTCAATATTTACAAGATTAGGAGAAATAAACAATTTGTCAGAAGCCTTTGGTGTGGACATCTAAAATAAATAATTAATAAAATAAATGTCACTATGCTAGCCCAAATTTCAGTGTTGTTTTTCATATATATAATGTATATCAGCTGGTTTCACTCTATGACCTTCAATGACCGTCACTTCTACCACTGAAACTTCTACTATCTACAGATAAGGTTATCTGTTCTCTAATATTGTTAGAGCTATTCCTTCAGTTGTTTGTATTTTGTCATATTTTAGGGCAGCGACACTGGATATTGTTATCGCTGGACTGACAGTCACACACTGGTGCTTCTACAGAAGATGCGATATTAACATCGTTCAATTAATATGATGGCTGATCGATGATTACTTTACCTGTTCTGTCAATGCTGCTTTGTGTTTTATGCTGATTATTTTAATTTTGTTGACTCTGTAGCCCAGGTTACATTTGTTGCACTGTTATGATTTTTTTTTTAGAGAGTCAAAAAATTCTGGTATCGACATATCGGCCAATATTCTTATATATGTAAAATCCTGTTCTGAAACAGTAAACTTTCACAGGTACTTTCAGTAATTATAACAAACTATAATACAAAAAAAACAACAACAAAAAAAACCAACAACACACAAATAGTATTGTGAAAAACGATCAAATATAGCTCCATAAGAATAAATAAATAAATGATTGATTGATTGACTGATTGATTATATTGGCCGACTGATATCTGTCTGGCTTTAATTATTACATTGTTATACCATAACTTATAATTACTTGGTATCTTTGTCCAGCCGTGGTGTCGCTCTGTTAATAGCCCCCTTAACTTACACCACAGTTTGTAGAAGTGAACCAGCCCCCTTAGCTGGACAAATTTCGACGTCTTCGTTCTCGACAAACAGACATTAAAGCTCCACTCCTCCTCCCGGGCTCAGCCCTTTTCTAAACCCGAGCCAACCTGTTGAGTGTGTCAGAGGAGAAGACTGCAGGGTGTGGGCGCTCTGTGTGGAGGAAAGTCGCTGCTTCTGACTCAGATATCCGCCTGCCTGAGAGAAATTTCCTCGTTTTTGTCGCTGCTGAATTCATCGTGTCAGAGGTAAGTGTTGAACAAAAAAAAAAAGATTAAGTCCTCAAGTGTTTTTCTTCATTTGAGGAAATTTGTTTATGGAGTTGAAGTTTTCCCAGTATGCTCCTGAGCATCTTTTCAAGCAGCTGAAACACAGTTTGGCAAACGTTAGGCTAAGTTTTTAAACAGGTTTGCTCCCGATGGAAACTGTTGTTAAATCACTGTATTTCATATTAACTGGCTCATTCTGTCACTTAAAAACTAAGAAAAATACGATTAAAATCTATAGACGTATTTTTACAGAGAAAAGTCCGTCTTGCTTTAAAATATTAAAGTACAATACTACACATGTATATTGTACGCTAATAATGTTATCCAGCTGACGTTTTTCTTCGAGCCCACCGTTGGCGTTGTGTCATAGAAGGGAACCCCAGACCCGTGAAATATCTCGCGAGAGTGATGGTATTAACTCAAACCGTGATCTTTTTCCACTTCGTAACCAGGTGTTTTCTGCCCCTAAACCTGCCTGTATCATTACCGCTGTGTTGTCGCGTTGAAAGCATAATTAGTTTGTACAACGTGCACGGCGAAGAAACAACACGTACAAACTTCGCGAGAGTTTCACAAATGTAGGGTTCCCTTATAAATTTGACCCACTAGTGCCAGGACAATGGAACTGCTTGCGCCTCCAGGCCACCGTGCGTAACGGCCAGGATACTCTTCCTTCACGCGCTTTGATCACGTTGCTATTGTCAACAGAAGAGTATATTGTTGGGTTAAAGGTCACTGATTGGCATAAAAATGTTGTACTGTGTCTTTTTGTACTTTTAGTCCTTGTTTAAGCCCACCAGATAAAATAATCAGGATGACGCAGTCTTAATGCGTTTGTATTTGATGTCTTGTCCTCTTTATTACCATAAAATAAATAGCATTATATAGCAGAGGACATTGAAGACATTTTGCTCTGAAGTCCTTCCCTTGTGGTATTTTTCAATATCTGTTACATGCCTTATTGAACACATAGTGTTAACTAGTGTTGTGTGTGTGTGGTGTGTGTGTGTGTGTGTAGCCAGCTGATAAGACCAGCGGTGATAACAGTTTGCTACTATGTGGCACAAGGACAGATTGGGAGAAGGACAGATACAGGAGACATGCTATCAAATGTAGAACTGTGAGGAAGAAAAAGCTGCAAAATATAGATGATTTGTTGGATTGATCAACTGAATATTTTAGGTTAGTTACAGTAAAAAAAACAACAATAACAACAACAAAATTTGGTGTTTTTACTTGCTAAATAATACCAATAAATAATTGGTTATCAAATAGAGGATAGGTCCCTCCATTTTCAATGTGCCCCCTGGACCTTACTTAAGAACTGTGAACAGCAGTCTGTGGCGACAGACAAATAATTTTTTGTTTCAATTTGAAATTACATGTACACATGTTATAGCTGTCTCCTTCTAATGTTATCTTACCCAAAGTGTTTTATCCAGGGACTCCAGGTCCTTTTATCAGCTGGAGGTGAAAGAACGAGCAAGACCCGTTGCTCCTGTCACTACATCCCAGTACGAAGCCTACTGGCATTGTAGCTTTAGCGTCTAACGTTAGCTTTTGGAGGCAGGAAGTCATGACATCACTTGTGCGACTTCTGGATGTGTAGTCTCTCTAATTATGTAACATAACAGTCCTATACTTAAACAGTTTTGCAGTGACTTGCTTGACTTGTATATTTTTTTCGTTAAATTGACAAACATATATCATATCATATGTGTAATTCAAGTCGACCACTAGTCTCTTAATCATTTTTATACTGTTTATGAGGCACATTGAGGTGGCTGGCAAAATGACTTAAGCAATTAACTGATTCTAAAAGGATAGAGATGCATAAACAGTTGGAGCAGCTCTGCTGTTTCAGTGTGTCTCTTGATTACAGATACAGCCTGGACATGGCTAAATGTCCAATCCACACAATATGGAGCAGGATCTGTTGATTTCACACCAACATTCAAACCATATACACGAAGAATTCACCTGCACAAGAAGCACTGCATTGTATAGTATGTTGTGCTTTGCAGGTGTGTTGCCATGACCGTAGACATGCTGCAAAGCTAACTAACTTAGGCTAGTCTTTGGCAAGCTGTCTGCAGCTCTCTACACTGTTTTTCTTACAACAAGCTGATTTCCCTTCTCTGTGGGTGTGAGAATGAAAATGTGGGACATCATGTAACTGAACTAAGCAGGGCATCTTGAGGAAAAGAGGGGCCTCTAAAAAAGTAAATTACACCTTTAAAACTCCTCATCATATTGAAATCCTGAACAAGTAAAAGCGGATACCTTTTAGTCTTCTTTACCCCATGTGGATGAATAACAAATGTGCCAGACAAATCAATATTTTGCCTTGCGACACATGACTGTGCCTCATTAGCAATTTATTTAAGAGTTTCCTCAAGAGTCTGATCCAAACAAACAACAGTCCTAAATCTATTTTTGGATATTTTAGTACTGGGACATGTGAAAATGGTTTCACTAAGTATGGTTTCAGCAAATATGGAAATGCAGTCTCCCTGCAGTCTAATCTGTGCTTGGTGACAAAAATAGACTACATTTTAAAGGACAAAATAGCCCTATAAAGTCAGGGCCCAGATGTTGTGGCAGTAATAAAACTGTGTCAGCGTGGCATAATTGACCGGCAATTTCAAGCAAATGCACAGCGAGAAAAAGATATGATTACACATCCAACTCACACCTGTCGCACTGCAGAATATCTGCTTTATTTTGTTTTTGACAGATTTAAACATATCTCAATGCCACTGATATGAACAAAGAGAGAAAAGGGAGGCAGAGAGAGATGAGAGAGGTTACAGGGTGAGAGACAGATGGAGAAAGGGCGACAGACAGAGCTGTCTTTCCTTTCTCAGGTGAAACAGACTTAGCTCCCTGTCCTCACCTCTCCTCACATGACCACAATTTAAAAAAAGAAAAACAGTAGGGAGAGGTGGAGGGGAGAAGGAGAGAGCGCTCTTAGGCGAGGAGACACACTTTCTCCTCACCTCTCTTCACATCTCTTTTGTGGCGCACAAAATTTAGAAACCTCAACAAGAAGACATTGATTTTGTACTCGGTATGTGACTGTGACCTTCAGTGCATTACCCATGTAACCACAACGCTCAGCAGAGACACAGCTAATCATTTATGATTTGTTAACTCCTCCAGATAAGTTTACATACAGCTCATAACAATGCCATAACCAGAGCTGCAACAATTAGTTGATTAATTGACTAATTTATCTCCAACTATTCTTATAATCATTTTGAGTTGTTTTGTTTTTTTAAGAAAAAAATTCCAAATTGTGATTTTCCTTCATGTGGATATTTCTGATCCTAAGTCCTCTGTGTCAGTAACGTGAATATCTTTGCGTTGTGGATAAAAGATTTTGGGATTTGAGGAAAAGTTATCAACATTTTTCACTATTTTTTGAACATTTTTTTGAACAAAAAACTAATTGATCAATTGAGAAAATAATTGACAATAATCTCAATAATGAAAATTGTTAGTGACCTAGTTATAACAGTATAATACAAAACTGTGATCTTCTTAGAGGCCCAGAGTTATTAAAATGTGAATATCAGGTCTTTTACAAAGTTACCAGTTACTAGTAAATATGTTCAAGAAAATAGTTTCAGGGTTGGTGCAGGTGCTAGAATCCTTAAGAACACTTGGATTTTAATGTAGTGTTTTGAATAAATGTTTTGGATAAAGAGCTTCAAATTGTAATTTCATTGCAAATCGTTGACTGTATAGTTCACTTTTTAGATAAAGAAATAAAATAAAGTTGGATATGGGCTCAGGTAGGTTGTATAGGATGCCTAGTCGACTTACAGACAGACAGCACATTTTAAAAACATAAAACTTTGCTGTGTTTTCCTTGAATTTGCCATTGTTCTGTAGAATGCTATCACAAAACATAATTTTGGTTGTTTAATAGCATGATAAGATCTTATTTATTGTGATGAAGAAGTGAAATAATCACTTTCAGTAGAGCTGCATCAAATAATCGATTAATCAGTTAGTCTAGTTGTCAACTATTAAATTAATCACCAACTATTTTGATAATTGCTTAATAGTTTCATTTCATTCGTTAATCATTTTTTAAAGAAAAAATGTCCACATTCTCTGACGTAAGCTTCTAAAATGTGAATGTTTTTTGATTTCTTTACTCCTATATGACAGTAAATATATTTTTGTTTGTGGGCAAAACAAGAAAATTTTAGATTTTTTTTTTTTTTTACAATTTTCTGACATTTTATGGACCAAACAACTATTCTATTAATCAAGAAAATGATTGACAGATTAATTGATAATGATTGTTAGTTGCAGACCTAAATTTAAGTTGGCTTTATGCATATAAATATGTAATTTACTGATGTTGTAAAGTGCAGGAAAAGCTTGAAAATGCGCCTTGAAAATTCCTGAGAAATGCTTGAATTTGATTTGGGAAAGGCTACAGAAACCCTGTAGTTTAAAGGGTGGAAGGGGAAATGAAACAAGAGAATATCCATCTTTTATCCTGTGATTATGACTGCAGAGTGAGGAGCGTGCAGTCTGTTGCTAGCCGCTCACTCACTACTAGCCTTGTGGTTACCATGTGTGACTCATGGCTCTAGTATGCTCCACTCCCTCTTACCCTCTGTCTTTTGTGTCCCTTCTCATTCCCTCTCTTTCCCAACCACACTCTACCCCGTCTTCCTGCCTCCCACTCTCTTCCCCCAGGCTTGAATTCTTCCTTTCTCCCTCTCATGCTCACTTTCATTTCCCAACTTGATAACTTGTTTATGCTTTTCCTCTCCACCCCTTCCTTGGTCTCTCACTTATTTCATGAGTGAGGTCGATGCAGGCATTGACTTCCTACCGTCTTCCTTTTTATCTCTCTTGTGCATTTTGCCCTTTACACATTAATGGAGTCAACACTTCAGTGACATCTGTTGAAACTGAAACTGAATCTTTGGTCAGAAGTTAGCTGTTTTCATCTAGCTATTTAGCAGCCACAGAGACAAAGAAGTTTACTTTTTAATAATTCCAAAAACCTGTTGGAGGTCACATGCTTTATCAGTCACATTTCCAAAGAAACATCATGTACTGTGAGTTCATTGATAAAGTCAAAGCAGGAACAAGTTAAGCTGAGTTCAACTGTGTCTCAGCTCGGATAAAAGCAGAGAGGGTGCAAAGCAGGTTCAGAGTGTGCTTAGTCCACGACGTACAAGACTTTCCTGTGTGTGTGTGTGTGTGTGCACGTGTGTGTGTGTCATAAAGGATGTGCTGCACACTGGAATCCAGCGCTGCTAATTTAGGAATAAAACATGCCACTGAGAATAGGCAGCTGTCTTTGTAGTGCAGTACAGGAACACAAACACACACACACACACATACACCGGGATCCAACATTCAAACAGGTGGGTGTGCATGTTTTGGGGAGGGGAGCTTGGAAAAATAGAAACAGGGACTAAGTCACACATAACTGCTGGGTAACACCACATCGCATAACACACATTCACATGTGCACATGAAATAGAGGAGGCCCAAACTGAACCTCTGGTTTTTTAAATGAAGTAACTGCATTAAGTATAAAATATAAAATATTTTGATTGATGAGTAGCATGTTTGTTTTTTTATGCACACGTACACCTCATATGGATGCATATACTTTTTCACCTGAACAAGACAAGCAGTTTTTAAGAATTAATAAGCTGCCTAATATTTAGCTGCTGTAGTAGAATGCTTTGCTTCCTATTTCAGTAGTTTTAAAGCTTGGGAAGGCAGCTTATTTTTGGCATCACTGGGAAAAAAATCTGTACTAACCTTTAATCATAATATGATTCAGGTGGTCTGAGAGAACACTTGACTTCTGCTCCTCCTCTTGGATCAGTTTGCAGACTTTACAATATGTAGACAGTTGATAGTAGAGTCTCATTTTTAAAAAGCCATTATTTCACAACCTGGGAATGAGACTCAGCAATCAACTTTCTTTCTCCAGAACTGCTTCCTGCATCTTTAAGGGACAAATGTTCGCTATTCAAAGAGCTCGACTGTGCATGTTTGTGTATGTGCGTACATAGGGGATTCTGTGTGTGCGTTGTCACCTCACTTACTGTAGTCACTCTGGAGTAAACACTCGCCTCACATTGAAAGCCAACAGGTGGTATTTCTCTGTATGTGTGAACTGTTGGCTGAAGTGTCAGAGAGAAACAGTTTCACAGTCAGAATTACAGTGAAGACTTTTTGTTCACTTACATATTTTGCTTTGTCCACAATGTTTTTTTTTTGTCCTGCTAACTGTTGGACTTAAGAATAGGACTTTTGGTTGGCCATTCAGATAGTTTTGGTCTTATTTGACCAAATTTGAAAAAAGTGTTTCTGATGTTTCTGTCTCCACCCCAGCACAACGGAGGATGATTGATTTTCTTTTGTGGTGCTGGCAGTAATAAAAG
Source organism: Lutjanus argentimaculatus (assembly GCA_034769285.1). Lineage (NCBI taxonomy): Eukaryota > Metazoa > Chordata > Actinopteri > Lutjaniformes > Lutjanidae > Lutjanus > Lutjanus argentimaculatus. The sequence continues at coordinate 11,420,500 of JAWZSL010000025.1, read as the reverse complement.
ATAAATTTCAATTTGTTTATTCCCCAATGCAGATTCTGTGTGAGACATATTTTTAGTAACTTACTAGAGAATAAATAGTTTCTATGAAGACTTTGAATAGCAAAATTTAAACATTTAAACTAGGGATACACTGATATATAGGCTGAATATTGGATTGGTTGATATTTGCCTTGTTGACTACAATCAGAAAAATAATAGTAGTAGTAAATAATATGGCATTCAAGGACATTTATTATTATTATACAACACAAGGTTGTACAATGAGAATGAGTTCCCTCATAATACACACAAAACACAACATATATACACAACATATATAATGAATAATAATAATTCAATTCAGAATGGAAATACATATATACATACAAGTACACATCCAGGAAATAGGAAATAGTGTGTTTATGAATTTGTGTTGAATGTCAACAGCAGCAACAAGATGGTGATGATATATGGATTGCAGTGGTCAATGTTCAGCTGTTGTGTTGCATCAGTTTTGAGCTGGTTAAATGTTGTGTTGTCTTTTTTTGTGGTCAGACTCAGACAACAGTAGGTGGCATACCCGGCTTCTGATTCAGAGATGGAGCCACTGCTCTGGCATGTCGTATGATGTGCTTATTCAAAGACAGTGCTGAATGACTTTAAAAAGCAAAGTTTTTTTTTTTAGAATGAAAAAGCATTGCTACTGGCCAAATTGTTACTTAGAACATTGGTATTAGCCCAGAATTTCACAATCGGTGCATCCCTAATTTAAACTTGTAAGTAGTGGATCCCTGACTTACTGATACAGAGCTGCATTTAAGAGTTATGACTCTTTTGGTGGCCCTGCAGCCTGTTGTGTTTACTGGTGGATAAGAGAGGAGGAGAAGAGTGGGATGGAAGAGAGATGATAGTGTAATGAGTGTGAGATGGGCATAGAGCCTGGAAAGCGGTACTCCAGGGAGTTTGTAAGGGAAAGGATAAATGAGTGGAAAAGACTTAACAAAAGGAGGGGACATGGGACGGGTGAAGGAGCAAGGACGTGCAGAAGTGTGTCAGAGAAGGGAAGTAGAAGAGGAGAGGTTTAAAGAGGATCGGAGAGGAGACAGCAGCTCAACAAAAGCAGAAGAGTGGTGTGAAACAGTAGTTTAAAACAAACGGGAGCTTCTGAAAGTTTCTCACAGAAGAGGGAAGGAGTATTGCACAGAGAGGACAGAATGAAAGAAGCAGAGGATGTAGAGACACAGAAAGAGACAAATAAGTGGAAAAACAGTCCTGAAGACAGGAAGAAAAAGAGATGCAGCAAGAGCTAAAAACAAAAAAAAGAGGGACAGTCGGAGACAGGCAGAGTAGCGTGACAGAGCCAGAACAGAAAAGTCTTTATCTGCACCAGGCGGCACTGGAGAAGTGGCTCCACAGGGAATTTGTACTCAGGGGAAAATAAACTATTCTTTATGTGATATGAGACTTCAGGAATTCCTTCCTTAGCTATATTTGTAATAAAGCAGATTCTTTACTGGTGTGCTAAACATGATTCTTATTTGTTTTCTAAAAGTTGTATGTAGGGTGAAAGAACAGTGAAAACCACTTATATGGGTCAAAAAGCTTGGACAGAATCATTCTCTGCAAGATGTAGCAGCAAAATTTAGTTTAAGAAATAAATGTCAACTGGATGGTAGTCTGAATGAGAAATAAAGAAGCACAAAACAATTTTGTTATAGTCATCATCAATTTCACCCAGATAGACATTATCACTACAAGAGGTTTCCACTGTATAACTAAAATAGATCTGAAACAGTTTGTTGATTGATAGAAAATGAATCTGAAATTTTCTTTTCTTTGTCTTTATGTCTTTGTCTAAGCATACTGAATATCTTTGAGTTTGGACTGTTAGTTGGACAAAACCAGATATGTGGCCTTGGGCTCTGGAAAATTGTGATCTGCATTTTTCATTACTTCCTCAGATTTTACAGACAAAACAATTAGTCAGGGCTTGACATTAAGCATGGCATGATGGCTCATGGCCACAAAAGTTTCTCTGTGGCCACAAAATAGTCCATGTAGGTGGCCTCCAAGTTTTATGTTCATACTATGAGCCTTCACCAACACAGCATTACAGTTCAACAGCCTTTTAGATCAGCATTCAGGAAAACAGTGAACAGTAATTGCCACCGGCTAGCTACTGACATGTCGTGGCTACTGAAGTTTGGGTTTAGTAAGTCTACTCAAACTGCTCACTTGATCAGAAGAACCAGAAACATCTATGAAACTATGAAACATTATGAACTATGAAAAAAATCAAATGGCAATGAATTCAGGAATGAGTGAATATGACACAACTAAGGACATAATGTACCATTGTGTGCCACTAATTTCCTTAACTAGCCAAGAAGTCTGGCTCGTTTTTCATGGGGAACCATGCCTCCAGGAAACACCACATCACAATTCATTGGAAAAGTGACAACACAAGTGTCACAGTGAAGAAAGGCTTTGTTAAGTTGTGTTACGGTCTTTTCTGTATTGTTTTTACAGAAGTTTACATCTGGGCCACTAAAAATGTACTATTGTAGCTTAAAATGCTTAAAAATATTGGCATCTATCCCTGATTTGTCACAAAAATAAAATGCAGAGTAATCAACAATGAGAAAAATCTTTAGTTTGCAGGCTTACACTCCACACACAGAACCAGAATCAGATATTTTATATTAAATGTTTGCTTTGCAAACATTATATATACACACCATATACTTTGCTTATCCACCAGGGTGGTGTGACTTTGTCTCTGACGCACCTCTAGCACTCACCTCCTGGCTCCACCTTACACTAACATTTGCTTCAGAATATGATCTTCAAATAGGAGGAGGGAGGCGCCACCACTTTTGTACTCCCCCGCTGTCCTGTCTCTTTACTCCCCTTCCCGCATCTCTTTCTCTGCCTCGCCTCCCCTTAGTTTCCAATAGTCTCTCCCTCAGTTTGCCCTCTGTGCTTTCTTCTCTGTCCCTGTCCTTCTCTCTCCTGTTTCTGTCTTTGCCCTCCATCTCCTGCACGTCACTCTCCTCTCAGTGTCTCTGTCTCCTGAGGTAAACCTTTCTCTAGTGGTTGTTGGCTTGTTTCCCATCCTCTACATTCCCCCTGACTCGCCTTGGGTTGCTGTGGAGAAGCACCAGGAGAGAAGCACTCATCCTGCTCTTCTCTTTTTCTCTCTCTGCCAAACTCCAAATACCAACAGCAGAGGAGGGAGACACATTGTTTTACTTCTTACATCCTCCTTTTTTTTGTATCTCTGAGTCTCAAAGGTCACTGTTGTTTCTGTGTCCTCACAGAAACTTTACAAACTAAACCACATTTAGTGTGCATGAGACAAACAAAACAAGGACCCACTCATAAAAAAAGCTCCATAGCTCTGCCTTTAATGTACAACTATTTTGTCTTGTGTGTTTTCTTAAATTACCACCACCCTTCTCAAAGAGGAAAAGCTTTAGATAAAAGATAAGATGTAACTTCATCGGGAATTCAGATAAGTGCAACAGGCAAATTAATTTGACTAGATAGTCTCATACTGCAGGTGTATTCAGATCAGCTCTCCGATACAGTAAGTCAGTGAGTTAGTCAACCTCAAGTGAATTTAATGTCATCCAAGCATTTTTGTGCATACGTTTTTTGTTTGCCTGAGTTTTCCCTCACTATGTGCAAATGGCAGTTCAAAATGTGCTCGGCCGTGTTTGCTCTTCACTGTGGAGCGCGCCGAGCGGAAAAGTGCAGTAAGTGGAAAATCACTGTGGCGTTATTTAAGGTGTGTCTCCTCCTCCCAGTGCACATGCTACCTCTGCTGCTGCTCCAACATTGCAGCAAGCACAGCAGTGACACAAAGCAACTCAGGCAGTGAGTGGGATGTCATTGTCACTGTCAGGAAATTTACTGATTCATGAAGGATAATATATGTGAGATTATTGTAAATTCTGACTCAGTGTCAGAAGAGAACTCTGCCTGGAATTATTCAACAGAGCTTTTTGTTAGTTTTTAGTATTCAGGGTTTGTATGGAGTGTGGAAAAGTCTAGAGCTTGAATTTAGTGATTGTCAGGTCTGGATATGTAGAAGAGTATGGACAAATATTTGTGTTTCCAAACTAATGGCCCCTCTTCTGTTTTCTAAAATATAAAATTCGGCCTTTTATGTATGTAAAATATAGCTTTGAAAATTGTTTAAATCAAAAGTCAATTAATACATGTCTATAAAAATGCAAATTAGCAGTCATTAGAAAATAAAAATATCTCTATATTGACTAATGGAACTTCAAAAACCACCTCTGTCTGCTTAAGTCTAATTTCTACTGCATGGTACGGCTCGATTTGTCTCGACTCAGCTCATTTGGCACCAGATGCTTTCCACTGCAGATAACCCACCAGGGAAAACTGCTGTGACAACATTTTCATGCCACACAAACGCAGAAATAATGACGATATTAAAGGGATGGTTCTGATTTGTATAACTTTGTCAGCACAAGGACAACTTTGTTTAAGAAGAAAACAAAGAGGACAAAATACTGCTAAAAAAAAAAAACAGGAGATTTGAAGTCCTACATCAGAACATCTGCATCTGCGGTGTTTTCACGCCACCTTTTAGTGTCAGCTCAGCTGTTTAAAATGTGATACCCAAAAACGTACCAGGTACTATCCATAACTTTTGCCAATGGAAAACCAAAAAAGAATGGTTTCGGACCATGCAGAGGAAATGAGGCATAATGTACGCTAGAAATAATATTCAAAATTACATTATAGAAGGAATAGCTTTGGAAGGGTGAGTGCACTTGATAAAATTCTCATGGATTTTTTCATCAGCAAGTGAAATCTAATTTTAAAAGAAAAGAAAATCTGCACAGTCTCAGCGAGTGACTACATGTACACAGATGCTTACATTCTACACATAATATATGAAGGGGTAAGACTGTAGGGAATTAAAAGGTAACGTTAAAAGAGAGGATTTAAGGTTTGAAGCTTTGCCATGGCAGCAGTGTAATGCATTACCCGGAGAGATCCAGTTCTCTGTTAAAGCTCCATTAGAGCACTTTGTACCCATCAACATCAGATCGGGTTTCTGTGTGCGTCTCAGTGTGAAAGAGAGCAACAGAAACCACTTTGTGCCTGTCTAAATTCGATCGGAGTTCTTTGTGTGTGCTGGAGAGAGAACAGATTTATATATTGTATGGCCGATGAGTTCATTTTTACGTGTTTATGTCCTTTTAGTGCCTGTCAGAAAACACAAAAACCCTAAATGTTGCATCAGGTCTGTGTTGACTCTGTTGGCTGGTACGAGCCAGTTTGGAGTACGGTAATCGGCATTCTAGCATGCACACACCCATTTAAAATTTGATTATTTATGCCTTTGGGACTAGAGATAATGTTATTTACCCATGTTAATACAACTAGAGCCTTGTTGAAATGGCCCGTCAGTGCACCACAATTAGATATCGTCACGCAAACATAAGCCAAAAGAAAAAGATACAGATTTTCAGCTGCTGATTTTAAGGAAGGTTTTTTGCTGTGGTAACTTAATTATAAAAGCTGCGTACAGAAATATTGTGAGAACATCAATCTAATTACCTTCTTAACTGTCAGTGATATTGTTGTTGATGTGTGTTTGTATTTAATCTCCACAGGTCAACAAGCTTGAAGATGTCAAAGATCTGTGCTTTGGTGTTGATGACCAGTGAGTACAACTCTTTAAAGCCTTTTCATTTCATCACAGTTTCCCTGAAAATATCCTCAAGAACTCAGTTAAATAAGTAACTTCCTCTTGTTAAAAGTCACAAAGCAAAGCGATTTCATCTTTACTGTTCATTCTCAGTATACTGATTAGTTTCAGTCAACCAGAGAATGACTAAACATTTTAATGTCACGTCAGAGAGGACTCGTGACCTTTAGCCCCACTTCCTCTTCACGCAGGAAATTGTGCCTGAAGTTCTGTCTTCCATCAGCACATTGCTCAAGTATTTATATTTCTGTGACACTAAGTGACATGTCTCAGGGTGAGACAGGAGACAGCAGGGTGGATGAGTGGTTTGTGAGATCATCTCGTCACTGGTTGTCTGGTTGTCCCTCTTAGACTGTCTGATTTGATCACGTGTCCTACAGAAGTATACTGGAATAAAATAAGATGGCAGATGAGGTGCTCTGTGATCGCAGAGCTGAAAAGGTGAGGCTAACAACATCCACAGCTCCTTCAGGTGTAATGAAAGAGAAAGGATGGGGTGATAAGGAGGAGAGATGAAACAGGATGAGTTTTATGTAAGATTTTTAAACATCTGGATTTCCAATAAACACAGCCAAGATTTAAGAGCTTCTTAAGAGGTGTTTTATTCACTGACGCTGACAGTTTCATTCATCTGCAATTCTGCATAACAGACATGGCATTCACCTGTCTTTCCTCAAAAGTAACAAAAAAAGATATCTACTACAATATTAAAAGGACAGTATACCCCAATATCAAAACTATGTATTATCTCTCTGGACTGTAGTGCTATTTATGCATCTAGATTGTTTGGTGTGAGTTTCAGAGTTTGCCGTCAGCCGTAGAGATGTCTGCCTTCTCTGGAATTTAAAGGGTTAGGGTTAGATTTGTGGGTAAACTCTCCCGTTAAGTGCACAAAACCAATACAATTGAAACTATCTGGGGTATTTTAAACCACATGAATCTATACTTTCCAAATAAACCAACCACAATGTTTTTCTGTCCTTATAATTCCTAACAAACAAAATGAGACGCTTCAAGCTGTTCTCTGTTTTAAAGTGTCTCTCTGTCTGAACTCTTGCAGTTGTGTCGCTGGTGTTTGCAGAAGAACAGAACTGTAAGTACACTGCACTAAATATTTGAGTGATATGATTAAAAGTACATTTTATTTCAAAAATGTACTGATTTGACCATAATAAGAAAAGAGAACCATAGGAGCCATTTTTTTCTTGTATATTTTCATCTAAAATTGGGTGAAATGTTTGAAAGGTATTGATTTGATGGTCAGGTATGTCAATCATTAGCAAGAGAATCAAACTAGGCCATTGTGTCTGTTCGTCTCACTTTGTACTGTTTGACTTTATTATGTCACTGTTTGATATGTGGATGTGTCTGTAAGTCCTCATTCATCTGCTGTTCAACTGACCCTTTTTATTTCTGTTCCTACAGCGGAAGAGGACCCATTTACCTTTGGTAATTTATTCTTTAACTTATTTTCACTCTCATTTTTAAGTTAATAGGACAAGGAGGATGGTCTGTATCATTGACATAAAGGGTTGTAAATCATTTTTTAAAAGTCTTTTTACTTGTAGATGAAGGTTTTGTGTAATAATTAGGACTGTGTATTGGTAAGAATCTGGAGACGTATCACAATAAAGAGTGTATGATCGCTCAATATATTGTGATATATTGGGATACTGATATACTGCTATGTTTTTAATCTAATTTTAGAAAAACTGTCGTAATGTAAAGAACACACCACCATATATACATAAAATCTGAGTTAAAAGTTTACTTTTAATGCAATCACAGCAATGAAGATACATAACACATCTATCCAATCTCTGCATGTATCACAATATCAGGATGCGCTCTTTTGAGAAGTGTTTCTAATGTATTTTGATTCTATGTTTATGTGTATACATTTTATTTGTTTTATTTATTTACTTATGAAAATGGTAACCATGACTTTTTTGTGCAGACTACCACAGACTGCGTGTTGGAGGCCTGATTCTAGCGGCTGTCCTGTGTCTCATTGGCATCACCATCCTGCTCAGTAAGATGCAAATTACACACGCTGACACACCCTTATCTACACATACATAGTTATAAACAGACTCTGGTGACGCTTAAATACACACAGATATCATAAAGAAAGTCAATGCTTCTCTTCTCTTGTTCCAGGTGGCCACTGCAGGTGCAAGTTCAACCAGGACAAGAGGTGAACCCTCATACAGTTGAACATGAAAAACTGTAACAGCTGTGTAATTGAAATGAAAACTCTAAACCACAAATGCTTACCTTTTTTAATATTTTTAATGCCTTTTTTCAACTTAAAGATGCAATAGCAGTGTAGAAGTGTAACAACACAGGTGCAAGTCACATATGCAGCGTTTGTATCTTCCCACCCTCCCCAGCACCCCTTTCCCACCTTAATCCATCCAATAATGTCTTGGATTAGTAGGTTACACTAGTAGTTATAATAAATAAGGTTAAAATAAAAGGTTACAGGTAGATACATCATACTCTCCTTTTGTTCTCTTTGCAGAAGGAGGACAGGAAGCAATGCTCAGCAGATGCTCTCCGACCAAGGTAATGTCAGTTCACCCACCAGCAAAGCTTTCTTTACCTCAAACGCCGCCGCCCCACCACTAAAATATCTACTGACTCGCCAAGGAAGCTGGGTTTGTAGTCATGGTTTTCTGTAAATGAGAGAAGACAACAGCTAAAACAAGAAGAGAGGTTTTCCTTTTCTCATTACCGCACACTAGTTATTCTAAATACACCTGTGTGTAAATGCTGTTTTGCTTTCAACAAAAATACAATACTGCATATGTAGTAGACATAGACGTGTGTAGACTTGTGTGAAGCAGGATACACAGCTTCAAATATTCAAGATTTCATCACCCGATTGACATCCTGCCAAGGTCTAAAGTTATATTTACTCTGCCCATCTGTTTCATTGTAAATGTCGTCACATCACGCACTCACATACTGACAGTATGGAAAGCTCCCGTAGTGCTGGACTGAGATGCCATGAACCTCGCTGTTCAACAGGTGGTGGGACTCTGGGTGTCTGGCAGGCAGAGTAAGAAGGGCGGTTTTATAGGCAGGTCCTGTTTTATGTAGTGGTGCAGCCATAAAAGGTGCTCTGTCTTGGGTCTGTAGCATACAATATGAACGAGGAGATCAGCAAGCAGATTCTTGAAGTCCTAACATTTACAGAGATACTTTCATAAAGTTGAGAGACCCAAAAGTCTTAGTGATATGATTCAAACCTCAAATCCCACAGGATTCTCCACCTTCCAGTATGCTAGTATCTTTTTATTAGGCCTTCATTGCATGGAAAACACCTACAACACAGACTGAGTTATCAATTTGTAGTTTTGCTGATAATGTTAGATGGTACTGGAAGACAAAGCTGGTTTGATTTTAAATGCTTTGAAGTACAAAAATACACTGGTGGCCCATATGGAAAAATGTGTGTGTGTTGTGTTGTGTTTTTTGTGTGCAGTGTCTAAGGAGCCCACAGGGACATACTGCACAGAGGCAATTTCCACTTGCAGCCATGACACCAACATACACACACACACACACACACACACACACACACAACACACACAAACACACACATTTCCTCTCTCTTGGCTCATTATCTCACTAGAATGAGTCTGTTAGTGCTTCATGTCAGTCTCCAAATGCAGAGAATGATTCTTATATTATAGTTAGGGATACACGATAAATATTGGCTGATACTGGCCTCTTCAGCTGTATCCGTTTATACTGGAATCTGCATATATTAGCTGATAAATATCATCTGTACTAATATCTGATTTGACAGATTGTCAAAGCATTTAATTTGAATTCTTGGGCAAAATGCTCTAAAAGCCAAAGTATGTTTGTTAAGCTTAAGAGTCAGAACTGTTCTTTGTTTTTGTTGTAACTGTGATGTTAGTTAAATTCGGTTCAGTCAGAGCTGTGGCATATAAAATCATCCATCTTTGCTCACTTCATTCAGCTGTTCCTACCATCAGGTGCATAAACTACAGGTTATATGAAGACAAAATCCTCTCAAGTGGTCTAATGAGCATCTATTGTGGGGGTACTTGGCATGGAAATGTTTGGGAACCCCAGTATTATATCACTGGTCATATTTTTAAGCAGAAAGTGAATTTCCTGTCTGTTTGTGTGTTTGTGTGCAGGTCGTGCCTGCGACTGCTAAGATGTCAGCCAGAACACACACTGACTTCCCGAACCTGCAACCAACAGACAACACGGAGGAGCAGCAGCGGGATTTGATACATCCACCGAGAGGCTTTTCTTTTACTATTAGAGAGCAACAGAAAGTCGCGTGTGTGTACCTGCTGTGAAGCGTGTGATGCTTTCTGCCTGATAACTGAGCTACTGATCTGCAGCCTGCACCTTCACGCACACACACTCGGACCTACACACACTTTTTGTCACTTTCATTTCAATCAGTTGAATTTTTTGTGGTATTTAGAAGTTGAAAAAAGTCTTTGACATGAAGAAACTGACATATCCAACCTTTAGAGAATTCCTTCTACAACTGAATGCTTTCTTATTGATCGTTGATAGTTTTGGTTGATTGAGATGAAAGTGATGTCATACATCTGTAACACAAACCTTTTACCAAAAACTTCTTTCAATGTCCACATACTGTAGGTTGTGTCAGTGTCTCGCACTACTTCTGTTGTCTGTACTCTGTGTAAGGTAAACATTGATGTAGATATTAGTTGCTTATTGTGACCAACCTAACCCACTGTCCATGCTTCCATGTCAAGTATATGAAATCCACATAGTTGTGAGTGTTTAGAGTGGTGTTGATAATTGATGATAATCTGTTAATTCCCATGTTTAGCTTTATGGAGGAGAGTAGTGGATTGCACTGTTCAGAGATACAGAAAGACTGTCATGTTTCTATAAAAGAACTGTTGAAACTAACTATGAGCTGTGGACTTTTATTTGTGTGTGTGTGGGCACAAAATGGAGGATCCCCAAGATCCACTGAATTTTTTTAAATTAAACTTTAGCAGGAAGAAAGTATGAAATATGAAAACAGTTACATTAACATTTTATATTACACACAGACATTGCATTTGTATACATTCTGTATACATAATATACACAATTTGTTATGTTTAGAAATGATTTCACTTTCACTCAGATGGATTAAATGACATTGTTAAGGTCATGTTCTACAACTCTGAGGTGACTCATCTTTTAACTGAACTAATGCAAAAGCTATATAAATAAAAAAAATCTCTGAATTAGTTCTGATCATCTAGTACTTCCCTGCAAAGTGGACTGCACAGGATATTCATCCATGTTTCACTAAGATTCCAAACTGTAGGGAACAATAACTAGTCAGTTCAAAGGGATCTGTGAACCATGTAGGGAAGAACAGGACAACGGTTCTTCACTTGGCTGGAAGATGGAAACAAGATTATCTATCAGTCGTTGGCACCTAAAACAAACAATGGAGCTCACAGAGCTTATTAATGTAATTAAAGTAAAATGTATTCAATCATATAATATTAAATGTAAATTAATATAATTAATTAATTAATTAATAATGTAAAATACATTTGTATTATTATGTGTTGACATTTTAACAAACGTTACCCATCATAATTATATAAGGACAACATAACATAACATATTACATATAATGATTTGTAAATAATCAATATAATATCACATAATAATTTAGAAATTTGAATAATATTAATCTCTAAAATTAATCTATTAAATTAAATCACATTTATTCACAAGTTATGGCCATCCCAATAGAATACATTTTTTAAATGTTATCATTTTATGTTTTGTTTGTTTTGGTTCATTAAATATTTTTTTTACAGTCATGTAAAATTGTCACAGGTGCATCAAAAGCTATCCAGGTGATTTATGCCAACAGGCAGATGATAATGATGAAGGAATGATGTCTGCTTTACTGACGCTGCCTTAAGGGAGCAGGGAGGTAACGACATACAGCTCTGAGCTTGTGTTGTTGTTGCTTTTCAAGTAAATGTTCTGCACATTCGCACAGGTGTTATCAATGAAGTTAATTAGCTGATTAGACCTCTGCTCAGGTTGATGATTGAGGCTGGAAATGATGTGATATCACCAAACTGTATTAGACCCAAGAACTGGACGCAGGTAAATACAGAAAGGGGAAATGTTTGGCATTTCAATTGTAAAAAAAAAAAAAAAAAAAGAAGAACGGATGTCAAATAGAACAAGTTTTAAGCGAGACAGCCTGACTGCAGTAAAGAAACAGAGTACAAAGATAAAACAAGCTGACTTGTCTTAACAGGAGAAGCGCTGGTATTATTATTACCGTACAAAGCAGTTACACCTGTCCCTCCCCCTGTTATGACATTAAGTGCCCGCCTGCTTGAGAGCCTTTTTATAAAGTCTCTGGCTCCACCTAGTGGACACAATCATGTTCAGTCATCTCATCAGACCGTTCAGTGAACCCGTTGACCATCTGCATTCTTTCCCTTTCTCCACAGGGACATATATATAGATTTACATAAAGAGGGAGGAGAGTCGAGTGAGAGCAATAAACTGCATGATGTGCGCACAAAGCAGCAGGACTCGAATGATTGTTTGTTTGTCCATACTTACATAACTGCCCAGTCTGTTTGGTACTACAGTCTGATAAAGGCTCATTATAAGTAGGCATTTCTTTTCTAGTTAACGAGTCTGAAATGTTGCGAGAGGCCAACCTCGCCTCTCTTGGCCCCTCCCTCTGCATTTATTGGCCGACTATAATGAGGGTGACCGTCAAGTCAGCCATCAGCAGCCAGAATATGACCGGAAATTAGACGAATTCTCATTAAAAATAAAAGTCTAAAATATTAAGGAACGATAATTGGATTAAAACGTGTTGAAGTTACTATGAAAGTTTTATTTCACAGATTACATTTTTTTTTCCCACAAGTTGACATTTCTAATTATTTATATCGACCCTTGCAGTATGGGAGCTCTGTAGGCCTGCAGCAACACACAGCAGCATCATTTGCATGCACAATATTTCTCTGGATGGATTATTGTCTTCAAGCTTTTTTGTGCTCTCTGTATTTCATGTTTGTCCGATGATAGTGAAGTGTTTTAAAGTGTTTTTGGTTTTATGTATGGAAGGCTAAGAATAGACAAGAGCTTCTTATTTAAATGTGTTCCAGTGTCTACAGATGAGTGTTTCGAGCTCATTTCATTTCCTCTTCATTTCAAGGACTGGGGTATCCTTAATCTCACGACACACTGCATGTTCCTGTATAGAAATATTCTTGAAAGGGTGGTGTGGATTTAAATTAATAGCCTAATACAAAATACAATATAATTAAGAAATAGTCAGTGGCTCAAAAGCTACACAGCAGTATATAAAGTCTTTAAATTAGTTCTACCTTCACTGCAACAGTAAAGCGACGGACACATTATACAAAAGTATAGCCCAATACTACAATAAAGCAACACTTCTACTTTTGGCACTTAAGTATATCTTGATGATAACTTTGTACTTTTACAGTACTTTTATACAAACTTTATTACCCGTTTCTCTGACATACATTTTTGTTTAAACCTAGTGAAAACCTTTTTACTGACATTACCCAGAGCCACGTAAAACCAAGTGATTAAAAATAATTAATTTCACGTCCGACAAAATAAACGACTTTTTGTCTAGAAGGGTAAATAGGCCCAAATATAAATTTGAAATCATTATGTGTATACAGTATTATGTTTTAACAAGCAATGCGACTGTAGTAGTTACAGTTAGGCAAAATCTAAACTCATATAAGTTAACCAGTGTTGACAGACGGGTTTTCTTCTGAGTTAAAACTCCGCTCATATTCGTCGTGCTTTTACTTTGACAGTCTCGAGCGGAAGTTCGTTATTGATTCTGCGTCTGTTGACACTGATGAGAAAATTTGATCAAATCCCCCCACTCCGCACAGTTCACCTTGCGGCAGCAGCGGAGTGAGAAAAGTCGACAGTGGTGAAGAAATATCCGTTAACGCTTGAAGATTGAGAAGAAAATATACTTTTGCTCGACGGCAAAAAAGGAGATTTTTTTGGAGTGTGAAAGCTCAGAGATCCAAGCTGTTGCATTATGGACCCCAACAAGTCTAGCGCTCCTCCAGCGGGATGGGCTGATGAGAAGTCCACCATGAGCCAGTCGCCCCCTCCGCCCTACCACGACAACCCCTACCCGGGGGGGTACCCTCCAACCGGCCGGGATACCCACAACAGCAGCAGGTAAGCAGCCTAACAGCGGGCCTCACAAATAAAAATACAAATAATAATTTGTAGCAGATAAAGAGATGCCTTTTGTCCTTTTTTTTTTTTCTTCCATTACACTGTTAAATAAGACAGCAAAGTAAAGACAATCGACTTGAATCCAAGTTTCTTCTAAGGAGTTTTTTTTTCATTTGTGTTAATGTAACATAGAGGGAAAAATCTCAAAGCTATTTGAAACGCATCATGTATCATTGTGACATAATTACTGCCATAACAGTACTTAGCTGCATGGACTTATGAAAGAAAAAAAAGTAGATAATAGATTCTTAAGAGTATAATTATAGACGTGTGTAGTTTGATCGTATCGAGCTAAATTTAGATAATAAAACTCAGCAAATAATTAGCACAATTCGTGCTTTGATTTACAAAAGCCGTAGGATCTGAATATCCAGTTGAAATGAACATTAAGTTTTTTTTTTCCACTGTTTGCTGTACAAAGAAATCAACAGTAATTCCAGTAACTGAGATCTTATGGCCTGTTTTAATGTTAATTCACCTGTCGACCGAGCCAGACCCACAAGTGTAGTCACGAAAAGCTCCAAAAAATAATTCAAGGGACAATATTCGGCCATTAAACTACTCACCCTCACGCTGATTGAAGGTCAGGTTTGTTCTGTTAGTCCACTGCTGGAGTTTCACAGGAAAACAGTGGTGGAAGTGAATGGTGGCCAGTTTTCCAATGGAAAAAAAAAAAAAAAAAAACCCCAAAAACCCCATAAAAAGTCTCTTAAAGCCCTGACATGCACACCATCACACCACACACACTCAGTTCAGACGGTATGCTCGGGCACATGAACATTGCTCCAAACTGAAGGATCAACAGAAGATTTAAACTAGAGACATGGTGTAAATGACGTCTTTCAAGTCAACTTGGCATGTTGGGCCTTCTCCAGACTTGGATTACACCAGACAAGCAGTATGGAGGCTTCATATGTTTTTTTTGTTTGTTTGTTTGTTTATCTGTTTTCCTTTTTTACATTTGAAAACTGGTCACTTTTCACTTCAGTTGTTTGGGAGATTCTGCAGTGCTCTTTTCCCTTGAAACGCCAGCAGTGTATTGTGGACTAAAAAAACTAAACCCGGCCTTCAACCAGCAATCATTCCTTTGTAGGTGAACTATCCCTTTTTTAACCCCACCCCTCACCCTCCCAAAATTATTTAATTCAGTTTAACTTTCACTTTCAATCACAAATCACCAGCAAAGATGTGTTTCTGCTAAATGCCCATCACTTCACCACTGTGCCCTGTGGTCAAACTGTAGTTTCATGTCGTGTGAAGCTTCCTCTACTTCACCACCAGTCTAAACCTGTGGCTTCCCTTGGGTTTCATTTCATGTCTGTTTCCTCTTACCTGCAATTAAGTTTGAATTGCATTTCATGTGTGTGAACAGCAGGGCTATGGAGCCCCGGTCCCGCCGCAGTATGGAGGCGCAGCATATGGACAGCAGCCATACGTCGTGGGTCAACAGTACCCAGCACAGCCGGGCGCTGTCACTGTCCAGCCTGCAGTGTACGTGACTCAAGGCCCGCTGGCTAACCCTGTCAATGACTACCTGTGCTACTCCATCTTCACCATGCTGTGCTGCTGCCTGCCACTTGGAATTGCTGCCCTCATCTACTCCATCTCAGTGAGTTTAATTCAAAATTATTAATATCCTTTATGGACTGGTGCACAGCCACAGAGAACATCTCCCAACAACCGAGATCCAAGCCATTTAATTCTGAATATGTGCCAATATAGAGTCCATCCTACAGCTGAGCGATGCATATTTCAAAATAAATTAAAACCCACTTAAAGGTCCAGTGTATCAGATTTACAGGGATTTACTGGCAGAATATGGTGGAAATGTAATATAATATTGATAGCTATGTTTTCATTAATGTAAAATCACTTGTAAAGAAGACTTGTGTTTTTCCACTTGAAAGTAAGAAACATCATGTCTCCTATATGCTTAAAAGGGAGTGTGACACCAGGCATTTGCGAGCCTGACGCTCACCGCTATATGCCGCTAAAACCTACGCACTGGTCATTTAAAGCACCAGCATCACCTTCCCCTTCCAAGCCTGTAGGAGAAACAACCTGAAAAAACGTGAAAGAAGATTTGTGTGTTCTAGAGCCAGTGTTTGGTTTTGTCCGTTCTGGGCTACTGTATAAACATGGCGGCGGTGCAACATGGCAGACTTCATGGAAGAGGACCCGCACCCTCTGTAGATATAAATGACTAATTCAAGGGTCACGAAAAACACAATTCTTTACTATATTACAGAGCTTATCTGTTTGGTAACCATGGTAATTAGGGTTAGGACCTGATTTAGGAAAAAAACCAACACAGATTAACAATTTTTAAGTCACTGTTCCTTTTCTTACTTAAGGTAGGAAATGTGTAATACACAAACATCCTAATTTCCCAAATTCTCAAATGAACTCTCCTAACTTTTAGATAATTGTTAGATAACTGTTAGATAATGGGTGCCTGATACAGCGAGACTCTGTCTGCTGTTTCAGTCCACTCACTTTCTTGTTTCTCCAAGCTAGCATTGATGTTAATTTCCCCAAAAAGAGCATCACTGTTTTTTCTCCATTTTTGTATATTTCAGTATGTTTCAGTGAAGTTGTTAAGCTCAGCACAACATAAAAGTTAATAAGCGATGCTGGATTGAGTATTTAGGATTTTCTAACCTGAGTTCATAAAGGATGAAGCCAGATAAGATAAGATAGGATTCCTAAAATTAGGGATACCAAATTGGGAAAAATAAGATATTTCTTATCTTGAGGCTTAAGATGGGAAGTTTCTTTAATACAGACCCAGGTCATTATACATAAATGAAAACATATTTATGAATATTATACTCTTTTCTTGTTGTATTCTGCCAATAAATCTCTGTAAATCTTACACACTGGACCTTTAAGTTAGAAATACTAACAGTCTGCATCACAAATTTCTGCATTGTTTTACATTTCTTAAACAGAAATAGAGTGAAGAATAACATGAATAGCAATTTCCAAATGAAAATAAGCTCTGACCAAAAAGTGAAAATACGGTAAAGGATGACTTTAGGTCACTTTTCAAAATAAAACCTGCACTTAATTAGTTAGTTTAGAGATGGAAAGATGTATAATCATTCCAGTAGCACTGATACAGCAGTAGCAGTGATTGAAGTACTTTGTATCTTGTAGTTATGACTCAATAGTATGCATTATAGCTGCAGATCAGATTATGGGAAAAATGGAAAAATCTTCTGTTCTAAACATTTAGAAAATGGCCGGGCCCAATCAGGGGTAGATACAATATGTACAGTGTTCTTTTGGCCTCATGAAATGAGTTTCACAATGGCGAAATTGTTGCTCACTTCCATTTCCAGTAAATTATTAATAGAGGTAACAGCATTTGCCAAGTTTAGGGAAGTGACGGAACACAGTTCTTGGAAGGGGTTGAGGTCTGTGAGATAAGAGGGAGGATGTCAATAAAAAATTGGTAGGGAATGTTTACGTGCTTCTGAATGTTGTACTAGCTGAGATGTGCTCTGGCCTGAGTTAATAATATATTTTGCATCACCTTTTGCTCCTGAACATCCTCAGACATTTGTTTCCTTGTTGTTCTAAGAACTAGACTCAGACACCATTGTGACAGAGACTTTTACTAACCTCATTAAAACTCTTTCCTTTTTTAACTCAGTAATTATAATGTTATTGTTTTGGCTTAGTTTTTATCTGTTTATTTGTGTTTATTGTGTTGTTTCTATCAGTATTTTCTGAAAAGTCGTAGTAATACATTGTATTCCTTTTGATTTGAGAGTCTAATCATCTGCCTGTCATCACAGTATCAAGTTTCCTCCTCTCCTAAAGTAATTGCTGTGTGGAAGACTAATTATATAATACAAAAAAATGTTTCTCTATTGTGAAATTGTTCAAAGATAAATATTTGCCATGTATCAGGATAACCTGGACTGTAGTTTTAATACTTTAGCAGACTAGTAAAAAGTTAAAGGCTGCGTTACGGTACTTTAGGACTGATTCTTTTATAGGTAGTCATGTGTTTTTTTTGCGCGAGGTAACTCAAAAAGTTAATGAGTTTGTTTTTACAGTGTCTCATTAGAGCGGCCTGACGTAAGGAAAGTTGACACTTAGGGAGGAAAAGTTGGTCAATTGTTTCCATGTGGTCGGTGTTTACTCCTCAGAGTGGAAAAACACTTGACTTCCTACACATTTCGTCATCAAATTAAAAGCCAGATTTAACATTCATTTGGCCCTAAAACATTTCATTGTGTTGACTGAGAGTCATGCGCATAGAAAGTGGACTTTTTTTTGAAGCTTTGAAGGTGCTATGAAGTGTCATGTGGTCTGGTGGCTGATTGTTTGATATGATAAATTTCCTGTGTTTTTCCTGTGTGATAATTATAACATTTTAAGAATACAGTTACCAGTTAATTTAATGCTGCTTCTTTTCTTGAAGCAGAACCAGACTTTGCTTGTATATGTGCACTCTTACATACTGCATATACAGTGTACACATTCTTTGCAAGCACACTTAAAGTCAATGTACTACACTATTTGTAGGCAGTTTGTGTGTGTGCATGTGTGTGTGTGTGTGTTTGTGCTGGTGGCAAACTCACTCGAGTGTCGCATAGCTTATATAGCAGTATGTGCAAAACACTATTTTTAGACTTTGTCCACATTTAGCATCCATCCAGTATTTACCTTGATGTTTGAAAGCAACACACAATGGAGTCCCACAGCCAGACTTTACATGGCCACAGGCACCTCAACATTATTTTGGGCCAGTGTCAGAAAGCAGGTTTAACAAACTCTGAGCCTAATCCTGAACTCGGAGTTGACTGAGCCTGAGATGTCAAACTCAAAGTTTTTGATTGTAGAACAGCTGATCTGAATTAGTTCAGTCAACTCTGAGAATTAACTCTGAGTTAAACCCGTGCATGAAGATGTTAACATTATTATATTATATTTTACTCAATATGTAGTCCACTCATTCATCATTTACCCGGCACCAATCTCCTAAATGAAGTGCTGAAATCCAACTGTATGTTACAATTGATTTTTAAATATATTTATAAGCTGTAACCTGACGGGGACAAAATGCAAGTGGCTGCAACTGTAGAGGAAAATATGGATCAAACAAATAAGAAATAGTTTACGTATAAGTCAAGGTCTGAGCCATTAATATTGATTTTGCTGTTTCAAACTGACTGTGCATTTTTAGACATCTGTTTTATTAAAAAATCTTGCTCAGCAGCATTTCATATTTTGTGTAAATATTTCGACATGAAATTCTGTCAGCGCACATTAACACAAATGCATCCACATCATCTCCAACAGGATATGATAGCTATGATAGTTATTGTTCATTAATCTGTGTTTTCTATAGATCAGTTTCATTAAACAGTGACACTACAGTAATGTACAGTACGGAAGTTTAACAGCAGACTGAAGCACTTGTTTGCATATATGCTGTGATTACTCAGTCAAATTGTGTGGAAATAAATTAAAATATAATAGATTTGTTTGTATGGATTGTACATTTCTCACTTTCCCCTTGATGGTCTGAGTAACTCGCTGCTGCCCTGTGCTGCTCTGTCTTGTCTGTTCACGTACAGCCAACCTTATCAGCACCGCATTGCAACCTGATCAGTTATGTTTTTTCTTGCATGAGAAAATGCATGTCGGCGGCAGAGTGCCAGATGGGTATTTTACACCTAAAGGCCAGGGTGGTTGATACACGGCAACATGGGGGTGGGCATCTGAAGCTCATGAGCAATGCATCCTGGTACATGTGGGCACTTCCAGCACAGCTCTGTGAGCAGGAGCTTTCTCAATAAGTATAGCATGTATTGGGGAATTTATTGCTTTGACTACATCTACCATTAAAAGTGACTGGAGATGCACATGAAAAGCGCTGTATTCTCCCTTTAAGCCCTTGTAAGCCTGAGAATTAAGGCGCCATAGTACATGGCTGTTGTCTCTATGTCTCTGTCCTCTGATACAGTCTCTGTTGTTCCTACAGGAGCACAGCCCTCTCCTGCTCTTTGTTGAACAGGGTCAGGTTAATATGTACAGAGAAGAATCCATGACACAAGCCATCTTAAATTATGGCCACTGGGTCATTTGGATGGTGCCTGTCTGCATCATGAGACAGAACGCTGTAACTGTAATTTGGAGCAGCAATTCAGCCAACAACTTAATTTGGCCTCTGTTTCCAAGGCTGTTGTGGTAATGATTAGATACTGTATGAGACCCATAGCTGCAAGAATGAGCTGATAAGCCACGATGCAGTGAAAAGTAAACCAATTTCAGTTATCCCCTACTTTGTGTCTGTGTACCTACTCATCTGTGGTACTGGATATGGGATTCACATGCATTGACACAATATCAGTAACAGTTTGGCTCAGTAACAACAGATAAGAACTATTTTGTTAAGAAAGCTATGTTATGTCTGTACTAAATGAAACATTAGTTCAGAGGGAGCTTCCAGTGGCACCAGCTACAGAATGGTAGCATAACACACAGCTCAGGTATTGGCCATTTAAAAGTCCCCTAAATTCAACACTATAAATAAAATAAGATGTCCTAAAACAAAGAAAATACAATATAAACTAGAGGAGATCCAAAGTAGTTTTGAGGAATATTATAAAGAATTATACTCACAACCAAGACTAGATAATGAAAATGAAATAGATAATTTCCTTACATTTTTTAATCTACCTCTAGTCACACAGGAACAAAACAAAGCACTGGTTACGAAGATTACCGAGAAAGAAGTTAAGGCGGCAATAGTGAAACTAAAGCCACATAAAAGCCCAGGCTCAGATGGCTTTACGGCCAGATGGTATAAAATTTTTAGCGAACAGATAACTCCCAGATAAGATTGCGCAAGACTTGTAATTGGGCACTCAAAAAGGGAGAGATCCCACCCTCATGGAAGGAAGCTGTAATCTCAACAATACCAAAAGATGGTAAAGACAAATTAGACTGTGAACAATATTGACCAATTTTAGTGTTAAATGTGGTCTATAAAATTTACACCTCAATATTAGTTAGAAGAATAGAAAAAAATCTGCCATCCCTTATTCACCTGGACCAGACAGGATTTATCCTTCAGAGACAAACCAATGATAGTTTAAGGAGGACACTACATATTATGTGGAATATACATAAAAATAAGACGCAAGCAATGTTTATGGGATTGGATGCAGAGAAGGCGTTTGATTCCGTTAGATGGATCTTCCTGTATAAGGTTTTGGGGAAGTTTGGCTTCCACAACACCTTTATTGAGGCCTTCCAAGCAATATACAATAACCCAACAGCAAGAGTTAAAATCAATGGCAGCTTCTCAAAATCATTCACTTTGGAACGTTCCTGCAGACAGGGCTGCCCCTGTTCCCCTCTCCTCTTTGCCCTCTTTATAGAGCCTCTCAGCCAGTATATTAGACAAACTGAAGAGATTAGGGGTATAAATATAGCGGGAGGGGAACACAAATTATCGTTATTTGCGGATGACGTATTGGTCTTTTTGACTCAACCCTTAGTATCCCTACCAACTTTCTGAAGAGATTTGGTCCTTGTCAGGATATAAACTAAATGCCCAAAAAACCCAAATTCTGACTTTCAATTATGATCCACCAAATTACCTCCTAGAAAAGTATGATTTGAGGTGTGATAAAAAGTCAATGAAGTATCTAGGGGTTAATCTTACACAGGATATTACAAAATTATTTGAAGCCAATTACATCCCTGTAAACTAAATTAAATCAGACTTTTTTAGGTGGAATCACCTACCATTCCTTAGTCTATCCTCCAGGATTGAGTCAATCAAGATAGTTATTTTACCTCGTCTGCTATACCTCTTCCGATCCCTGCCAATTAAAATACCTGAACAGCAATTCATTGAATGGGACAAGTTAATTTCCTGGTATATCTGGATGGGTAAGAAACCAAGAATAAAATATAAAGTTATGCAATTATCAAAAGAGAAGGAGGTCTAGCGTTGCCAGATTTGAAAAACTACTATTATGCAGCTCAATTAAGGCCTTGGTTGTCTTTTTAATTCACAATTCATGGCAAGGTGGAAGGAAAGTTGGGGAATCTATTGGACCATCAATACAAGCTATGATTGCTGACAGTAAATTGTTGGACACCTTTACAGATAAAAACAACCCTTGGATAAAAGTAGCTCTTAACACCTGGCAGAGGATAGTTAAAAAATATAACCTGAAGGGAGCGGAGAAATTGTTAAGATGGTGTGCATATGATACTGATTTCATCCCAAACAAGACAGATAGCAAAATTTAAAATATGAATGGGTAGAGGACTGACAGCATATTGCTGCTGTATTCATAACAGAACATTAAAAAGCTTTGAGACACTTAGAAAAGACTATGGATTGGAGAATCAAGGATTTTTTCAGATATTTACAAATGAGACACAGGGTAAATGAAATTATGGCTGAGGGGTTGGAAAGGGCAGACAATGGTATACTGAATACCTTTGTGTCAATTTACAAATCAGGAAATGGAGGTAAAATAATATCCAGATTATACAAAAGCTTCCAGGACTCCCTTGAGACAACCACCCTACATGTTAAAAATAAATGGGAAAGAGAGGGAGGAATGGTCATATCTGAAGATAGAGGGGGGATATGTGCAAATCACAGTGGATAACTACATCCTCGCACTGTTGGAGGGAATTTTAATGGAAAAATGTCATGAGATTTTTCATTACCCCTGCCCAGAAGAGATATCAAGGTGTTGGAATGAATTGTTGGAGGCTATGTGGAACAGATGTAGGAAATCATTATCATTTATTTTGGGACTGCCCAAAATTACATCCTACTGGTGGGAAATTCATAAATGTTTGGAAACAGTATTTCAAACCACTATTCCATTTGATGCTCTGACAATGTATATGGGTACTATAACACTGACTCTTCAGACTAAAGCAGACAAATATCTAATGAGAATATTACTTACTGGAGGGAAAAAAGCTGTGACGAGGAAGTGGTTACAACCAGGTGCTCCAATATTTGAATGCAAAAAGAAAAATAGAAATAGAAAAATTTAGGGGAATGTGGTCAAAGTGGATTGGGTACATCATTTCACAGAGACCTGACCTGCTTTAAGGAAAATTGCCATTTTCAAAGGACTATGAGGAGCAGACTTTTATAGATAAATGAGTATGTGTGACATTGTTCAATTGTTCACAGTTACTAACAGTAAAATGGAAGGGAGAAAAATAGAAGGGAGACAAGCATTATTTTGACTAAGTTTAATGCCATTATTTGGGTTATACCTGTATTATTATGTATTTTTTGTAAATGTGATTTATGTATTCGAATGTCTTACAAACCTGGACTGTGAATGACCTCCCTAATAAAATAGAATTACAGAAAAAAAAAAATCCCCTAAATTCAAGCATTTTACTCCCAAAATTGGACTGAAACTGAGATGAACGAGGACAGACAGCAGAAACTGAGCTACACTTAGTGCCATCGGTAAAGTGATGAGTGAAGTTATGGCCAAAGAAATGAGCAACCTAAAGTCTGGCATGAGGAAAGAACTGTCTGAGTTTTGAGCCAGCCTTTGACAGGATATGAAAGCACAATTAGATGACCTGTCTATTGAAATCAACCAGAAAATACAAGTTGCATGGCCAAACTGGAGCAAACAGCGCCTGGAGAGGTGGAAAAGGCTTGGCAAACAAAAATTGGGATAGTGTAGGTTAAAGATACTTTAATCCAGCCACTCTGTCGGACCTTGAAGGTCGTTCTTGGTGCAGCAACGTTCAAGTCCAGAAAATGCCGAGGGCACCTCCATGCACCAGTTCATTGAGGATCTTATCGAGAAAAAAATGAGAGGCTCCATGGGCTTGTTCCAGGTAAAAGGACTGGGAATTGAGAGAGCTCGTCGAGTACTGGATCCCAAACAACCTGCAGGCATACCACCGCGCTCAATTGTGGTTTGGTTTCAGCAGTTTACAACCAAGGAAATAGTCCTGCACGTCGCTTGGAAGAAGAAAATTCATGTGCAGGAAAAGTGGGTGTATTTTGACCATGATTATGCTGAGGACATGCAGCAGAAGAGAAAGGAATACGCTATGATTAAGAAAGTGCTTTAGGAAAACAAAATATGCTTCCAAACACATTAACCAAAATATGGGTACAGCTCCAATCTTGCACCGTCACACACAACAACGCCGTTGAGGCTGCAGAGGATCTGCAAATTAGATGTTTATAATGAAACACCGACTATTAAATAACTTGTACATTTTCTTCAAAAGTGCTCCAGATTTCAGACAGCCTTACTACATTATTATATTATAATATTAATATTATGCACTAGAGGGAACACAATCTCGTCAGATTTTGCAGAATCTCTTGGGACCCTGCAGAACACAGTTTCACATGATCTCATGTGGAAGCAGATGTAATCAGACCAGACACTGACGTGGTGCAATCGATTGCTGTAGTAAACCTTTGCCATGAGAAAAACAGAAGCAGAAGTTAAATGAGTCCTCAATGACACAGTGTTTGAAAAGACTACCACTAACATCGACATCATGCAAGCATGTGTCTGAGTGTGAGCTGCTGTGATCAGCGCTGTTGTGGGTGTGATGTTACAGTCCATAAGTCTGCTGCTTGCGTGACGTGGCCATCTTGCAGAGCATGTCTGCGAGTATGACAGGCACAGGATTGGATACGTGACGCTGACTGGCTGGTCATGCAGAAAACCAGCCGATTCTGGTCTCTGGTTGGTCAATCAGTGCATTCCTAATGACGGAGAGCACGAACATTCTCTTTGGTATTCTCCGTAACACCAAAAGAGGGCAAAGATAAATTGGATTGTAAATCATATAGGCCAATAACTATTCTGAATACAGATTATAAATTGTACGCCTCAACTCTGACCAAGAGGATGGAACAGGTGATGCCACTCTGAGGACCAAATAGGCAAACTCATGATAATATACGGAAAACTCTCCATATCACTGATTATATTAACAAGGAAAAAAACAGTGCAATCCTTCTCAGCCTCGATGCTGAGAGGGCTTTTGACTCTGTCAGCTGGGAATTTCTATATAAAGCAATGGATAGATTTGGGTTGAGTGAAGCATTTATACAATGTATAAACATACTGTTTTCATCCCAGATAGCCAGGATGAAAATAAATAAATCTCTCAAAGTCTTTTGCCCTACAGCAACCCTCCAACCAGCCCAACCCTCTTTCATTTCTTTATTGAGCCTTTGGCTCAAATTATCAGACAGGGAACCAGTTTGGAGGGTTTAACTATAGGGGAAGGGCATAAAGCCTGCTTGAACAAAGATGATTTATTAGTGACACTGCAAAACTCAGGCTCAGGGGTACCATTACTGATGAATATCCTAAAGAAGTATGGGAGTTACTGTGGATAGATCCTTAATATCCATAAAACACAGGCCCTGACATTTAACTACACCTCAAATGAAGAATTGGCTTGTAAGTATAACTTTGAGTGCCTCTTATCATATATTCAGTACCTTTGGGGTCTACTTGCCAAAAGATACCTCCTCCCTGTATGCCATAAATTATAATCGGATTAACAAAAAAATCTATACTGATCTGGACAGGTCGGCCGTGCTGCCCCTTGATCTAGGCAGCAGAGTGAGATCAGTCAAGATTAACTTTCTTCCCAAATTACTGCATTTATTCACAGGACTGCCGGTAGAGGTATCTTCAACACAGTTTAGAGAATGGGACAAAGATTGATATTAACAGGTTAAATAGAGACCTTGAGTAAAGTATTTAACCTTGCAGCCGCCAAGGGAGGAGGCAGGCATGGCACTTCCACGTCTGAGGGAGTTATTATTTATCTGCCCAGTTAAGACCATTAGTGCTTTGGTGCAATCCAGCTTATGAAGCTAAATGGAAAAACATAGAGTTGACAAGGCAAAAGAAATATCTCATCTGCAGAATCAATGGGCCTTGTGCAAGAACCACTCGTACAAACAGATTTGTTCTTAAGTGGTGCATATGAATGATTTAAGAGAACTTGTGGCATTCACCAGTTTTCTCATATTTTGAATTTTCTCCAGACCTGTCAGTTACTTAGGGGTGGCAGATAAGGGTTAGGGAGTCACCTATTTCTCTTAATTTTTTTTTTTATCAACTTACTCTCTTTTCCACTTACATTATGCACTAATGCTGAAATGTTAAGGTGACAAACTGAACCTGTTAACCTGTACTTGATGACTGCTCACTTTATGTTATGTGAGACCTCATGTTCTTTGATGCTCCTAAAATGTGATACAAAAAAAAAGGTAAAAAAAAAAAGAAAGAAAGAAAGAAACATTCATTCAGGGGTTTGGAATCTCCTGCCACAAAAACTGTACTGTGCTGTCAGATGGCTGAGAGGACTACTTTATATTTTTGGAATGCAAAACAAATTCTAAGTTGAGAGGTATTTGTAGGAAACAGTGGTTGCAACACTATCAGCTACTGTCATGCAACATTACAAGGACATTGACTAAATGTAGGTTTTGATTATTTGATTATTCTTCTTTTGGGGCCCAAACTATTAGAAGTGTAAATAATACATTTGGTGTTTGAGTTATAATGTTTCAAATAACTGCAATTGAAGGAAAGGAGAAAATATCAACACAACAGGTGATTCCAAACCTTTGAAAGGTAATGTAAATATTTAGTACAAGCTGTGAAATAGGGATCTATATTGTTATTGGTACACACTTCAGTTGATGTAGATCAGCCCTCTCTGAATGTTGGCCTGTAGGCCGAATCCGGTCCCCCAACGACCTCAATCTAGCCCTTCGATCATTTACAAGTATGAAAAAAAGTATATTATTGTGATTTTATTTAAATAACCTGCTAAAATTCTAACTTTATTGGAATATGTATATTGTTTATTAGAATATAATTATTTTATCAGCAGGCTCATTAGTCATTTCATTGGTTATGTCTGTTGTTAAGAACAAAGACACTAATTACTTTAAGCAGAGTGAGTTTAGCAGAATCAAACTGAATGAAAAAAGTTTATTTAAAAAAAGAAGCTAAGAGCACTTTAGTTATGTGATGTCCAAGCAGATCTATGAACATTTTCACTCAATGGACAGTGGACATATTACTCAATATAACTGGAGATTTTTGACTGACTCCAGTGGCATGTTTATGGTTTATGGTTTCCGTTATGATTCTGAGAGGGAATGACTGTCGATTGAGTCATATGACTTAAAGTGCTTTGTCATAAGATTTTATTATAATGGATGATCTGGTCACAAGATTTCTAAAGTACACTGACAGCTTGCTGTGTCCACTGCACACAGAGTAAAGTACAGTGCATGTGGAAAGGCCTAATAAACAACTGGGCAAATACACTGGTTTACTGAAATGTGTGTATGTAATAATGTGTTCATGACAACATTAAACACTGCTCAATTAACTATTAAAACTATTTTAACATTTTATTTTACAACTAAGTGTTCAATTAGGTATTTCATATTAATTAGCAATTTGGAAACCATAATATGAGTCCATTTTAATGAATTCAAGAAGTCATTTAGTGAAATGTCCCATGAGAGTCTACATGAGGCTTTTAGGAATCACATTCAGTGGTAGAAATACAATATCTATTGTAATGGGAGTCTAAAGGGATTAGGGCTACAAATGATGTCTTTTTAAATTGTCGATTAGTTTGACAATTACTTTCTCGATCAATGGATTAGTTGTTTAGTCTGTAAAAAGTCAGAAATTGTTGAAAAATGGATATTCCAAGTATGTCCCAACGATATTTACAATGCAGGAATCACAGAATTTTGATATTTTTCCTTTCCTAGATTATTCAAATTGATCAATCGATTATCAGTTATCAGTTGACAAATGTAATAGTTGACAAATAATTGATTAATTGTCGCAGCTCTAAAGGGATGGTTTGCAGTAATTACAGAAGGAAATTAGATGTCGCTATCAACAATTTCCCTTGGAACTACTACTACAACTACTTTCTCCTGAAGTAATCATTTCTATAAAAACATATCCTGTAAACCAAAGTAAAGTACAAAATGTTTTAAATGTAAATCTTGACACCTGTGAGTCTGTGATTTTACCTGGCTAAAACAGTCTCACTCTTACTGGAAATCACATGATATCTGCAGGTGTGGCCACACACGTTTGAACTTGACTTTACCTAAACAATCTGATGTTTAACCCTTTGCAGCCTAGGCTGAATCTTTAATCGCTCCTTACATCCTGTCGAGAGGAAGCATGATCCTGAAAGGGTTAAAAACTGAACTGAAGCATTGACGTACGTTTTAGCTTTATCTTGTTTGAGTTTAGCCTGGTGGAAATCCCCAGTTTGACTTGACAGTTGACAGTTTACTTGTTTTACAGCTCATTTGTTGCTGTATTTATTTATGTGGATATCACGCCCTCCCAATCTTCTTAGTTTCTTTTCTCTCTAAATATGGCTGCTCAGTTAATTAGAATATTATTATATTATGGCCAAGTGTCAGATAAAGCTAATGTGTGACAAAACAGCATACATAATGAAGTACTGTAGTGCTGTTTGGTATAGAGCCCAACAAATGTCACATCATCATGATGTTTTTATTTTTGTTTTTTTTTTTTTTTTTTGTTTTTTTGTGAAAAAGAAAATTGTAATGCTAAAATGATCATTTCCATTAATTGTGAATCATATCACAATCACTGTTAAAATAATCACAATATGATTTTTTTTCTAAAAATGTTTCTGTTTCTAAACCGTAACACTTTATATCCTTCAGTTAAGTTCATTTTGATTCTGTGTCCTACCCAGGCAGACCTCTTTCCTCCTCTCCTGCTTTGATGCATCTTTCTCATGATTACACATCTTTGCTCTCCGTGCACATATTCACAAACTTATCATCCATTACTCTCCCTACAGATCTTATTAAGAAACTTATGAAAGGCATCATAAGGCACTTTAAATTACAAAGACCTTTTCCACCAGAAGAACAGGTCATGACAGCAGTTTCTCTTTCATAAAATTGCCTTGTAGAGTCAGATATTGGAACAAGAGACGAAAACACGTGGTGACATTTCCCAGATCAAAATATTCTTTCTGAAGAGACCAGTTCCATTCCTTTGAAGACCTTGTGTGTCAGATTGTAGCTGTATAAATAAATATCAGAGCAGTTTTGAAACAGAACACGCATGAGTCTCAGTCATTGCCTCTTAGGTATTTCTGCCTGTTCAGTCCTCAAAAACTAGGTAAAATGTTGAAATGAATGAGTCAGTATATAGAACACATTGCTGATAAGCTGAGTAGATATAATGTAGTTTCTCATCAAGGTGTTTTGGCAGCTTATTTATATCATATTTTGGCAAAGCAGCTTTCATATAGTTCCACTCATTTAATGTATAGTGCAGTAGTAATGGAGATAACTAAATACAGTTGTAGTTGTCAGTTTGAGATAAAACAGAAACAATATAAAGTCATTGTACAAAGCTGTAAAGCTGTGTGCTGTTGTAAACACATCTGTAGCAGGCAGCAGTTGCCATGATACATTTACACACTTCATACTGGCTTTCGGTAGATAAGACTAACTGTAAAATTTGATTTATCTCAGCGCTGGCTTGACAGTGGCTGCAGGGTGACTGTAAGAGATGTTCATATTTGGTAGTTGGTTGGGAGTCATTAAAGCTTTAGGTTATCATAGCAGGTGTCAGAGAAACATTTATTCATCCTACTGGGGTTGAAACATTTATTACCTATGAAACGCTGAATAGATATGGTTCATCATAAAATGGTGTTAATTCAGATTTTTCACATACATTAGATTGTGTGGACAGTTTTACTCAAAATCATGATACCTTTGATGTAGCAACCAGACTGAGAGTCTGCAGCCATGCTAGCGGCTCTGTGAGACTGTATTTAAAGGGCCCCGGGCAAGTAAAAAGCCATGTTGCATTGGTAAATCTGGCAACTCACTTGGTCAAGTGGTAAAAAAGTATAAAACTATTTAACTATTTTTGCTAATGGTTTAATCATTACAGTAAGTGTTCATGCAAAAAGAGCAGAAAAAAGTTTTTTTTTTCAGCCTCTCCAGCTTTTTTTCTTGTTAAACTGAATCTCTTTGGGTTGTAGACGGACAAATTGAGACATTTAAGACATCATCTTGGATGGACATTTTCATTATTTTCTGATATAGAGTGTTGCAGCCCAAGATTAATTATGACAATTAATTCTAGTCTTTGTTGATTTTTGATAGCCACTATTAAATTAAAGAATTTGTATAAATAAATCAAAATTGACTTTGGGCAAACAGGTTTCTAACAAGGCAAAATCTTTCATTAATGCTTTGTTGTGAATTCTTCATGCTTAGATATTTATGTTCAGACTTTTATTTTGAAATTTTACTTTGAAATTATGGGTTTGTTCCTTCTCATTTTCTCTGCAGCGTTAATGCTGTTGTTACTGACACGAAGTCGCTGTAAATTCTACTATGATTGCTAGAAGGTTCATGTAGCACAATAACTTGATTCTCTCTCTGTATTTCATGATGTTGAACTGTAGTTGATCTAAAGTGTACTTATTGTACCACTGTGATGTCAGTAAAGACTCGATTCAGTAATTAATGTTAGCCTGTTTGGAAATTAGCCTTGTTAAATGTTAAGCAAACAGGATCGTCCAGATAGCTTGCCCTGTATTAATATTCAGATAAGTATGCATTTGATTCTTAATATTTTATTTCAGAAATTAGGCACACTGCAGTGGTGCTTTGAGCTAAATGCTGACATCATTATGCTAATGTAGACACAATAACAATAATAACATTGAATTTTAGTAATATTTTCCAGGCTTGTCATCTTATTTTAGTCTATTAGCCTGCTAACATTAGCTAAAGTTGCATGTCAGCAAAGTAAAGCTGAGGTTGATGATGCACACTATTAGTCGACTATACAATTAAACGTCACCACTCTCGCTAGTCGGCACCAGAAATACTAGTCATTTAAACTATTTATCAATATTTCATTCATGCACAATGTCAGTTATCTGTTGCTTCTAAGATGTTATGCAGCCGCCTGCCACTAGTCGGGAATGCAGCCCCAGCGTGTATGCCCTGATCGCCCAGGCAACCCCGGATGTTTTTATCAGCAAAGTCAGGCAGATGACAGCTCATAAAATCAGCACAGTTTGGCAGTGTTTTAATCTAGAAATTGGAAATAACCTTCAACGTCGACTGTGACAGAATAAACTGATATGTAACGACTCAACTGGAGCAACATGTGACCACATTAAGCACAGTCATGGACATTAACCTGCAAGCAGAGCTGCTGCTGCTGCTGCTAGCACTGTTAACGTTACCCATGGTGTTTGTCAGGCTGGCCGCTAACATCAGCTCTGGGTCGTTTACCCACTGACACTCTGATCCTCTTTGGTCTGAATCATTTAGTAAGTTGTTGTCATGTTTTGTACGTTGATGTGTAAGGTTTGCATAGCATAGCGCAAAGTAGTGCGCATTTCAGCGGCATTTAAAGTACGATTTGGTGATTGTAGACTGTGATTAATGACTCGAAATGGCTCCTAATATGCACAGGTTTTTTTGGACACTGTTTAACAGTATAAATTAATAAATTCTGCTCAATTTTCTGAGTGTTTTCTTAGTGTTAGACTAATCGACTAGTCTAAATTAAATTTTGCGTTTAATTGACAGGGAAATTGGTCGCCAGGAACTTCCCTAATGGGAATGTCAGTTTTGAAAGTAATTTGTCTTTAAATAAAGTTTTGGACAAAGCGTCATTTTGTCTCGGTGACGGCACCAGATGAAAAGTTAGGCCGCCAGCAAAATTATTCATATTCAGATATTCATCATCTTGAATACTTTAGCAAATTTTGTGGCAGTCCATTCAATAGTGCTGAAGATATCTCAGTCAACACCAAAATTGTGATCCTCATGGCAGTAGAGGTAAGGTCAGGGGATCACCAAAGTCATCTGCTCAGGATCATGAATGTCTGTGCAGAATTTTATGGCAAACCACCTGAAAGTTGTTAACTAACTTAATATTTCAGTCCACACTAAAATTGCCAAAAGCCAACCAGACTGATTGTTTTTTATAATCTTATAACACAGGCCAAGTGGTCAGTCTGAGCAGGTTTACAGTGCTGGCTGACCTGAGGTTATCACTGCAATGGGCAGAAGGAAAGGGAAATCCGTTCATTCAGCCATTTTATCGTGCTGTACAAATGTTTGGCATTTGTTCAATATTTAGCTACTGTGCAACAGTTGTGTGTTTTCTTGGGAAATGCAATGATCAATTAACAGTATTCAATCCTGCTGGGTTTACACTGCTATCAGGATTAGACTGAATGAAAATAATTTGTTGATCCTCAGTGCAGCTATGTGAGTGACTCCTGGAAGTCAGACTTGGATTACTTTCTCTCCTGCTTTTCCTGTCTCCTCTGGATGTGTCTGTCTCTCTCTCTGCCCTGTCTGCCTGAGTAACGCATGTGGCAAACAGGCTCACATTCTCTGCTCTGAGTTAGAGCACTCCTGCTTTAACTTCAGAAACAACAACACAATGTTCTGAAGCTGCTGTTCGATCCTCATGAAGATTCATTCTGTTCATATAACTTTGCAAGTTCACACTTAGAGCAAAATCAAATGAAGAGTCCTGGAGAAAAACAGAAACTGAAAGAGAATTTGATAATAAATGCCATTAGTAGACACAAATCCTGCGACAAGTTGATGGGCTTTCCTGTGTGGCCCTCAATCAGATGCTGGCTCACAAAATTGGCACACATGTTGCCATAGAAATAGGAAATACCATCAGTAACACTTTGATCTAATCAGTGTGGCAGTATGGAGATCCTCCAGTGATTTCCCTCGAAAAGTGAAAGAGAAAAAAGTGCGAGAGGAAACAGTGCCTGGTAGTGCTCCTGTCCAGTAATTTAGTGTCAACCAGTGGGAGTGGATGGCTCATTGCCTCTCCATTATCCTCTTTTGGCTACATAATGAGGGAGCTAGGAGATGTAGAGGAAAGATGCAGAAAAAAAAATAAAGTTCAAGACATTGGCCAAGACTTTAAGATTGGGAGAAAAGAAAGAGACAAAGGGAGGCAGTCATGTTTTTGGTTGGTGTGTGTATCAAACTATGTGTGTTCCTACGTCAGTTTGAGAGTTTATAGCCAGGAGGCCAAACAGAAAGGAAGGCAGAGGCGGAAACAAGATAGTGTGGAAATAAGACGAAGGGATGGAGTGGTGGGGAGATACAGAGCTGGCTGCTGGAATCTGTCTCACTTAACATTCTTTCTCTGGCATTTTCAACCACGATGGACAAGAAAGCAAAGTGACCGCTCAGACAAACCTTTTTGGAAGACTAGCTTAATGTCAAATTTAAGCTCACGTTTTTCTCCATAAAAAGTTTACTGCTGAGAAAAACAACGCTTTGACAATGTCTAGAGACAAGAATTATTTTCTGTTGAACCCTGGATGAGTGGTGGAAAGTTGCAATGCTTAACACTGGAGTGTCCAGACAAGCGACGCTTTTGTCAGGATCAGACATCAGTGCTCTGTGTTGAGTGCCAAGCCACTCCTCCCTCCTGTAACAGCATCATCAAATGGCCCTTTGTTTCCCAAAACATGAGCTTTTCCTCGCAGCTAATCTCTTACTGACAGTGGATGAACATCCAGACAGTAACTTGCAGGGGTCCTTACAGTGTGAGGCCATGATTTGTTCTTCCTGTCCTTCTGCAGAACCACACTGCTGCAACAATAGTGCAAGGATTATTGCACAGAGAGGCAGTATGGAGACCCTCACTCTTTCCTAAACTCAAAATGGCTTATCAGCCAGTGTATACAGTACTCAGTACACATGCAAAATAACAAAGTATTTACTACTGGCGAGAACATTACTATCATTTAAAATTCCCTTTTTACACACACTACACATTGCTCCAGTACAGGGTTTGACCACATCATGGCCACAAAAACTTATTCTGTGGCCACCAGTATTACATGTAGGTGCCCCACCCCCCACCATGGCTACCAAGTTTTACTGCATACCGCAAGCCTTTGCCAGCACAACTTTACAGTTCAACAAACATCTGATTTCTTAGCCTTTTAGTTCAACATTCTACAAAAACAACAAACAGTAGTCATCACTGGCTAGCTACTGATATGAAACACAAGAGAGGAGTGAATGGAAGGAAGAGATGAAGTGATTAAAATATGACAGATCTGAGAACATAATGTCCTGCAGTGGGTGCTGCCAGTTTCCTCAACTAGCCATGAAAACAGTGCCTTCGGGAAACAACACGTCACAATTCGTGGGGAATGTGCACAATACCAGTGTCAGGGTTTTGGAGGGCAGTGTTAAGATTTGCTAAATTGCCTTTTCTGTACTGTTTACATTAGATTTCACTGGGGCCACCAGAAATGTATTTTGATCACCACATGCTTGGTGGCCCATTGGACTGAGAGCTTAAAAAAATATTAGTGTCTGTCCCTGCAGTAATATTGCATCAATAATTATAAGACAAATTTGAAATGTCTGACAAAGCATGCGACTCAGATTCTAGTCTGCAAGTTATATAATAACCCTACACCATGGCACAGAAGATGGCAATAAATTATGTTTACACTCTTGATTGTATTTTAGCAGTTTCTTTCACCATATTTGCATCATGAAATCCTCTACTCTTGCTATTCTTAACACATTACTCTGATCATGAAGAACATGTAAGAGCTCCACACCAGACTAAGATGAAGGCCATGGTAAAACTGTATTACTTTCCCATTTCTAAATTGATGTGATTTCATAATCCACATGGATGAGATATCAAATACAGACATCTAAAATGTCCCAGCTCAAAATTAGACAGAATATTTCGACAGATTTAGAAATGCAGTGTTGTTAAGTGTCCAGTTTTAGGGATACATGTCCCACTGGAGGCAGCTATATGTGTTCCTGTGAAGGCAAACACCTGTTCGCTGTCAGTCAACATGACTGTGAGCTCACTGAGTGACCAACTCTGCAACGTGGAGTGCTGTAACTGATGTAAACTTAAATTAAATACACCACAACAACACAGCAGGGCTAAACAAAAGTCTCCTCACCTTGAGAGACCTTGAAAAAAAGCTCACTGTAGTTTTAATACAGGTAATATTCACTCTCTCTCTAATTTGTAGCGCCATGTAGTTGTGACCACAGTTAATGGAAATATTTGTTCAGCAGGGGTTTCCCTTGCTCAGTGTGACTGACTAAGCTAACCGCAACAGGATGACATTGTTGACCTTGAATTTGGGTGTTGTTAGGTTTGAGATTCTCTGAAATAACAACCTGCATATGAGCATTTCACAAGTCTTAAAACTTATCTTAAGTTGTTGATTGCCAAATGTAGCTTTAGAATGACTTCTAACATCTGTCAGAAATGTTTATTAAAGCTTGATCACTGCTAGTGACTCACACTGCACACTCACTGACAGAAATTCACAGTAAAAGCCTTTAACTCTGAGCTACTGGTAGTGTTGAATTTCTGTTAACAAACTACATTTACCAGAAACAACAGTTAATTTATTTAAATTCTCAGAGAACTGTGTTCAACAACTGGAAATCATTGTTTATGTCATAATTACCATTCATAAAAAATATGTTTTCTTTTTTTAGAATTTATCATACATTGAACATTCCTAGTCATTAAAGCTGCATTAATTCATTTTTATGGCCATTTTTGGAAGACATGGAAACAAAAGCTGTAAACACAACATTGCCAGATTCTCGCAGTTTAAGTGCTAAATGTAGAATATTTTCACCCCTTTACCTTGGAGTCAGACAGCCTTTCCTGAGGGGAAGCTGCCATTAAGCCTAATATCACTCTCTCCAAACAAACCAGACTCCACTGGCAAAATCAATAATTTTACCTTGCAGAACACAGGACTATCGCTGGTGTACTGCTGCCTAAATTAGTTAGTTAATTTGCATTATTGTGTGACTTCTGTGTTTTATAGGGTTAGTTTGGATTCACCAAAGCCACACAATAACAAAACAAACTAACAGATCAAGGCTGCCGTAGACAAGCAACTCCTGTGATCTGTGAGGTAAAATTTCTGCTTTTGCCAATGGTTCTGGTTGGACGACAAGAGCAATATTTGGCTTATGTAACGGTAGTTTCCCCAATGGAAAAAGGCTGTCTGACAGCAAGGTAAAGCAGTGAAAGTATTCTAAATATGGCATACAATTGAAGTGATGTTGATCTTAAACGTGAGCCTTTTTTTAAGTGGCTAAAATACATTTTTCATCTGACCCTGTTCACAGCATTGCATTGCTTTGCTTCTGTGCTGGTACTCTGGTTCTCCAAACTGTAAATAATGCACTGATTATTGATATGTGCCTCATACAATCCCACTATAAATAATTTGTCCAACTCCTCAGTAAAAATATCTTGTAGCAGCTAAATGCTCCACTATGTTCACCAGCTAGCTTTGACTGTGGGTCATTGGGTACATTAGGTAAGGGGTACATAGCGTACAGTTGGTTTATCAGAGCTTTTTCACTGACAACAGCTGCTTGCCAAAAATATTGATTAGTGCAGCGCTAAAGTGAAATGAGGAATCCACTAATCCTAACCATGCATCACTGTGACGCTTGGCCTGACGTGGTCATTGTTTAAATATATCCAGTGGTTCTCCCGTGCTGATAACAATATCTAGTGTCTTTTTCCTCTTCGGGGGAAGCACCAGGCACAGGCCTGTTCCCCTTGTGGGCCTCACCCCAGAAAGCTAGACTATAATAAATTCCAGATGGAGGTTGGTAAACACCTACCTACTGGACC
The DNA here is from genome assembly GCA_034769285.1 of Lutjanus argentimaculatus. NCBI lineage: Eukaryota > Metazoa > Chordata > Actinopteri > Lutjaniformes > Lutjanidae > Lutjanus > Lutjanus argentimaculatus. The sequence goes on along the minus strand of JAWZSL010000025.1, from coordinate 11,383,669 downwards.
TTTGAAGTTAAAAATCACACAGAACTCACTTTGAGGAGGCAGGCGACCCTGAAATAGGATGTGGCCTCTAGGCCACGCCTGTTTAGCCTACATCAACGGCAGCCACATGAGCCCTGGTTACCTAAAAAATATCTGCAGAACACAGAGCCTGTGTCCCTGCATCTGTAAGTGACTGTGCTTAGTATGAAAACATGTATACTTGTGTGTCCACCAGAGGTACAGAGAGCAGTGTCACAGAGTGGAATGCATCCCCCGTTGACCTCGCCTCAGCCAATCAGATAAAGGCTCATGACTGAATCAGGGGTCAAACTGTAGGAGTGAAGGATAGAGGCGGTGTGCCATAACATGTACCTGCAAGTAGTCAAAGTGATACTAAAAGAGCAAGTTGAGGATGCAAAAAAACGTGATAGAAATGTTACTATGAATTAACAAGGAGAAAAGGGCACAAATACATTGAAAAGTTTTCTTGTTACAAATTACACATTTTTTCTCAATAAATGTATCAAAATAAAATACCAAATATGGTACGAGAAAATGTATTTCAATAAAAATGCAAGTCATTTGTAGATTGAAAATGCAAAAATACAAACTGATATTATTACATTTTAGGTCTTTAGAAACCTCATGGGATTGACCTTAAAGCAGCAATATGCAAGAAATTTAGTTTAAAACATTCAACAGATTGTGGAAAAAATGATTTAGACTTTGGTCAAAGACGTCTGTATATTGTATTGCAGTGATATCTACTGAGGTTAGCGCGCTAACAAGCTACATCCGGCCTGTTCTGTCTGATAATACCACTTTGTAGACAGTGCCCTCGAATGTCAACCATAAAGGCTCATTTATGCTCTACACTAGATACACATACGGATACAGACGGAGCCTTTTGTCTATACTCTATATTCATTTCATCCATACTTTCGCATGTTTTTTGAAAGCTTACAGATAAGAACATAGGTACAGAACGTAGAAGCCGACAGGTTACACTAATGTTGTGATTAGGCTCATTGTTTTAGAGTGTTTTATACAGTTTACACCACAGGATAAAACCATGTCTTATTGAAAATAAAATGACATATTAAATAATGTATTTTAAGTATTTCAAATACACATATGCACTTAACATATTTTGTTACAAATTACATCTTATTTTTTTCTGCCAGCAAAATACACGTTAAATATATTTAATTGAAATGCTGCCCATCACTGTTAAGAGGCTTGACCCTTTGGTTGTCTGGTATGAGAAAGGACCTGCAGGCTTCTGGTATCTGTTCCATCCTCTCTTTCATCATCTCCATTCAGTTCTGCTCTCTGCGATTTTCTCACAAATATCAACCCCCAGCTTTCTCATCCCCATCATTTCTCACAATGACTCTGACTCTCATGCAGAGGAAGAAGGCAGTAAACCACAGACAGAAACACTGACATCCAGACAGAACCTCTCACAGAGACAGGACACGCAGACAGTACTGCAGGATAAATAAGACAGGCAGCCGTGCAGATGGACAGGCAGCCAATCGGGCAGCGGCGGAAGAGCTGAGCCAATCTGGCAAAAAGCATCTAATATAATTTAAGTACCAGTGCGTCAGCCTGTATAATATAATTTAAGGTTACTGGCTTGCAGGACACGAAGATGCATTGAAGCAGCAATTCTAAAGAAGCACTTTACATTCACCTCGAGTCAAGAGTTTTTATACTATGCATATAAAACAGCCTCATTAACAAATACTACAATGAACATGGCATTTCAGAACATTTAGTATATTTCCAGGCATTCTTTTATTTTTGGTTGTTGGTTTGGTTGTGGGTCAGAAATCTAATTTCCCAAAATCAATTTTTACTTGTCCCTGTACAAATGGTTTTATATCTTAGTAGTTGTAAAGTCCAAGGCGCGTCTTTAAGTGTCTTGTTTTGTTAGCCGAAAAAACCCAAAGGTGTTCAGTTTAGCGCGATAATAAATGGAGAAAAGTGGGAAATCTCCATATGTGAGAGGCATTTTGAAAAATTATTTTGAAGATTCATTGATTATCAAAATAGTTTAATAGTTTTTCGGGTTTTTTTCACCACTTGCCTGGCAGAGCAAGTGAGTTGCCAGATTTACCCCTAAGAAAATATCAATTTAAACGTTAAAAGTTCATATCACTTGAATTGTATGCTCCCTGTGGATCAGTTTTTAAAATTTTGCACATTTCTCATTTTTGCCCAACTTATAAAACACTCTTAATCAATCTTTGTCCAGCTGCATACTTCCACCGAGGAAACCACCAAGAAAATGATGAAGACTCATAGTATAAAACATAAACATTTGTTGGTGTTGTTGTAGTTGAAGTTATTAGATAAAATGATTCTAATCTTATCTGGTAGTTGACTTGATATTGATTTTGAAACTAATTGATTGGGACAAACTTGTGATCTGCTGTGCACTGACTTCCCATTTTATAGTTTCAGAATGAACGGCAGTATGTTGACCCACATTAGTGCGGGTTTAGTATTTACATAATAAAGACAGATGTGATATAGACTCACATACACGACTACATCGGGTTGTGTGTTTGAACACGTGGATGCACACGCGTACGTGACCACAGCCATTGCGAATTTGCGCTTGTTTGATCTTTGAGCTACAAACTGTGTTACTGACTGATATCAGATATCAGCTTCTTTTGTGTAGAGAGAAATGACTCTGTACCACAGAGTAGGTCAGTTGTGATAATGGCTGTTAAGTGAGAAGTGACACGGTGAAACTGCACAGCTGGGTTTATCGACAAGTAAAATTCAATTTCATTTCTTGAAATCAGCCTTTCATGGTTGACTGGCCAACGGGAGCACTGGGCGAGATCCAAGTCACATCGTTATGTGGGCCACTTGAGCCTATTGTGCAAAAAAAAAGGCATCATTGGTCAACTTTGATTTTGAACCAGCCCACATCCTCCTCAAGATCCTTGATGGTAGTTCAGGCATTAGTCCAGTTTTTGCAGCTGAATCTGTGAGACTGAAGGCAGTAGGGACAAGATAAAGCAAGGTGTGAGTTTGGCTGGCTGGCTGCTGTTCACAATATCGGATGCCTTTTGTTGAAGTGCGTTCAATTTTTCATAAACTCATTCATCACAGCCTGGATAGGGCAGGACATTAAAAAAAGATTGATGTGCCACAGTAAACTTTCGAAATGTTGAGCCTTAAAATTATTTAATGAAGGAGCAAAGCCTGCTAGAGTTCTAACGATACCAGAATTTAAATTTTGATACAATACTAGTTTTAAAAAAAACAAAAAACAATACTTGATACCTCTTTCAATACCATGACAAAAAAGAAAATAAGTCCTAGGCACACAATTAGGTCATTTTTTCTTTTTTAAATGAACAACCTGAGGTCTTGAATGAGCACATCATTTTTTGTAGCCTTGGGATTTTCAATAATATTGAATGTTAGTATTGTATTGTTTTTAAACATGTGGTATTGAAAAAGTATCAATACTTTAATAATTTCGACAACCTTAAGACCAAAAATTCAAAATGTTGGTTGTGCTATTTTCTTAATCTGCTGTATTGTCCGACTGGAATCAGTTGTGAGTTATGTGATTCTGGAGAAAGATTGAGAAGAGAAACAAATATACCCCTCCCCCAGTGCTCCTTCACAAGACGTAACACCCCCACCCACCCCCAGATTGTCAGTGGGTAGTTCTGACTCATTTTTCTCTACACACAGGGCTATTAATTTATTATTTTTCTCATTCATTATGTGTCTAAAGATACTTTTATAATCTGCAATCCAACTGTGAAGCAATTACAATTGCTGGAAGTCTCCAAAGGTCACTCACCACGCACTGTTGCACAAGTGCTTTTTTCAAATCATCCAAAGTTGCAATAGAGTTCTGCCAGTAAAAACTCGCTTGATCACTGTAATGTTCCCGTCTTGTTCCTGCTAAATATTGTGCAATATGTTGTTAGGAAATGAAAGTCTCCTCTGAGCATTATGAATGGAGGAATGTGAAACTAATGTAGTTTTGAGTATAGAGATTCTGACAGTCTATCAGGACAATTTGGGGAATTTCCACAACCTCACATACTGCACATAGCAGTGATACACAACACACATGCTGGTCTGATTGCCCTGTTGAAAGGACTTTTAACAAGGCTCAGAATACCAGACCCGGCTGCTGCCACCCAGCAGCTGAACCTTGAGCTCTCTGTACAGCAGGGGGAGGGACAGAGACTGATGCATTTCTCTCTGTGTCTTCGCACAGAAATGTGTTTTCTTACATTAAACTGTAATAGATGTCATGATCCTGATCCATACTGTGTTACTGCCAATAATCCAGTCAAGCTTACACATTTACAGGATTTCATTTTTACATTTCAAGTAGCAGTAATGGTTTTGTTTACAGCTGTAATCCTGTTACTAAAAGTTATGACATTCAAATAATGTTAAATAATTACTGTTATACATAATCAGTTAGTAGGAAGCATGTACTGGAGCTGAATTAAGATGCTGAAAGTATAACTGACCACAATATGTGTAAAACATTACTGCATTTATTAATTAGATAACTTTTTTTTTTTTTTAACATTGTGTAGCTCGAGATTCAGTAAACCAGCTGCATGTATATCTCAAACGGTATCAGTTGTTTCAAAGGAGAAAAAGTATTTAACAGTGAAAGAATTGTAGGCATTAAACACATTGAACATTGCGGTGACGTGACAGCACTACAACAGAACTGCACTCACTGGGAACAGTTCCAGACTGCATCTTAACTGGATTCAGGGTTAGGGACAGAGTTGCTTTTGTTTGCACACATTGATCGAGCTATCTGACCATGTTGAATCAGCACAAATTATGTTTAGATTTTTAATTCGCTGAAAGCACCTGGGAGTTTAAGATGAGAGACAGTGGTCTCACTTCATCTGATGGGTTTTTGACAGCAACCGAGCGGGAAGTTCTGCTCGCGTGCAACAATGGAGGGAAGTTAATCATTGTTCATTTGCATCTTCTACCCACACAAATCTTAGGCAAACATCCCCTTTAAATTAAATTAAACAGGAAGACGAAATTAAACTGCAGGAGAAGTAAGTGATTGTGTTTGTGAGTCTTAATGTAATATTTGGGTAATCTGAAAAGAGACAAGGTGTGGTTTTACGGAAGGAGTAAGTGCTGTACCTTTCTTTGAGTGGGCAGAGTAACTTGGAACTTGGAAAGAGTTAACTATTGTCCCCTGCCGTTATGTTGTATGTACATATATATTTAATGGACAGATATAAGATGGTGCTGGAGCACCAACGTCTCAGACAAAACAGAGTTATTGGTAAATAACCCCCTTTATTCAGGGAGTTAGGTGTGAAAATATTCTGGCTCTACACGCTGTTTTTTCCCTCAATGTACAGCAAATTCATACAGTACATTTATAATGCATTCAGCTTGGTAAGGATGTGTTTCTTCAATCTGTAGAGCAACCTAAATTCATGTAATGAAAATATTAGCTTGCTAGATATCTTTGTCCAATGCTAGCTACCTAAAACATCAAGTAAAACATACTCCAAGTAGCTAAAGTTTGATGACTTCAGTTGAATGTGAATGTTTAAGCTGATAACTTTGACCTGTGGTCTGCCGTCTCACTTTTACAACACTGTTGGGAGGTCACTCTCTTATAGGGGTCAGCCATTACCAGGTATAGTGTGTCAAACTGTGCCGACCCTAGCCTAAGAGGCACTATCTCTCCCGATCCAAGCAGGTTGCATTGACATCTCGCTGACTGTGGCCAATCCGTGACATCCCCCTTCGCCCCCCACAGGGCTGTGCAGGAGAATGGAGAATTTTTTTTTTTTGTATATTATAAGTATATGTGTATAGGAGTCATCTTAAGTTAGTGCTAATGAAAAACAAACATTTCCTGATTTTGCTGCTTCATAATAAAAGTTTTTAAATAGCAAAATAACAGGGGTATTTTATTGTGAAGATGAAATGTTTATCCTAATCCCTTTTATAGTCATTTGACTCATTTGACAAACAAGCACATCATCAGTCAAAAGACACACCTTCAAACAGGTAGCCTGAGTCAAACCAAGTCAACCCAAGCCAGCACATTTAAAAAATGGGGATTCAGTATTTTTGTAAATGCAGGAAGGGCCAACACTTTCACAGGGAGGGACTGACATGCACGCAGTGCCAGACAAGCAATGAGGAGAGCAAAGCAACTCGAATTACACACATACACCCATTACTCCACCATATTTTTTACATAATAAATAGTTGTTTGCTGCTATATTAATATTCTAAATCTTATATGTAGAACCTGTAAGATTTCAGATGATGCAAAAGTTTATGTCAGGAAGTAAAGCTGTCTACACAATAAAAACATTTTAAAAATATATATAAATTTAAATCCTGTATAAATCATGCATGTTTGGGAGGACAAAGTCACAGTTTGTGGAACAGGGCACAAAGCTGTGGCTGAGAGCGAGCCTGACAGCTGCTGTTAATCACGACCAGCTGTACTTTTGCAGACTGGGCCTTCTCACGACACCTACAAAACACACGCACATTCACTCATATACACACTCAGACACAATCACATACACACAGAGATGTGATAGGCGTGTGGGAGAGAGAGTGGGAGTTTGATTTGATAAAGACTGTGGGCTGGTCTCTCGTTAAAGGCACAGGGCTTCCTCATACTCACTGTCAGTTTAAAATGGCGGCTAGCTTCATCAAATCCATGGCATGATATGCTTTGAAAAAACTGAACACCAGTGAGACTACCTTTATCATTTCCAGGAGTTTCTCATTTCCTTTTGTGGAGTCTTTTTTTTTTTCCAAATATTGAGATGCACTTTTATTGTCACAACATGTGTCAGTTTATCCAAAAACATCTGTATTCAATCTCAGTCCTTCTTTACTTACTTTGAATAGTGGAAATAAATAAGAGCTAGGTTCAGCTGCTCAGTTTGTATTGTATGAAAAGGACAAACTGTACCATATTTTGTAAATCTGACATATTACAGTTTACACAGAGGAACAGAATTCAGTAATGATCACTTTCAGTGGCTCCTCAGCGGTTGGTAAACAGCAGAACTGTCTGTATCAGCCACAGGTTGGTGAGAGGGGTGTTTTAATGGGTACTACAGATTGTTTTCACAGACATGGCTGGATAGTTGACTTGGTTTCAGCGACATGCATGAGTGTTTTTGAAAACACAACACAGTCTTTAACAGTTAATGACAAGCTGTAAATACAGAGAAACATTTAAGATAAAATGAAAATGCTATACAAATAAAATTATTATTATTTAGCAGCTAAAGAGTCCTCAGAGTGGGTAGAGACCAAAAACAGAGCTGAACAGTGTTAATATTGGATTTACATTGAAACTCCAATCTTCTGCATAAATAAGCAACTGTATGCCAACAAGTTGAATATTGAATTAGGGCTGCAACGATAAATCGATTATTAATCAGTATTAAATTAATCAACAACTATTTTGATAACCTATTAATCAGTTTGAGTAATTTTCCAAGAAAAAAGTCAAAATTGTCTGATTTCAGGTTCTTAAATGTGAATATTTCGGCATACTTGGTCTGGAATGAACAATAGCTTATGCTGTTTAATGATCATGATAATTTTAGCAAACTAATGATAGTAGGGGTGTGTATCTCACTGGCTGGGACTGATTCGATACGCACGTCGTGTTCACAATACAATGCATCTTAGATATTTTTAAATAACTGACGATGTGGTGACAATATGATTCAGCCCTGTCACGATGCAATACGATACGATGCAATGTGAGAATCTTTACATTTTGATTTTATTAATGCTACATGTATAGGGTACTGTTAGTCACCTGTGATCACTGGAATCAATCACTTGAATTTGACCGTGTAGGGAAATTCCACACTTGCACATTATGAAATTTAGTTGTGCAGCGTCAGTTCTTTTACTGTCTGTCTTGAGGAAATGGAAAGAGGAGAGATAGGACAGAGTCAGTTTTTTACCAAATCAGGCTATCTGAATCGATGTACTCACATCTTACTCATTGTATTGCTGTAAACTGACGTCGAACTGCTGACTTTACGGAACTTCTCTATTTGTGCTACCGTTAAACTCAAGCCCGCAGGAAGTGCACTGGGCTTTTAAACAAATCTGGCGTAGTGACCAAATTATGTAATGGCGACGCCACGTGATGCACAGCTTTTGCAAGACTTTTTCCCATGCACTTATCCTGTGAAAAAACGGCTCTAAAATGGCAAATACATTTTTTTTAGCATCACAGTGCCCACAAAATGGCTCATTTCACTCTCAGAGTTTGATCCCCTCTGTCCGATAACATTTGGAAAATCTAGAAGAGCCACATAATTAAATCATTTTATCCACATTCAAGTTAGAAGAGAACTAAAACGGAAGTTTGCTGGCTTTCCTGGTGTAAGTGTCTAGTGCACTGGATCTAAAGGCTGCACGATACTGAAGCATATGCAGATTATCTGGGTAATTTTATACTAAAAGTCGGATTCATCAGCCACTGAGCAGCTTTCATAGGAATAAATGGAGGCCTGTCTCCAGTGCTGTATCCAGTTCTCCCTTAATACATCCCTGTCATTGCCACTGGAGGCCACAGAGACTGATGTTCAGTTGCCTAGGCTTGCTTTAACTTCAGCACCCTACTTCGAAATGCAATGAAGGCTTGCTACTTGCTACAGAGAGTTGTAGTGTTGCAAGTCAGTTATCACGGTATTGTTTTTAACCTCACTCATTTTTGAGATTAAATATATTTTCTCACCTCCAGGCCCGCGAAGCCAACCATGTCGGGGACCAGATGGGGGCAGAGCGGGCAAGCAGGACAGCCAGGACACTGAACCACGTCGGGCTTGGACTGGGCATCGGGGTCATCATCCTCACCATTGTCTACATGGTGGTTATTGCTTCTTTTGCTCACTAAATCACTAAGACTAAATCTGTTTCAACATCTTTCCAACATTTATAGCCCCCATTCTCATTGCACATCAGCTATCAGCACATCAACAACATTACCTGTCGTCAGGAAGAGTTTAAATTGAAAATGTGTAACCCTGAAGTCAACTGATTGGCTAAAAGACCTTTCAAAATCGAAATCAACAGTAGATGGCCATTAATTGTTTAGATGCTCATTAATGTATCAGTTACTCTTTAAGACTAGAGAGGGTAACCACTATGACTTTCCAGAGATTCATGTTTCATCTACATATTTTGTGTTTTTGATCGTACCTCTGTTATCACACCTCAGAAATCAACATATTTTTGTTTTTGGCATGTAAAGTATTTTTCAATTTTGATGCCTTAAGAGTTAAGCCTCAAGTGTTCCTACACCACACATGCAGAGAATTATCCAAAGAGAATTTTGACTTTCATGTTCAATAGCAAATGATTATCAGTATGGTTTGTTGAGTGTCAAATTTATTTGGAGTTGAGTATTGCACCGTTCTGCAGTTGAAAGAGATTTGTCTGATTATATAATGGGCGAAATATTACTGTACTGCCCTTCAACAGAATTGTTGGCTGTAAATATGCACTAACACCCTCTAACTCTCATAAAAGTATGCTAACATAGTATTACATATAAAAAACTAACCAGTCAAAATGCTCAGAGAGGGCAGAGAGAGATTTGGTTTTGTTTGACTCGTGCTGAACAAGTTAAAAACAACAAAGGGTGAGCATGTTTCTCATCAAAGTGTATCTGATGTGAGAGTGTATGCCACATGCCTCTTTTTTCCTGTGATTTTTGAATTGCACCAAAGTCCTCTTCTATATTCCAGCTGAACAGGAATGCACAGCTCCACACAAAAGCAGCAGAAACTTAGCAGCAGTGGAGCCAATATGGCTGAAACAGCCAATTGTTCAATCAGTGGCTCCTGTGCATCTGTTCTGAAAGCTGTAGTGTGATCTGTGTCACTGGCCTGAGTGTTCTTTGTCATGCTTGTCTCTGTGTTCTTTTCTTAACCAATAAAAAAGTAAAGATTTTACTGTATACCGAATTTCTTTATAAATAAAGTTGAAGTATATTAGAAAAAAATGACTTGTGCTGTCTGGTCTATTTAGGAGATTTTCATCTGACCGGTGCCAGAGCCTAACAAGGTCTGTCGCAATACAGAAAAACATTTATCTTGCTGCTGCAGGGCTGAGAGTGGACCTACAGTACAGAACAGATGCAGTGCTCGGTTTCAAGCAGTGTGTCAGACAGTCATACCTTATATACTGTAAAATAGTATTCACATGTAATAGTGCCTTTGTATACAATTTAAATATAAGGTTAAAAAAAACATTTCAAGGCTGGGTTGCACCAACAAGGATTCATTTTTAAACTGGAGTAAATCATGGTTTAACTTAAAATTATGTTCCACTAGACCTTTAAACTATCTCAAAATTAAGAAAGATTACATTTAAACCTCTCTTTAAAACTTAGTTTTTACTAAAATGAATTTAATTTTGTTGCACCAAAACTTAAATTTAAACTGTGATCTAGTATTAACTTAAATTTACACTTGAGGAGGTTAAAACAGCTTTTTGAGAAGGACTGAGCAAAAGAGGAACTTTTGCTCAATCCTGAGAAAGTTTAGGGACAGACTCAACTGTCTCAGTGAGCTCAAAGGAAGTTAGAACTTCTCTGCCAAGCCATCATGAGAAGGCTAACTCGGCTAACAAACTTTTTAGCAAGCTACAGTGCATTTAATTCCCGTTTACATGACTAAACAGAATTTACTAAACTGAGATTTATTTTTAATTGTGCAACAAAGCTCTGCTTAATTTTGAATCTGGATTTACTCAGTTTAAACCTAGTTTAACTAAACTCTGATTAGACCTTATCTTAGATTAAATTTATCTTTGTGCACACAAGTCCAAATTTCACTAGCCGATATTTCACTAGTTAGACAGGAGAAAAGAGTTAGTTTATTGAGTTTAAGTGCCCACTTGTTCACAGGGCATACACAAATCACAAAAATAAAACAAACCACTATTCACGGGAAAGTGTGAGGAATGTGACTTTTGTTATGTATTATAAAAAATGTACACCGTTCAGTAAAGAAGTGATGATAAAATTGAAAAAAATAATTACATTCCTCTCATTTCCCAATATTGTTTGAAGTTTCAGAAGTTAATTGCACAAAACAAAGCAAAAAAGTAATTTAATGGCTTGAATCGCTGTGCAGTGTAGCTGAACTACCAGCAAGCTTCAGCAGAAACGTTGTTAACCTGCCAGTTAAATTGTAGTTCACTCCTCTCAAACCCTGGCTTTGAGTGTCAGATGTGTCTGAGAAAGAGCTGTCGTGACTTTATACGTCAGTAGTGCTGTGGCTGTGGAGCAGAGAGTGGAGGTGGAGTACGTGAGCCAAACATGTGGGAGTCATTATGAGTTAGCGTAAGCATTCCAGGGCTGTTATGGTAAACGTGTTGTCTTGCTTTCCTGTTCTCTCAGTCCTCACCCTCACTTTCTCCTTTAACCGGCTCTCCTGCTTTTGTCACACTTTTCTCTTCTTCCTTCCTCGTCCTGCTCATTCCTCCCCCCATAATCTCACTCACATTTCTTTTAATGCTTCCCCATTCTTCTTCTCTTCTTTCTTCTTCTACTTTTTCTTCTTCTTTCTTTTGCCTCTGCAGTAGTAAAGCTCTTACTCAATCCTCACTTACCCTTTTTCAGCCCCTCTTCTTCTGAACCACAACATCTTCTTTTATTCCTCCTCATCGTATTATGTCATTTCAAACCTTGCCTTTCTATTACAGCCTCTTTTGTAGGCATCTCTCCTCTAGGATTACATTTTACAAAGCCCGACAGGTAACGTGATCACCGACACACATACTGCTGAAGTCTTTTGGCTTTCATTGTTTCCTTAAAAAGAAGAGGGAGAAGAAAAATACTGGCATTTCTCTTTTTTTTCTCTCCTACTAACCACTGCCCACCACCCTAACCATGAGGAAAACTTTTGTTTATGAACAGAAATTAGCATCAGACCTATTGACTGCTCAGTAATATTCTCCTTAAAATGTTTGCTCTGGATTGATTTGTCAAAATAATGAAGCATTTTAACTGGATTGTCCCTATTTTTTAACTTGTGAAAAACCTGTGACCTTTTACCAAGGACCTCAAAATGGATCATAACTGGAAACATTTGTAATCCAAGTTAAAAGAGTTTTTATGATGCGTAAAAGGTGTGTTTTCATGGTGGATTCAGTATAATTCTCTATTTAAGTTCTGTCTGTGTAGCGGCCAATGTATTTTTATTGTACTCCATATGTAAAGGCCACCTAGGACAAACATTGAAAATTAGCTTGGGCTATAAATGGACATGATCCGTCTCCTTTCCCTGGCTCAGTGCTTTAGTGAAGGTGCACTTATTCTTATGATTGATAATTCTCCACAGGTTCAGATAATTTGCTCCAGATTCCATTAATAACAATATGTCACTGTAAAAAAAAAATCTACAGGAAATTAGTGGGATCAGCTAATCTTTTCTCATTAAGTTAACCTAAATATACAAGTTTTATTTGTTCAAGTTAAAGCTACTACAGTGATTTAAACTGATTATGAAACAGTCTCAATTTATTACTGATTCCTCTACATGACATACGAAAGTTAACAAGACCATCAGTGAGAAGATCAACTGTTTTCAGTAGGTATTCTTAATGCCTGGCACCGGATCAGCTTCCCCTTGGAATCAGATGAAACAAGCCTGTGTTTACATTCTCACAGTTTGAATGAGTATTAGATTGGCCAGTTCAAAAGTTTTTATATTATATACTGTACAAATATAATATAAATATTATATATACATATATATATATATGTTATATATATATTTTATATATAATATTTATTATATTTTTATTAAAATTACAGCTCTATCCACGTAAACACATAAAAATGAATCGTATATTAACTACTAAACTTTAATTTTAACTATATATATAAAATTTGAACTCGTAAACATGAGTCTTATAACATATAAGTAATAGTATATATATATATATATATATATGTGTGTGTGTGTGTGTATATATATATATATATATAATATATATGTATATATATATATACACTGAAAGTGTGAAAGTTCTGTATATTAACTTTACTTAAACTTGTAATTTCTAGACTTTATTTTCAGAACATTTTGAACTCGTAAACATGAGTCCTTATAACTTGAAGTAAGTAAGTGAAGGATTGAATACAGGAGCCACTGCGGCTGTGAGTTCTTTGTGTGTTTTCTGAATTACAACTGAATTAATGACTAGAAAAGTCTGAAAGTTTTGAATCATTACAAAATTACCTCAACTTGTCTTTTCAGCCAACTTAAAATTTTAAGGCAACCCAGACACTAACTTGTTTTAAGTTGAAAAAATTGAATCTTACTTATTAAATTATTACATATTATTAAATTATATAAATAAATCTTATTTAATCTTAAATGATGCAGCACAAAATGTAGACTGTGTTGTCTTGTCCTATAATATGAAACCCTTGTTCAATAAAACATACCTGACAAAAATGAGATCCAGCATAGGCTGACTGGCCATACTTGAGACCCTGCTTCAGTTAATGTGAACATCTTTACAAAGAAGAGCGAGGTGCTGGGGTTGCACAGACCGACACAGTTATAGCTGTAGTTGCAATATACCACAATCAAACTTCTTGCCAAAGCACTGGTAGCTTTCCCTTAACCACTGCTCGCTTCAGGCCTGTGGTTGCTTCACTGCAAGTGTTCTGAAACAAGAGCAAATCTGCAAGAACCACAGAGCACTGAAACAAAAAAAGTCTTGAGGGTCATGATTCAATAATTTGTTGTTTATATATCGAGTGAGAGGACAGGAATAAAGATACAATCTGCAATTTTTTGATAAAGGTAAAATGTGTGATATAACAGCATTATAAAGAAGTCCTCTAGCTTTGCAGAGATGACCTGGCCTACGACTCTTGATATCCAGATACAGAAAACATGTTTGTTTTGTACAGACCACAACGAAGGTCACATCATGAGGATTTTAATAGTTGTTTTTCAGTGAAAATGAAAATTGTGATGCAAAATTATTCTTTTTTACCACAGCATGCTGCCCTACTTTTACAGAAAAGATTTACATGCGTTAAAAGTGACACTGGCTTACATTACCTGATATGATGTCACATTGTAGCAACTAATTCAGATGTTTCTTGTTAAATGAAGTTGTTTCCGACTACTCAGCCGGTCCTGTCTAACCAGGTGCGAACTGCAAACGTCCATTAACGTGAACATTTCTCACTAAATGTTCTTATCTGTCTCCACCTTTCCTTTGGTAAACCTCAATGTCACATTGCTGTGACTTCAAATATGTGCGCCAGCACTTGCCCCATTTTTTTTTATCAAGAGTACTTGACTCAGTGGTGTTGCAACTAAATCTTTCTCAAATGGAATTATAGTTTCATTGGATTATATGTTTCAGAAACTATTCTGTATGTTTCACATTAGATTTGGAGTGTTATTGAATTCACTCCTTTAGAAGCAACAAGTTCTGGTTCTAGGACAAACCTTTTAAGCTTTTTTCAAATTGGGGACCCCTTTCTAGACTACAGGGAGACCAGGAGGTGTAGTTAGTTGTAACAGTGTCCGTTTTACCAACTGGAAAAGTACTGGGGTGATATTCATCAATATGGTACACTTTTCCTTTTTGAGCTCACAGGAGTCTCTGTGAGCAACACTGTAGATTTTGCAACTGAAAAACTAATTTTAATTTTTTTTTTATCATAATTATTTTTTGCCTATTGTTCATTGTATTTTACATACTATGGTTGGACTTACATAACCTAACATAGCAGATTCTCTACTTTAAGTTGATGCTTTGTGTTTGTGCTAACTTCAGCCCTGTTCTTTCATAAATTGGAGCAAATTATGTCTCGCTGTTACATCTATTCCCCGAGTTACCGCAGTAGTTAGGTAGGTCAGCATATGCTACACAGTCACATCCTGCTGAGTTTTATTTGTAGCAGAGAATATGGGTACTGTCTATCAAAGTTCAAAAGATCTAACCACTGAGATGCTCAAAAAGCGTTACTACAATTCCTAGTCTCTCTGACTGGAGATGCCAGAGCCCAGGATCTTCAGAGTGGCACAGACTGAGATCTTGAGGTACATTTCCATGTAGGTCCTATTGTTTACAGTCCCATTATGTCTTCATTATTCCTGATTACTCCTGTTACATCTAACTGTCGGGTGTTTTGTTTTTTATCTTCTATTAATTTGGTCTCTCTTAGTCGTCTTTTTTCTGTAAGTGCGGAGAATGAGTTTTGTGTTATGCTGAAAAGACTGTATTTTTTTTTTTATCATACACCTCCATCTGTAATCGTTTGAACCTCTGAAGTCAATAAATATACTCTTGAAAGAAAGAAAGAAACGATTCCATACAGGTACAGCTGACAGAACAGGGAGTGGCGATAAGGCAAACCCAGTGTTGTTTTTCCTTTCTTCTCCCATAACAATCCTTTCATTTGTGCTGATGGGAGAATGCCAACTGCCTCCATCCCTCTTAGCTCTGACCTTTCTGGGGTTTGGCTTTTACAGCTGGTCAGGATATGAAAACGGGCTCAGGTTACATCACTGGTGTTTAATGATTATTGACTTCCTCTGCAGAATTTCCCATAAGATGAAAGATGTGCTCACAGCAAAAGAACAGCACATTACTTATTATCACAGTCATTTTATACGTAACACTGCTGTGACAAGATGACTGACAGCCATTACATGTAAACACAGAAACCACGGTTACTGTTGATGAGACCACTGTAAACCTGCTGCAGAGCTTCTGCTTGAAAAATGTGATTATGCTGCCCCCTGGTGGCCATAAGTAGGAACAGGAGACAATAAAGGCTGCGTGTCATTAGAACTCAAAAAATAGAAATCCCTGAAATAGCCTGAACAAAACATATCATTGTTATGGACATTATTTAGTATGGAGCTCTTTGACTGCATGGCTTAAAGGGACAGTTCACCTAAAAATCAAAAATACTTTCTAACAATAAATTATGTTTCATGATAGCATTCTACATAAGGATGACAACTTTACGGGACAGGTCATATGTTAAAGGTGTGGTAGGATTTTGGACAACACAAGCTTTTCCAGGCTTTCCAGGAGGCACGGGAATCCCAATGATCCAAAGACCCCGTTAATGATACACGCAATTCCATCTGCATGGTCACACAGTTGTGGGTGCAGGTTTGATAGAAAGAAAATAGTTCCCACTTGAAACTGCTCGCAACAAAGTATGTGGATTACATTCAATGAGCATGTCATGATTTCAGGAAAGAGACGCTGGTGGTGATTTTTTCTCATGTATTTTTTTTTTTTTTTTTTTTGCCACTTTGAGCACCATTAGGTGAGTGAGTCATTATATTGGAGAGAAAACAGACATCTCAACGGCCAATACAAAACAATCTAGATAGATAAATAGCACTACAGGTCAGCGGAAAAATATGTATTTTTGATTTTGGGGTGAACTGTCCCTTTAAAGTATGCAGGTACCCACCCCCTGCCCATTAGACGAAGACAAACCAAGAGGAGCTTTTGTTTCTATGCATAGTCTACACTTTATTAAACATATGAAAATAAGTACAAATGGCAAAACCAGAAGAAAATTAACTCAAACTTTCTTTAACAGGCAAATAAATTAAGTCACCCTTTAACCCATCCAGTACAAGAAACATGGCATGTGAATTTGTTCGATACTTCAAGTGACAACACGGAGTACATCCTTCAGAGTCATCTGTGAGGTGGCAGAAAACGTGGCAAGTTCCAGTACGTGGGGATTTCCCCTTGATTCACCATCACACACTAACAGCTTTCTTTTAATGGAAACCACTCTTATCACAGCTTCTCCAGAAGCACTTCGAGCTGCAGAGATGTTTGCGCTCTGAATATTTCATAACTCCTGGATGAACCCTGATCAGCCCAGAAACTCAAACAGCTCTGTCTACTTCACTGACCCTTGGTGGAATTTATCTTCAGCTTTACAGAAAGCAACAGCAACACCAAAGATTGAAGCAACTGTTCCAACAGATGACACACCACAAAGCTGCTAAATAGAAACATGCATCAAGCTGCTTCATTAGATTACTATAGATAGATTAACTTCAAATACATCAGCTGATTATGTATTGATGATGCACTTCATAATTTATCACACACAAAGTATCACAAGAGGTATATACTATAAGGCTGAAGGCCATAGTGAGTGAGTGAGTGTCAACAAGTACATACAGTATAACTCGCCATGTTTATTGTACATTTATGCAATATTTACATACTTAAAACTTCCCTCTGTGACTTTACAGTGACATGTGCGTCTCAGCTTTATAATCATTCCCACAATCCTTTCACTTCAAAAAGCCAAAGGAGAGAAGTTATAATTTAAGAAGCATTTAATTCAATGCAAGACACAGAAATGAGAGTATGGTGTCATCACAGAAGGCCGAGCTTAAGTGGTGCAACACATGTTAACTGCTCTCAAGCTGGGAGCTGAAAATTCCCACTTGTCTTGAATGCCTTATGAATATATATACAAGACCATCTCACACACAGTAAGAGGTCACATGAACCAAAGCGATTGGCTGGAAACATTAAACGAAGGCAAAACAGACATGAAGGAGAAGAGCAGGAAGGTAATGTTTCAAGACAAGACAGTTTTGCATTTATCTACTCTTAATGGATACAATGTGCAACCATAAGCAATTTTGTCCCAAAATGTCATCTTTACTGGAAAGGTTTCTCCATAAATAGTAAATAAATGAACAGGATGTGAGAGGGGAGGGGAGGGGAGGGATGGAGAGGGTAAGGTGAGGAGAGAAGAGGAGAGGAGATCTTAGTAGGAGCGGATAGCAGGAGGAACGTGGGCGCAGTCCTGCTCATCCAGAGAGTGGTCGATAACGGGGCGGTACTCCAGGGTCACCTGTGATTAGACAAAAACAAAAGATAAATCATATATTACAGTCCATACTAGGCTTTAGAGTTAATAATGGTTCCCTTATGAAAAATAAATAAATAAATAACAGGGCGTTGTACCTTTCCAGTCTTGGGGTCGACATAGGACATCGTGTGTTTCCTCCAGTGCTGGTCGTAGGGCTTCTTCTCCTGACCCTGCAGGGGCTTTGAATAATCATACTCATCCACACGATCCTAAAGAGGAAAGTCAAGAAAAACAAGGTCAGATTAGAGACTGGCTGCAATACAGAGCGAGAAATTATCCACAGATACAAAAAAGACTGCAAAGACAATGGATAAATAAACATGTACACAGATGATGTATCTTAAAACCGACCTTGAAGTCCTCTCTGGCGTGGGCTCCCCTGCTCTCCTTCCTCTGCTCGGCAGAGTGGATGGTCTGGACGGCATTCAGCATCAGATTCTGCAGCTCCAATGTTTCAACCAGGTCTGTGTTCCACACAATGCCTGTGGAGGAGAGGAGACTTACTGTGCTATTTGTGTTATACTACTATGGCACCTAATTTAAGAGGAGATGGAGGAAAAGGAGGAAGGAACTGTAAACTAGGTGTTAACCAGTTATCAGCCTTGCTGATTATAGAGTCCAATGTTCAGCGTTTTTTACAATGGTTGGAAACAAATGCAATTGCCAACAGGATAAATTATTTAATAATTCACTACTTTGGATCTGATGCAGCCGCTGTGGTCTGTGGTCAGTGGTCTCTCTCAATGTCCTGCCCACAACACTATCTGATTGGTTAAATGTCACGGGTAATAGCCCCTCAAGACAGAAAACCACTGTGGTCTGCTTTATCAAAACCTTAGGAAATCCTGCTGGCAGCTCCCTGTACTTTTTGTTTTAAGATAATGTTGAAAAGGTCTATTTTAATTGAGCACATGCTGAATGGCATTTCAACAAAATGTATATTGGTTATCAGTTTCCTTGATTACTAATAATAGTTGCCATATCAGCGCTGAAATAAAACAAAAACATATTGGTCAACCCCTACTGTAAACAGACAGTAACAGGCAACAAAGTGTCACAGCACCTCTGTCAAAGGTCTTCAGGTCATCCAGGGTCTGGTAAATGGCGTCCATCTTGTCACATCCCTCCTTCAGAACAGAGCCGGTACGGAACACAGCAGCATGGGCCTGCATGGTCTGTAAGGAAAGGCAGGAAGTAACAGATGATTTATTGTTAAAGTAGCAGTAGAGTACAAATTACTACTGCATAGCATCACGTAAAGTGACTTCATAATTGCTTTGTGATGTTTGATTGCTTCTTACCAAACACATTTAGAAAATATCTTTTCTAATACACAATATTACAGGTCTAATCAAGTGTTTGTGTGTGTACCTTCTGCATGTTGAGCCTGATCTCAGAGGTTCTCAGGTTTCCGTTGGCAAACCTCAGCTTGTCCAGGTTGGCCACAGACTCCTCTCCTGCACTGGCCTGCAGAGGCGACAGTTTCTCTCCTGAAGAGAAAAAAAACACCAGAGTCAGCAGTGAAGCAAGCAGCCAATGTGTACCAGAACAACAAATTATCTTGCCTGTTGAGTATAATAATGTTGACAAAGTAGTGCTGTTATTTGATATCAAAACAGAAGGAGAATTCACGTTTCCCAAAGATGCCACCTGATTTTTTTCCTCTGACACAGACATTTTTGCATCATAATACTGTGAAAAATGAAACAAACAAAACAGAACTCTGCATACTAATAAAAGTTGATAAAAAATGTTTACAAAAGCTTGCACATCCAAACGTGAGACACACTAGGTGCTGGACAAAAGAAAAAACTGCACATTAGACAATGCTCCCATCAGCATCCCATAGAACTGAACAGAAGTCCTCACCAGGTTTGTGCTCCTCGGCGATGGTGAGGGCGCAGGCTCTGCCGAACACCACCAGGTCAAGCAAAGAGTTAGCGCCCAGCCGGTTAGCGCCGTGGACACTGGCACATGCCGCCTCACCACAGGCGTACAGTCCACGAACCACCTTGTCGGCTCCATCAGTGTGAGTGATCACCTGATAGAAAATATCAAAAAATGGATGTTCACAATGAAACGTGTAAGACAATGAGTGAGGAGTGTGTGGGGATGCAGGCAGCTGTGTGCACATTACCCACCTGTCCCTTGTAGTTTGTGGGAATTCCACCCATGTTGTAGTGAACGGTGGGCAGGACAGGGATGGGCTCTTTAGTGACGTCGACTCCAGCAAAGATCATGGCCGTCTCTGAGATACCAGGCAGCCTTGTGGCCAGCTGTTGTGGAGGCAAGTGGTGCAGCTGCAGGTACACGTGGTCCTTCTCTGGACCGACACCCTGAAGGAAACAAAATAAGAGCAGCAGCAGCCCCTCACTCGGTTATTTCAAGAACAAAAACATATAAGTAAAATGATAATTAAAAGAAGTGTCAATTTTTTCACATATTTTATTCACACCTGCCCTCTCTGATCTCTATGGTCATGGAGCGGGACACCACAGTCCCTGGAGGCCAGGTCTTTGGCGTTGGGTGCGTAGCGCTCCATGAAGCGCTCTCCCTCGCTGTTGATCAGGATTCCTCCCTCACCACGGCAACCCTCTGTGATCAGACAACCAGCTCCGTAGATTCCTGTAAAGATTCACACGTTAAAGCGGGCTCCCGTTTCAGACTTGAGAATAAGAGATGCAGTTCAGTTATTATTTATGAAAGCAAACATTTAAAACACTGAAGCCAAATAAGTTTGAGCGCAATCATCAGTTTTTTGTGGGGTACATTATTCCTCGGGGTTACCATGGTCAACTCATATTATAATCTATGGGTTTGTTTAGTCTATTTGATCAAAATGTTTGTGAATAAATAAGACAAGTACAAGAATGTTATATACCATAGTAAACTCTGTAGTAGCATTTATTTTTGCAAAGAAAATCCTTAATTGGAATGAAATGAATGAAAATTAAACAACATTTTCATCAATGAAGCATAAGGCAACATTATAAACATAAAAACATCAAAGCTTTATGGTTATGACACAATACTGCACCAATAAAAAAAAAAAAACAGTGATAAGTATGTTTACTGTGGCACTTACACTGTAATTTCACTGCTGAACTCTCTCGAGCACCAGAAAATTGTCTTACTTTTTACCCTCATATTTGTTTTTAGTTCTCATATTCATTCAGTGTATTACAAAGCAATACAAAAAGGAGCACAAACATTAGTAATCAAGTTCCCTCTAATATAAAACTGAGCTGATGAGAACATTTTTTTAAACAATTCCATCACCTTTTCAAGCTACTGATTTTATTGCTCTATTATAGTGTACAATAAAAAATATTTTCATTTTATAGTTTTGGGCTTTCATTGGCCTTCAGGCAGTGTTGTGAACTAACACAAAAGATGATTACCAGCTAATGAGGCAGTCTATACAAGTTCTGCTGGTACACTTCAGTCTTCACAGACTGAAGCTTTATGGGTACCTCAATTCTGTTAAAAACATAAGTTTTCTGCAGCATTTATGCAACCAGGAATGTTCCCAAAGTCAAATCCAAGCATTTTCAAGGTGCAAATGATGTTTTATGATTGCATCCTACATAAGGATGACAAACTAACCGAACAGTTCACCCCCAAAACAAAAATACATACCTGCTGTGCCATTTATCCATCTTTATAATTTTGATTTGAGTTGCAGCATTTTAGAGATAGAGATGTCTAGCTTCTCTCACATATAATGGAACTAAATGACACCACAACAATATTTTTGACATTCAACAGCAATGTCACTTTCCAGACATACTGACTCTATTAATCCACAGACCTTGTTGTAAACAGTTTCATGTAGGAACTACTTTCTTTCCAGTAGAAAGAACATGTTCTGGTAGATTCTGCTGCAGGAAGAAAATAATCCCTATATGAAACTGCTCACAACAAGGTCTGTGGATTACCCTTAAGTGACAGGGTCACAAGCCAAATGCCATTTAGTTCCATTAAATGGAGAGAAAGCAGACACCTCTATGGTCGATATCTCCAAAAACTCAGAATAACAAATAAAAACAATCTGGAAATATGTTTTTTGATTTTGTGATGAAATGTCCCTTTAAAAGGAAAACACAACAAAGTTCAATGTTTCAAAATGTATCACAGTCTCGACTTATTTCTTTAACTAAAAAGCCAACTATTCAGCCAGATTGCAAAAGACAGTTTCAAGCACAATCAAAATCCAAGCACTTTTTAAACCTTGAAGACACCACATTAATATTCAAGTGTTTTCAAGGATTTCCAGCACCTGTACGAACCCTGTAAACAATTTGTAAGGTTGATATATCACATAACTGTAACTGCTCTCTAACTGTAACTGCACTTTGGCTCAGCCCCCTCACCCCCCCCACAGGTCATATCACTGGGCTACTTCATACATAACTGAAGAGTCTGGTGTTGAATGTCCAGCAGGAACAAAAATAAAGATGACTACTTGTCTTTATGTAAGTGAAGTTATTACTGGAGCTCAATGTAAACAACCAAAACAACCAAGCCTGAGCAGACTCATGCACTAGCCCAGACTTAAAAAACATCTGAGACTGCAGATGTATAAACTTAAGTGTCTGGGCAAACAGTGATACAGAATTTAAGAATGGCATTAACCACTAGACATAAGGACAAACAGAGTGAGACTGAAAAGCTGTCTGTACTATTTATACAGTATCTTATCACACCTTTAATGGTAGACAATAAAATAATGGACTTTGAACCGTCATTGATAGAATACCTATTTTACGTCTTTTAAGTAAGAGTATAGTTGCTCTGGAGCTTTCAAGAGTGTCTTTCAAAATAAGATTCTGTTTTTACTCTGTCACTCTTACACGTCACAACTATTCATGACTTGCTTTTAATAAGTTAATATGGTACTTTTTTCTCACCAGTGGGATGGAACTGTACAAACTCCAAATCCTGGCATGGTAGGCCAGCTCTGGTCACCATTGCATTTCCATCTCCAGTACTAGTGTGGGCAGATGTGCAGCTGAAATAGGCTCTTCCATAACCCCTGGAAGGACAGATAGGACTCATTTATGAACTTTCATAAAACAGCATGCTTTTTAACTAACTTGAACTATGTGAAGACAAAGTGTCTATTTTTTCTGTTTTTGCAAACAGTGAGCCTATCACCTACCCGGTAGCAATGACAGTATTCTGGGCTCTGAATCTGTGAATAGATCCGTCCTCCATGCACAGAGCAATCACTCCTTTGCACTCGCCATTTTCCATCAGCAGGTCCAGGGCAAAGTACTCGACAAAGTAACTAGTGTCATAACGAAGCGACTGAACAGGAGAAAGGAGGACAGAGAAATACATGACATGAGATTTAATAGTGCCCCACTGAAAAACTGGTTTCTTCACATGTGGACCGAGTCACAGAAAAGATTGTTAACAGGTATCTGGACTTACCCTTCCATAAAGTGTGTGCAGCAGCGAGTGTCCTGTCCTGTCCGCCACACAGCAGCAGCGGTGAGCCTGGCCTCCCTTCCCATACTTGAGACTCTGACCTCCAAAGGCCCTCTGGTAGATCTTCCCATCTTCAGTGCGGCTGAAGGGCATGCCAAAGTTCTCCAGCTGGGAAAGAGGCACAGCAATAGGTTGAGATTCGCTGTTGTATCAAGTTAAATTACATAAGACTACGACATAATACCATGCTGGTGGGTGACGTGTGAAAATTTGCTTTTGAATCATTCTAATCTATTTTCAGTTATGAGGCCTAATCGTCATAGAATACACAGGGCAACTCGTTTTTCCCCCTGAATTTTACGTCACATATTGTATCTGAATGGCTTACATTCATCTAGATTTCCTCCTTTGGTACCAAAGAACCATTAAGCGTCAGCTAACATAGCCATATACCTCCACTACAGCTGCAGGAGCTTGCTCTGTCATGTAGTGGATGGCGTCCTGGTCTCCCAGCCAATCCGATCCCTTCACTGTGTCATAGAAGTGCCACCTCCAGTCGTCCTCCTCCATGTTCCCCAGAGCTGCATTGATCCCACCCTGTGAATCCGGTTAATATTGATCAATTCAATGCAAAGAGACAGCACTACTTTTGACTCCATTTATATGAAGCTTTAGATTTGCATAACAAATAAGTATTGTAAGTCAGTTAAATCACAGTCTCATGAACACAGAAAGATTTCAGCCTGATGAAATTCTGCAGGAAAAGAAAAACAAAAACAATGTATGTCCTCAATGAACACATAAAATGTGTTGTTATACCTGTGCAGCGACAGTGTGAGACCTGGTGGGGAAGAGTTTGGTGATGCAGGCAGTGTTGAAGCCAGCCTCTGACAAGCCAAACGCTGCCCTTAGTCCTGCTCCTCCAGCTCCTACCACCACAGCATCAAACTCATGATCCACAACTGGGTACTGGGTAGAGATCTGAAAACAATGAAGGATAAATGTTACGCTAAAACTTCCAATTAAGAGCTTGTACATAGTAGACAGCTAGTCTCCCATTATTAGCAGGAAATGTGGTATCTATAGTTGAGGACCAGCTGGAGGCCATTATTGTACCTTAAAAAAGGGTAGTAACTTTGATATTGAGAACCAATGTGGCAGTGAGAAAAATGAGTATGCATAGACTCACATTTCTACCCATGTGTGGTACTGTATCCTATCATGAAAGCGTACATACAACACACCCACACAGACACAACCACCCCCCCAACACTCACACAAGTCACTCACACCCTATGTGCTATATTCTATAGAAATGTACAACATTTTTACTACTTTTTATATTAATTTCTTTTGTTTATATCTTTTTGCACATTATACATTTTACTTTGTGAATGCACATTTTCTTCTATATGTATAACTTTAATCGTTTTAATATTGTTATTCTGTATTTTATTACTTAATTTACTGTGTTTGTTTATTTTTTTTAAGTGGAGCACTCCAGGCAAAGTTTTTCCACGCAACTGTACTTGTATACTGATGTGACAATACACATCAGTCTTCAATACTAATAACCCTATTAAATGCTGATACACAAAAGAGTAAATGTAACTTACATCATCTGATACTTTGGCACTTTTCTTCTTGCCATAGATGGAGAAATGAAAGTTCCTGGAACCCTGAACTGCAGCAGCAGGGACCTGAAAATAAAAAAATAAAAACAGTTTATATCAGCGGAGAAATCAAACATGAGCAGCATCGTTGATCAAATGGTTTGCATTATTCACCATACTGATTGCTTACCAAGAGAAAACACGCTCCGTTTATAGCATGGGCATGCTGCGTTTATTCACATGTGGAGAGCTGCTTTAAACGTAACTATATCTCTATTAACTGCTCCATAACAATCCACAGTAATGCATTAATATCCGCAATCATTTATCACTGCCCAAGTTTCATAACGCACTTTATTTCTGATGGACATTTGAATCACCAACGGTACGATTATAGGATGAGTTACTTGGGTGTTAAATTGACTTTAAAGATATTTTTCATTGACAATCAGCTAGCTACCGTAGTTAGCCACAACTGTTTGACACAAGGGCAACTGAGGTAACTATTATAAACACGTTGGAATATATCATTTATGTTGTTTACTGAAAACATTACCCCTCATGTATAATGTGAAACCCACAGAGATAATATAGCGAGATGTAATATTCTGCTGGACTCTTTTCTTCACAGTCACATTGAAACACCCTCTATGCTACATAACGCAGGTTACGCAAGTAAGAATCTGCTGGTTACGAAAGCTGGAGGAGCAGAATTCTCTCTTTCAGCGTTAAAAACACAACAGGCGCACACAAATATAGCACACATATATGTTACAGCTTTAAGATTCAGCTGTTGTTACTCACTACTTTTGTTTTAGGAAGTATCCTTTTGGAGAGGAGACGGGACGCAGCACGGACACTCGCCATGTTGTCAGTTGAAGGACCGATGTAGAGGGACGGAGGAGGTTCAGATTTCTGTTGCACCGGACCAAACCACTTTCCAAAAATGGGGGGGGGGTTACTTGTATTACACATAATGATTATACAGTAAAAATATTTATTTGACAAGCTTATAACAGCAGAAACTTCATCTGAGACGTACAAAAATTCCAACGTAATACACAAAATTGTTTTATCTTGTAACATATTGAATCTTTTATTGAGTCAGTTTCCATGGTGTACCCTCGGACAGAAGGCGGACTGTTAAAGCATGAAGATTGTACAACCAGGGTGTGCAGGAACAAATGTATAAGTGACCTAGACTTTTCATTCAAGGTGAGACACAGCACCATATTTATAATGGACGTACTTGCAGTCGGAGTTGCAGGGCTATTATTCCCTGTGTTTTGTTTGTGCGAAGTACTCTAGTGAGCACGAGTCAGCAAGTTAAAATGTTAGCTAGCATTGTAGCTCACAGCTAGCCTTGTTTATGGTTAGCTGTGCTGTCAAACTGACAAGTCATGTCAGACTGATGTTGCTGTTGCTGCCTGTCGCAGTGTTTTGGTAAATGCTAACAAGTTATTTGTTATTTTCACATTAATTGCGTATTTATAATACTATGTCTAAATGCCACACTTAGTGCCCTAACATGTTTATGTTTTTAGCTTCTCTGTGATAATGTTATGTTTTTGGCTTAGGCCATAAGTAAGCTGCTGCTGCTGCTGCTGCTAACATTTACAGCAGCTACTGCCCCCCTGTGGTTGCTGCTATGTAACTGTTGGAAGTGTTAATGAAAAGACAACTTCAGGTGCAGCCATCAGGTTGTGTTGCTGCATTTGAACATTTATCACATCGTACATTTAAAGGAGTGGGTTGTGACTGGTGTTTTGGTTTGCCCTGTGTGTATTATGTGACAGCAGCCTCCATGAACAACTTGAATGACCCCCCCAGATGGAACATCCAACCAGACCCCAGAGGAAGGGGGGCGGGGGCCGGTGATGGGAACCAATGGAACTACGCCCTGCTGGTCCCCATGCTGGGACTGGCTGCTTTTCGTGAGTTACACAAGGACATGTGTTTGTGGAAAGACGTGTCTGTGTATGCACATGATGTAACAGGAATAGCTAGACATAATCTTTAGGTTATTGAATAGGTACTTAAGGAAATGTTATGTGCAAAACAAGTTGACTTTGGGTGAGATCCACTCTTTACCTTAAGATTTTTTTAAAATTAATTTTTCATAATAGTAGCTTACTCTCAGGGAAATGAAGACCATGGTATAAACATACAATGTACATGCAAAACTGCATTAGCCTAAAAGACTGTCTCTTCTTCTTAAGAATGCCAAATGAGGTGCAAAAATTATAGTTGGCAATCGGGGTTATCAAGAAACCAGACTTTTAAACTTTGATATAATACTAGTTTCAAAAATGACACTCTAAACCTCTTTCAAAACCACATCAAAAAGAAAAAAATCCTAGACACACAATATAGGATTATTTTTAAAATTAACAACTTGCTCAGAAAAACTTAAGGTAACAGAACTGAAAAAGTCACTGAACCTGTCTTTTGTTACTATGCTGCAAGCCAAAATTCAAGGCAGGAGAATAAAAAATGAACTGAAGTAGGCAAATTATTTCTTCTTATATTCTTCTTAATTATATTGTTTTAAATTTCTAATGAAAAAGTATTGAAGTATTGATACCTTTGACATCCTTACTGCCATTTTATTGATATTGCAGTATCAGTTCATTAATAGGACTGGGTGTTACAATCCCTTCACCCACTTAGTCATAATCTCCACATTACTGATGATTATCAAAAAGCTCATTGTGTTAATATTTTGTGAAAGCTCCAATAGCCATCCCTACAGTATTGTCACAATGTCGAGATATTTGGTCAAAAATATTGTGATATTTGATTTTGTCCATATTTCTCAGCCCTACTGTTGGGCAGTTTAATCTACAGAATACATCATATTCTATGAGATCATCATATGATTGATTGATTGCAGTATTTGAGAATTTCAGGTGTGTTATTGTAGAGGAAATGTGTGTATTGAGATATATATCAAGTATCTCAGGTTAGAATAAAAAATATCAAGATATAATTAGCTATATTGCCCAGTAGAAATGTAATTGTTATCATACTCAGCATCTGGAAAAACATCAAACCATGGATTGAATAATGTTCTAAATCCAGTGATATGGGTGAAAAAATAGAATATTTCATTATTTGTATAGATTTCTGTAGTAATATCTCTCTAATCATTAATTCACCTAGATTAATTTGGCAGTCAGAACTTGATTAAATGCAGGATGAAAAGTTTTAACTGAGTGAGTACAAATGCATCAAGTTTACAAAAGACAGTTCTGTATCAGATCTAAGTTTAACTAGAGTCAGTTTTTATTAGAGTTTTCATTGTCTTCTGCCTCTCTTTCAAGTGCATGATCATTTTTGTTTTGAGGTTTTGGCATTCATGTTAACTTTTCCAACTCTTTCAAAACAGGGAAAGAAGCAGCTGCATAATGTTATAAGTTTAATACATTCTCTATCTGTCTTCTCCCACTGTGTTTTTAGGTTGGATCTGGACCAAGGAGTCTCAGAGGGAGATCCAGAAGGTCAAAGCCCAGTATGACAAGGATGTGTCCACAATAAAAAGCGAGATGGAGGCACGATATCGGGAGACACTGACAGAGAGGAGCAGGACAGCGGCTACACTAGAGCTGGAGCTGGAGAAAGAGAGACAAAGAGTCAAAGGCTACAAGCAGGCGCTGGTCTCACAGAGCCAGCAGCTGATGGAAGAACGGAAACAGTTACAGAAGGTAAAATCGTTGACTGGCTATCCATTTCTGCTATTGTGCATATTTCCTTCTAACCTGTAGCCTCTCCTGCATAACTCAAACTGTCTTCTCCCTGACAAGGAGCGTGAGGCCTTGGAGGGAGAGAAGCAAAGGCTAGTAAAGTCCGGTGCTGCAGGGGCTGTACTGCACCAAGCCCTGGAACGAGAGAACAACTGGTACCACCGAGCCACCGCCACTCTGAAGGAGCTAGAGGGTGAGCTTGTGGAGCGCCAGAATGCCTACTGTTCGCTCATCCAACCTCGAGACCAGCGATTGGAGATGGAGAAGAACATGCTGCTTAAGGTCGCCAAAAACCCCATTGGGGCAGAACTGGATCTGGAATCCGATCTGAAGGATATTTTCAAGAGAGATAAGCACTGTGCGGACCTGCTAAACATGGACAAGAGGAAGAATGGAAGCCTCATGTGGGTGTACCTCAAGTACTGGCAGCTGCAGGTCACTGTTCAGAAACACAAGAGAGCTGAAGAAGCCATATTAGGAGAGAAAATCCAGTCGTACACAAAGTGACAAAAGACAAACACAAGCTGGTGATTTTCATTTGACTTTGAAGAATGTTGAAAGTATGTGGACCAGGAATGGAAGATGCATGCATTTGTCACTCTGTGTAATTCTCTTTAATGGATGGGATGCTATGGTAATACACAAGAGGTAATCTCAACAACATAATATTCAACATCTAAAAGTTTCTCCCTTAAACCTGCAGATTATAACAATATATAAATAACTTTTTGTCGTATTTGCCAAAGCTGTCACTTTATCATGATAGGTGAACACTGAGACAGATAATATGTGAAAAAAAAATCCTCCTAGTGCTTCTAATGCCACGTGCAAGAAACCACAGCACCTGAATGAAAACAACCAATCAGAACCAGCTTCCAACCCAAAACATCTGTATTTGATGACTTGAGAATGAGTCTTGTTCCCAGATTGATAAATCTGAATTGATTGTTGAATCTCATTCCAAAGTCATCAAATACCGAATGGTTTAAGTAATGGTACTCAACTTGCGGCCCGTGGGGAAAATCTGGCCCCCAATAGCGTGCTGGGTGGCCCTCCAACCATTTTCTAATTCACAATGAAATTAAATTGATTCATATGTTTGTTTTTTTTTATCCCAAGAAGGGGGTCCATCCTCCATAACTTGCACCCAATGTGACACTTGATTTCTGTGCCAGCTGACCTGTGCAGGGCTGTTGGATTCGCTGGTAGCAATGATGCGTGAGGACAGCAAACACGAAAGGTCACCAATAAAAACAGGCAATGCAACAAAAATTTGGCAGATGAATTTACCGCATTTTGCCACCTCATACCAATCCTGCACAACTGTGTTTAATTTGCCAGATGACAATTGCTGTTAGGCTCCCTCACAAGTCAAAATACGTTAGCTTTAGTGCCACGTTCCCACCTGCAACCAACCTGCAAACCAGCCACAAGAAAATTTTATACATCATCTTGTCTGATAAATAACGTGATTATTCGTATTTATTAACTGGCCCCTTGCTTCCTGTCATTTTCCATAAGTGGCAAAGCAAGTTGAGTATCCCTGGTATAGGGTTTCGTGGGGGGCAGGGGAGAACAGCACTTAACCCGTACACTGGGTTCATTGCACCCTGTCACCTCTTTCTCCTCAGCGTCACTTCGTGTGCGTGTCAAGCCCATGGATGTAAGCACCCAGAGCAGAGAGGAGAAATGCAACAGTAAACACCAGCAAAACATAGTAAAGGCTCTCACACTGAGCTGAAATTAAACAAGTGCATATAAATCGGTAAATTTAAAAAAAAGAAAAGAAAAAAAAGGAAACATTTTATTTCTTTCAGGGGAGGCAGGGTTACTAGTTTGTTCAGGCTTAGTGGATTCTTGCAAATGCCACTAGGGAGGAGCCAGAGGATCCAGATTCTCTCACATATTATCTGTCTCATGTAGTTGTACTCATAGACATATATACATAGATCCCGCATTGACGGCTTTGGTTTGTTGCTGTGTTACATTGACATTGCCACCATGTTTGTTAGGTCTGACCTGTTTGTTAAGACTGACCTGAGAGCAAATTGTAGTGGAGGAGCTCAGGAAGAAAACAGAACTATAGATGTCTATGGTTTTACGACTATCAGGATATAGTGAAAATTTCAGCAGCTATGACAAAAAGTTATTTTTATAGTATTTTTCAACTGTAGTTTACTCTCCCTGATCCCTTTGTCAGGTTTTGAGCATGCTGAAAAACAATATTACCGTAACTTCAGAAGCCCCAGTTAAGACTTATTAGCTTTATTAACTGTGAAAAACACATAATGTTAAATATGCACAATGATCAGTCAGAGACCCATTTTGGATATACAGTTTTTACAACTTTTGTTGTCCACTTAGCCCCTAGGAATATTTGTGTCAATTTAATGCACATTCTCCAGTGCCATGAATGAATTACTGCAAGCAGGTGTAAAATATATATAATACATATATATATAATATATTACATATATATATATATAGTGTGTTGTGTGTGTGTGTGTGGTTATGTCTGGAAATTTTTGTTACTCCATCTCAACTATGAATTTATTAATGTGATGTGATAATGCACACACATCTTCACAAAGTCAAGAATCATGAACAATTGTTAAGAAAATATTCTTGATGACGCATTGAAGTTCTTCTGTCAAATATGTTGTTACCATAAATTAATATGCCGATGGACTACCTGGGAGATACTTAATCATTTTATCATGCTATCTGACTTAATTTCTTTTTACCAACACTTCTGTCCATAACCCGGGGTTTCCTTCCATCTGTGACATCTCTCCTTCCACTCTGATGTGACAGTACATGGCCAAAAGCCAGTAGAATAGTGCGTCTGTTCCAGATCAGTGGTTTTACATGTCCAGCCTTCAATGCAGGTTTGTAGGAGCTTTTTAACTATCAGGGAGTTACTAAATGTGCATGTGGATCTAAAAAAGGGAACAGAGGACAGAGTTTTAAGTAGTGCTTAGTCAGTACTGCAACACCTTACCACAATACTGCAACAAAAATAGTCAAACAGCATCCTTGTACTTGACACTACAGCCCTGTAATGATAGAGATAACTGAAGCTGTAGCATTTTACCAACCATCTCTGCACTGTCTTGTTTCTGTTTTAACCATATCTCAGTGAATAACTGCTGGATATAAATGCCATAAACTCAAATGTACTGACTCTAACCACTCTGCAAGATCCTCCTAATAAACTTTTGGTGATAGAAATCAATTTCCAGGCTGTTCTGTACATCTGTACTGTGAGATTTACCAAAGTATAATATCAGCTCACTGATGGCCTCCGTATGATGCTGCTGTCTTACCAAAGGGGGGTGCTGCCACTGGATTTGCATACTGAAGAGAGTTTAAAATGAAAGGGTTTAATTTAAAGGGTAGTTCTGATATTTTTAAACCTAGGCCTTTTACTAGCCTGTTATTAGACTGAACTGTCAACTCATTACACTCCATTTCCAGAGAATCAGTCCACTCAGTGGAGTGGATGGAATCAAAGGTCTGGATCCTGGCAATATTTTTTTTATGTATTTTGGTATCTAAATCACAAATAGGGTTTTTCAGTCTTTTATTCATTTGGCAACCCAAATGAAATCTCCTGTGACTCACCTGTGGGTTACAGCCCAGTTTCTGGGAATGACTGATCTAGATGAATAAATAGTGTTACAGGTAAGAGGATAAATATGTATTCTGGATTTAGGCATGAATGTCCCTTTAAGTGATTTTATCACCATTACTTTAACCATTTCTAGTGTATATTCACACATAAGATAGAATGAGTTTTATGACATTTTATATCAAAAAGGTGAACTTCACTGTGACATTATAATGTTCAGCTCTCTATCAGTCCTCTGTAAAAAAAAAAAAAAAGGCTTTAATTGAAGACAGCATGTTTCTTACTGAAAGTCATTCACTGGAATCATACATGACAATATGGTGAGAAAAAATGCACTTAATCCCTTCATATTCACTACACATACAGACATGGATGTAAACTGGAACTCGTTTGGTTGGCAGAGGCGTACAACCACAAGGCAGTAACTCCAGTTTCATTCGTACTCTTGTTGATTTGCTTTTAGCTTTACACTGTTTAAATGGAGCTAGAGATGGACAGATGACACCGAAAGCTTGTGTCACTCCTGTGAAGTGTACTGTTTCAATACATTGTACCAAAGCTTGTGTCAAATGAAGGATGTCACATGACTGATGACGTCCGAAGCTTCAAACGTCACTGGTGCTTCAGGAAGCACTTTATTCAGTTTGAAAGTTTTTAAAGTTTTTAAAGCCCTGGCCTGAACAGCTACGTGGCCAGTGTAGATTTGGCCGCTGAGCCATACACTTGGGACCCATAGCCTTAGAGAGCATCAACATTATACTCCTGTCAGCTCCCCAGGAGCAACCTGACAAGCACCACATAATAGTTATGACCTTCTCACATTTAATTATCATTTTCTCAACGTGTTCTGTATATTAATCTTTCATCCAGCCATACATCTAAAAACTTAAAGACCATGACTCTTTCCAGAGGTTTTCCATAAACATTAAGCCCCTGACTATGCATTTTCCTCTTTCTGCCAAAAATCACATGTTTTATCTTTGTCACAGACAACCTGAAACCCAATTATCAGCAGGCTGAATAGGGTTGAACAAGCTAAATTCAAGCTGAATGAGCTTAAATTCTTCTGACTGGCTGCCAGCGTCCATCCTCATTACCTTTGCCATCCCCTGCTGATGTCTCCCTCCTTCTAACTCCTGCGATGAACCAGTTTTACGTCTCCTCTTCTTGCTTTTCCTCTGTTGTAATTTTTTTTAAACATGCACAGGCCCAAAATACACACAAACAGAACCTATAGACATTCATCAGAGAAATGTCAGAGCTTTGGGGGGTATACATATGTATACATGTAGTCAGGCACCCCAATCAGTTAGGGGCTCAGTGCGTTGCTCAAGGGCACCTCAGCAGTACCCAGGAGGTGAACTGGCACCAGCCCACACTCTGTGCAGGACTTGAACTGCTGACCCTCCGGTTCCCAAGCCAAATCCTGAAGGACTGAGCTACTGCCAGCCCCAATCAATTGCAGTGAATGGTGACCACGGATAAAATGTAAAAAAAAAAAGAACACAAAACAAACACAAAATGTCTCCATCCTGCTCATGTGGTGTAATGCAAGTGTCCGTGTCGCAAACAGCTTGGAGACAACCCCCCCCCCCCCGCCCGCCATGGTCACTGCCTCAGGAGGCTCCTTCACAAGTTCATAATGCACATAGGACCAGGAATAGACAGAAACAATTCACACATTATAAAATTATCAACCTTAACATAGCACACGAATGTTGAGATCTCTGCTGTATTTTCCCTTGCGGGACAATTTTATTAACTGTAATGTAAAACAAGAGGTAAAGTAAGGTTCCAGATGCACTTTCATGAAGCTTTATTCAGCATGTAAATCACAGACAAAAATGTAATTTCTTCCTGGAACAGAGAGTGTGTTCATGTTGTTTTTTCATTTATTTATGTGACCCAATCACATGATGTGGAGCACAACAGCATGGCTTAAGTACCACAAATATTACTTAAACAATGTTACTTAAGCTTATCTGATTGAAATTAAAAAGCATAAATAAATAAAAAAAATTAAACATAGATCAGTGGTTTACATAATACTTTGGTAAATACCTTTCTCTATAATTCATTATCCTTACTTTTAGACAAAATATGATACTCTTCTCCCAAACTTCTCCGGTATTTTTCTGATCAGCCATCTGACATTGAGTCTATTGAATAGGGTGAAAATTAAACAGACTGTAAAATATACCCCTATTATCATGATTCTAATGCAATTTATATTTCTGTTTTTCAGGATTATGATTGAATAAAATACTGTAATATTCACGAGTAGTTTTTGATATTTATTTGGGTAAAGTAATGGTTATACTAATTGTATATATAATAAAAAATAATCACTTGATAATCGATAAATTACTTATTACATTAATAGAAAAAAAAAAGAAATTAGTTTTTTAAAAATAATTTAGTTTAAAATAATTGTTTGGTGCCACCATCATCTGATGACAAAGTCACAGTTTAAATAGTTTATACAAGTGTTTTACACTATACAATAGTATGTCAGTTACAATAACAGTGGGTTTGTTTTATTGTCTTAACTGCAGTTTTAAATACTCTCCACCTCCTGTCTTCACTCCCTCCTCTGCACCCGATGAGAGGTCTCCCTCGGTGAGGAGATCAGACTCGAGGCTCTGAAGTTCACTCTCACTGGCTTGCTCAGGTCCTGAGTCACTTCCTCTTTAACCTCTACATTATTGACTGGCCGTTGTTCTGTGCGCCCAAAGGTGGTCGTGGCACGATGAAGGTCCCGGCTGGTGTTGAAGAAGGGTAGCTGGTGTTTTGTTATGTCTCTGCTGCTGCTGCCCAGCCTCAGTGTCTGGCTGGGACTCCTCTGGACCATGAAGTGGGCCACCTGTTGCTGCTTGTAACTCTCTCTGCGAACACTGTCTGATTCTGACAGAGTCAGCCTGCAACACATTAAACACAGCATGTAAATGATTTTTAATCCAGTCTCTGTTACACACTCAAGTAGAGTGGTGACGTGACCATCAGATCTCTTTCAAATTCTTTCAAATAGCAGATAGATATAAATAGAGTTAAAGGGCTGTTCACCCCAAAATCAAAAATACATATTTTCCCACTGGCCTGTGATGCTCTTGATCCATCTAGATTTTGTTGGTGTGAGTTGTGTTTTGGAGATATTAGCCATAGACATGACTGTTTTGTCTCCAATACATTTGGATGAAATGGCACGAGTCCGGTGTTGCTCAAAGCACTAAAAAGTACATGAGAAAAATTCAAAACCGGGGTCTCTTTCCAAAAATCATGACCTAGTTACTCAAGATAATCCACACATCTTGCTGTGAGCAGTTTCATGTAAGAACTACTTTTTTTCTATTAAAAGTGGATGTCAGATGGAGAATTTGATGGAGTTGACGTCTTACAGAGTTGACAAAATGTAATATTTTTCATTTCACAGCATAGTCGTAGTGAGAAGCCATTTTATTTTTTAAAGTTGCCAGGAGTTCTCGTAATGCTAATCAAAACACACATATTTAAACTATAATTCTTATTTAGCTCTCATTTAGAAGGGCTGCAAAGTTGACATGTTGTGGTTGAGACACATCTGGTAACAATATTATTTAATGAATTTGTTGAAATATACAAAGTTAACCAGTGCTTGAGCAGTATTCTGACCTTTTTTAAACCAGGAAGCGAGACCATAGGGTATAGCTGAACCTATTTGTGCCTGATTAAATCATGTTTTTGTAAAAATCTGACAGTTGATGGAAATCTGGGACCCAACTTTAAAGGGCCAACATTTGAACAAAAAAATCTATTTTAAAACATAGATAATTATAATAGCAAATTTTCTATATATTTTATCAGTAGGTATTGTTGTGAATTCTTGTCTAGGATATGAGTTCAAGTTCAGAAATTTAAAAATAATAATAATAATTAAAGTAAACCAAAGCATTTCATAAACTTTTTTTCTCACTTGTTTCTAAATTAAAAAAAAAAAAAAAATCACCTGGCAACTCTTTCCCCCTCCTGTGTCTCGACTGAAAACTTAGCAAGATGTTTTGTTTTTTTCAACCTGTTCATAAGACATAAGCCATTTTCACAGTCATTTAATGGATCACCAGATTTTGTTTTTCTCACTCGCCCCTCAGAGATTCTGTACTTCAGGGTGAAACACGCCGGATGACTCAAGTAGAAAACTGCTGCTTGCAAACATTTCACATTAGAGGTTTTCCTTCAGTGACATCACTGACTGAGGTCATTAAGTGC
This sequence comes from Lutjanus argentimaculatus, assembly GCA_034769285.1. Lineage (NCBI taxonomy): Eukaryota > Metazoa > Chordata > Actinopteri > Lutjaniformes > Lutjanidae > Lutjanus > Lutjanus argentimaculatus. The sequence continues at coordinate 11,347,066 of JAWZSL010000025.1, read as the reverse complement.
CTGAAAGTTTGTGCCTATGGGCTGCTCTCTTGGCTTTTATCCTCCATCCAGCAGCTTGTCACAACACCACCCTGAGCACTACACCATGTAACACTACAAACAAATAAAGTCCACATTTCAAGAGAGAACAACCTACTTGTATTGTGGCCTGGTTTCAAGCACCACGCTCAGCCAGCATGCTTGGTAGCTCTCCTTCTTCCACTGGTTGTCCTCCTGAAGATCACAGTAGGAGTTCACCAGGTAGCAGCCTCCTCTGCTCACACAATGCATGCTGGGATTGTGTCAGTAATTGTTCAATAAAAAAGGCAGCATGTACTGAGACAAATGTCTTCTTAACTTGTGTCTGACTTGACTTGTATAAACCTAGGGAGGAGATCAATCAATGTGTGTGTCTCTGTGTGCACCAAGCAGTCTGAGATGTGTGTGTGTATGTGTGTGTGTTGGGCACTGTCTTAAATATCCAGCCTTGTTTCTATTTTTACCCCTCTGTGTCACTTTGTAGTGAATGTGGTGAATGTACCCACTTAAGACATCCTGAAGGTTGGTTTTCATTTGAAAATGAGCTTTGGCTCTTTCCATGACATGAGTCAACCAGAGGAATCTAGATGAAAGTTGAAAGTGAAACTCATTCACTCATTTCATTTATTGAACTTACTTGTGTTTATCATGTACCTGCAGATAAAAACAGAAATCATTTTAAAACTCATTCAATTATACTTTGGGAATTTTTGTATCATTGTTTAGGTTTAATTTTGTGTATGTGAGTATATGTTTTTACCTTTTCCAAAGTCAAATTCAAGCATTTTTCAAGAATTTTCAAGATGTATTTTCAAGATTGCACCTTATAGCTGTGGCAAATTACAGCCTTATGTATATATACTCAAAATGATTATTTCACTTTATCACATTAAAACAGATGTTATTGTGCTATAAACAACCAAAACTCTGTTTTAGTATAGTCTACAGAAGGGTACGAAATTAAAAAAATTTGTGTTTCAAAATGTGTCCCCTGTCTGTAAGTAGACTTGGCATCTTATGTAACCTTGTTGAGCCAATATCTGATTTATTTTAGTAGTTTCAAGCACTTCATCCAAATCAAAACACTTTTCAAACCTTGAAAACACTACATTTAAATTCAGGTGTTTTCATGGATTTCCAGCACTCGTACAAACCCTATTTTGTGTGTTTTTATCAGTACTATAAGTGCTGACAGGAATATGAAATGACTAACCTGTCAGAATGACATGGATCCAGGGTTCATCCCATCAAGTTAAAGAAAATATCCTCCCACTCCTCAGATGTCTCTCACATAGACCGCATGTCTCAGGAAGGAAACAGCTGAGGGCAATCAGATCACTGACTCACAGTCAAAATCCAACTTATTAATCCATTTCAGACCCTTTACCAAAATCATGTTTAAAAACTGCAAAAATAATGTTTGCGACTGACTGAATTTTAAAAAAGCTCTCCATCACCACTGTGCATTTGTAAATGGTAAAGGGACAGTTCACCCTCAAACCAATTACACCCCTGGCTTTTAGTGCTGTTTATCCATCTGGATAGTTTTAGAGTTTTTAGTTTTAGAGTTGCAGAGTTTTGGAGATATCGGCCATAAGGATGTCTGCTTTCTCTCCAATACAATGGGACTAAATGACTTATGGTGCTTATGATGCTCAAAGCACCAAAAAAATACATTTGAAAAATTCAAAACTAGTATCTCCAAAAATCATGACCTGGCTACTCCCACATACCTTGTTGTGAGCAGTTTCATGTAGGAACTACTTTTTGTTTGCAGTAGAATTGCCGGAACTACCAGAAGGAAAATAGTGCATACAAGAAAACTGCTCACAATAGCCAGGTCATGATTTCTGGAAAGAGATGCTGGATTTTAAATTTTCAGATGTATTTTTGTTGTTGTTGTTGTTGTTGTTGTTGCTTTGAGGACCACAAGCTGAGTGTTATTCAGTCCCATTATATTGGAGAGAAAGCAGATGGCCGATATCTCCCAAACTCTGCAACTCACACCAAAATTATCTAGATGAATAAATAGCACTATAGGCCAGAGGAAAAACGTTTTGATTTTGGGGTGGACTGTCCCTTTAAGCTTTCTGTGAGCGCAGCAGATCTACTGGCACTACCAGCCATTAACCTCAGCACAATGGGTGCCAGGGAACTTCTCCTATGATGCACCCAAACTCTGGAACTCCCTTCCCCCTCACATTTGCATACTGGACACGGTTACAGAATTTAAAACTGCTCTTAAAACCCATCTGTTTGAACTAGCTTACTCTCGCTATCTCCTATACTGCATCGTATTTATTTTTTACCCTAATATCAATTTTTAACTGAGTTCTGCTCTGCTCTTTTCTTTTATTGAACTACTTTTACTTTGCTGTTGACTATGTTTTTTGACTGTTTTTTGTCATTATCATTATTATTATTATTATTATTATTATTAGTAGTAGTGGTAGTAATAGTATAGACAGAACAGATGTGCTCTCAGCAGTGGTAGGAAGTAACTAAGTACAAATACTTCATTACTGTACTTAAGTAGTTTTCAGTGGTAGTTAAGAGTTTTCAGGTATCTGTACTTTACTTGAGTGTTTATTTTTCTGACAACTTTTTACTTTTATTCCCTACATTTGAAAACAAATATCTGTAGTTTGTACCCCCTCCATTCTCAAAGCTGGCTTGTTACATTAGTTTTAAAGCATTTGAGTGGAATTAGTGATTACTTTTATTTTGTGTCATTGCATACCACCTTCCCAACATCAAGATTTTGACCTAAATGGTTGGGACAATAACACATATAAAGATGATTCCTTGGTGCATCCATCACTGCATCAGGTGTAACAAGACAAAAAGGAAGGTAGCGATGAAAAACGACATAAAAGATATAACAAGACAGAAAGGACGTAACAAGATGAAAAACAAAACAAAATAAGACAAAAAAAGATGTAACATTGAAAAACAACATATAAGACATCAAGATGAAAAACTAACATGACTGAAAAAGATGCAACAACACTTAAAGAAGGAGAGGGAGACTCGACCGAGGAGAAATGGCGAAGTTCAGTAAGTTTTGCATATAAACAGCAGGTAGAAATGTCCTTCAGAGGGCCACTTTTTACTTTTATACTCAGAGGACATTTCAGAGCCTGTACTTTTACTTTGGTAAAGAGGTTGAATTTGTACTCGTACCTTTTTTTTTATAAAAGTATCTGTACTTCTGCTTGAGAGTGTGTGTACTTTTGCCATCTCTGACTGTGATAAAGGTTAGGAGGTAAGTAAAAGGCCTTGCTGGATTTACACTTAACGCTTACTAGGACAGATAAACACATCAGGATTAGAGCCGCAGCATCATGCAAAAGTAACTTAACTAGACTTCTCCTAGACTTTTCCTCAGATCATTTGATTTGAGAAAATGTTCTTCCACCCTACATTCCTGATTTTTTAAATTACTTTCCACAGACAATGTATCTCCACAGGTGAACTGTTTGTTTTGAAGCTCGACAGAATATCACTTTAAAACTTGATCACTGGTGCTGTCGTGGGGACTGTGAGGGTGAAACTGAATCAGAGGGTGTGTGATGGTGTGACTGAGGCAGTGGAAGGTATGCTGGACTCAGTCCATTAAAAACAGCCTGTTCCAGCGACACAAGAGCCGCTAATACATGACTTCAGTTTGATGCTGAATCTTGCATAATAGAAGTTGCTATGGCAACATTAGTGTACACTCATAAACAAAAACTGGCATCTCGTCCAGTTTAGAATTAATGTGAATGTTATTTAATATGAGCAGGGATATTATTGTGACACCAGTAAAGTACAGGAGTGATTCTAAAGCACTACATGAACTGACACCAGGTTCAAAACTACTAATCCCCCTATTCCACCCACCTATCCCCTCAGATCAGGCAACCAATCACTGCTCTTTGATCCACACACTCATGGTCCTAAATTGTGGAATAGTTAACTGCGAACAATTCGATCTCCCCTTCCACTGACACTTTACACCAGTGGCGGCTGGCCAATAGAGGGCGCTAGGGTGCCGCCCCACCTCTCACCACATCCTAAAACTTCAGTGAAGAAGACTTATTTACTTAAAAATATATACTGTATATTTCTTTAAATGAGCAACATCAGTATTGTGTAGTTAGTGAGTAAAATGTATAATCTGCACTTAAATGTACTGTTAAAAATGTTTTATGATGTCCAAAGTTACAGATAGGTCATGTGTTTCTGGCTTGGGGCGCAATTTTTTGCCCATTTACTCTCGCTATAAGTTGTACATGCGCAGTTCAATCCTCTCAATAACAGAAATAGGAGCTTGGTGGGGCGCACAGAAGCTGCGCCCTCAGCATTCATCTGAATGGTGTTGGTTTACCCATCATCAGCCTCTGGGTGGCAGCAGCGAGCGACTGGCTCGATCTACACCTGATACAATACAATACAGTAGAGTGAGATGTGTTGCTAGTTGGAGGAGTTTAGTGCATCAGCGACATAAAATCTGTGAAGTCACTATAAACAACGTGTTTTTAGAGGAGAACATTAGAAGAGAAGCTCAGAGTTAAAGAACCTGATCAGCCGACATCATAAAGCAACGACAGTGAGAGGAAGATGCTCTCTGTGAAGAACATAGCGACAGTGTCACTCAGCCTTCCCTTACCAAAAAGAAGTACACTTCAAGTACATTTTATTAAGTATACTTAAGTATAGTTAAGTATATTTCCCAAAGTATACTTTTATGTACCAAGTATACTAATATAAAATACTAACAGTATACTTATAAGTATACTTCTTGGGACTAAATTGGAACACCTTTAGTTTATGAAAGTACACTTTGAAGTATACTGCAAGTAACCTTCTAGGTATACTATTAGTTTACTAGTAAGTTTTTAAAACTTGTTTGTCGCTAATTTGCATCATACCTATACTTGTGTATAAATTCAGGCGTCAAGGGGTTAAATCGATTCAGATGTTGCTCATCTCAACTCTGAAGGTATTCTCTTGGTTATCTAAATGTATTAACAAGAAAGGCAAATTAGAGTTTATCTATTGATAAAAAGGGGGGATTCTGTTATGGAATTTGCCTTCCTTGCACTGAGAGGAGGGTGATAGAGTATCCTTGCATCCCCCAGATCCTCTACCCTAGGCAATCCAAGGTCATAGCCTATCTAGTAGACAGACTGTCTCCTCATTCTAAAGGAGAGCACAGTGACCAAGGGAGACAAACACTATGATTTAGAGTAACAAGGTAAGCATAGTTATGTCCAATAGAATTTGTTCACGCATATAGATGGATAAGTTATATCCATCTATGGTAGTGAGCTAGACTCCAGGGCATGTCAGGAGATAGTTAAATATCTCCCCCCAGGAAGTAACCTTCAGAATTGGGATGGCAGTCACAACACCTCATGTGTATTGCTAATCTTGAATTCTCCTTGATCGAGCTCCATTAAATACTCCTGTGTAAGTCATTACGGACTCCCGAACTCTTCTTCGTTGTCTGAGTGAACCATTCTTCAGAATTTCCACCACAGCTTCTATGAAGTTGAAGAGAAAAGGGAGATGGACAAGAGCCACACTCTATGCAAGTTCTGTCTATTGATCATTACAAAGACGCTATGTTTTAAAAGTTGCAAATTGCCACTGATTGCGCTTTTCCACTAAATTAGCTCTGGTTCTTGAACCAGTTCCATTAAACATTCTTGGAACCTTCGTGCTACTTAGTGAACCAGCCTGCGTTTCCAAAAGTTTTGAGTGGAACCACTGTAATCAAGTATGTCATCAACAGATGACATTGCACAATGCACAACAGTTTGTAGAACACTGGTTCCCAACCTGGGGTCCAGGTCATCAAAACTAGATTTGCCCATGTTACTAAATGTAGCTAAAATGCATGTTACTAAACTAACTGATACAAGTAGGGGGGGGATTCCCAAAAACGTTGGGAACCACTGCTGTAGAATATGATACACCCACTTTGGTTCCAAAGGAAAACCTGCTTTTTTGGTTTCTGCTGGGAACCAACTTTTTGGGTTCTGAAACAATTTAATTCTGGTGAAACTGCTCAGAATTGTTCAAAATTGGGTGCATGAACCAGAACGGGCTAGTTCCATGTTGGTGTAAAAGGCCTAACAGTGAGAAAAAAATAAATCATGCGTAGAAATCAAACTTTTGATGCATAAAGATCCATTGATAATCGCATTATCGTCCTTAGAATCTGAATCGAATCATGAGGTGCCAAGAGATTCCCACCCCTATCCCCCTCCCTGCCTACCCTGCCCCTGCTTGTCCTGAGGGTTTCAGTCGGGGACCTATAGATGAGGGAGAGTTCTCAAAGTTTTGAGTCATTATTGTTATTTAATGTTATTCCTCATTGTTTTTCAGTTCTGTCTGTCTCTGTTTTCTCCGTTTACCTGGCTGTGACCCCCGCATGCATATGCAGACAGGAAAATGTTGCCAACATGGCAGGGTGTCATACTTTAAGACTTGGAGGATTTAAAGCATTAAGGGATCATTCTGGTGTTTCCATTAAGTGCCAATCAGCTATATGTTGACCTTTTTCTGTACATTATCTCTGGTGGACAGCCAGTGCCGTCTATTCTCTCCTATTTGTTTTTATACTGCATCAGAATCATTAGACTTCAAAAATGCCTCAGCTTGGTAATTATAGAAAAATGTAATCTTTAATTTATTAGGTTATAATGGAAAAGAGAATGTTTTCGAATTATTTCATTATGCTGAAGTCAAGTACATTCATATATAAGCCAGAATGAGATAATTCATAGATTTCTTTTTTCGTTGTTTGATTGAATGAGTCAGCTCTTACACTGTTAACAGTGTTAAAAAGTTGTTGACAAAGGTTTTCATCAACTGCTCACATTTGTGATGAGTAAATCATGCTCTGCTCGCTGTCATTAATTTAAAGGGCGACTCCGTCTGCTTTTTCTGCGCATTTTACAAATGGAAGCTCTTACCCAGATGTTGGCAAAAAGCAGGGATGTAGGCTTCAGTGCTGGTGCCCTCCCTTCCCCTCCCTTAACCCTTACCCGGGATTTACACCAGGCACGGCTGCACCGCGTCACGGCTGCACTGCGGTTTTGTTCCATCATGCCCGCGACTTCAGTTCACACCAGTAGCGTTTCAGAAGTGGAGCAGTTGTTGACTTGTTTACTTCGTTGTTTTTGGTCATTTTTCCTTGATTTTTGTGCTTCTACCATGGATAAGTAGTCTATGTAGTTATGTGATTTCTTTTTTTGTATGTTTTAATTGTGTTTAATGTTGTTATTTCCTTCTTTATTGTGCTGTAGTCTTCAAAGTCATGGATCAAAGTTTTGGAGCTTTGTTTAATTAAAAAATACATCTCTATAATCATCTCAATATTATGAAACATACCTGTTATCACCACGTATGGCATAATGTTGAATGAATGAAGTGAAATACGATCCATCATCAACACGATATGTTTTATTTTGAAAATTGACCGGATTCACTATGCTTTTTGTGTCGGGACTTCCTGTCTGGTTCGATCTCCTCTGCACAGCTTGATGCGCCATCCGTCAAAAATAGACTTCTGGGACGCAGCTGACACTCGCCGCAGCGCATCTGGTGTAAACACGAGCATTGACTAGAATGGCTGCGTATCTCTCCAAGTGCCGCGGCGCAGCCGCGTCTGGTGTAAATTAGGGGTTACATACTGTTTGGGTCAAAATACACAAAAATGAAAATATTTTAAAATTTTATACTTTTGTACAGATGCTGCAAATTTTTGTACACTGAGGCTGTTTCGGGTCAAATTTGACCCATATCTATTGAGATGGATTTTAGATCTACCAGTGTGGGTCAAATCAAGGAAAATGGTGGTTTTAGGGAATCTTGAAACTGTGAAACTGTACAAGCCATGTCTGTATGCATTTTTTAAGGGACAGTGGTGACAGAGTTCAAGGGTGACCTTGACACTGTCACGAGAACTGTCTGTGTTCCCACCACATTGGCCCAGTTTCCTGCAGAGACAGACACCTGCTGGTCTTCGAGGGGGCATGGGGGAATCTCAAAACAGTGATATAGTAAAAGAGCATAGGCATGATCATATATGGTGCACAAAGGGAACAGAAGTCATCCAGAGGTCAGAGGGTGCCTTGACACAGACATGAGATGTGCACCTGCAAGCCCAAACACCTGCAATGTAATAAAATAATCTACAAAAGAACAAATTTGAATCAATTTGGGTTTGGAGGGTGGTGGTGGGGGGGTTCATAACATTATGAAGGTACCTGAGCTGCCATCTCAGTGACTGACATCATGGCAGCAAGACTTGATGTGCAATAGGTCCTTGATCTGATCTTCCAAGATGAGGAGGTTGATAGTGATTTGGAGGATGAGGAAGAAAACTACCACTGTTTTGAATATAGAGACTAGTTTATAATAAGCATTTTATTATTTAATGTTTTGTGTTCTAAGTGGTAAATGTTGAATTAATATTGATAATTATGATTTCTTATGATATAGCAGTGAGTACAGCGTTTAATGGTTGCAGTGGTTAAATATGGTTTTATTATAAATTCAAACAGTTCCAGAATGTTCACACCATTTTCAAATTCAATGAATAATGATAAATTCAAAATAAAATTTACATCATTATGGCTTTTATATTTTTATGTCTTATGTAAAACAGGACATGATACTGTGTAATAGTAGATGTTTTCCTCCAAAAAGGAGTGTTGTAAAACTTAAAAAATACACTCTCCCTGCTCTCTGAAACATTTATTAATCATACATTTATTAATGTGACATAGGCTATTTAGACATTCTAAATACTGTAGATCTGTAGTTTAAAATTTGCTATAGACACTTACTATGAGGGAATTCTTCATACTATGAAGGCATAAAATATGAACAGTATGTGAGGGTTAACCCAAGGCAGAGCTCAACAACCTCCAGTGGACCCCTGTGGTATGAAAGGGATAGTTCACCCAAAAATGAAAATTCAGTCATTATCTTCTCACCCTCATTGCGGTTCAAGGTCGGGTTTCTGGAGAATCTCCCAAACAGTGGAAGTGAATGGTGACCAGCTTTCAAATGAAGAAAAACAACTGGGAAAAAAACATAAAATGCTTCCATTCTGCTCGTATGGCGTAATCCAAGTCTCCTAAAGCCCCAACATGCACACCGTCACCCCACACACAACTAGTTCAAACAGTGTGCACGCACATGTCAACGTGGCTCCAAACTAAGGGTCTACAGTGAAGATTCAGGCTAAAAACATGGTGTAAATGATGTCTTTCTGCTCAACTTGGTATGTCGGGGCTTTAGGAGACTGGGATTACACCAGACAAGCACAATGGAGGCATTTTATGTTTGTTTTTTTTTCTGTTGCTTTTTACATTTGAAAACTGGCCACCATTCACTTCCATTAATTGTGAGATTGTGCAATGCTGTTTTCCCGTGAAATTCCGGCAATGTTTTGTGGACTAAGAAACTAAACCTGACCTTCAGTCGGCATGAGGGTGAGTAGATGCTGACTGAATTTTCTACAATTGTAAAATTGTGTAGTTTTATACTCCAGCTTTTTCCTCTAAATTTTGTTTGTGGCTAGTCTTGAGTCTCGGCTAGCTATGGAAGCCAAATCAAAAAAAAGCCTCTGAGGAAAACTAAGAATTTAGTAGGCTAGTTGCAGCTCAGGACAGATTTTATTTATGTTTTTTTGGCCAAAAATGGCTCTTCTCTGTTGATAGTAAAGGTGTCTGGCTCCTGACGTAAGGATATAGCAGCATTGTTATGCAGAAATCTAAGTCAGATCACATCGGAAAACGTTTTTAGAAGGACTTGGAAAAATACCATTTTGACAATAAAACACAAGTACTTAGACCAAAAGGAACACATCATTCCGGGAAGCCAAGAATGATGTAAAACCCTCAAAAAAAAAGAAAAGGAAAAAAAAAGAAACAAACAAAATTAATAACCTAAATGGTCTAACCTTTGAAAAACATGTTGCATTCAAAAAACAGTTTCTGACCGCAGAGTTGAATATTGCTAAATTCTGATTGGTGCAAGGAAGTATGTGACATAAAAGATTTCTGTCAAGCCATGTCCACTTTAGAAATCTCTCATGTGAAGCAGGCTAACCAAAACAGTTTAGTTTAATTTAGCCAAAACTTTTTCCCTCATGGACCTCAACACTCATAGCATGAAACTTCTTGAGAAGATACATCTTCACTGTCTTTAATTCTATTACTTGTTCAGTTATTTTAACGTCACTATAAAAGAATACAACATAGTAAAATAGTTCAAAATTAGCAATTGCTGCTGCAGGGACATTGAACTGTTAGCCGTTAGCATGAGGCCATATTACCTGCCGCGGGAATTCTCGCATCTATCGCGATAGCTGCGTATATTCCCCCCTCTGCTAACGCTGATGCAGCCTGTGATGTTCTCCACTCTGTCACAAGTAGGCTGCAGACAGAGCACCCACAGGCCCTCCTTCTTATCTCTGGGGACTTCAATCATGCCTCTCCATCCTCCACTCTGCCCACGTTCACCCAGTATGTTACATGTTGCACTAGAGACAATAAAATACTGGATTTGTGTTATGCCAACACCTATCCCCCCCCCCCCCCCCCCCCCGGGAAGATCTGACCACAACCTGGTTCATCTCCTGCCTGTGTACAGACCAGCTGTGTCCGCACAGTGAAGAGATGGTCCGACGAGGCTGATGAGGCTCTGAAGGACTGTTTTGACACAACTGTGTGGGAGGTATTTAGTGATTCCCACAGAGAGGACATCGACAATCTCACACACTGCATAACGGCCTATATTAACTTCTGTGTGGAAAACACGGTACCCACCAGGACTGTACGGTGTTTTTCCAACAATAAACCATGGATTAACCCTGACATAAAGACTCTCCTTAAGGAGAAGAAGAGGGCCTTTAAGTCAGGAAATAAGGATGAGCTGAAGGCTGTGCAGAAGAAGCTGAGGGGGAAGATCAGAGAGGGGAAAAACATCTACAGGAGGAAGATGGAGGACAGCTGCAACAGAAAAATGTCAGTGGAGTCTGGAGAGGCCTGAAAACCATCTCTGGCCACAAGGCATCTGACTCCCAAGCTGCGGGGGACCATAAGTGGGCGAATGACCTGAACATATTCTTCAATAGATTTGATCAGCCATCTGCCCCTCCCCCGGCCCAGTCCTCCATGCTGCAGCCCCTCCCCTCTGCATCCAGTGTTCACTGCCGCAATTCCTCCCCCACCTCCCCCTCCCCCTCTACATCACTCAGCTCACAGCCACCCCCCACTGCTCATCTCATCAACCCAACCCCCCCACCCACACCCTCCAGCACACAGCCCCCTGGCTCCAACCTGTCCCTCACAACAACCCAGGTGAGAAATCAGCTCCAGAGGATCAAGGCGAGGAAGGCTGCAGGTCCAGATGGCATCAGCTCCAGGCTCCTCAAGTCCTGCGCAGATCAGTTGTGTGGGATTGTTGAGCACATGTTCAATCTGAGCCTGAAGCTGGCGAGAGTGCCACAGCTGTGGAAAACATCCTGCGTGGTACCTGTGCCCAAGACTCCGCACCCCAAGGACCTCAGCAGCTACAGGCCGCTGGCACTAACATCCCACCTGATGAAGACCCTGGAGCAGCTGGTCCTTGTTCATCTCCGCCCCGTGGTAGGACCATCGCTGGATCCACTTCAGTTTGCCTACCAGCCTAGTATCGGGGTGGACGACCCTGTCATCTTCCTCCAACACCGAGCTCTCTCTCACCTGGAGAAACCTGGGAGTACTGTGACAATCATGTTTTTTGATTTCTCCAGTGCTTTCAATACAATACAGCCTGCACTTCTGAGGGACAAGCTGGAGCACACCAAGGTGGACCATCACCTCACACACTGGATTTTGGACTATCTCACCAACTGTCCACAGTATGTGAGGACCCAGGACTGTGTGTCCGACACGGTCGTCTGCAGCACGGGGGCCCCGCAGGGAACGGTCCTGGCTCCGTTCCTCTTCACCCTCTACACGGCAGACTTCTCCTACAACTCACCCACCTGTCACCTGCAGAAGTTCTCTGATGACTCATCACAGATGGGGATGACAGAGAGTACAGAGAACTGACGCAGGACTTCGTGGACTGGTGCCAGTGGAACCGCCTCCAGATCAACGTGGGGAAAACCAAAGAACTGGTGGTGGATTTCTGCAGACGAACACTCTGCCCCCCGACACCGGTGAACATCCAGGGAACGGACATTGAGATGGTGACATCTTATAAGTACCTGGGTGTTCACCTGAACAATAAACTGGACTGGACTCACAACACAACCGCACTTTACAAGAAAGGCCAGAGCAGACTCTATCTGCTCAGGAGACTGAGGTCTTTTGGAGTGCAGGGGGCACTCCTGAAGACCTTTTATGACACTGTGGTGGCATCAGCCATCTTTTATGGAGTGGTCTGCTGGGGGAGCAGCATCTCGACGGCTGACAGGAAGAGACTTGACAGACTGATCAGGAAGGCCAGCTCTGTCCTGGGATGCCCCCTCGACTCAGTGGAGGTGGTAGGTGAGAGGAGGATGATGGCTAAGCTGTCGTCCATGATTGAGAAGGACTCCCACCCCCTGCAGGACACTTTAACAGCACTGGAGAGCTCCTTCAGCGACAGACTGCTTCACCCAAAGTGTGTGAAGGAACGCTATCGCAGGTCCTTCCTTCCTGCAGCTGTCAGACTCTACAACCAGCAGTGCTCCTAGTAGACCACACACTCACCAAGACTGCACTGACTGCACTATAATTCACATCAACTGTGCTCACTTATACTGTGAAATATTTAGCTCAGGTGAATCTCAACCTAAGGTGCAATATACTAATCTTCAATCAGGTGTATTATTATTCCTATGTGCAATATCAATACTCCAGTCAGGTGTATTTTCATCCAATGTGCAATATCAGTACCTGGCGAATCTAATTTCCATTGTGCAATATCGGTATTTCCTCTGTGCCATGGTGTAAACTTGAAAAAACTATATATTGTCACCATTCCCATATCTTATATTTTCCCATACTAGGTTGCTAGTTACTGTATTTTCCATTGTTTAAATTGTTCATATTCTTCTATTCTTTGTTTATATTGCTTGTTCGCTATTTATTGTCTGTTTTTACTGATGCTTCTTATTTTTTGCTATCCACTTTGCTGCTGTAATGCTGGAAATTTCCCCACTGTGGGACTAATAAAGGAATATCTTATCTTATATCTTATCTTATATTGGATTTTTTTTATTCTCTAATAACGGCCGCCTATCTAAATCCCGCATCAGTCGGGCTGTACAGTGGAGCGGTTTTGATGAGTCGTTCCTGTTTTGCGATGAACATTCCTGCCACCGGTTTCACGCTGTTCCACCGGTTGACAGTTGGTGGCAGGAATGTGCCAAGAAAAGAAGCAATGTGGCAGGGAAGGCAGTGAAGAAAACCAGCGAAAGCTAGTAAACCATGATATTAACAAGGCAGCATTTAAAATTTTTCAAAACATCAGCTTTGCAAATGTTTTGTGAGGAATGTGATGTACTTGACATGTTTGTGAGGCATCAAGGATCCACACAAAATGATTTGCTAACAGTAAACATAACTTTGTTTTGTTTACAAAAACCTCCACAGGGCACATTTAATACTTGCCAAGATGCTGAGTCGTGGTTGTTGACTTGTGGTTTATCTTCACAGATATAAGCAGGGGTTTAATTAGTGTTGGAGCATGCACAGAGATTCAAATTTGCACTTGCATGTAACAATCGTCATTATGGCCAAACGGTTCAATTTTAGTTTAATTTTCTTCAGACCACAAGACATGTCTCCAGAAATTAAGGTCTTTGTCCCTGTGTGCATTTGCAAACTATAATCTGACTTTTTTTATGTTGCTTTTGGAGTAATGGCTTCTTCCTTGCTGAGTGGCATTTCAGCCCATGTCAGTACAGGACTCATTTCACTGTGGATAATGACACTCTCTAACCAGCTTCAGCCAGCATCTTCACAAGGTCTTTTGCTTTTGTTCTGGGGTTGATATACACATTTCGCACCAAAACATGTTCATCTCTGGGACACAGAACCCGTCTCCTTCCTGAGCAGTACGATGGCTAGGCATTCCCATGGTGTTTATACTTATAAGCATTTTGCTGTCGATATATGGGTGGGAGGAAACCGGAGCGTCCCGGAGTAAACCCACACGCACATGAGGAGACCATGAGATCTCCACACAGAAAGGTCTGGTCTGAACCAGGAACCTGTCTGTGAGGCATCAGTGCTAACCACTGAGCCTACATGGCGTCCTGAAAGCTTTTTTTATGTCTGTTTGACAGGATGGTGAAGGCATAACCTGACCTGATCTTGCCATGCTGGGGAAAAAAAAAATTGGTGTCCTGACAGTGCTATTTGAGGAGTGAGGTTACCAAATCTGACTCCTCAAATAGCACTGTCAACACTGTCCTAACCAATGCTTATAAGCATTTTGCTGTCGATATATGGGTGGGAGGAAACCAGAGCATCCCGAGTAAACCCACACGCACATGAAGAGACCATGAGATCTCCACACAGAAAGGTCGGGTCTGAACCAGGAACCTGTCTGTGAGGCATCAGTGCTAACCACTGAGCCTACATGGCGTCCTGAAAGCTTTTTTTATGTCTGTTGACAGGAGGGTTTGAAGGCATAACCTGACCTGAGCGTGTCATGTTGGGGGGAAAAAATTGGTGTCCTGACAGTGCTATTTGAGGAGTGACATTACCAAATTTGACTCCTCAAATAGCACTGTCAACACTGTCCTAATATTAATAATAATAGTAAAAATAGTAACAGAAATAGTAATGATAATAATATTACTAGTAAAAATAATAAAAGTAATAGTAAAAATAGTAAAAGTAATAATAATAATAGTAATAGTAATAATAATGATAGTAATGGTATAGTAAAAATAGGAAAAGTATTAGTAATAATGGTAACAGTTGGGGGGGGGGGGGGGGGGGGGGGGGGGGGGGGGGGGGGGGGGGGCTCTGCTTGACTGCATTTCAGATAGGCGGGAGGCGGACATGTGCCCGTGGCTTTACAGTGCCCTGCTTGGGTTTTGGGACGGTGGGTTGGGACGGGCGGGCTTGCAGCTGTTTACTCGTCCCGATCACCCCTAAGAGTGGCACTAAACTTTTGGTTGGTTGCATTCTTTACAGTGGGGGTGACTTTATCAGTTTTGGAAATAGGTGGGAGGCAGGTGCGTGGTGGCTCTGCACTGACCTGCTGGGGTGTTGTAGGGGAGGGGCAGGTCTGTCTCATCATCCTGGTCGCTCCATTGTTGAGCTCCAGTCTGTTGCAACCCTGCGGCTGTTTACTATTTCTGTTGACATTAGAAAGGAATTCAACCCTCCTTTTCTTCCATTATTTGCAGTAAAGCTCTCTTTAACTTTTTTTGGAAATTTGTGGGATTTTTTCGCATTCCTTTTGAACATTACTGATGGAACTCTTTCTTCCCTCTCAAATATTTGTCATAACAGTATCTGTTTCATCACTTCCACCATTTTTTAGCTGCTCTTGGTGCAAATGCATTTCAGCTGCCATTATAGGCGTTTTTTGGAAATGGTGGGAGACTTTTTGGATTCCTCTTGAACACACTGCCTGAAATAACTCTCTCTGTTTCCAAAATTTTCTTTGATAAACTTCTTGCTTCATCATCTTCTTGCCTTTTAGGTGTTCTGGTGTGCATTTTTTCAGTGCCCGGCCAGATTGAACTCATCAACTGATCTTGATCTTTGGCCTGTTGAACCTTCTCATCATGTTTTCTATTGAGGTCCTTGTCACTGTCCTTCATGAACTGCACACGCCAAGCGCAACCCTTCATGACGCTTTCCTTGCCTTCCATTTTTCTCTTGGACCATAATCATATGTAGCAGAGATGACCTATGAGTTGCAGCTCTTTGCTTGCTTTGTCCCCTCTGCCGCTCAATTTGTTAACCACTTTTTGACATGCATCCTTTGTAAAATTTTTCACTCTCTTTCACAGCTGGATTGGTCCTGAGCCTGGTTTGTAAGTCCTACATTGTCCATGAGCAAATTGGAGTAATTTTTTTCTCCTGATTAACTGCCCTCCTCTGCATTTATTCTGTCGAGTTTCATAAGAGATTTCTCTGTCTTTCCTCTCCTGCCCTCTTATATTTGTTTTAAGCTGTTCTTTTCTATATTTTGCTTGTTGTTTCCCTGTCTAATTTTCTACGCTCCAATTCTTGTGGTTCAATTCCCTATACGGTCCGGGTTGATCGATGGAAGCATCACCAATCTCCTACATTTTTAAACTTTTCTAAAGCGGGCTTTATGCAAGGGTTTTACCTTCAGTTTTTCTTGCTGGGTGGGACATTCCTGTTTGTTGTTTTTTCTGTATTTATTTCATGTATCTTGATCTTAAACGATTTGTCCTAGTGCCCGCTGAGGTTTTGTGACGATGGTGGGGACAGGCGGCATGCAGCTGTTCACTATTTCCGTCTCAACTAGAGATGCCAATTTCAACCCTCCCCTTGTTCCATTATTTGCAGTAATGCTCTCTTTAATGTTTTTGAAAATGGTGGGACTTTTTGGTATTCCTCTTGAACACACTGCTGAAAATCTCTCTCTGTTTCCAAATTTTCTTTGATAAACTTCTTTGCTTCATCATCTTTTTGCCTTTTTAGGTGTTTCTGGTGTGCATTCTTTTCAGCTGCCGCGGCCAGATTGTACTCATCAAACTTGATTCTTGTATCTTTGGCCTGTTGAACCTTCTCATCATGTTCTTCTATGAGGTCCTTGTCACTGATTTAAGAATGCGACGCCAGCGCAACCCGTCCTGATGCTCTTCCTCTGCCTTCCGTTTGTTTCTCTTGGACCATAATCTATATTGTAGTCAGAGATCGACTGATGAGTTGCAGCTCTTTGCTTGCTTTGTCCCCTCTGCCGCTCAATTTGTTCAGCCTCTTTTTGACATGCATCTTTGATGAATTTTTCACTCTCTTTCACAGCTGGATTGGTCTGGCCTGGTTTGTAAGTCCTACATTGTCATGAGCAAATTGGAGTATTTTTTCTGCCTGATTACTGCCCTCCTCTGCATTTATTCTGTCGAGTTCAAAGAGCATTTCTCTGTCTTTCCTCTCCTGCCCTCTCTGTATTTGTTTAGCTGTTCCTTTTCTATATTTTGCTTGTTGTTCTCCGTGTCTAATTTTCTACGCTCCAATTTTTGTGGTAATTCCCTAATACGTCCCAGTATATCTGATGGAAGCACACCAATCTGTACATTTTTAAACTTTTCTAAAGTGGCTTTTGGCAAAGGTTTTACCTCAGTTTCTTCTTGCTGGGTGGACATTTCTGTTTGTTGTTTTTCTGTATTATTTACAGTGTATCTTGATCTTAAACGATTTGTCCTAGTGCCCTGCTGAGGTTTAGTGACGGTGGGTGGGGACAGGCGGACATGCAGCTGTTCACTATTTCCGGTCACACTAGAGATGCCATTCAACCCTCCCCTTGTTCCATTATTTGCAGTAATGCTCTCTTTAATGTTTTTTGAAAATGGTGGGACTTTTTGGTATTCCTCTTGAACACACTGCTGAAAATCTCTCTCTGTTTCCAAATTTTCTTTGATAAACTTCTTTGCTTCATCATCTTTTTGCCTTTTTAGGTGTTTCTGGTGTGCATTCTTTTCAGCTGCCCGGCCAGATTGTACTCATCAAACTTGATTCTTGTATCTTTGGCCTGTTGAACCTTCTCGTCATGTTCTTCTATGAGGTCCTTGTCACTGATTTTAAGAATGCGACGCCAGCGCAACCCGTCCTGATGCTCTTCCTCTGCCTTCCGTTGTTTCTCTTGGACCATAATCATATTGTAGTCAGAGATGGACCGATACGAGTTGCAGCTCTTTGCTTGCTTTGTCCCCTCTGCCGCTCAATTTGTTCAGCCTCTTTTTGACATGCATCTTTGATGAATTTTTCACTCTCTTTCACAGCTGGATTGGTCTGGGCCTGGTTTGTAAGTCCTACATTGTCATGAGCAAATTGGAGTATTTTTTCTGCCTGGTTACTGCCCTCCTCTGCATTTATTCTGTCGAGTTCAAAGAGCATTTCTCTGTCTTTCCTCTCCTGCCCTCTCTGTATTTGTTTCAGCTGTTCCTTTTCTATATTTTGCTTGTTGTTCTCCCTGTCTAATTTTCTACGCTCCAATTTTGTGGTAAATTCCCTAATACGTCCCGGTATATCTGATGGAAGCACACCAATCTGTACATTTTTAAACTTTTCTAAAGTGGCTTTTGGCAAAGGTATTTATCCTGCTGGGTGGACATTTCTGTTTGTTGTTTTTCTGTATTATTTAAAGTGTATCTCGTGTTTTAATAGATTTGTGTTACTTGCCTTTGCTGATGGATTTATCACGGTGGGTTTGGACATGGACTGAGACTGAGCTCAATGAACTAGAAATGGCCATTCAACCCTCCCTTGTTCCATTATTTGCAGTAATGCTCTCTTTAATGTTTTTTGAAAATGGTGGGACTTTTTGGTATTCCTCTTGAACACACTGCTGAAAATCTCTCTCTGTTTCCAAATTTTCTTTCCTAAACTTCTTTGCTTCATCATCTTCTTGCCTTTTTTAGGTGTTTCTGGTGTGCATTCTTTTCAGCTGCCACGGCCAGATTGTACTCATCAAACTTGATTCTTGTATCTTGGCCTGGTGAACCTTCTCGTCATGTTCTTCTATGAGGTCCTTGTCACTGATTTTAAGAATGCGACGCCAGCGCAACCCGTCCTGATTGCTCTTCCTCTGCCTTCCGTTGTTTCTCTTGGACCATAATCATTTTTGTAGTCAGAGATGGACGATGAGTTGCAGCTCTTTGCTTGCTTTGTCCCCTCTGCCGCTCAATTTTTTTCAGGCCTCTTTTTGACATGCATCTTTGATGAATTTTTCACTCTCTTTCACAGCTGGATTGGTCTGGCCTGGTTTGTAAGTCCTAACATTGTCATGAGCAAATTGGAGTATTTTTTCTGCCTGGTTACTGCCCTCCTCTGCATTTATTCTGTCGAGTTCAAAGAGCATTTCTCTGTCTTTCCCTCCTGCCCTCTCTGTATTTGTTTTAGCTGTTCCTTTTCTATATTTTGCTTGTTGTTCTCCCTGTCTAATTTTCTACGCTCCAATTTTGTGGTCAATTCCCTAATACGTCCGGTATATCTGATGGAAGCACACCAATCTGTACATTTTTAAACTTTTCTAAAGTGGCTTTTGGCAAAGGTTTTACCTGCTGGGTGGACATTTCTGTTTGTTGTTTTTCTGTATTATTTAAAGTGTATCTTCGTGTTTTATTAGCTGTTGTGTTAACTTGACTCATGTATCTTAATGGAATTCACCTGTGTTTTAATGTGTACTGAGATCTGACTCAATGAACTTAGAAGAGGGAGAGAGAGATTATGACCTAATCAAAGTAAGCATGTGACATCATCATGACATCATCACAGTAAGCCTTTGAGAGCATGATGTCATCACATTCCACATTCCAAATATTTCTGACTTTGATGACATCACATTCCACAGCCTTTGAACATTTCAAATCCATTTTTTTAAAAAACGTATTTTAAACTTTATTAACAATTTTTTTTATACATACATATATGTGCGCATGTCTGTTTTTTTCGCCGTGGAAGTACTTTTTTTCACTCAGTCGGGCCATTGTTTGTTGACATTGTTGCCTAGCAACTCCATGGCTGCATTGTTTACAGGAGGGATCAGCTGATCGCTCTTAAGCTAGCCGGCATTGCGGCCAGATCAACAAGCTTACCTGAAGAGCTCTGGATACGGACGCACAGAGGATGCAGGGGAGGAATGAAGCAGCGGAGGAAGAGAACCGGGTCGAGGCTACGGAGGCTTATTAGCCGCGTCTCCCCTCTCTCTTCATGGGCAACGTGAGGTCACTGGCTAATAAGATGGAAGCGCCAACAGCACTCGCCAGGAGTCAGAGGGAGTACCGGGAGTGTAGTCTCATGTGCTTGACGGAGACATGGCTGCACCAGGATCCGGTCCGCATCACAGGTCCGATTCTGTACCAGTCAAATTCACACATATTCCGCATTGGTATGAGTCGCTGAAGGACAGTGACAGATGGTCTGAATGAGACCGGGCTCGGTTTGTAGAGGTGAGCGCAGAAACACCTTTCATTAAATGCTGCTATTGATAATGCATTAAACTACTAGTTTTTGAGAACAGCGTTCATATACCTTTTCTGAAGTCAAATTCAAGCACTTCCCATGCATTTTCAAGGTGCATTTTTAAGGTTTTCCAGCACTGTACAGCTGTGGTAAATGACATATTTGTAGTCATATACACGCTCAAGATGTTTAAATCAGATGTTATTGAGCTATAAACAACCAAGATTATGTTTCATGATGGAACTACAGAGGAGGGAGACAAATTAAAGGAAACACAACAAAGTTTCAAAATGTTACACCTGTATGTAAGTGGACTTAGCATCCTATTAGAACTGCAATGATGAATCAATTAATCAGATATTTATTGATTATTAAATTAATCTTCAACTATTTTGATAATTGATAAAATTGGTTTGAGTCATTTTTTTTCTAAGAAAAAAAGTCCAAATTCTCTGATTTCAGCTTCTTAAATGTGAATATTTTCTGGTTTCTTTACTTCCCTCTGACAGTAAACTGAAGATCTTTGACAAAACGTTTGAGGACGTCATCTTGGCCTTTGAGAAACAATGATTGACATTTTTCAACATTTTCTGACATTTTATGAACCAAACGCCTATTCAATTATTGGAGAAAATTATCAACAGATTGATCGATAATGAAAATAATCATTATAGGGAGACTTTGACATATTTTTCAAGCAACAAGATTGTGACAAGATTAATTAATCAATTAGCTGTTTTGAGTCATTTTTTAAATAAAAAGATGTACTGCAATGCTTTCTTAACTTGTAACAGGTTGGTCGTTGGTGGGAATACTCGCACGCCTCCTGGAGATTCCCACGGGCAACATCACTCTTTTTTTTTTTTTTTACAGCATCTGAAATCACACAATCAGATTTCCATACAAAATTTCATGAACCTCATTACAGCCACCAGTTTTAATGTTTTCAAAAGACACATATAACCACTGGCTTTTAAAGTGAAAATTTGCTGCCTGACATTTTAAGTGTGCTTATTTACATTCTTGACAAAACTCAGCAAATTTCATGTCTGAACAGTGAATATAAATACTGGAAAACATGTAAACAGCTAGTCTGGCTCTGTCAAAATGTAACAAAATTGCACCTCTACAGCCCACTAATTAACACTTTACATTTTGCTTGTTTAAGGTAAGGTAAGGTAAGGTAAAGTTTATTTATATAGCACCTTTCACAGATACAAAATCACAAAGTGCTTTACATCAATAAAAGAAACAGAAGAAGAAATAATAGCAACAACAATAATTGGAGACAGAATACAATAAAAAATTCAAATATGTTACCATGTTAACCAAAGGCCTGTCTAAATAAAAACGTTTTCAGCTGCTTCATAAAAAACATCACACGAGTCAATAGAACGAAGTGGTAAGGGGAGGGCGTTCCATAATTTAGGTGCTACTGCTTGAAAAGCACGGTCACCACGGGTTTTGTAGCGGGTTCGAGGGACAGTCAATAATTTCTGGTCAGAAGACCTAAGGGCCCGATTTGCTGTATAAGGGGTAAGGAGGTCAATAATGTATTTGGGCGTTTGTTCCGTGCAGGGCTCTGAAAGTTAGCACCAGTATTTTAAAATGGATACGGAAATTAATTGGGAGCCAGTGGAGAGAGGATAAGATGGGCGTGATATGTGATCTTTTGTTATTTTTAGTTAAAAGCCGGGCAGCTGCATTTTGAACATTTTGAAGGCGGTGAACAGAGTTTTGATTCAAACAGGTAAAAAGAGAATTACAATAATCTAAACGAGAAGAAATAAAAGCATGAATAATCATCTCCATTTCGTCCTTGGTCACCACAGACCTCAATTTGGCGATATTTCTCAGTTGGAAAAAGCAAGATCGTACAAGTTGGTTGACATGGTTATCTAGAGACAGAGACTGGTCGAAGATGACACCTAAATTCCGAAGGTTGTGTTGCACACAAACACTTAGTAACCCAAGATTCAGCTCAATAGATGGAATAAACCTTTCAGGTGCAATTATTAGGGCCTCTGTCTTATTAGCATTTAACTGGAGGCAATTGTCGGCCATCCAAGTCTTAATTGCATCCAAACAATCATGCAAAACACACAGCTGGTCACTCTCATCAGGTTTAAAAGAGTAGTACAACTGAATATCATCAGCGTAGAAATGGTAAGAAATGCCGCTATACTGGTTAATGAGCTGTCCAAGAGGCAGCATATATAAAGAAAACAACATAGGACCCAGAACAGAGCCCTGTGGGACACCACATGACAGGGGAGCTGTGTCTGACATGAATTGACCCACAGAAACTGAAAAGCTCCTTTCAGCAAGGTAGGATGAAAACCAATCTAAGGCAGTTCCAGAAATCCCCACTAACTGGTTTAGTCGATTTAACAGAATAGCATGGTTGACAGTATCAAAAGCAGAGCTGAGGTCAAGCAACACCAATTTAATGAGCATTTTCCATCGTCTCCAGCCATCATTATATCATTAGTGACTCTAAGAAGAGCTGTTTCGGTTGAATGTAATTTCCGAAAACCAGACTGAAAAAAGTCATACAGGCCATGTGTCTCCAGAACATCCGTAAGCTGCATGGCAACAACTTTTTCCAACAACTTGGACATAAAAGGCAGCTTGGAGATAGGCCTATAATTCATTGGGAGGGTCGGGTCAAGATTTTTTTTTTTTCAGCAAAGGCTGAACTGTAGCGTGTTTAAACTGGCTAGGGACAGTGCCAGTTGAAAGGGAGAGATTAATCATATTTACAATTGAGGAACCAATTGAATTAAAAACATTTAAAAACAAGGAGGGGGGAGAAGAATGTCAAGTGGACCACATGAAGGCTTGATTTTGAGCAATAATTTAGAGATGTCCTCTATGGAAACAGGAGAAAAGGAGGTTATGGTTGTGCGACTGGGAACACAAATGATGGGATGAACTGATGATGATGGAATATTTGCTCTGATGTCATTGACTTTGTTCAGAAAGAATTTGAGAAAGTTATTGCAATCAATGTTAGAGAGAACAGGCACCTGTGGAGCGGTAGGTGAGACAAGTGAGTTTATTGTCTCAAAGAGAACTTTTGAGTTTCTTTTGTTTGATGAAATGAGGTTGGCAAAATAAGCAGTCCTAGCACCCCTTATCATTTCATTCAAACAGTTTAAAAGCTCTTTAAGATGCAACCGATGTACCTCTAGTTTGGTGGTTTTCCATAGGCGCTCTATCTTCCTACAATTTCGCCTAAAACTGCGAATTGACTCGTTAATCCAGGGTGAGGATTTGACAGAGATTTTTTTAGTTTTAAAAGGTGCCACTATATCCAAGATAGAGGAACACTGTTCATTGAATAACTGGACAAAAACATCCACGTCATTACAGTTCGACAGCACATTGGGGGTCAAATAAAGCTGCAAAATATTCAGTTGAGCTTTGGTTAATGATGCGCCTACGGGACATAAGATTTCGGGGCAGCAAATCAGTAATACAGGAAACATCAAAAAGAACACACTTATGATCACTGACAAGGAAGTCCTCTTGTCGAACATTGCCAATAATCAAACCGTAAGAGAAAACTAAGTCCAGAGTATGCCCCGCTATATGTGTAGGCCCAGAAACATGTTGTATGAAGTTAAAAGACTCTGTAATATTAAGGAAGTCAGCTGCAGCCTTAGAGGTAGAATCATCAACATGAAAGTTAAAATCACCAATAATTAGAACTTTGTCTAACTTGATAACTGTGGATAAAAGCTCAGTAAAATCAGACAGGAAGGGACCTGGGGGGCCAGGAGGTCGATAAATTAAAATACAGTAAAAAGGCCTTAGATTACCAATTTTTGTCACATTGTTTTCAAAGGAGGGGAAAGAATTTGTTGCTAACCGAACGGCAGTCAAAGCAATTTTTTGAAGAACACTGCAAGACCTCCACCACGGCCAGACGGCCTTGGCGTGGTGATTGAGCTACAATCTACAGGACAGAGTTCATTGATGGATGAAAATTGCATGTTCTTTTGCCAGGTTTCAGTAAGGAACAAAAAATCCATATTTTCCCTAGTAAATAAGTCTTTGAGGAGAAAAGTCTTATTGGCAATAGAGCGAGCGTTAAGTAAAGCCATCCTGATGGGAGACTCAACAGAGGGAGCTCCAGGTCCAGCTCCATCAGAGACAAGACACAGCGGCCGCAGGTGATAGGTATTCCCCCCCCCGCCAATACCTGCCTCGGCTCAATTGTTGTCTAAATCTGTGATTTACAACGACTGGGATGGGACATGAGTAGTTTTGGCCCATCTGATCTTCCATACTAGAGGAACTTGCTACATGTTCATCAACTGGGACAGCCAAGAGAGCCTGAACAGCTAGTGCCGGGGGAAAACAGTAGGGGGGGCTAGTGAGGCTGACGGTGTCCTGAGATGAGGTAGCAGGAAGGGAGGGGGCGGGGTTTGGGGTGGGTGTGTGCTGTGTAAACAGTCATTCACGTGGAGAGGACTGAACCGCGTGCTGAATATTCGCCGACAACATTCGGCTACCCTGCCTGTTGGGGTGAATCCCGTCTCCTTTGAAGAGAGGGCCACGGTTCCAGAAAAAAATTAAAATTATCGATAAAATTCACATTGTATGAACTGCATGTGGCCTTAAGCCAGGTGTTCAGGCTGAGGATACGCGTGAAGCGATCAGCGCCGCGGCCAAATGTGGGGATGGGACCCGAAACAAAAACAGACTTTCCACAGTCCTTTAAGACGTTAAAAAGGAGTTTAAAATCATCTTTGGTGCACTCAGATTCTCGACGAAACGTGTCATTTACCCCTACATGGAGCACTACTCTTTTAATGGAAGAGGGGAGTGAGGGGAGCAGGTCCAGGAGTTTGTCTACAATGACAGGGACTGTGGCGCCAGAGAAACTGTGTGTAATGGCGTTAAAGAAGCGGATATCCCTGGTTATGGAATCACCGATGATCAATGTAGTGGGGGGGAAAAGAGGGCGAAGAGGAGGTGTGTGAGAGCTACCTGGAGAGGAAAGAGGGCGCTCAGCTACATCCGTCCTCGTCGAGGACAGCGGCTCAGGCTCGAGGTTCTGCACAGGTGGGCAGGGAGGAGGAGGCTCCGCCCGGGGGAAGACCTCCTGAGCGTCGGATGACAGCCTCTCTCAGCATCCTGCGTCGGCTACTCCCCTTGATGGAAAGACAACCGGCTCGACCAACACTGGTCACAGATGAAAGAGACACAGCAGAAACAGGAGGAGTCATAGCTGGGACTGCTGCGGCATGGCCAGGATGAGCCGGGGCCCCTTCCGAGGCCGCAGGTGGAGGAGACACAGTGGAGGTGTGGAGACACGGGATTGCAGGGACATCGCCAGGTTGAACCGTGCCCTCATCAGCCAGGATGGAAAAACGATTTGAGAGGGTTACAGGTGGAAAAACACCCCCCACGATCGGATCGCTCTTTCGGCCGCGGCTCACCCCCTCAGTCCAGAGCGGCCGGGACGGCTTCGGAGTGGAGCTATAATTCGGAGCCATGGGCCCAGCTCCAATCGTTGCCTCTGGAAACACTGGCGCCGTCTGAGTTGTAACATCCTGGTCCAAAGCAGAGGAGGCGGTGGAAGTGGCTGGGGCCCCAGCATCAGGCTTCCGAATAGTGGGACGGCTCCTCAGCTCGGCTGCTACACCCTCCGGGCAGGACGGCGCAGTACCGGCATGCTCCGGGGCGAGCCAGGGAAGGGTGGTCGCAGAGGCCGAGACCAACTGTGACACCTGCGAGGAGGGGGATCGGGTTTCCTGAACAGCAAGACTGGAGGACCGTAGATATGAGATATGCTTAGCCTGGGTGGTGGCTACGGATATGAATCTTTCAATCAGCTGGTTCCTTTCCAGAAGCTCTGACTTCAGGCGATGAAGATCCTCTTTTAACTGTGAGTACTGATGTTTGCAGTCCACACACGCAGCCATTAGGTGAAGTGCAGATTCAGTACTGACTCAAGAAAGCGTGTTGTTTAGTCTGGACAAAAAACCGTGACTTATTTTATCTTTTCACTGTTACACTTGCCCCACCAAGGGGGCAATGGTAACACTGACTTCATGCATTAGATTTAATATTAGTCTTGTCCTTATAGACCCTTTTACAGTTTCTAAACAACGATGACGTCAGTTCATCCTGCAGCGTATCCTGAGGAATCAGGATTTGCTGCCAAAAGCACAAGATGTCTTTCTCTCAAGTGTGTTGCCTGAACTACTCACAAGAAGACATGACGCTGCCCTGGAGACACAAAGGACCTGCAAAGACTGAAAGGCCAGATTTTGGCAAAATGATCAGTTGTTCAAATGCAGCAACCACTTTGACTACAGCCATTTACAGATCAAAAGGAAGCCAGCAACATGGTTATGTAAAGGGAATGTCTGGGCTGAGGCTTGAGTGCCTCCACTGATAATCCTGGATACATAATGTACAGCATTAGTAACCCTTTCCTTGCAGTTTTTTGTTGTTTTTATTGACAGCTAGAGGTTGCAAAAAATACACAGATTCTTTACTTAACTTTACTCAAGTAAAAGTGAAAATATTCTCTCTGAAATATTCAAAGTTTAAAAGTAAAATGTAGTCATCTGAAAGATGTTTCTACCAGCTGTTTCTGTGCAAAAGTAACTGAACATTGCCTTTTCTCAGTAGTCGAGTCTCTTCTCATCTGTATTGTCTTGGTATGTCTGTTGTGTGTGATGTACACTGATGGATACACCAAGTAATCAACTTTTCTAATTATTTTTCCATTAATTTGAAATCAGTTCTAGTTTTGGGAATTCACCTCAGATGCATTGAAACTAAAGTAATGAGCCTGTTTTGGAAGTGTAATGTGTAGAAAGTAAAGATATTTGTAAATGAAGGAAGTAAAAGTAAAGAATTGTCAGAAAAGTGAACACTCAAGTAAAGGACAAATACCTGAAAACTTTACTAAGTACAGTAACACGGTATTTGTACTGAGTTACTTCCTACCACTGATGACTGCATTTAAGAGCACTTTGTTAATAACATCACTACAAACAAAAGGGATATTGCACTGAATTGTTGTTTGTGTAGTTTGTCAAGAGCCACCCCGGGATCAGCTGAGAAAAAAAAAGTGTAAATCTGTATTCTGGGTACAAATCTGTGCATACGACTAACAGATCTGAGTGCACAGATACAGATACACACTTTTTTCTCAGCTGACCAGAGGGAGACTGCTGATCTGAATGAAAAAAGGACCATTGTGCACATGAAGGGTGGCTGATGTTAAGAGGTTTATCATCAGCCATAAAATCCTGCACGTGAGTAAAGTACACGTTTCAAAAATGTTATCTGCTTTATCAAAATTCATACGTGGATACAATGGAATATTCCCTTGAAAGAGTACTGAAAATCTTTACTCAAGAAGTACTGTTACATTACTGAAATATTACACAACTACAAGTAAAACTACTGTTTTGAAAAGTAGAAAGTATTCTCATCAGAAACCACTGTGAGTATTAGTTACTTTTTTAACTGTCGGTGTTCAGTGAATTATCATTATCAATAGCAGGCATTCAATCAAAAGGGGTTTCTGTTTCTGAAAATCTTAAGTATAAATTACTCCCACCAAGTATTTTATTTAAATAATCTTCTAACATTCTTTGTTCCTGTACTTTTGTACATGTTTGTGAAAACTAATAAAATGGACACAGAAAAACATAAAAAATAAAAAATAAAAGTGCATTGTTTTACACATTTAAATTCATGAGTTTACAGGTCAGACATAGGAAATGTAAACACTCTGCTCATTAGCACTTTTGTCAAATGTGTCCCTTCTGAAAAAAAAAAAAAAAGTTCTGGTATACTACATTCTTAAGTACAAGTAAAAGTACAGACTCATAACAGTACAAAGTCACCAAAAAAAAAGTTCATTATAGCAATTTGAGTGGTTGTAATTAGTTACTTAAGCCGCTGCTCATTTGAATCATGTAGGGAGGAAAATCCAGAAACAATGGTACATGTCTTGTGGTACATGTTTCACAATTCACAATGCAGTATTGTTTGTGAAATTCACAATTATTTCATTGAATTCACTCATTATTTGTGAACTTTGACTTTAGGAACAACACTCTTAGACAGGTTTGTGAAGGCATCACACACAGTCACAACATCATCTGATGTTAACCTGTGACACTGGAATAACTGTTTGCAGAATCTTAAAGTCCTTCCACCGTACAATGACTCGCTCCACATGGATCCTAACACGAGAAAGTTGTCTAGATGAGTCCACCTCCTGTGCAGATTGTTGCGTTTTGCCTTTTGTAAAATGAAGGATACGAGGGATGATGAGGGATTAGAAATCCCCTGTCTGCCAATATCTCATCCTAAGGCTCCAACAGGTCGAAGAAACCTGACTCCTTAGTTATCTGTTTGTCTGACACCCGTCCACCCCACCCAGGAGACAAAAATGAAATTGCCCCAGCTGGAGTGATGCCTATCAAATATTTAATTGTGTTGCTGTGTTGCTGTTGCCCTGGCAGTCAGATCACTCGGTCTAGCTGTGAAAATTTCCAAACAATCTATTTTGCACCTGCAAGTATGGCTCCTTTACTTGGCCATTTAATGAGTGGCTTGAGAACCATGGCCACAGCTGGTATCCAGCTTCGACAAATATTTGATATGGTGCTCTTTGATACCTTAAATCTATATGCTAAGTCAGTAGTACTTAGGCCCAGCCTTAATTTCATCAACACAACCAAAAGGTGGTCCTGTAGTGTAATTATTTCTACACTGCTTGTTCATTTTGTAAGCAGCCATTCAAATATCACTGAGGTATGTCCTGTGAAAAACATAATTTGTCCCATGTTGCACTTCACAGTGGTGTGGGAAAACGTAGAGTTCTGCAGCTCCTCTTTTAGCTTTTCATTTTCAGCCAGTAGTGTGTCAAAGTAGTGCTGCAGGTTGGCATATTCATCCTGAAGTTGGCTGTGTCTCAGTTTAAGATTGTCATATTCTCCCTTTGGAATTAGGATGTCCTCTTCAGCTTTAATATGGGAAAATATGAAAAGGATCAGCATATGCAGCAACCAAGGCAGACACAAGTTCACAATTAATCAGTTAATTTTAAGATTAGAATATATTCATACCAGGACAGTGTTCCATACTGCTTTCTTGTTCTGGAGTATTAGAAGGAGCAGGTGGATTTGGTGGGGACATTAACATATCATCTCTCCTCCTTTTCCTGTGGTACCTTGTGTGTGAAAGTAACAAAGTAATGAAAATAACATACAATTCGACTGATCAGTAATTCAAAGCATTCCAGCTGTATGCACCAAAGCATTTTGAATACAATGGCAATGCAAGATGCAAAGTGTCTAATTAAATGTTTGCAGCTTGATAACTCGTCTGAATGACTTCCGCTGCCAAGATGCGCACGCATCCTTTTGATGACGTCGGCTATAAAAGGGTCTATTGGTGAAAATGAATCAATTGTATTATTACTTAGTGTGGATATATGTTCATGGTCATATCAAAAGATGACTACTGTGTTTCAAGTGGTCTGTGAGTTATGAAGGAAAAAATAAAAAATGTTACACTTGCCCCAGGTCTCCCCCATCTCAAAATATTGAGTTAGTATCACAAAATAATGACTCACATGTTTGTCATTAGGAAAAGTTTTGCATTATTTTAAGATACTACCTCATTATTTTGAGATACTCACTCAATATTTTGAAATGCTAAATAATTAATTGTAAATAATAATATTGTCAGAAATGGGCTTCCATGGAATACGGACGTTCCATAGAGGACAAGCATAACATGGATCTGTCTGTGTGTTTCTCACTGTTAACTCCAGCCTGCAGTATAGTTCCCACACTTCACTGACACTCCATACAATCATAGAGAAATATGCTTCGTGAATTGAAATTATTTGGGCACTAAAAAAAATCTCTTAACACCCCCCTCTTAACCAACTTTAAAAGCCAGACAGCCAGACTTCCGGGAAGATGGCGAAGAGAGTAGGAGCATAGTCAACTAGCTCTCAAGAGTCGGGCAAAATATGCCCACAACAAAAACGTAACTCGATAGACAAAACTAAGGCATGAGTGGGACAAACGAGAAGAAGCCGGAAAAACAATAAAAAGCAAGACAAAATTGAAGAGCAGCCTGTAATGGAAGAAATCTCCGAACACGAAGCTAGCGAACACGAAAAAGATCCAGCTGAGGGAAGAACACGACAGCACGGAGACGCTGCGAATCGGGCTTGCTACTATTAGAGATTAGATATTAGAGACCTTAAACAAGAGCTACGCCAAGAGCTGACCGCATTTAAAGATGAGCTGAAGAGAGAAATGAAGGAAGAAATAACAAATCTCCCGACAATAAATAGACCGTAAGCTAACAGAGAATAAGCAAGAGCTACAGGCATAACAGGTGAGCATCAGCGAGGCCCAGACGCGCATAGCAGAGGTTGAGGAGTAGAAGATGGATGCTAATGAGGTGCTAACAGAGATGATGGAGCAAACACACCGTATGCAAGAAAAATTAACCGATCTCGAAGGGAGATCAACGAGAAACAATATCTGAGTCTTCGGTCTACCAGAGGACACGGAAGGGAGCTCCACAGCCAGATATCTGGAGCAACTTCTAAAAACTGAACTCGAGCTCCCTGAGGGAACCAACCTCCAGATCCAGCGAGCCCACCGAGCCCTCGCCCAAAAACCGAGCCTAAATGCTGCACCCAGATCAATCGTGGTCAACTTCTTACAGTTTGAGACGAAAGAAATTATTTTGAAGAAAGTCTGGCAGAAAAAGATACAAGTAGGGGGCAAATATATCTACTTTGACCACGATTATCCAACAGAAATTGTTCAGAAACGAAGGGCATATGCGGGCATTAAAAAAGTACTGAAGGAAAAAGGAATCCGTTTCTAGACACCGCTCGCCAAAATACGGATACACTGGAATAACGGAGCTGAAGACGCGTTTAAAAGAAGCAGGGCTGCACAGAAGACGCAACTATTCCCCACTCCCTGAGGTGAGGCGTGCCATTCTGAGAGAGCTGGAAGGACCAGGTAAACTCTTCGGTTATTGGACTATGTGGCAAGTTCTCCAACAAAAACAGTTCAAAGGACGGACCAGTTCTTTCGTCCAATCAGCGATGACATTTCGCCCGAGGGTACCTACCTTTTCCGGTTTGGTTAATGCCGTTGTGTTTTCTGATTTGCCGTTGTGTTTTTCTGATTTGCCGTTGTGTTTTCTGATTTGCAGTTGTGTTTTCTCTTTTGCCGTTGTGTTTTCTCTTTTGTCGTTGTGTTTTCTCTTTTGCCGTTGTGTTTTCTGATTTGCCGTTGTGTTTTCTCTTTTGCCGTTGTGTTTTCTGATTTGCCGTTGTGTTTTCTCTTTTGCAGTTGTGTTTTCTGTTTTGCCGTTGTGTTTTCTCTTTTGCCGTTGTGTTTTCTGATTTGCCGTTGTGTTTTCTCTTTTGCAGTTGTGTTTTCTGTTTTGCCGTTGTGTTTTCTTTTTTGCAGTTGTGTTTTCTGATTTGCCGTTGTGTTTTCTGATTTGCCGTTGTGTTTTCCGATTTGCCGTTGTGTTTTTCCTATTTGCCGTTGTGTTTTCTCTTTTGCCGTTGTGTTTTCTGATTTGCCGTTGTGTTTTCTCTTTTGCCGTTGTGTTTTCTGTTTTGCCGTTGTGTTTTCTCTTTTGCAGTTGTGTTTTCTGTTTTGCCGTTGTGTTTTCTGTTTTGCCGTTGTGTTTTCTGATTTGCCGTTGTGTTTTCTGATTTGCCGTTGTGTTTTCCTATTTGCCGTTGTGTTTTCTCTTTTGCGGTTGTGTTTTCTGATTTGCAGTTGTGTTTTCTCTTTTGCGGTTGTGTTTTGCACTTCAGGGCCACCGTAGGAAATAAATAGAAAATAGGAAATAAATACAGTTTACTTCAGAAACTGACAACTGCTAAACTGAAGCTTCCAGTGCAATCATCACAGTTCATTGACACCCTTTTTTCTGTTCTATTTCTTCTTTCTTTTTTGGTTGGGCTTTGACTCCTCTCCTTTTTAACATATTTGCAGGACGTCTTCCCCTGGCTTCATGAATTTACTCTCCATTTTTCTGATCTGATTTCGGTGAAACAACCGTTGGCTTGGATGCTGCGTTCAAGACCACTCGGAAATAACGTTCACGCTACAGGTTAACTCGGCGGAGAAAAACGAAGTGTGGCATATTGTCACTATTTGCTGAACACTGAAAACATATGCAGCAGCAATTTATGCTTATTTTCGAAGATGAATATAGGTGTAATTTCCCATAGACATATAAAGAGTAGACGCCGCATTGGTTGCTGGGGCGCAAGAAATGCGGCCGCCATCTTGGACCGGTCATCGTACTCCTAGTTGAGTGTTGTGTTGTGTTTCTCTCACCCTGTCTGTGTCTGATCTGTTGACTTTCTTCATCAGCAGGATGTTTTATAAAGTCACCCCGAAACCCAACTCGCGTTTCTTTTCTTTTTTTTCATGTAATTCACCCGCGATTCAGTTTTCACAGCAGCAGAGAAGCTGTGTTTCTCTGTCAGAAACTGTCAGACCTTCTCACAGCAGAGCGAACAGGTGAGGGAGGGGGAGGAGGGCAGGTTGATCACTAATCAATCGCGGATGCCGTCGTTCTATCGGACTGATTAAAAAAATAAAAATGCCAAAATTGGTCATAAACTATACCTGAGTGTCCACATAAGTGTGTGTGTGAAACACTGCAGAGTGTCACATGCTGTTCACAGACAGTCTGCTGTCTGTAGTGTGACAGAGACACAGAGAGGGTCGTGTCTAGAAGGGAACCCTAGACCCGCGAAAGATCGCGCGAGTTTGATTATTTTATCAGAAACAACAGAAACAAATCCCGCGAGAGTTTTGCAAATAAAGGGTTCCCTTCTAGACACGATCGAGAAAGGTGCACTGCTTCAAGAATAGACAATCGTGTACAGACGTTTTTAACGTGGTAAGCCGCCATAAATAAAAGTGTATTCACTGAGCCACAGAGAGTCACTGAAACTCTGATCACTGACCTGCTGTGATGGAAAAAGTACTCAGATCCTTTATTTCAGTAAAAGTATGAATACCACAATGTAAAAATACCTTTATTTTTTCTAAAATTAAGCACTTTAAGATGCACAGTTTTTAAAAAAACTATTTCATTTATTTTCTCTATTTTATTTTTTAAATGCATATCTGTATAATTCAATGTTAAATGACAATAAATATTGTTAAAATGTTTTTGTACTTTCTTTATTTGATTTGACAGTCAGATGTTGATTACATGCAGACGTTGATACAACTACTAGGCTACTTCAGTATATATCACACTAAATCATAACGCAAGTTAGACATTATGATGTTCCTGACCTTTGCTTTCGGAAATTTTCTCTAACTGGACCTCTTTGAATTTTAGTTGAATACCCCTGCTCTATATGATTTATATATACATTATCATTTTCTGATATATAACTTTTTTATATATGTATGAATTCTATTGCTTTAGGCTACATATATTATAATTTTCTCTGATATTATATTGATACTCTATATATGATTTATATATATTCATTTTCTCTGATATATAACTATATAACTATATCTGATATATAATTTATCTATTATACATGTGAATTATATTGATATTCATATATGATTTATATATATTTTCATTTTCTCTAATACATAACTTTTGTCTCTCTCTCTCTCTATATATATATACATATGAATTATATTGATACTCTGATTTTTATATATTTTCATTTTCTCTGATATATAACTTCTATCTATTGTTATGTTTTATATAGAAATATAATTGTAATACAATATAATATAATTGTTTATATATGTAAATATTTATATAGTATAGCCTAATCATATATTGTCTCTTCAAATTATTAAAATAGTTGACTTTACTGGCACTATCTGCTTCTCTATCATATATTAGTGTGTGTATATGTATAATGTATGTGTTTATAGTGTTTGCAAAATACCTGTCTACAGTCTAGGCTATATCAGAATATTCTATTACTGTTAATCCCACTATGAATATTAAAATACGCCAAACCATTTGTCCTATATCATAGCTACATGTATGACGTTTGCAGCAAAAAAAAAAAAAAAAAACGCGTTAAAATCAGTTTAGTATTCAGAGAGTTAGGATGGATTAAATGCGCTGACATTTCATTGCGCCTGCCAAACAGATATCACAGAATGGAGCGGGTGACCGGTCCAAGATGGCGGCCCCACTGCTCGTCAGCGCCAATAGGCAGTAGCGGTCGATGCGGCGTCTACTCTTTATATGTCTATGTAATTTCCGACCTGTAATTTCCGACTTTAACGCTGTTCATTGTTCAATTCATTTACTCTTGGGTTTTTTCCCCGAGTTGTCTTGAACGCAGCATCAACTGCTGCTAGATCTCAGCCACTATGTGTACCCATAGTTACAGTTGCTAACGTAGGATTGGACAGTAGCAGTTTGAGGGAGGGGCCTGGCAAGTTTTTTTTTGTGGGGTTTTTTGTGTGTGTGTTTTTTTGTTTTTTTTTCCTGAATCATAGGCCCTTTCTCAATATGCGTTCTTCTCTGTACTTGTGTTCTTGTGTTCTTGAGAAACGTCATCAGTCTCAGTCCAAGTACTGTTCCAATTCAAAAGTTCACATCTCCAAGTACAGTCAAATACCCGGATGTGTTCTTGCGCTGTTTTACCGAGGATGCATCGGATGGTGACCTGTGTGTACTTGGGGCAGCCGCGTATCCCAGAATGCATTTCGTAGCAACAACAGCGGAGGAGTGTAACTGTAACTGTAACAGTGCGTTCACACCGGACACGAAGCGAATTTTCGCCTCGCGTTACTTGCGCGAATTTGGCCGCGTAGTTGTTGAATTTACTCGCGTGAGTAAACAACTCGCGAATATTCGCCCAAAACGAAGGGGAGGGGCTAGCGGCTATGTCACTGACGTCATCGTCTAGAATCTCAACGCTGATACGCTGTCCCGACACAGCTTCACGCGAATATTTCGCCAAAGTTCAATTTTTTGAACTCCCGCGAATTCGCGCCGCGTCATTTGCGTCACAAATTCGCGTGTATTCGCGTCTTTGCATTGACTTTGTATGTAATCTCGTCGCGCGAAAAATTCGCTTCGCGTCCGGTGTGAACGCACTGTTAGTCACCAGTGTTGAAATACTACTGTTTTAGTATCATGAAATGTAGTTTTAAGATAATTTCATGCGAGAAAGTAGTAGTAGTAGTAGTTAAAACTTAAAATCTGTTGTCAATTCATCACAATAGCGCGTAGTTTTCGGAGATGTGTCGTCCTGTTAACGGACATCGTGACATCATCAAGTACATTACCGTCCCAATTGCAGAATGACCGTCCTGCGTCCTCCCGTCCTCGAGAGACTGTACTCCCAGATCGAACTTGCTAAGTCTGAACTGGCAAGTACATAAGTCCGAACTTATTGGCGAACTTGGTATTGAGAAACGGCCACAGTCAAACACCGGAGATCCGGCACGGTGCCGGAATACTTTAAGCCCTGTTTATCATATAGCCTACTGCTGGCTTAAAATCACTCATGCTGCCCATTTAAGCACATTTGTTTCTTTCTTTATCCTGTAATTTTTCAGTATTCTGAACCATAATTCCAGTGTAAACACTGTAATTGAATCCATATAATTTTTAATCTTCTTCAATAATGCTCTGAATTGGGTGTTCTCCAAACTCTTTCTCCATGTCTTTCCACTTAGCTGTATAATCTGGCGTGCACCAGCATATAATATGCCTTAACTGGGCAGCATAGAAGTATTCCTTCTGTTTGGGAGACCATACCCCCGTTATCTTTTGATAGTAGGACAGTTTCATACCTAACTCTAGGTTTTTGCCTCCCAAATGAATCTTGATATTATCTTGTCCAGGTCACAAATTGCATTTGGGGGACCTCTATAGGTAACGACTGGAATAAATAAAGAAGTCTTGGTTGTACATTCATTTTGATAGTTCAATTCTTGAGTTAAGATCTAGGGGTAAAGTAGACCATCTGTCAATGTCTTTTTGTATCTCTTGACTTATTATAATTTGCTTTGTAAAGTTTAGATAGTCCTTTAGTGATGGTAACCCCAGATATTTAATTTTCTTCATA
Source organism: Lutjanus argentimaculatus (assembly GCA_034769285.1). NCBI lineage: Eukaryota > Metazoa > Chordata > Actinopteri > Lutjaniformes > Lutjanidae > Lutjanus > Lutjanus argentimaculatus. The sequence continues at coordinate 11,310,766 of JAWZSL010000025.1, read as the reverse complement.
TTCCAATTGAAGTGAAATGATTCCTGAATCTCTTTCGATGGAGTGTAATTGAGTGTTAAAATTTGTGTTTTGGAGACATTAATTTTATATCCCGAAAGATAACCGTACTTTTCTAAAAGATTCATCAATACCGGTAGTGATTTATTTGGTTGTTCAAGGAAGGTTACAACATCATCGGCAAAAAGTCCTATTTTATGTTCCTTGCCATTTACCATAACTCCCTTAATTTCTTCGTTTTGCCGTACTGCTTGTACCAGAGGCTCTATGAAGAGCAAACAGAGTGGGTGATAAACAGCATCCTTGCCTAGTTGATTCTGTATATTAAATTTGTCAATCAGGTTTCCATTTATTTTGATTCTCCCATAATATTGTCGGGTCTACTGCTCCATTGTTATTTTCTTCTATATGTCTTTTTATTTCTGCTTTTACCTTTTCTTTTCGTTGTTCATTGTTCAATATTCCCACATTCAGTCGCCATACGGTATTTTGTTTCCTGTTACTTAGACATATTTTTAAATAAAGCGGATTGTGGTCTGATACATCTGCCCCTCCTATCCTACATTCCTTCACTCTGTGTTTATCACCTACCTTCATTAAAAAATAATCTATCCTTGAAAGGACTTTATGAGCAGCCGAGTAATGTGTGAAGTCTTTTTCCAAAGGATGTAGGCTTCGCCATATATCCGTCATCCCCATCTCTTCTAGTGATACATTTATAAATCTTGTTAACTGCATTTTAGTTCTTTTGTGACTCGTCGTATCCATACTATGGTTCATAACTACATTTAAATCACCTCCACAAATTAGGATTCCTTCTGTTTCTGCTGCTATAATGTCAAAAAGGGTCTTGAAAAAGTATTTCTCTCTGGGGGCGCATATACATTTACCAGAGTAATTGATTCATTTTCTATTCTTCCCTTTACTATTATGTACCTTCCTTCTTTGTCTTTGAATTCCTTTTCATAATCAAATTGCGTTGTGTTTGATATGTTACAACTCCTCTCCTGTGCCCCTCTTTATATGTACTGTAGTATAAATTCCTGTAGCCGTACCTTTTTAATTTTTCAGGTTCTGATCTGGATAAATGAGTCTCTTGTAGGAATATAATTTGTGCTTTTTCCTTTTTCAATTTTGTCATCACCCTTTCTTTTTTCATCAATGCATTCACACCATTCACATTCAGCGACATTATCTTGATGTTATTAGTCATAATTAGGATTTACTACTCCCTGAAAATGTGCTCCCAAACAATTCAGAACAAAATAATGTCATTTTTTTTTAAACAAAACATGTCACATAAAACACACAAAATATGAATTCTCTAAACCATTATAGAACAAGAGTAAGTGTCTTATTTAACTGATGCTAAACTGTTATGGTAGCAAAACCCTGAACATGTTACTTTTCTTATTCAAAACTCACATTACTTTTCTTATTTAACATTCACCTGTTTGTCGGATTTGTTATCACAGGTTATGTGGCTATGGTGTGACTCTTTGGCCGTTGATGAAGGCATGGGGACCTCTGAACATGGTTTTAAGTCCTGCCTTCCTCGCTTGCTCAGTTTTCGGTCAGACAGTCCTTCGTGCTTCTCTGTCTTCTTTGGTGAATAAGATCCGTTTTTTCCTTCCAATGTGGAGCAATTTTCCCGATGATATCTGCGACGATCTGTCGTGTGTTTTCTTCTTTTTTCTGCTTTAAGACCATTAAGTCTTAAGTTCCATCTTCTTTTGTATCGTTCCAGATCTGCAGCTCTCTTTTCCAGCTCTGTTCTTCTGTTTGAGCCTAATTCTTTGTTTCTTTCTTTGCGCTCACTAATTTCACGGAATTGAATTCGACTGTTTTTGCGATGGTGGCTATGGTCAATGTATTTTGTTTTAGCTCCGTTTTAAAGTCCACCATAATTTTTTGAAGAGTGCCAATCGCAGCAGTCCGTGTTTTATTCTGTAATCTCTGTAAAGCACTTTAAAAACGTCCTCTATAAATAAACTTGACTTGACACTAGTGTTCATATACATATAGATATCATTGGTTATGGAACATTTGTGCAGATATATGAAATCTTAAGAAATGAGATTTCATTTTTCTCTTTGAGGGAGAAATGAAATCTAAATGTGACACTTATAAACAGATTGTGTCTTTTTCCATCCACTTTTCATCCACTTTAAGGTTGGAATTGGTCCACACAAATCAGATTTAATCAGAGGCTGATAAAAGTTGTGGTCATAATAAAAAGGAGCATACTAACACTGTTACTCCTCTTGTATTGTGCACGGTTCATAAAACTATTTTGCTGTTTCTTACTGTATCCCAAAGTAGAAGCAAAGAAAACCTCAAAATGTTATATATTTTTATATATACATAAAACTATATATATTTAACTAATGCAATCATTGCCCCATACATTGCAAATGTGAACCAAGTAGATGCATAACGTTCTTTTTTCATTTTTTTCATATTTATTGTCAAACATCAAATATTACACAGTAAAGTTCTCTCAGTTGAAAATCTGATAGACAGAGCTTCAAGTCTGAGTATTAATTGAAACAATGACAAAAACAATAAACCATGATGTCTGATACCAAAACCTTTTTCTAGCCACACATTAATGATATAGTGGAGTATGTTCACAGAGATAAGTGAAAATGTGTGTATGATGTGTGTATTTACCAAAGCTCCTGATATCAGTGCTGATCAAACAATCCTTTCATGGAATTTATTTGTGGAGACAAAACTGACGCATCAACCTCTTTCATTTACTGAATAACAGACTGGACAAAATCAGCTGTTTACTGTATCAGACAAATCATCAGTGTGTGTCTGAGCAGACTTGTGTCAGACTGAAGCCTCATCACACGCAGCCTTCATATCTCAGCATCAGTGACTGAACCAGGCTGGCCTCTTCCTGGGCCTCTCTACTACTCTCTTGTCTTTGTCCTGCTGGCTTGGTGTCTCACCCTCATACAGGATGACAGTCTCCACTGACGGGGCCCTCAGCGGGCCGCCTTCCATCGCTTTAATCTGCTGACGAATCAGACCGGTCTCCTTGTTGACCTTTGCATAACAGAAGCCACACAGGATGTGTTTCTGCTTCAAGTGACCACACTCCGGACACGGCTCGATGTTGTTCTGGGAGATGGAGACGGAGGATGAGACAGAAAGAGCAGACTGTAGGTCAAATGACTTCGGACACATCTTTGCCATTTCCTTGTTACTTATTGGCCAACATATAAACTAATGCTGATGTGTGATCAGCTCATGTCAACTAGTAATATCAGCCTGCCTTCACTGAAGATTTTTACATTTGGGGCTGGACTCTATAGCTGAAAACTTTATCACAATAAAATGTTTCATTTCGGCCAACATAGTCATTATTGATAATATTTAGCAATCAAGTGTGCAAATAAACATGTTTTCTTACATCTGGAGAACAATTTGTAGGCCACAGCAACCAACTACAGTGGTTCATTATAATGATGTTTGTTACACATTTTTTTCCATTAGCAAAACATCTGCTACTGCAGTTTGGATACTGCACTTGGCCATATGCAATTTTTTGATAATATTTAAATAAACTGTGCAGCCCAACATGGTACCTAGAAAACAGCTAGTTTATCAATTTGTAGGCGGTTGGTAATTTGATGGTAAACTGTTGGTGCACTCCCCATCCAGTTATACAGATAGATAGCACTCATATATTTGTAATAGTTGGGTTTTGGGGTGAAATGACCCCTGGAGATCCAGGAGTGGATCTACTCAGTGTACCTGGACTTTAAGGAGTTTCTCTTTGAGCTCTCCTCCTGGTGCGGTTGACCTCTATGGTGCGTCTCTTCTTGGGTGCTGCCATCCACAGGATGCTGTCTAGGAGACCGCTGGGCTGCTCCGGACTCTGCTGTTCCTCCAGCTCATCCTCCCTGTTGATCTGAGGCACCAAGCAGGGGCCATTCACTGCCAGAGCTGGACTGCACACAGGGAAAAAAAAAACACTGTTACCTTCTTCTCAGTGCAACTCAAGTCAATTAAAATGACCATGAAAAAAGATACAAATGTAGCAGACAACTGAGGGAAGGTGGAAATCAAAGGCAGGTGTAATCAACTTCTGCTTAAATCAAACCGAAGTTAAAATAAAAGCACTACAGACAGTGAGTATGGGTGTCACAGACAGCTTGTTACCATGATTAGCAGTAACATTATCTACAGTCATTAAACTCACCCAGCTGTGTGTCCGTTCCCGCCGCCTGCAGCAGTCTCCTCTCAATCGTGTAACAAAGAGCATCTGATACTGTGAACTAAAGCCGCTAAATTCATCATTTTTCTTGTTAGCACGCTTCCTTTCCTCCCAACATGTCAAACAGCTCACGGTCACTGAGGTTTACTGCGTCATCAAACAGCGACAACGAACCGTACTTCTTCCTCTGTTTCATTTCCAGCGGACAAGACGCGCTTTGGCGTATCAGTATCACCTAGCGGTCAACCCTACAAACTGCACTCTTTGTTTCTAAGTCCTCAAACCAGGCCGTCCTCTATAAGCTCTCAGACTTAATATATCATGTAAATCTGAACTACATATTGTTTTTTGCCTCCAGTTATTATCTCCAACTAGTTATAGTTCCATAGCTGTATGTTTTCAACCAATAAATTAATCATTAAGAATGATGTATCCTTTATAATATACTTGAATTGTTTCCTTTGTTCTTCAGTTTTTGTTTTTGTTTCTAAATGGAAACAAGATTAATCATTTTTTTTTGTATTCTATATGTATCTATATTTAATACTCTAATGAAACTCAAATTTCAGTTTAATTCAAGACCTTCGGAGTGGCGGCAGCACCATTGGGTGGCAGTGTGCACTCTTAAGTGAATTTGCAAGCCTTCCGGCAACACACACAGTAGAAGAAGAAGAAGAACAAGATGGCGGAACGAGGCTACAGTTTCTCCCTCACCACATTTAGGTAAACTTTGTCAAAATTGCCACGAAATTGAAAATAAGCAACTAAATTCATAGCGTGTAGTTGTCGTTGTTGACTAACAGTAGGATAAAGTTATGCACGGTTTTCCATATTGACAAGAAAAGCAGGTTTTGGGAGCCGCTATAGTTGATGCACTGTCATTGCCGGGTGTTAATGAATCGGCTAACGTTAAGTGTTAGCATGTTGGCTAACATGGTTTTAAATCATATAGATGAGACAAATCTTTGCTTCTGATATCAATGGCAAAAACTCATTATTTTTGTATTCGTTAACTTATTACTGTATTGACTGAAACAGGTCGGTTTTACAAGCTAATATTGTAGAAGCTAATTTAGCTGAATTAGCTCAGATGAGTCAGTTGTTTTAGCTTTTACTTTCAGTTTCATCTGTTAGTGGTTATAAGCTAAATACTTTTAAAACAACAGTACTGTCGCATGATACAGTTCATTTGATTCTCCTCAGCCTCACAGCTCAGTAATTCAGCATCATGTGTTTGTTCCTGCAGCCCATCGGGTAAACTGGTCCAGATTGAATATGCCCTGGCAGCAGTAGCAGCCGGAGCTCCCTCAGTGGGAATCAAAGGTATGGAGTCCTGGAGGTGTTTTGTAGCACATTAAACTGTGGGGTTTGGAGCAAAAGTATGACACATGACATTATTGCATTGCTGATAAAATGAGTGAAATGCGTTAAAATAAAAAGCTGGGGGGGGTGATAAACTAAGTCAGATTGTCACATTGTTAGAAGATGTAACACCTCTGTCTGGAATGGTGAATCATCTAAAAGGGACAGTTCACCTTAATATCAAAAATGCATTTTTCTTCTGGCCTACTCTGTAGTACTATTATACATTTACATTGTTTCAGTGGGTATTGCTGAGTTTTGGATATACTGGCCATAGAGATGTCTGCCTTCTCTCAAATATAATGAAAGTAGATGACACTAAGCTTGTGGTGTGCAAAGCGAGAAGATTGAAATAAAGCTCTTCAGATATCATGACGGTATCAATATATAAAAATGAAATAAAGCTCTTTCCAGATATCATGACCTGGTTACTCAATATAATAAAAAATGAAATAAAGCTCTTTCCAGATATCATGACCTGGTTACTCAATATAATCCGCAGACCTTGTCGTGAACAGTTTCATGAAGGAAAACTTGTATTTTTGGTGCTTTGAGCACCACAAGCCAAGTGCCATCTAATGTCATTATATTGGAGAGAAGGCAGACATATCTATGGCTGATATGTCAAAAACTCTGCAACTCTAACCATAACAATGTAGATGGATAAATAGCATTACAGACCAGAGGAATAAAGGTTAGGTAGTCTGATGCAGTGTGAAAAAGTGAAACCACGCTGTAATGTAGTATTTTTTTCACAGTTGTGAAGGATGTGCTATTTTTCCATTGGCCAACCTAACAGACACTGGTGAGCAACTTAAGCAGTCACCAATATCATTAAAGACTATGCATGAGATTACATTGTTGAAGCTGGATGGGAAAAATGATCATCAGTTAGGATTTGTGAAGATACGATTGTGATATTCTGTTTGTTTTTCAGCTTCCAATGGAGTAGTCCTGGCAACAGAGAAGAAACAAAAGTCCATTCTGTATGATGAGCAGAGTGTTCATAAAGTGGAGCCTATCACTAAACACATAGGGATGGTCTACAGTGGCATGGGGCCTGACTACAGGTGGGAACTCTTTTTCTGTTTGGAAAGAGAAAGCAGAATGTGAGCAGCTTGGGTTTCTAACTTTTGACAAGAAGCATCTTCCTGTGTGATGTCCAACAGCCTCCAGAAAAAAAAAGTGAAAACAGGCTATGCAGAGATCGTTTATCAGCAGCTAAAGCAACAGTTTTCCTAGTCTTATCCGTATATTTTAAATTGATATATCAGAGGTTTTGCACCCTTTGACAAACAAACTGTATGTATTTTACACAGCCAATCAGTTTGTACAGCAGAAAAGGTTTAGACTGATGTCATGCTTTCCAGGCAGCTATTGATATCACAAGATTTAAAAAAAAAAATCAACAGGTATTTGTTGGCTGTATGAGAGAAATCAAGAAAATGCCACCAGAGTCTGTGTGACTACTGAACCTCACGTGCTCAGATAAATGAATGAGTTGTGTCGTTCTTGCAGGGTTTTAGTGCGACGAGCCCGGAAGTTGGCACAGCAGTACTACCTGGTTTACCAGGAGCCAATCCCCACAGGCCAGCTTGTCCAAAGAGTGGCCTCTGTAATGCAGGAATATACACAGTCTGGGTGGGTATTTACAAAGACGCACTTATACACACACTGCTTATAGACACATCACCTTTATCTTTCAGAGGTAAGATGTATTCAGTCAGAGTTTTTTAGATTTAATTTGTCTTGTTTTTTTTCCTCCAGTGGAGTGCGTCCTTTTGGCGTTTCATTGCTGATAGCTGGATGGGATGAAGACCACCCCTACCTATTCCAGTCAGACCCCTCTGTAAGTTGTATTACTCAACTTAAATATTTGTTGAAAAACACTCTCTGTCTTGAATTATTGCACTTTTACCAGCTCAAACTTTAATAATTCCTTTATTTTAACAAACCTTTGACAGCAGAGTAATACCAGTGATAGATAATCATTTTTTTATTATTGGATTTAATTGTGCACCTGTCTGTTTAGAAACACATCCTCTTAGTCTGCAGTGATTCTAATGTAAAGACACTTATGCTGGAAATATACTTGCTTTTAACTACGCGTTCGCATACGCACCCCAATGCATCCCGACGCTTCATGGCTGCCTCGCGTATCCTGCGTCCATTTGGAGCGATGGTTGTGCGCATCCTCAGAAATTAACGCTACACATACGCAAACGCATGGTTAAACAGCAAGTATATCTCCGGCCTTAGAGGATCTTACTGGATTTTCATTCCTGTGTTTCTGACGGTCAGGGTGCATATTTTGCTTGGAAAGCCACAGCCATGGGTAAGAACTACGTCAACGGAAAAACATTCCTTGAGAAAAGGTAAGATTTTACAATAAAAGTCATTTTTTTATCATGACTAGAATAAAATTGTAATGAACAGCAAACGTATATGTATGGATGTTTCCTTGGTGTTGTTGTATTTGACATTCAGTAGCCAATCACCCACAGTACGAGCTCTGTATGTTTATGATGGCAGTCTCAATGATCAAAACACAGGTGTAAAAAGAGTTTTTGTTGTGTATTTTAGAGATATAATGATAAATTCAAATTAAAGAATGTTTTTATTATATAGTCATGCAATTTTGAGCAAAATCTGAATGGATACAAATACCAGAATCCTTTGTTTCTGAAAAACTTAGTTAATTTTAATGAGTAACACATGATAGTATCATGATTGGGTATTAAATTGGGGCATTCTTGAAAGGCTCAGTCATTCACAAGCAAGAATGAGTATTTACCACTTTGTGAAAAACTGCTTGGGTAAATAGTAAAACAGTTTTTGAAAATCAGAGGGGAAAAAAAAGGACCAGATTGTTATTAGCGCTAACTTCAAAAGTCAGCATATCTGGTGGTATAGGGGCGTGTTAACGCTCATGGCATAATTGTCAAATCTGTGAAGGCCACATTAATGTTGAAAGGCACATGCAGGTTTTGGAGCAACATATGCTGCCATTCAGACGGCATTTTTTTCAGGGACGTCCCTGATAATTTCAGGAAGACAATGCCAAGACATTCTGCACATTACAACAGCGTGGCTTTGTATGAAAAGAGTTTGTGTACTAGATTGACCTGCCTGCTGTCCAGACCTTGTCTCCCATTGAAAATGTACTGTGCATTATTAAGCGTTAAATACACAACGGACGCACTGGACTGATGAACAACTGAAGTGGTGTATCAAACAAGAATGGGAAAGAATTTCAATTTCAAAGGTTCAACAATTGGTGTCCCCCTTATAACATATCAAGACTGCACGTTTGGTTGGGTGGACTCTTGGAGCAGCTCTTAAAACTCGTGTACTTGATGCACACTAAAGATCTCCATATGACCACTTTGTTTTGTTCTCAAGGTATAACAATGACCTGGAACTGGAAGATGCCATCCACACAGCAATCTTGACATTGAAGGTATGTTTTCTGTTCTAAAAGTACCTAAGGTTTGGAATCTATCCTCACTGATACTGTGGTTTGCCTTTTTTTTTTTTTTTCATTTACACTCCCCTGTCTTTGTGTTACAGGAGAGTTTCGAGGGTCAAATGACAGAAGAGAACATTGAGGTGGGGATCTGCAATGAGGCTGGCTTCAAAAGACTCACCCCAGCGGAGGTGAAAGACTACCTGGCAGCCATTGCGTGAACACACTTCCCCTGATGACGGCGCTTTCAGGCCACATTTCAAGAAAAAGGCATAACAGCACAGTAGACAACAGTCGAATGACACATTTTTATAAACCGCTGTTACTCAGATAGAGTTTAGCCAAACTGTTTCTGCCCTAAGAACATAAAAGGATATCTGCCACAACTTTATTACATTCAAGATTATTAATATGGGCTGTCAGAATCAGATAGCCTGCTTGGGATTATGCCCAGATATATTTACTCAAAGTGACAGCCTTTGTGTGTGTGTGCAGCAACTGCCACTCACAACTGCATTGACCAAATCAGTGGCTGTGAAATGGCAAACCATATTAACTAATTGGCTTTGTTGTCAAACATGTACCCTGGTACTGTGAAATGTGGCCGTTGTCTACTGTGCATGTGAAAAGGAATGTGGTCTCTGATGTGCAAAATCTCAAATCTTCCTTTGAATCCTTAATTTTTCTATTTGTTGTTACACAGGCAATGCTAGCGGTTTACAAATCAAGCACGGTTGTTTTATGCATTTATTGAAAATTCTGTTGTTTGTAACCATTGTGACAGTAATCTCTGGTTGCACAAAAAGCAAACAAAATTAAATAACAAGGTTATTAGAGACCAGAAAGAGCAGTTCATTAATAATGCTCAAACACAGCAGGATCACCAAAAGGGAGCAAATAGGGAGGATGCAGTGGAAAGTTTTGAGATTTTACAGTCAGGATCTAATTGCCTGTACAGCAGTTTTACACAATGTACTCTTTTCTTTTTCAAGCTAGAAACAATTCTAGAGTTTGTATTTTCTCTTCTGGTATCTGTCACTTCTTCAAATAAAAGATGATGGGTTGACATTGACTCTTTTAAATCAATTGCTATTGTTGGGAAATGGCTGTATGAAGCAATTTTGTTGTTAAATGTGTAAACCAGTACTTATCAAAGTGTGGTCTGGGGACCAACGGGTCCCAACCAAAAGGAGGAATAAAATTTTTTACATTTTAACTTTTATATTTTTTTGGAGGTTGGAACTACATGGGGATCTGTTTTGATTGTAATTTATAGCAATCCTAGTCAGGGTTCGACATTTACCGTGGCCCATGGCCACCAAATATTCCATGTAGTTGGTCCCCCTGTGGCCACCATACTGCTACTACTGCCTTTGCCAGCACAGTGTTACAGTTCCTCATTCTGACTACTCAGTTCCTTTTAGTTCAGCATTGTGGGAAACAGCAAGCAGTGTCAGAAACAGACAAGGCAGATGGAAGCAGGATTAAAGGGATAGTTTACCTAGAAATTAAAATTCGTAATTATCTACTCACCCTTATGCCGATTGAAGGTTGGGTTTAGTTTTTTAGTCCACAAAACACTGCTGGAGTTTCACAGGGAAACAGCATTGCAGAATCTCCAAACAATTGAAGTGAATAGTGACCAGTTTTCAAATGTAAAGAAACGACAGAATAAAAACCTAAAATACCTCCGTACAGCTTTGTCTGGTGTAATCCAAGTCTCCTAAAGCCCTAATGCCAAGCTGCCTAAAAAAGTGTTATTTTACACCGTGTTTTTAGCCTGAATCTTCACTGTACAGACAAAACCAACCTCAAATTTCTTGTTCCTCCCAGGTAGAGCCTTGGCCGAACCATGGCGGGTCCCACCTGTGACCCAGCCGCGCCTCATAGCTGTAATGAGATCCCCCACAATGACGACATGGGGCCAGCTCGTATAAAACCTAATTTCAATTTGTAGAAACCAGTTGCAGTGGTCATCTATCCACCAGGAGGAACAGTGAGTGTGGAAGCTGAAGCGGATTACTGCACCTGTTATTATACTGTAATGTATCATAGGCATATTTGATGAGGGAGTGTGCCTCCCTCACAGAGCATATTTAATGATTATCAGGCTACCGTGTCATAAGGTCATAAATATTATGCTTAAGCTTTTTGTTATTCAAAAGAATTGCATGAAAATTTAAGTAATATGGCTGGGAACTGAGTGATATATAGTAGGAAAAAACTGTTTGCAGCACTAGTGGCTGACTTTATCTGCAGTGGTACCGAGATGAATTATAATGTATATCATTATTGTGGCTATATAAATAAAATTTATGGTGCTGTTAGATTGCATTTAGACTGCTAGGTGCAGTGTCTTGGTTACAGGATATGCAAAAGCCGAGAGCAAACTTTTTTTTTTACTTCAGTTAAAATGTTTTTTAAAGGCTAAATGCCATCAAATACGGGCTGAATAGTTCCTTTGCTTGGAGCCATGTGCACGTGCATACTGTACTCAAGTACAAGTACTGTTACATTACTAAAATATTACTCAGTTACAAGTAAAAGTATTGGTGGTCCTTATTCAACAAATGTCTCTGCCAGGCAAAACAATGTCAAATGAGCTGCAGTTACTGCCATGACTATTCATTAAATATCAATGAATACATTTCTAATTAGTTAAATTCTTAATGGCAATTAATCAATTAATGATTAAACATCCTTACTCCAAATGTGTGCTGCCACACCATTTTGTTTTGTTTTTCATTTGTATGGCTTTGTTTTCATTGGCCCGTTTGTGATCAGATCACCTGATTGGCTACAAAAATGCAGATGAAAGGTGTGGTTTAATTAAAACTGTACTCAGTAATTAACTAATATTTTGAAAGTATCTAAGTAGAATACACGGTGAAATGAATACTTTAGTGCAAGTAAAAGTACAGATTTGAAAATCTACTCATAAAAGTACAAGTACCCCAAGAAACGACTTAATTACAGTAATTTGAGTATTTGTAATAAGTTACTCCCACCCCTGGAACTGGGTGCGTGTGGTGTGGCAGCGTGCAAACGGCATGTTGGGACTTAAGAAGACTTGGATCATGCCAGACAAGCAGTATGGAGGCATTTTATGGTTTGTTTGTCTCAGAGGGGATTCCTTGAGACAAAATCCTCTCAAATTGAAGTTCTGTGATCTAATGTGCATTCAAAATGGTGGTCTTTGACATGAAAAAGTTTATGAATTCCTGTTGTGAATTATCAATGTGCTGTCAGTACATGGTTTGTGTACATAATGAGCGCGCGCTTGTACTCGGTTTGGAGCTGAGCGCGCTTTAACATAAACCGGAACACCTTTTCAGATTTTATACATATCCCTCCGCCTGCGTTCTGTTTAAAACACTATGAGTGGTATCGTAATGACTGTAAAGTGACTGAAAAAATGGCTGCATCTTCGGTGTGAAGAAAATAAAACTACTTCCACACCTTCACTTCGTTACGATTTGCTAGGAGATCTATTTTTCCTGGCGGTAGCTCATTAGCTTCTTACCTCATAACCCCTGATGACGTTTATGGCGCCAGAAATCAAGGGTTTAGTGAGGAGCTTGTGTGTGTGTGTCAGCTGGGCGTTATTCGCCGTTATCTGTGCTATGCTGGCGGTACCGTAAGCGTTAGACATTTTAAGGCAGAACAGTGGCAGGTTACCCGTCATTTGTGCTGGAATAAGGGCGGTTTGTCAAGATGGTGATACTACGCAGCAGCGGCGGTGTCGGCGCTGAGCCGGTGGCTACAACCCCGAAGAGGAGGTCTATGGAGTTGGACACGAGCTCCGAGTTTCTGTCGCTGCTTCCCGCGTCGCAGAGAAAGTCCGCTCGGCTGACCCGGTCCTCCCGGGCCCCGGACGACAGCTTCAGCAGCCCTGAAAACAACACAGCCAATGTGAGCATGTGTACCAGACAGCTACAGCTAGATCAGCATTTATTTGATGTTTAAATTATCCATGAACGTAACTTTGCTCTGCTAGTTTTGCTAGCATGCTAAGCTAACTAGCTACCGTGTCAGCTTATAACACTGAACGCTTACTGACCATAACAACAACAGTGTTATAGGTTAGTGGATTAGGTTGTCAAACTATCTCAGTGTAACGTTGTGTCATAAGATAATTGCTGAGCAAGGTAGTGTGTTTTGGTGTGTGCTGTTGTGGAGGGAGGGGGTGGGGACCAGTTCATTCATTATTCATTCATTAACTCATTCATTAGGTTAACTTTCTCAGACTTGTTTGCTCCTTCATAACACAAATCAAATTACTGAATGTGCTTATCATGACTACAGCAAATTTTAACAGAGGCACCAATTCGTAAATCAGACTGCAGAGCATCTTTCTGCATGATTAACCCTGATCTCATTTTGAAAACATAAGCTTTTTCTAGTCCATACATGCATGCATTGTGTATTACTATATATTATCTGAGAGCAAATGGGTTTTCCTTACTTTTTGGACACATTCTCTGAGATACTTAACAAGCATGTTAAACAAAGTACCTGCAGAGATGGTTGGCAAGAGCAGCAGTGCCTATAGGGCAGATGGTTTAGTGACTGAAAACACTTTTATATCATAGTCATTTCATATTGTCATATTTGCTACCATGGAATGCAAGCCTGTAGCTTTCTGTTCATCAAGCCGTCACTGCCACCCACCAATCCGATATTGACAATCATATGATTCTTTTTTCACAGAGAGAAACAAAAAATATTTGAAATGAATATTCCTCATAATCCCATTAAGTATGGCTTCCCAATAAGATTTAAAAAAAAATCAAATTCCAATTATTGGAGGATATTGTGATTGAGATATGATTCACAATTAGTGGGAATGATTATTTTTGGTCCACGATTTTCATTTTCATTGAAAAAAATCATTATGTTGTGACATTTGTTAGGGTCTCTAGCAAATTGTAGGTTAGGGCATCTCTGCAGCGCTACAGTACTTCATTATAATGTTTTGTCAAAATATTTTTCTTTTAAAAAAACTGAAGCTGTTGCGACTTGGATATTGCACTTACCATATTGTGATTTTGATATATTTCAATTAATCCTGCAGCCCTACTATTGAGTAAAGTTTATCTTTGAAATGTATGTTATATGAACATTTACAACTTGCAAAATGGGATTTATAGTACTAAAGCTGGAATAAGTTAACAGAAATTAATTTGAAAATAATGTGTTAACAGTCATGAGCTTACACAGTTTGCTTCAGACTCCTTTTATTTAATTCAGTAAATATTGTAAAGTAGAGAATCATAGTAGTAACTGTTGTGTTGTGCTGTGTCCCGTACACTTTTGTACCTGTAATTGTGCAGTTTTGCACAGACTGACCCAGAGTTAATCAATAAATCCCAGCCTATGATTAATTTGAAGTTCTATTTCAGTCAAGCAGACACTCATTCCTTCGACATAAGCTGTAAACTATAAATTCATAATGTGGTGTCACTGTGGCAGGGACATGCTGAGATGAAGCAGGAGAGAGAAGTGGTCTCCATCACTCTCTGAGGACCCGAGGGCAGAGAGTTAAACTAGAGGTTTCTTTTTCTGACATGGAACCAAAGACCAGCTCCCCTGTGACTGAAGACAAGGCTGGAGGATGCTGCACCAGGTAATACACATCCACTCACTTTAATATTAGTGTATTTTTAGACCAAAAACAAGTGTTTCGCAGTTTTTTCACTTAATGTGACAAAACATGTTTTAAAAGATTCTTTGTAGCCTGAATATTATTAATTGTCTTGAATAGTTATGATTCTGTATGTTGACTGCAGGTGACCTACATTTTATACAGTGGCATTGTTGGGGGAAAAAACTTTTTAGATTCTTCAACTGTATGCCTGCAATATCAAATTGTGTCTACCCTGTGTGTAAACACAGGGTATGTCACGGTTTTGCATAATTTGTGCACATAATAACTATGCACATTTTAGCACTCAAATAATAAGTATTAAACAGTAGGTGACACGAGGTACTCATTTTGATACTATGTGCTTCCTCTCTTCAGGAAATCTACCAGGCTGCAGAGAGAGGGAAAAGCATCCAGTGGCAACCAGCAAGCAGGTACAGTTTGCTACAGTGTCATTTCTTTACAAAGGGCAGTGAAGCTTCACTGAAGGTGAAGGGTCTATAAAACTAATAGGCTAATAAAAGCTGTTTACGTTGGGGCTCTAGATGTTCCAGATGAAGTGGAAGGGTCGTCCACTCCCAAGAGGAGCCGCTTCAATCTACAGAGCCGAGAAGTGGAGGAAGAAGAAGAGGAAGAGGAGGATCGCTCAGTTCGACGTAGTTCCCGCATCACCAGATACAAACTGGATTCCCGTAACCAGTCGGTGCTCTATGACCGCCTCATCACCAAGTGAGTTTACCAACATTCACTCCAGCTTCTTTTGACTCCTAATTTACTGCTTCAGTCCAAAATAAGGCTGATTGCTCATCTCAAGTAACATCTAACAACAATGTAAAAATAAATTGACTTTGGACTTCAAAATTATGAGTGATTAGATTGAAGATGAACTTTGATGAAATCTAATAAGTTTTTCCTCTGGTTGTCCCTCAGCACTGCTGAAGCTGTCCTCCAGAAGATGGACGACATGCAGAAGATGAGACGTAGACTGAGAGATAGAGACACTAAAGAAGAGGTAATAACCCACGCAAGAAACTTCATTTTTTAAACTACAGACTCCACATTGCATTGTGTAATCCTAGTGCCTATGTTGACAGTGGGAATTTTTACTGGCTGATAATGTGTAGGGCTGTAACCAACGCAGAATTTTGTCACTTGAATCATATTTAACTGTTCAATACCAAGATCTGACTATTTGTTCCTCTTTTTTTTTCATTTTGATATTACACTAAACTCCTTTATCAGCTTACATTAGTCTCATGTTTTAGTCCTACTAACATTTTAATGCCTTTCTTCATCATCCGCACTGTGAAATCATCAGATTTCCCCACAGTCACAGAGAAGAAAAGTTTAGTTTTAAAATCTCTGCACACTGCAGAGTGTCCCACCTCCTGGGCTGCTGATGGCGCTATCAGTCAAACAGTCATTCACATGGACGGCAGTAAAGGAGCTTGTACCACCATCTGACTCAAAACTGGTTTAGTTGACTTCATTAACAGAGCAGGGTCAACTGGGGTCTTCTCAACTGATGACTCGAATCATTGATTTTTGGGGGGCAGTGTTAATAACATGTAACAAGATTCATAACAGTGAATTAATCAGATTTGCCCTGTTTCCTCTCAGCAGCTTGGCATGTACACCAGGGGCAGAATGAGATACTCTCTGAGGACAAATGTGGACAGGAAAGACGCCAAAGAGGACAACCAAGGTGAGATTTTGAGACTTTGGGTCCATAGTCGGTTACCTTGTGAATCAGCTGGATTTGCGAGATCCAGAGATCACATGAGAATCCTTCTTGCCAGGCAGCCAAAAGGCGTCCTCAGAGGGAC
The DNA here is from genome assembly GCA_034769285.1 of Lutjanus argentimaculatus. Classification (NCBI taxonomy): domain Eukaryota; kingdom Metazoa; phylum Chordata; class Actinopteri; order Lutjaniformes; family Lutjanidae; genus Lutjanus; species Lutjanus argentimaculatus. The sequence goes on along the minus strand of JAWZSL010000025.1, from coordinate 11,294,240 downwards.
TACTGTCAGCGAGGTTTTAGGTGTGATGGCTGTGACCATGAAAGCAACTCATCTTGAACAAACAATGGCGGCCCCTAAGGAGGTTAGCGTAGATTCTGTGATTGCATCAGTTACATTGGAACAGGAGAGTATTTTGTCATTAAAAGAAGAGCAAAGAACGGCATTGAAGACTTTTCTTGATGGAAAAGATGTTTTTGCTCTTCTCCCGACCGGCTTTGGCAAAAGTTTGATCTGACTGAAGTTAGCCCGTATTAGATGTGATAGAAAGATGGTTCATCCAATCACCTGCCAAGTGTTTTATAAGGTGCATGCCTTTTTCCAAACACTTTGTAAGGACGACTCCCCAGACGGTTCTATCTAACAAATGATCTGATATGTCAGGTTACATAGCCAGGGATCTCATACAAGGCGTGCTGGTCTGGGCTGATCTGGTTCTGGAGAAAACTCATTCTGCATTTTACACACCAGTAGACCTTAAGTTACTCTGAGAAATACTGAAGACGCCTGCATACACAGTGTTTGTTTTTCAGTTCTTTGGACTCCCTCTTTTAACTTTATGAAGAGCGCACTGTTTGTTTTAAGAAAGAATGATAATGATTTTTCTTATTAACAGGAGGGGATGAGGATGATAATGATGAAGAGGAGGAGGAAGAAGATAGAGAAGATGATGATGAGGAGGAGGAGGAAGAAGAGGATGAAGATGAAGACGAAGATGCAGAGGACGAGGAAGAAGAAAATCAAAGGCGTTATGACTTCAGACAGCGAAAGACTGTGGTTCGCTACCAGGCCCCACAGGATGGTACTGCTTTTATTCAACTTGATTGCATTTTTTTAAATGACCACATGTGATGTAGGTGAAGGGCCCAAAACACATAACGATTACAATTAGTCCTAAATGTAAATTTAAGCTATTTTAGTTAGAAACTGAATATTTCAGTTGATATCATTCAAATTGGTTTCAGTTACCTTGTTGAAGATCTCAGCATATCTCTATTTGGCAGGTAGTTCTAGTCAATAAAATACACTCACGCAGAAAGAGTCATTCATTAGAATTCTTAAAGCAGATTTGGCAGAGGAAGAAAAATTTAAATTACTTTAATAGTCCTTCTTTGACCCCTCATGTTCGAGTCATATGCAGGACTTAGTTGAATATGATTCAGTGTTAAAAGCTTATCTTATTAGCCCACTTTAGCATTTCATCGAACATGACGTTTAATGAGGTTTGTTATTGTTTTTCTTAGAACCCAGAGAGCCCAGGAAGCGCAGCATGTACTTCAAGGACCACTCATCTTCTACCAGGCGCAGGTTTCGATTCAGCTCCACGGCCCCCAGGAGCCCCTATAACAGGAGAACCAGCAGGTTAGTATCATAGCACAGCCATCAGCCATCTCTCGGAAATAGAGAAATATAACATCTGCTATCAAGTGATGTGTTTTCTCACTATCACTTTATGGTCTGATTAATACCTTATGAAAACCTGTTAGAACTTACTGTAGCAGTCAGCACAAGTGTCTGACTGATACAGTATCAAGAATAGGATCACACCCATAATCATTTTTAAATCTGTACGTATCTTTTCTTTCTTCATCCCACCCTCAGGAGTAGTTCTGAGAGGTAAGACCCGCACTACTTGTTGTGTTTATTGCTAGTCTAGTTTGTGTTTGAGGTGCTGTCTGTCTTTTCTAGCACTGTGGTTGTTGGAATGTGAGGCACATTTGGGTGACACAATGGTTTAAGTATTGAGACAGTGAACCAAACTTAACCAAAACTTAATCATTGTTCAACTTTGTGACAAAGGAAGACGCCTTTTAAAAACTAGATTTATCACATTGTGTGTTTTGTTTAAATGAGATTCTGTAAGTCCAGCCCATGCATGGTGATGGTGGCATTTAAATTGGTTGGATGAGTTGTTCCACATGATGCATAATCAAATACTGCCTTTTTCATGCATTATCAGTGTATTATCAGCAATTTGTATGTACATATAAAAAATCTATAATACCTAATAATTGCTGTTAAATGTTTGTTTTTTGTTTGTGTAAAGTTAGTTTTTAATAATGAATGTTTTCACTCACTAGCATTGAGTGCTGTTTTGTTGCTGAGGGCAACGTAACAGAAAAATGAACCTGAATGCAGTTGTGATTCTTTGTTGTGGATAAGCTGATAGCCACAATGATACAAACTGGATTAGACATGATGTTGCTGCATCTTTTACCTTTGCAGAAGGAGACACGCCATCCACAGTAGTGACTCCACTTCCTCCTCTTCAGACGATGAGCAGTTCCAGAGACGGAGAAGTAAGAACAGGAACAGATCAGTCAACAGGTGAGAGCGTCAGTGCAGCTGTCATACAGTACAGGTACAGGTAGACAACACAACACAGCACAGCACGTGGCTGGAACACAAGCGTGGGTGACAGAAGGATTAAATACTAACCATTATACAATAATCATTGACCTAGTAGGTCAACAATTTTACAACCAAAAAAAGTACTTAATAAATCATACTGGATTGCTTTTCTGACCTTTTGGGTCCCTTAGTAATAATTTACTTCTACTACCCCTCACCCTGTTATCTAATTCTAGTTTCCCATGACGATGATAATAATGATAATAATAATAATGCTAATAATTTATATGGATAGAGTGGGATCAATGACCTAATGTGTTTATAATCATAAACAACTATTGTGAAAATCTAAAATATATTGGTGATAAAATTACTATGAAAATCGTTTTTTGTTTTTAATGTTTTTCCTGCAGATGTCTGCCTATGAACTTAGTGAAAGAAGACCTGCTGGGGATCCACAAGGACAGGATGAAGATTGGAGCCAGCCTAGCTGATGTGGACCCCATGCACATAGACAGGACGGTAAGCTGTATCACTAGATGGATGGATGGATGCAAACACAGAGAGGTGCCTAAAATAGTCTGATAAAAGAGGGACACGTGTTCACATTAGGGGTGGGATTCTCTTGGTGCCTCACACTGGCTACATTGCGTCGTCATTGAATGATAAAACAATTTTCAATACATCTTAATGTATCAGCATTTCAAGCTTTAAATCAGGGGGTTGTATCGATCTGCAGCTGCTGATACTCAGCCATCCTCACCAAAACTCAGTAAGTAGCCTCATTTATAAATATTTGTCCGATTTGATTCAGAATCTATTCATGATTGAATGAATAGGAAAGGGGGCACAATTTCCCGGAAATACAATATAAAACCTGACTGGCAATTAAATGTTCCACAGCCTTTTTATTTTAAAAAGTTAACTTTACTAATTAATGAAGTTCACATGATGGTAAATAAAACTGTACGTACTTATTTCACAACTTTAAAATGTATTATCACATTGAAATAGACTGTCCACTCCACTTTTTGAACACTAATTCCTGAGAAGAGACAAACTAAATCTTGTACATTATACAATCCATTAGTGATGAATCAATGATTGGATGGTTGTAGATCAAAGACACTGTATTAATAGGGTAGTAGTAGTTATTATAAGCAAACAATCTAAACATAACACTATTTGTCATCCAGGTGCGGTTTGAAAGCATTGGAGGTTTGAACCGACACATCTCGGCGCTGAAGGAGATGGTGGTCTTCCCCCTCCTCTACCCAGAAGTCTTTGAGAGGTTCAAAATACAGCCTCCCAGGTAAACAGTGTGTGTTTGTTGAAAAGATAAAATGTAATAATACAGTTTAGCATTCATTTTACATTCTTTGGCTTAATATTTGTCTTCTTTCTTTTAACTCTTAGCTGTTTTTTTCTGATCTTTGGTCAGATTGTAATACCAGTTACACCCTAATAAAACCCTGGCATTTGTCATATTTTAATAGACTTGCTTTTATGTGATGTCGTTGTCTCTTTTTAATATATTTAATTTTATTCTTTTATTTGTACATATTTCTATTGACATTATATGATGTTGTCTTATTTCATTCCTGTTATTTATATTGACTAGACAACACCATGTAATGTCTCTTAATCTCCTCTCTCTATTTTCATTTATTCTTATTGTCATGTTTTTTTTGTTTTCCTGTTCTGGTCTCTTTTACTGTTTTGTCTTATTTTACTATGTTTTAGTGCCTTTTTAGTGTCTTTAGTTTTACTTAAATTTTAGCTTAATTTTTTCTTGCTCCTGTTTGGCCTTCTGTTGTTTTTTGTCTTTGGGGTATACTGCTCTTTTGCTTTGTCTGTCTAAGCTCTTTGTGTTGAAAGATGCTATTTAAAT